>CM021776.1:8469302-8687569 GCA_011076525.1 Nettapus auritus | reverse complement strand
CGCCCCCGCGCCGCGGCCCGCTCCGCCCGCCGCCTCCCCCATTGGCCCGCTCCCCGCCCGGCTTCCACGCCGCCTCCTCCCATTGGCCGGCCGGGGGCATCCACGGGAGAGTTGGCGGCCGCTGATTGGCGGAGGCAGCGGGACGGGGAGTTTCCCCGCCTCCCTCGGCCGCCATTTTTGTTAAGGGAAAGGCATCCGCGTGAGCCTCGCGGCGGCCGGCTGTGGGCGCCATCTTGTAGCGGGGCAGAGCCTCACACCCGCGGCGGGGCGGGCACCCAGGGGCTGCGGTAAGCACCCGTGGGGCATTGGTTTCTTCCTTTTTTTAAAAAAATATTTATTTATTTATTTATTTATTTTGGGGTGTGCTTTTGTGGACACAAGGAAACCTGCGAAGGTATTTTGAGTTCCTCCGTGGTATTCCAGTCAGTGCGTGCATCGGTGCTTGTTCTCGAAGCCGCCACACAACGTGCTGGAACTGCCCTGAACAAACTGAGTCTGTTGTTTACGCCGTTTTGAAGTTGTAGGGAGGAACGTGCGCCCCTCGATTGTTGTATCGCGGGGCTGTGTGTCTAGCTGCGTGTCCAAGGATGCCATTTTGCCAAAGGAGACAAAAGTCTCCTCATGTGTAGCCCTGTGCTAATGAAGCCAGGAGTGGAAGGATGGAGGCTTGCTTAATCGCGTTAAAATAGGTGTTGCCGAGTGTCTTTGCTTACTACTGTGCAAATTATCTGAAACAAGGAGTCTTGGGGCCCATTACAAAGGACAGTTCGTGACAAATATGGGAACCTGTCTCAAAAAACAGCTGAGACTGACCATGTGGTTTGGACAACAGCCAAGGAGCAGCTGAGTCTGTACAAAGGCAGGGGGTCAGCTAGTGGTGATGAAGAGGAGTTATCAACATTCATCCCCACGACCCCTGGTGACCATCACCAGACAGCACTGCGCAGGCGCAGATGGGAGGAGTTTATGGAAATGACTTCTTGGAGCTAATTTTAATACAAAGTGGGGATGGGTTATGCATATGTATGGCCGTATTGGGAAACTTCATGCATATGTAGCTCTTTACTGCATATAACCAAGGCAAGTTGCCGCCTTTGGGAGCTATCCTGCATGCGCCTGGCACCGAAATAACCCACATACCTACTTTATAGCCCATTTACTTTGAGTTGTTGAGTTCTTCCACGGATCACTATCAGGTGCCTTGGTGGGTGCGACAGCTCACCTCAGCAGGTCGGGATGAGGAGCGACCTTGTTCAGCAAAGGTCAGCTGGCAGCTGAGTAGAAATAAGGACGGGAACTCTGTCTGCAGAAGGATACTCAATTAATTCCCTCATTGGAATAAAGAGGGATCTGCAGGAATGAGGAGGGAGGTGAGATGTTTCTGGATGTGAGAATTTGGGATGGATAAAATGTGGGTGGCATTTTACTGTGTAATTATTAAGACACAAAGCCTGTAGGAGCAGTGATTAGGATTTCTGTCCCTATTCTAAATTGTCCAGTTATATTGGTTAAACAGCAAATATTAACTCTCTTCTGGGGAAGCTGCTACTGCTGTCCGTTAGGGCTGCCGTGCCCCTCAGGGTGCTGAGGGGGGCAGAGGGGTTGTGTTTGTTCCTCACGGTCACAGTGGTGTTGGGCTGTGGGTTTGGTCATTGTTTTAGCTAAGCCCAGTAGTGCTGAGGAAATGAGCCCTGGCAGACAGGCGAAGTACCGTGCCAGGGATCGATGACCGAATTAAAGCTGGAGCACGTGGCTAAGCGAGGAGTAAAACCTTGGGTGACTTCAGGTCAGCTCTAAAAGCTTATGGAGCTGGTTACGATGGCAGCCCAGAGTGCCACGGTTACGGATGGGTAGTGCAGGTGGTTTGCTAGGAGTTCAGTGCTCCATGAGACCAAGTTCTGTAGGCCCACGGTGTTTCACGGTGAAAGCTAGGCATTGGTATCTGGGCACGTATGAGTGAGGGGAAGGGCAGTTTGAAGAATAACTAAACAAAACATTCCTTTTCAATTTTGCGTGTGGAAGAGGACGATGGTTAGAGAGTGAACCATTATGGAGATGCAGATGTCGATCCCAGCATTTACATGGTTTACTCGTTTTCCATGTTGATAACCGCCAAAGTTGGGATTGAGGTTGTTTCTAGCCAAGCAATTTCTATTTAATTTAATAAATATTTGCCTTGGGGGAAAAAAAAAAAAAAAAAAGGAACCACGTAGCTCCAAACCTTAGGGTTTTGTGCTGAGCATGCCTGCAATGTATGGTTTTGGTGGGCTAATAGTATGAAGGGAAGGTGTGAGCAGGGTAGGGCTAACAGGGGATCTGGTTTATGATCAGCTCCCAGGTAGGAGCTTGATAGGAGGTTACAGTTACATATAGTGATGTGTGCACACCCCTGTGTGCTCCTGGTGAGGCTGAGGGGACAATGAAATGTGGTGTTTGCTAAGGGTGGAGGTGAAACCAGGTTACATTTTGATGAACATGTAGCATGGAACTGCCCTGACTGACTTGAGTAGGAGACGTAGTGGAAACACTAATGGGAGTTTGAGTTTACTTTGTGTCAGGTGGGTAGAGAAATGTGTGAAAAGGAAAAACCAGCACATGAATTCTCTCATGACAGTAAAGAGAAAAGCTGTAGACCTTTTGAAATTGGGCTGTAATGTGTGTATATGTGTGTACATATATATAGAATTGTACACACGTAAATCATTCCAAACACTGTCCAGTGACGCATTTGCTAGTACAGTGCATGCTAATGCAGCTACAGAAATAAATACAAAAATAAAACAAAGAGCTTTAGAAAAATAAAACAGAGTATGCCCGTAGCTCATTAGCCACACTGGAATGGACTAATGAGATTGCCCAGACTTTAAGGCTAGCGTGGCTACCAATATGTACAGTACATAAAGCTGTGCATGTATGTCCATGCCAACAGTAAATACGTGAGTGAAGTCTGTGAATTCATAAATGGTGCTTTAATCTATGGGGTAGGCTGCAGCATGGAAACTAGTTTCAAATCAAAATAAAAAGGGGTGGCAGAAGAAGCCAAGTGATAGTTGGTATAGAATATGATGCTTTCCTGCTAGATCAAGGAGGGCAGTACTCAGCATATGCTCACCGAACGATACCGTGGTTCCTGAGGTAAGCACAGGGGTGAGAGGAGGCAGTGGTTTACAAGCAGGTTGCGTGGATAACGGTGGTGGTGGGACAGCACGGGGCTTACATTAATGGCTGCAGGATAATGGGAGGTTGAAGGAGTTAGCGAGAGCCTCAGGGCTGCTGATGTTCCTGCTTCAGCGTAAGGGAGTCCAGTGCCTGGCGCCTGTGGGACTGCACCTGCTCAGCTGCCAGCGAGTGGGAGCGAGACAGGTTGTGCCATGCCTGCTCGTTTCAGCTCCACGAAAACCAGGAATAGGAAAAAAAAAAAAAAAAAAAGTTGAGAACGCGCTGAAACATGCTATTTACACAAAACTACGCTGTGTTTGAGGCTGCAGTTGTGAGGTGGGAGACAGCAGCTGGACTCTCCGCAGGTTACGGAGCTGTCGCACAGACACGGCACAACGGTGCGGGCGGCGATGGTCACGTCGCACACTGAGCACCCCAGTGGTTGGCACGGTGTCCGTGAAGAAGCTGGGATTTATGACAACTTTCTGCTGAGCAAATTCAGCTGCCTGAAGTTCAGTGATGGGTACCTTTTATTTATTTATTTATTTTAAAGCCTCTAGGAATAGAGGTATATTTGCACAGAGGTGGCTGAATCCTTATGGGCTAGGTTATCGTTTTCTAGAGGTTTACTTACCAATTTCACAAGAAAATTCATCCTGTGATACACAGGTCATACATGGAAACTGCTGAAGTTCTGACTTAGCTAAGGCGAAGTAGTTGGCTAGGGTATTTTAGATTTCAATCTGACTGTTGTGGCTTAGTTTAACTAAAGTATTTGGCTTGCATTGAAACAATTGTTCTTTCGGCTTTAATGGAAATGAGATTTCTTTTAACTTGTTTAAAGCTGAGGGCTTCACCTGCCTTTTTGTACCAAATATTCATTTCCTATGCTCCAGTAGCAGATTTTTCAGCTGAATTAAAAAACAAACACAAACAGACTGGGTAAGTAAGAGATTCTCAGAGGGAGTGCTTTATACAGACACTTCTCAGGTGTCAGCTGAACGCTTTTGCCATGTTCCGTGTACTTTCGAGTACAACTGCCCTCGTATTTTTATGTGATTCATGGAGTATGTAGTTAATGAAGAAAGGGGGGGGATGGCAGCCTATGTACACCCCAGGGTCAGCTTAAATTACACTTTCATTATATTTTACTGCTAAATGGCTTTTGGGATGAGTTTTGTATCTTTTTTTTTTTTCCACATTGTCAAGACAGGATGGGAGAAATGGGTTATTTTTTCTGTCTCCTGGGCCTTGACCTGATTTATTAGTTCTAATGGAAGAGGATGGGCATCTTTGAGAGTAGCTCTCCTGTAGTAATGACTATAAATTTTAGTTTCCACATCTTATTCTTTCAAATCCATTCTGTTAAAATGTTTGGCATTTAAATATTTAAAATTGAGAAACAAGATCGCTTCCAAAACGTCTTGCTATCGCATAAAAATGCGAACTAGGCTGCCACTCAGTGCGTATCAGCCCAAGCAGTGAGGTACCTATCAAGGAACTGATTCAGCTGGCATGTGGAAGCGTGCCCACAAAACTGTTAAAGCAGAGGAGATTTTTCTGTGCCCAGCTGGAGAAGCCTGAGGATGACCCTGTCGGGAGGACAGCAATGAATGTACAGCTGTACCATTTTAATATCAGGTATTAATCTTTAATTCCACATCACAGCAGTCGAGTGAATGGGTAAGGGAAAGAAACCCAAAACAAACAGCAGATATTTACATCTAAAATTCACACCACTTATTTGTTGGTTCTGGAAACATGCTATCACAATATATACAATGAAGTACCTTTAGGACACTTGTACAAATTATTTTTTTCCTTTTAAATTTGATTTCCGTTATAGATAAGATAGCTGTTTTGATTTTATTTTAAACATGGATACACAAAAGAGAAGTGGTTAGAGGTTTTTGCCTTTTTTAAATAAGCACAGAATGCCAGAGGTTAAAAACACATTTACAGGGCAGAATACCAGTCAGACATCACAATCTATACATTTTTTGCTCAATTTCCTGTACAAATACACAGCATTCAAATGGGGGTATTTACAAAGAAGCATGATTAGAGGAAATTTCAAATATCACATAATTTGTTTCCCAAAGGCTCTTGCTCTCTCCAGCCTCCCCAGTTTTGGCTGATTCTCCCACAGAAGGGATATGCAAGTATCCCTTACCTAAGAAATGGTAAGTAAGCTAAAAAGGAAATGAAGGAAAGGACAGAAAGAATCTTAGTTTTGGACACTGCAAGAAAACCCAGTCATTGGAAAAAAAAAGGGTGGGATTCAGAGAATTTTTTCTAATTGCTTTTCTTCTGTTACTGTAGTTTCTTCTCATTTTTGTTTCAGACGGGGCCAGCAGGTACACTCACGATGGAGAGATTTGCAGCAGAATTCCGCCAATTTTTTGAGGAATGCACATGCTATTTTGTTATGCAAAGAAAACCCAAGGAAGGCAAGTACATATTAAATTTAATTCATAGTTAAGTATAGCACGAACGGGTCCTGTTCAAAACACCCCGTCACTGTGGTTTATACAAAGAATCTTCAAATCCTGTTAGACAAGCGCAACAACGGCTGCTGCTTCCACCTGCTCCAGGCCTGAGTTTGCTGTTGGAGTACTATGCTGTCAGCCACCCCACCCTCCAGAGAAGTGTTAGCTCCATGAATTATTAGTTCCGGCATTCACAAAATCTCAAGAGCAGTCTATCTTCTGCACCCTTTAAGTTAAGCACTGAAAAGGGAGATAGAGTATGTCGTAGATATCATAACTAACTTCAGAGAGGCTCATATTTAGTAAATTCAGTAATTCCGTCCTTTTTTTGTGTGGACCTGACATAACTTAGGTATTTGTATACAACATCTGATTGATCTTCAAACCCTTACAAATACGTAATTATGTCAGATACCCAAAAGGGACTCAACTACTGTCTCTCTAATCAGAGCAAGGTGACACACTGTAAGAGATTGATTAGAGCTCAGGTTGCAGGTTTTCCATCTGACTGGGACTTGGTCCCATGTTAATTGCATTCTTGCTTTTGCAAATTTTTATTTTGAAGACCTCATTGGAGGAAAAAAAAAAAACAACAAAAAACAACAACAAAAAAAACCAGCAGGAAGTTCAGTAAATCAGTACCTTTACTACTTTCAACCCTCCCGCCAGAAAAAACAAAACAAAACAAGAAACAGGGACAGGGGAGATGGAATCGAATACTTGGTTCTCTTAAAAAATTCTCTTGAAGAATCTCAGTCAAATTGGAGGATAATGCACTGAAAATATTACACTGATTTCTAAGGAATCACCTTGACTTACCTTCACTGCAAACATAATTGAGTTGAATTTTCACACCTGTGTTCTATACCACAGACCCAGCTTGGTTCATGACCAGTTAGGATGGTCCTACCATTGGAAAACTTGTTCCTGCTAGAGATGAAATGTCCACTGTAGGTCAGGTTTTAATATAATTTTCTTCTTAACTGTGAAGGTCGTAAGGATTACAAGCAGCCTGTGTTAGTAACAAAATAGAGGAAGCACGAGAGACTTTGTCCCAGGCCAAACAGGCCATTTAAGAAACAAATCCATAATTTATTACTTCTGCATGGGCTAGAGCTTGAGAAAGAAAATGAATACATCCTCTTAAAATCCCCTTCGTGTGACAGCTGACAGAGCCCAGATTTCATACTGACCATCTTTAGGAGTTCAGAAGCAACGTACTCTGCCCAGTCGCTGTATTTAGAGGTAGTGCTAAAGGTGACCTGTAAAAGACTTAGATCCTTTTTTGCTTCTTTACGCTGTTTGTAGCGTGAGAAACTGAGTGGCTAGGGCAAGAATTGGATATAACAGTTGATGCTATTCCTGTTTCTGACACTAATTTATGTGGTGGAGCTAAGACTTCTATTTGAATGTGCTTCAGATTTTTCAGTGGTAACTTACCATCGTCTGAAGTGTGCTTTGCAATCTGCAGGTGGAAATGGTTCTAAGGAAGGCTAAAATGTGCATAGTAGCAGAAAGGAGCATTGCTTATCTAAAAACATTAAATATCTGATGCTTTCTTTAGGTTGAAAGTTCCTTGAAAAATACGAAAATAGGAATAAAAGATCTCTTATAGTTCTTTTTGAAGAACAGATCTTGGCTCTGTTACCACAGAACTTTTTCCTGGCTTGTCTTGTACTGAACTAAGAAAATACTGATTAAAAGGCTTGTTTTGTATACATAGACTTGTACTGTCTCCACTTCTGCATAGTTCAGTTTCTTTTTTTTTTTAAATTATTTTTTCACCAAAATTGCAAAAAACTACTCCTGCACCAAATTCTTCATCCATTTCTGGAGCCTGACAATAAATAAATAAATATAAAAAAAGAAGGGGGGGGGGAGGAAGGGCACAGGGGGAAAGCTGTTTTACTGCACGTGGAGAAAAGAAACCTTCCAGAAGAGAGGAGAAGCTCTTAAGCTTCTTATACCTTCTAAAGAAGCAAAAGAGGAAACAAATGTTTCTTCTTTACAGGTTGCCTTTAAGATTCCTGACTCTAGGGTGCACACTAAACACTGGGCTTTTCTTGCATCTTAGTGTTTTCTGTCTGCCGTGAGAGATGGAGCTGCTGCACACCAGCTGCAGTGAGATTTAGAGGGACTGAGGACAGCATGGTATTGGGTAATGAACCTCATGAATCTCAGCTCCTGGGTGATGGAGGGTGGTGAGAACGGTCATGTTCAGCCCTGAGGCAAGGATTGTTGGACATGATGCATTTAAGCCACCTTTTCTTTACTGGTGAGTCGCCAACCAGCTGTGGCATGAGAAACTTTTTTTTTTTTTTAAACCAGAATAGAAATGCTGGTGTCAACAGCCTGCCCCAAGTCGGGCATGGGAAAGGCCTACAATCAGTCGCAGCTCCAGTGGCTACTAACCTCCCCTCATCCTGTAGCACTGACGAATAGCGTATGGTTCCAATGAGAAAGCAGGTTGGTTTAGCCAGTGAAAGCAAAATTTAAGAAATCAAACAGTACATAAAAAACAAAGGAGGCAGAGTTTGTTGGAAATGATATCTCGGAAATCAGCGCATCAGCACTGGTTAGATTGCCTCAGCACCCATGAACCAATGCAGGGAGATCACTGCACAGATATGTACAATCCTGCTCTCAAAAGAGCCAATTTCTTCTTGGAATTGCCATCTGTTCCACTGCCTGCAGCTCATGCACCTTCCAGACCGACAGTTCATAAAATCCCTGATTTCAGCAATGAGCTTTCACTTCTGTACAGCAACAAAATATGTCCCTAGTGCAACTGCTTCTACTCACGTGGGTCTCAGAACTAGGAGGAAAGCAGTTTCAAAATCAACTTGCCAAATTTCCCCCTTCTTCTTCCCCTGCCGCTTAAAATTGTATTCTTCAGCTTCTGCAGGTCTCTATGGCTCATGTGCCATGTGGTATGGTTAAGAAACTGCAGAAGGAACAACCATCCACTGCACCAGAAGTTAAAAAACATAACGGAAAGGTGTAAAAAGAAATTAAAAAGGAAAGCAGCAACCTCCCATGCTGGCCCAATTGCTCGTGTGGGCTCCAGCCATAAACCTGCGGCAGTAGAAAGGCGGCTTGCTGTTCTGAGTCCTCATCCCTCTGCTTTCTGCTCAGACCTGGACTGATGATGCAAGCTGCTCACCAGGAGTCGTCCCTACTGCTCACTGATGCCATGCTCCCACGCTACCCTGGCCTGCTCTTCCTTCCCGCCGCTCACTGGCTGGGCCACTTTACGATGCAGTGGGCGGTGTTTGTCATCATCTTCAATTATCATTCCCTCCTCGTTCTCCACGTTTGGCAGCCGGGAGTGGTACGGTTTGGGGGGTAGAGCGGGAGGGTCCATGGTGTCCTGAGGAATGACTCCTGATGGAGCGGAGTGGCTTCGGCATGGCTGGGATTTGAGCGACTCAAGGACATCAGGCTCAGAGAGACTGTACCTGACAGGGAGGTAGGGTGTCTCTAGGTCTTCGTCGGTGTTCCAGGCCTGGCTGGGGACAGAATCCATGGTGTCTGTGCGAGGAGGTGGTTCAGAAGAATGTCCAAAATTACTCTCGCTCAAGGAAGAGACGCCACTGCTGGCACTGCCGGATAAAGTGGAGTTGCTTCCATCTAGACCAGACTGCGGACTGGTGGGTGATGCAGGGATGGGATGAAGAGGGGACTGTTTAGAGAAAAACAAACATCATGTTAAAATTGATGAGGGAGGCAACGCTGCAGCTTGTTGCACATTTCAGCTTTTGACAGCAATGTGAACAACAATGCGGTTCTGTTTGTATTCAGAACGTCAATTATTAACGGTTTGTATGTGCACTTCCTTTGTAATGCACTTCTGCATTACTCTCTTCTCTCCTGCACCTTTATTTATTTATTTATTTATTTATTTTTACCTTGCGCAATGTTCGTGCAGGCAGTGCCGGAGGAGCATCACTGAGTTGGTGATGGAAGGCATCAAAGTGCAGCGCGTAGTGCCCTGGAATGAGACAAGGATCAGAAATACAGACCTGTGCAGCCTCAACTGCCGTGAAAGAGTTGGGGTTTTAGATGCTCTGGTGCCAGGTAACAGCTCCACATGCTGGTAACTCCACTCGAGCCTAGGCTTCCTTTCTGATAGATACCGTGGAGCGCATCTGTCACATCACAAAATGCTAATGAGAAGTTTAGTGCAGTGATAGATTTCCACCCAACCCTGTTATCAAGGATCTCATGGCAAGGCAACAGGCTCGTAAACAACGAATGTTTGAAGGGTTATTTAATAGCTTTGTAACTCTAAGTTATTGCTGGAGATAGCCATTGGCAAGAAGCCAGGCCACCTCCAGCTCACACACACCTAATTCTAGTCCATACAAGTCCACGTATTACTGTAAGGATTGTAAGAATTTGAAGTGTTGTCCAGCACTAACCTAGCAGACCAGGAAAGACTTTGGCTTGTTTCTGGTTGTTTCCATAGGGAAAACCAAAAGGCTGTGGTCAGCTTTCAGGTGGCCTAGTCATCTGGCATGACTGCATCAGTTATGCAGCAGACCTACTGGGCTTTTCCTTACCATGGGGCAGGCTTCGGGGAGGTACTGGTGGGGCCAAGATGCTCCCAACGTGGGCAGACAGGAATGGCAGGGCCTCTCTTGTTCCGCTGTCTAGGCTCCAGCTACTGGGCGCTGCTGGCACAGCTGAAGGATTGAAACAGATTTAACTTGGGTAATGGCACGGGGGGGTCTTGGGGCCAGAAGGATTGGCTTTCTGGTGTGCTCTTCAGTAGCAAAAAGGGGACAGATTCTAGAAACTTGGTGTATGGTAGGATTGAAGGCAAACAAAGGCATCATCTAATCTACAGTGTGTTAAGTTTACAGAGTGCTTTGTTAAAGAAGTGAGAGTTAGCTGATCACAGGGTTAGTCAGTCTGCCCATCTCCCCTTCACTGATGCCCCCCAGCCCATTTCTAGCAAATGTGAAGAGCAGTAGAACTCCTGATTTTTTTTTTTTTCCTAAGCCACTGAGTCAGTACAAGTGACACCTCCCTGACAGAACAGCAGCTAGCTCTCAGTTGTGAGCTCTTCTGCCTGGCGGTGAATGATTACAGAGCAGGAGGGAATGTGTGTCCTGAAACAGGATGGCCCGTTGCTGTATGACAGTGGCTAAGCAAAGCCTGAATTTGTGGACACCTCAATTGGTTACAGAAGAAATGACGACTTCACAGATCCAATTTACTAAGCAACAGAGCTGATCAAAAAATGGGATCACCAAATACTTAAAAACAGCTGTTTGGACTCCTTGTATTACAAGGTCAGCTGACGAGATCAAGCCTTTGATAATCAGGGAAGGCAGAGGCAAGTGTAATCCCAGGCTACTTCGGGGATTCCCACTGTGTGCTTCTTGGCGGGGCGCGCTGGGCACAAACCTACGGACAACAGCAAGAAGGCTTTCCTCACGACAGACGTCCAGTATGGTGTGTGTGACTTTTTCTCATCGAAATAATAGTTGCTTCTAACAATGAGAATTTTGCAGGATCTTAAGAATTTTGTTGACGAAGATTATTAAAACGCATCTTCCCCTCTTCCAAACACACCGAAAGACTCTATTCTGAGGAGATGGAAATGCAATAATTTTATGTTTATTTATAAACAATTGAGTTTTTTCAGATTTGCCAAAGAAAAAAGGGAAAAAAAGTAATTCAATGAGTCTACCAAACTGAGATTAAAATAGCTTTTGCCATTGTTAAGTTTTGAAACATGAAAAATGGAAGCCTGGAGAAACAAACGCGGAGTTTGACATACGAAGAAAATTTCTCTGTAATTAAAATGCCTGCAACCATTTTTTGGTGTTTCTTTTCTAAAATGACTTTGAAGGGTTTCTTCAGTATTTTTGTTTCCTTCACTCATGAGCACAGGCTGCCCAAGACCTAAAATTCCCTAAGGTAAAAAAGATCAGAAAGTAACACCTCATAAGACAGAGCAAAACCAATAAAATATAAAAGAAAATGTTGTTTTTGAAGAGAGACTCTCAAACTGAGAAAGGTGTACACGTGAGATACCAAGAATCTTGACAGAGAACAGGTTCGAACCAAGAGATATCTCAACACAGGTGAGCTGGCTTCAGATGAGCTTCTTGAGCACCCCTGCTCATGCTGTACGCATGCCAGAGTGCTCTAATTTGCAGTTGGTGTCAAAAGGCTAAAATGGAGATGGACTAGAAACGTAATGATACCAGCATCAAGTGAAAGGGACAGAACAATACCTGGCTTTCTTGGCCTGTAGAATGACTGCTTTTTGTTTAACACTGAGATGCAGCAGAAGACTGAAGAACAGAGCAAGGTACCCCAACACGTAAGCCGTTTATACTTTCTCATTCCCTCATTCACTGCCTTTTGAGTGTAAGTGCTGGAAATCACCCTCAGGTCAGACAATTTTGGAACATGGCTGCTGCCTGTTAAAGCCAATGCTTAATCCAAAATGCTTCAGGAAGAAACCTACCCAGGGAGCTCCAGTGCTCTGTCCTAGCCCAGCTCTCTCTTCTCAACAGTCTTCAGTGGCTCAGTAGCCAAGTTCAATTAGCAGGGAAGCTGAACACGAACCATTCTGCCCTGGGCGACTGATGTCACCCTGCTGTCAGTGAGAATTACTGAGCAGTGCTTCTGTCATGGCAAGGAAGGGGGTAGAAAAATTCATGGCGCATGACTGTTAGAAAAAAGCAAGGCATCCTCACAAAGAATGATGAAGGCTCAAGGACTGCAAAACTGCTTGTCACTGTGCTTGTGCTACCAATGTGGCTGAAGAGCTGGGGTTCCTGTAACACCATCCCCTAAAAACAGTTACTGAATGTCACCTGTCTTTCATGGCTCCTCTGGAGGGAATTTGGTCTTGGATTCCCTTCTCTTTGTGCTACATACCACGCTGTTGCATAAAGAGTGGCTACAAATACAAATTCAAGAATTATTTCTTAACAGGCAATACATCATATACATGCCTTTTCCAGTTCCTTCTCTTGTCCAATAAGAAAAACTTACCATGCCTGTCATGTTCATTTCAAATGCAACATGGCTAAGCCGGAGCTCTTAATTCCTCATTCCCTAGTCTTATCTGCTGTCACCATTTATTATCGTCGAAGTCATTTATTTAGAACTGTATGTTGGGTTTTGGTTTCCATCTCAGCTGTTCTGTAAGACTGTCAGGTAGAGCTGACAAAACAAGAATACTGACAGATGTCTCATCGAGTACATGATGCACATCAATCTAGAGGACTGCAGTGGTCTTTCCTGGCCTTAAAAACATTTGACTTTAAGATACTGTTTTCCTAGCCTATGACCATTACCTGCTTATGGCAGCACCCTTGTTTCAGATTTCAACTCATGAATTTTTGTGCACTTTTCTGTTTTTTCAGATTGCTGCCCTCAGATCATTTTTTGAGCCCATCGCTTTGTCCATGGCACCCTTTCACAAACTTCTCCCTTTCCATTACATCAATAAGCTCCTTTTATTTTTTTTTTCCTCCTCCCTGCTTGGCTATTTATCGTCCTTTGCTAGCTACTGACAGACTCATTCCCCACCTATGTGCAGATCTGTCATGCCAGCCACCAGGATCAGCTGGGAAATTTTCACATAAGCCTCCGATTTTTCCCATGCTGCATCTTACCTTATAGTCACTTCGCTGTTTCTCTTTAAACACTTAAAAATTTCTTTCTAAAAACCAGTGACTCGCTCGTACTTTCTCCAAGCAGTGAGTTAAGCTTACATCCCTAATGATAAACTTAAGTAAGTACAAAACTACCTCAGAGAGAGATTACAAGAAATGTTACTATTTTGAAGAATAAGTGCACATTAAAAAAAGAAAGATTTATACTATCCGAAGATAAGCAACAGTATACCTCATAATTTTTTGAAAATGCTCCTGGATCTTCTTTCAGATTTCTTCTCATTTGCTTGCTTGGGGGTTTTGCTTGATAAAGGCTGCAGGATTTGTTTCAATAACAAAATGCTAAACTCAGAAAGCTTTCTGAAATAGAGAGCTTTGTATAACTCCTCCTGTGAGCGATCTAAAGTGACTGTAGGTTGGCAGAAGGCCCAGTTAATTAAACTGTTAATTAAATAAATTGTGAGAGAATGCACTCTGCCAAGAAATGTAGAAGCCCATTCAGTCAGTACTTGCTGCAGCATGACCAGAGTAATAGTATTTTAGAAAGCATGCATGTTACCTAGGAAAAAGAGTACCTTTCTCAGCCACAGACAGGTTGGGATCACTGCAGGGCTTGCACGGCCCAATCATTTGCTGGATCAAGGCGCGCTGGAAATTTGGAGGCTAAGAAAAAAGTATAAAATAACCAGCGTAAGATGGTGCACCTGTGGATTTCTGTTCACACTTTTTAGGCAAGGAAGGTTATTTAATTAAAAAGAATCATGGAAATACTAGACTGTGTCTACATTAGCAAGTACTGTAGTACAACACCAGTGGATCTCCAGAGTGTAACAGTGGTGAGGACAAAATATTCACTCTGCCTGCGTTCTCTGGAGGAAATTTCCTGCAGCTTACCTCTTGCTTTGGTTTTATTTGAAAGAATTGAGTTCACATGCTGAGACAGTTCTCTGCTGTGAAATGAAGTACAGTAATTGGGCATGATTAGCAGATTCCCTTCAAAAGTGCATGCGAGCGCTGCATTAAAATGCTCACATGTAAGCATGCTACGAATTTAGCAATTTGTCCAGAGAAAGCAGTAGAAACAGGCCTAGAGTGGAGATCCTGTATCAGTATACTATTTCAGCCTCCTGTGTATTTTGTTACATCTGGAAGTCACCATAAAACTATTTAAAATGTACTTTGAGGCTAGACTGCAGGATGGAAACATGAGTAAATTAGTGGTATGACTGCTTGTAGTGGACCAGGGCACAGAGGACAAAGCTGGGAAGTACATCCAGCTCTAACAGTCATTACAGTTTGTATCACTTGACTACCAAAGTGGGTGGCTCACGTGGGCGATGAATATGAAAAGTTCCATGTTACTTCTTGGACCACTTCGAAAAGGGTCCTAAGTTGTGCTTTCTAAAGGTGAGCAGGGAAGCTTTAAAGTAGACAAAACAGTAAAAATGAAAGTCACAGTTTCAGGAGGTTGAACTACCATAGAAGAAGTTAGATCTGCTACCTGTCCATTTTCCATGATAGCCGTGGGATACATGGCACTGCTAGGTCGGTCCCGGTGAGTTGGCAGCAACATCATCAGCTCCCGAGTGTGGCGGTACTTATCTGGTAGAGAGGGAGAGCCTGTAAACAAGTGAGAATAATCACGTACACGTGACAAACAACAGCCATGTCTCCGCATGCCCAGTGATCTACTTCTCCTTCGCAATTTGTTCACATGATGAGCTGACAGGACTCAAGAAAACACGGTGCTGAGCCCACTAAGCAGCTGTAGGTGGGGTGTATGGCACAAGATGACATAAGAACTGGCACGTTACATACAATTAAGGACATACCGTGTAAGGTGTGTAAGATGAACTTGTCCCTAGTCGTGTGCTGCAAAGAGCTTTCTCTTAAGAAAAAAAAAAAGTGGCAATCAGCTGTGGCTGTGCTTTGCAGTGACTAATGCTCCTTTACCCCATAAAGTTTTGTAGAGGTACACAAATGCCATAGCATTTTATATTTTAGGATTGAATGTGGCAGAAAGGGATAAAAGCTTGAGCTACTTTACTCCTCAGTTCTGGCAGACAGAGACTGAGGTGTTGCCATGTAGTTGGTGATACCATTGTTAGCTTCCTCTTAATTAAAACAAAACAAAGAATAATGATAAGCAGAACTTTCTATAAACGTGGGTGGCATTTTGCTTACAATTCCTCTGGTTAATGTGTTATCAGTGTTGGCATACTGAGCCATTATACAATAAAAGGATGTTTACCAATGCTTAGAGTTATATCAGAGGAATACATCTGAATTTATAGACTGATCAGTTATCTGAATATTTGTCATTTTGGGTATGAGGATATTTCATGTAGGTATCTTCCTGGAGCAAGTGATTCATGTCCTTCAAGATGAGTGCCACACAACAATATATCTTCTGATATGCAACAGCTGACAATGGAATTGCTAGAAGAATGATTTCAATTAGTGACTTCCTGAAGTCCAATACTACTGATAGACACATCCCTTGGGATGCACAATATTAGGCAGGAACTGATGATCTGAAGCTGCTAGAGTGAGCTTTAACTTGCACTGATTATTTCGTTGCGTCACGGACACGCACTTAACAGATGGCAGCACACAGCGCATTACAGAGCCATGCCGGCTTTTGGGGAATACATGCCCCCTTTTGCAAACTTTCCACAACCACACACATTACCTGAACAGCACTCCAACATATGAGCAAAGGCATTGGTGCTGGTTAATGCAGCTCTTACCCAGCAAAAGCAAACATGCAGTTTTTGGGCCTGATTCAGCACACGGTGGAAGGAACAATGTGTCCAGCAGAATGCAGGATAACCTCCCACAATTGCAACGATTCCATCAGGGGTGGAAGATCCCAGATTAATCTATGTCCCCACCCTGACATGAACAGCTGCTGAGTATCTGCATTCTAGTTCCGAACTCATTTTGTCCCCAGACATAAAACAGAAACATAATTACACAACATTATTTGCTCTTATGTACAACGTCAGCTTGGAAAACACAGTGTTATGCTTTATGCTGAGTCTCTTTTACTCATACGTCACAAATAGTCCTGTTTCTACATAACAGATGGAAATGTGCCAAACTTCTAGGTGTGCCCAGAACTGCATCACAGCACAACCTATACGGTAAGCTTTTCCGTTTTATGTATGTTATCATCCTTGTTCTTTTTTTTTTTGTCTGTGTGTCCAAGATGCAAACCACTAGCTTCCACCAGACTGTGTATTGCATGACCTGAAAAATCCCACATGTGCTAAATCTGGTGGCAGAGCTAGTTTACACAACAGCTCTGCTGTTTGGTGCCTTGAATTGGTAAGTAACTATAGCTACAAAGATTGTTGCAGAGTATGCCAAATATCCAGTCTGCTAACAAAATTAAACACGGATACATCCAAATTGGGTGCCATAACAGGAGTGTCTATAACTGAAGCATTTATTCATAATTTGGACAAAGAGAACACAATCACCAAGGCTCTCGTCAGGGACTGGCAACATGTAAAAAACAAATTAAAACCTTTTAAAAGTTTTCAGATCAGCCACAGGAGCCATATCAAATGCTGCAGCTTGTACCAGGGCTTGTTGTTCTCAGCATGTAGCTGGGTACGCTGGATGTGTGCAGCACTGTAAATACTGTTAGTGAGAAGGGAAATCCTACGCTGAAGGCAGAGGTATTTTTTTTTTTTTTTTAATTTTGAAAATATTAATCTACTTGTAACAAGTATTAGTTTAAGGAAGGAATCTGAAAATTAACATAGCTAAACTCCAAACTCAATGCATCTTTTTCTTCCCAATCCATCATTTTCTTTACTGTTATAAGAACGGTTTGATCTGCACCAAACTGTAACTTTCTGGGTTTCAGAAGTTTTAATGCAAGTATATGGGTTCTTGCACAGTGCTAAGGCAGGCTCTGGGACTCATTTTCCGCCCCTGAAGAAGGGGCTGTGTTGAGGAAGCAGTAGGGCTGCCTTAAGAGGTCAGCCATGAAGTGCCAGCTGGGAGTTTCTTTGAGAGTAGAAGAGTCCCAGATACACTGTCAATGAAATTATGGGGAAAAATCCCTAACCCACTCATAGCTCTTTCCAGGTCTTTTTGCATTACGGTATCTGTTTAAGGAACACTGCTTTACATAATCTTTTAACTCGAGTAGGGTTAGAGCAGCACCTCACGAGTCACCTCAAATGAAGGCAGAACAAACACGTTGCTTTCTTAATAGGAAAGAAGCTACGCAAGGGTCAAGCCAAGTGAAAATTGAAAGGATACTCGATCTGAAAAACAGACTAGTAATATCCTTCTCTACTGTTAGCATAGAATTAGAGAGTTCTTACTGTGTTCTGATTGCACTCCTATTTAAGACTTTTGCTCTAAGTTGTATAGATTGTAACTGGGGTACAAGGCTTGCTGCTTTAATCTGCTGTTCAGTGGTATGATCACAACAGCATCAATACTATCTTCATGAGTATCTTCAACAAAATGTTGGATTAATGGCTTTATTATTTTCCTTTGACAAACCAAATAATTTGCTTTTGTTGTTGTTTTAAACGTCAATGAAAGGGTCACGTTTGGAAGTGGAGCATTTAGAAATAAGATTTAAATTCCTGCTGGACTGTAAATGCAAATGGCCATGGCTTATTTTGGTTGCTAATGGAACTAATCTATGTCAGCAAGATCCCTGCCTCCTCAGAGCAGCGCTAATAACTGAGGTCCAGAAAGGACTCTGCAGTCAAACAGGAGTCAAAGAATCCTGATAACAGGACTTTTTTTTTTTTTTTTTTAACCTCTACATTAACATCTGAACCAATGAGAAACGTTTAGACATCTGAGAAAAAAAAACTAGAAATCTTAGAAAACTGTGCTCAGCTTAAAGTCACAAGTGACAACAATGCTAAGCTGGTAAATTTAGGTGGCCTGTATGAAATGAATTGTTGGCCTTCGTGTACTTCCTGTCTGGGAAGTGGATAGCTGTAGCATCGCGACTATCGCAGCTTTGTTGGCAGTCTCAGCAGAAAGGTCACGGACTGGATGGGTCATGGAGACTGAACTATCCTCTCACCTCTAGAGGTGGTCCCTCCAGGACAGAGATGAGGCACATTGGTGGGGGCAGCGTGGGGAAGCTTGCATGGCTGCCGCCCATGCTGTATCTGTTCTGTGGATAAATAGAGGGCTTCAGCCTCCAGTGGTGTCAATCCAGCACCTTTCACCAGCACTAAATTAAAAAGAATATAAATAAATACCAAAAAAAAAAAAGAAAAAAGAAAAAAGGAATAGAGGTGCATTGACAGAGCTGCACACGTAATGTCTGTGAAGTACCTTGCTCCAGCCAGCGACACTGGCCTCTCATTTTCACAAGCAGCAAATTCACCCAATTCAAAAAGGAAACAAAAGGAAAAATCACCAAGGAGCAAATCAAAGTTGTATTATCACAGAGGAGCTTAGCATAGGGTTTTTCGTCACTACAAACATCTCCATTCCAAACAGCAGTGTTGTAATAACCTGGGCAGTGACTTGCACGCTGTGAAACAGAGAGGATCTGGGACTTTACTAGAAATAAAATCCCACAGTAAGTGGCCAGTGTCTGGATGCTATGCTTACCTAACTTGGAAATGAACAGAGAAGCAGAGAAATGTATTATCAAAGGCTATCAACACATTAGTAAGGGTAAAGAGTAAAATTAATACACATTGAAGTATTTTTCAATATAATTATTTCTCTTATTGTTTCCTCATTAGCAGTCATTTACAGCACTCATCTCTGGGAGGTGCTGTTGACTCATCCATCAGCACCATGCCCTTGGTAGCATTCACTGCTTTAGTTTCTAAGCAACAGAAAAGAATACAGTTAAGAGGGAAGCTGGCGCTGCTGTGAAGTCATCAAGCTCAGAAAGACTGGCACAGCCTGCCACTGCGAGCACTGGCTTTTTAAAGTGACAAATGTCCTGAAATGCCATAACACCAAGCCCCCTCAGATCCCCCCTACGATTCAGGCCTCTGATGCCGGCTGAGGCACACCCATTTAAGGGTGTCTTCCTGGCATGACGGCCCTGTCCTCAGTTCCCTCTTCCCCTTTCTGTTATGCCACTTTCATCTTGTTACTTTACTATTTGAGATGTCATTACTTTCCTTCCAGCTCATGGCAATTAGTGAAGCTCTATGCCTTTGTTGGAAGAACATCCACTTTTCACCTTCCTATTCCATCTGATCCTTCAAATGAATCACTTTGATAACATCTGTGTCATAACAACAACCAGTCAAATTAAGATTTTACTGCAAGATTGAACGAAAAAGCCCCAAAGCTGGCCTGAGAGAAAAGGGAGGGTTCTCCTTGTTAACGAGCAATAGAAACCTCTCCTGCTCTGTACTCTGTCCATAAAGAAGCATACAGTTCCCCTGTATGGGAAAAAGGGGTAAGATTTAAGTAATAGCCTTCATCTCTGTATCCTGGATACCTTCTTCGTACGCCTGTGAAAAGAGGTGTAGAAATTTTTGAACCTGCAACTGAGAAGCTAAAATGAGATTAAAAAAAACTTGAATAGAAATGATCAAAGTCAGGAGATTACACAGAATACTTTTGCTTCAGCTGTGAGGCTTGGGAAGAAAATGATTAGCCATATCAAGACCAGCTACCACAACAGCAAAGGCAATATAAGCATACCTAGAGTCTCATTTTATATTTTTCCTTTCTTCAAGCATTTCCCAGCAGGAAAATCCTTCGTCTCCATTTATATCTTTCAGTGTTCACTGTATACATATGCTTCTTTGTACACAAATTTCTGCTTAACTGCAGTTCTTTTTTATGCCATAATTTCATTAAGTGCCTAAAATGAAAATGTTGCATTTGTCTTCATGATCTCTCTCTTTGAAGTACTGTACCAAAGAATATTCTTGTTTTCCTCTAGATTGCCTGTCACAACTTCATAGCAGAACAACAGAAACTATTATGAAATTCAGCTGCCTGAAACCAGCATGTATCAGAAATACACTCCAAATACTGCTGAAAAAAAGATTAAATACATTTTTGGAAAACAAACAAACTTTTTAAATAAATCATTTTTGATGAGGCAAGCTCCAAAAAAGAAACTGTGCTCTATTTCAGTAGAGGTTGTATTTCAACCAATATGTTAAGGAAGCTGAAAGACTTGGGGGGTATACCTGCAGTTCCAGTTAACCCTTCATTTGGGTCCATCCATTCTTACCTCGTGCACTGGAAGGGGCAGAGTTAATCATCTGGGATGGTGCCGAGTGGGTAGAGCTCAAGCTTGAGGTGGAAGGGCTGGCCTGGGACGAGGATAAAACAGACACGTTGGTGACTGAGCCTTGGTACCTGGAGTTAGGCTAAACGAGCTGCAGGAGGCAGAGGAGACATCTGAGTGGACCAGTGCATTAGATTTTTACCTGTCTCAGGTTCCCCAGTGTGACCTCTGTCTGGGAAATAGCTTCAGTGCAGGCCACTATTAATCTGCACTCAAGACTTGGGGACTCACCTCAGCCTCTCACAAACGAGAACAATAATGCATGTGTGTTCAACAGGCCAGATAAACAACATGCTGACTAAAATCTCACTTTTTGAAAGCAATACTATGATCCTGGACAGCAACTTTCACTGAATGAATACAGAAGATTTATTCCCAAAGTAAACCCAGACGAATTACTGTCATCTTTCTTGAACAACCTCAGATTCTCCCTATTCGGTTCTTCACAAAGATCTCGCTGGACAGAACCAAGCGTGTGGATAGATACATTGCACTCATAAGCGTAATGCTCTAAGCTTGCTCAGCGCCATCTCTAACAATCGTTTCTGGGTTGCTGGAGCAGTACCTGCATGTGGTACATATCCTCAGCAGTCTCCCCCACGGAACTGTCTGTCAGGATAACCAGGTTTCCAGTTTCACTGGAGGTGTGTGATGACAGAGAGGATGACGAGTGTCGGACTGAACCAAGCATGTTCAGTGGGCTGAAACAAAACCAGAAAGAACAGGGGCATTATTATTTTTTAATTTGCATTTTAATTTCTGAAGTCTCCTTTTTTTTCCAAGTTGGTTAAGTACCTGCTTTAGGTCATCTCTACATGTCAAACACTTTTGAAAGTATCAGGCCAAAGAAAAGCTTAAACAAATCCATAAACGTGAGTAAATATGAAATAAATGGAAATAAGATTATACTTAAGATAACACTGTGTAGGGTGTTGAATTTCAGAATCCAAGGCCAGGTTAACACACACATCAGCTGTTCTTTTACAGAACATTCTGAAACCACTTTCGTTCTAAATACCCAAGTAAGATGAGTGGGAGCAGCTTAATAAAACATTCCAAAGGAAGCCAAGCACAAGAGACAGGCCAAAATGCAGTTTTTCTTACTGCACTGTTGGGCTTCTGCATTGCAGTTAAAGTCAACTTTCTAGCTGGCAGTAAATTAATACAGTCCAACTGGTGTGCAGTCTGTGCTCTAATCTTTCTCAAATTAATTTTTTGTCACTGTGAGTAACACCGACAAATATATACTTTGTACACTATAGAATCTCCCCATTTTACCCTAAGAACGAAAAAAAAAGACTTTACAAAGTGATGAATTTTGAGGAAAAGAATTGTATCACCCAGATACCTAATGTCAGTTGCCAAGACACTAAAGTAGTACAAGAGCTACTCAATTGTAATTTTTAAAAGGGAACCATGGATCCTGTAACCCAGGACCAGGTTTACACAGCTCTTTATGCCAGGCTGAACTATGTAGACCCACCAAGAGAAATAAACATTTCATAATCTGAGTGACATTCTTTTCACTGTTTCTCAGACCGGCATGGATATGTACGTTTTCAAATAAGCAGTTTTGGCTGAATATAAAAACTCTGTTTTGACCTGAAAAATCCCAATTTTTGTCCTCAGTCAGTTTTTATAGGTGGTTCTTCTGTTTGAATAAACATCCACATTTCCAGGTATTTCTCTGAATGCTGAGCTATTTTCTGGTATTCTGATCAAAACACCCTTGACAGCCTCTTATATTTGGGTTCTGATTTGATTAAAACTCTAAAAACAATTACTCAAACATTTTTGGAGTCGTAAAAATGGGCACATATTGAGTTCAGTTTCTAAACCAAACAATACAAATTTCCTTTCATAGTAGATAATATTTGCCATTTGCATAACTGAAGTATGAGAAGTTGGAACCTCCCAAGTCAGATTGAATCCGGATTGCTGAGAAGAATCTGAGTGGCAGATGTGTAAGAAAAGAGATGAAGTAACATCTGGAGGTATTTAGGATATGCTGTTAACTGGATTTCTCAACATTTTGATTCCATCCTCAAACTTTAATAATTAGCCCTGAATGAAAATAAAGGTTGCTTATACCAAAACTGACCCTCCTCCTCCTCCAGTACTATTATTAACTGCATCTTTGATCCTCGAATCTTAATGCAACAGTGTGCAGAGACCTTTGATATTTCAGCAGAAGAAAAAAGGGTACCTGTGTCGATGCAAGAGCTTTATGCTCTCTGGGCTCATCGGTCCATGTGAAACGAGAACATTGCCGCGTGGTGTACTAGTGCCAGAACAGGCTGGACTCAGCTTATCCAAACCAGGTAACTCCTGCACATGAGACACAGAATCCTTTAATTACTATAGATATTTTAGCTAAATTAGTCATAAGAAAATTATGTTTTCTTCTCAGAAAAAAATCTGATGTTTCCACGTTCTCTGTAATCATCTATAGTTACCCGTGTTTCCACAGGATAAAGAGCTTCAGTGTTTTATATCCCTATTCTTTATTTCTAACAATACTTTGCAGCCACCATTTCAGAAATTTTGGAGAAAAAGTGAGGTACAGTGTTGTTCAAATTGAAACCATCTCCATTTTTTTCCGAAAAGAAACCTGAACTCAAAAATACAAATCTTGTCTAAATTCTAAAGAAAGGCAATGAACACAGGCTGGACATAGACTATAACTTGTATGGATCTCATCTGCTGAAAGAGAAAGGCTGTATTAAAATAATTGTGGTGCTGCTATTTCTGGCCATCCTTGCATGGTATTCACTCCTAAGAGCGGAGGTAAAACCCTTCAAGGTAGAAGCTTTTAGAAAATACTTACTTCAGTTGGAAAGTAAACTGCTAACACATTTCAGATAATTCTTTTACATTATATGGAAAGGTGTCCTTTGGTTTCGTTGTGCTATTGTTCAAGAAAGTGGTAAGAATTACACTTGAACAGGAAGAGGAGAATGCACTGCAATTTCTGAGACCCATCTGGCAAAGATGTCCCAAGTATAGCTGTCACAGAATACTAATGTACAGCAGGGCAGAAACGGCTGGAAAGGTACCTTTCCTAGAGGATGATACTTGTATTTCTGGTATATAACAGGTGGTGTGAGCCATGCTCTGGAGGCAGTTCTGTTGACTATATAGGAAATGCAAACCTATAATATTGCATGCCTAAATCAAAGTTGGAAGCCTGAAGTAACCAACAGGAATTTATGCTGCTGTCTATATAAAAACACTTCTGGAGGGCCTAGTTCATGTCATGCTACTCAAACTATGACAGCAGTAAGAGCTGAACATCTAACCTGTTTTGCTAATCTTTCTTCTTCTGTTTTATATTATTTTATGACAAGCCTGAAAATTGAACTTTATAATTGTTCTGTGATATTAAATGAGGACCAGCTTACATGGTACAAACTGGATCGCATCATCTGGAATTGGTCTATCAGTTTCTTATGCAGAGGACGCATTTCTGGGTGTACAAATTTCTCGTGGACTGCCAGACCCACTCCTAAAACGTGTACCTGTTAAGAAGAAAACAAGATGATGAAACTAAATAAATCAAGTTTAAGAGACAGAATTGAAGCCTGTCTCTCAGGTCTGTCACTGTGTAAGGGAGTACTGTAAGATATACCACCGTTCTGTACAAGACTGCTGATAATCAAGTAAGCCTAAGAGACGTGGCAAGTTTATATTACTTCAACAAGTACTTCAAGTGTGAGACAAGTACATTATGTCACGTTGGATTACATTTATTAGAGACAACTGTAAAAAAATTACCAGATTGATTGTCTCTCCAGCAGTTAGCAGCACTGAGTCCTCATACAGATAATTCATTTTGACCAAGAAAATTCCTTCCCAACAGTGTCAGAAAAGGGGTCAAAGTTGCCAACAGGGATTTCAAAGCAAAGGAGGTTCTGGTAACTGAGCTGAACAGTAACAGTGTTCAGCAGTGTTCACTCTTTCTGTTGCTCATTATTTATTTATAAAGGTCACATTTTCAAAGGTCAAATATACATTATTAGTAATTGAAAGAGATTATATAAATTCTCAGATGAAAGAAAATAGTAATGATAGCAGGCTTAAGATACATGTAATTCCCTACATGATCCAAACTCAGTACAAACAATAGCTAATTAATTTTCAAACATCCTCTTGAGGACTGAGGGGAGATAAGTATTATCTTAATTTTACAAATGGGAAATCTGAAATGCAGTTAGGAGATTTGTTGACAAAGCAGGCCTAGTAGCTCTGTAAAGACTTGGCCACATTGTTTAATGAGGTGTATTTTGCCAAACCTCCCATTAACAGGGATGTGATTTTCTGATTTCACTCCCATCAAAGCATCCAGCAAGCTTTATCTACCAAGATGTTTCACAGAGAACTGAAGAAAAACATAACTGTAGATAGTATAAATAGACATTAAGTTTTCCCATGTAGCACTGCCAGTTTAATCTCAAGCCTGACCTGTCCTGACTCTGATTATCTTTGAAATATACTAGGAAGACATAATTCAAAATGCCAAAAATGAATGGCAGGCCTGAAATGTGGCAAGATGTCTAGTAGATAATAAATGGAGACAACGAAATTCACGTTATGCTAGCAGAGCTTCACCTAACATTACATAGGGTGAATGGCTTGTTCATAAACTCCTCGGCCATCTCTCCTCCTTTTTGTTTAAATGTACTTTAAATCTCCTGTACTGAAATTCTTTGCTTCTGAATGAATCAGTTGGATCTGGTGTGTTTAAACTGACTGCTGATGAATCCAGACACCAATGTTCTTTTGTGTCTAAAAAGCAGTACCTGTTCTTGCATGAGTTCCTTGAGCTGTGTGATCTTCTCTGCATCTGCGGGGTGCTTTGTGATATATTCTTTATCAAAAAAGGCCTGTAGGAAAAAGAAAAAAAAAGCTTTCTGCTTATTGGGAGATACTCATCATAACTTGTCTTCAAAAGATGAGAGGAAAAGGTCCAGAAATCTTAGGAGAACTAAATATAGTAAGCTAACAGCAACAGCTCAATTTTATCACTTTTAGCACTCTGGGATCCAGGTAAAGCTACAGCATGATTGTATCAACCGACACGATTCTGTTGCTCATTTAAAGGAAACAGTGCAAAATAGCATGACAGTCCTCAGCCCTGAAGGATCATGAATCTGATCATATTTACCTATGTGACAATGATGAACAATACCACTAAACCTTCTATCATCCAGTGATTTGAATTTTTTATTGTTTTTTTTTTTTAAAAAAATAAAAATAAAAATCCTTAAATTAAGCGAGTAAAGTGGTAATTAAGCTAAAGGAAGAAGAGCATTCTCTGCATGGTTTGCAGGGAAGACATGTCCCAGACCCCTGGACTGCTGCAGCCATTTCTCAGTATCTCAACCTAGACTTACCTTTTGCAACGTGGAGTTTAAGTAACAGCTTGCCAAAGAACATTACAGATAACATACCAGCTAACATCATGTAACTTGAGGGTCTCAGTGAGTCTGAAATTAGGCTAGCAAAGACAATGGTTGTGCAGCATGAATTAGCAGCTTTTCCTGATTACAGGTCCAAACAGTCTCAGTTACCATGAATTCCACTGCCTCTGCTGCAAAATGGACTTACAACGTAAGCAGTGTAGTAAAATAAATAAATTCTGATACATTCTTGTACCTGCCAGGTCAGGGCTTCCAGGTAAGGCAAGATTAATTCTTAAGAAACCCCACTGTCAGCCGTACCTATGTGGTATCCCAATTCTACATTTGGATCCTCTTGTTGACAAACAGTTATGCAAGTGCTGATGCAGAATAACCAAGCATGGGGTTTTAACCTTATATTTAGAAAATGTACATGAAAATTTATTATCTTATTAAATGATACTTTATTTGAAACAACAATGGAAATAAAATTGAAAAATGTCAATACTATATTCAGAAGAAGAGCCCTGCTTACCTCCTGGTATCGTGCAATTCCTCCATTCACAGCTGCATCAATCACTCCATTCAGACACATGCTGAGAAGATTAATGTTACCGTGCATTTGTTTATGCTGGTACTGGCTTATCAGTGTTCTCAGCTCCTGGTTTTTGTTCTCAACCACTTGAATGGCATTTTCCAAAGGACTCACTTCGACCTCAAAAGGCAATAAAATACACTTTAATTCCATGGATGCTTCACTGTGATTTATTACCTTCCTTATAAAGAAATGATACACTAAGATGGTTCAGTGATCTCAGTTCTTACTGCTAGAAAATTAGCTACGTTAACAAACTTTATTGTCAGTAACATTGTATTTCAGGTCACTGAGTTGTGATAACTTCTTTCTGTAAACTAACATCATGGTAATAATGCAATCATTCTATCTTTCTGGCACTTTCTGCACTAAGCTGTCATGTTCCCTCACCTAATTCCCCTGGTTACATTCAGCAGTTATTTAGACTAAGCGGTGGAAAAATGACATACTTAATTGCTGTAAACCTCATCATTTTAAACTGCAAGATTTCAGACAGAAGTTAAGTTGCCTATCCCATGTCCTTAGTAAGTCATCGTTTCAAACCTCAACTATAGGAACTATAAATGTTACCAGTTCTCTTCTCTCCACTTCAAACCAACGAGAAATCCCAGGCAAACTGTGAGTCAAGGTCAGAGTGGTTCGTTCAATCCACAAGCTCTGCAAAGAATAATTGAGGATGTGAGGTACAGTGAACCACAATCACATCATCTATACTCTTACCACAGGTGCTAAGGGGGTAAAGCTCAGAGAAGAATATAATTAACCTCCTCCTAAGCGGTAACATACTTTGCAGAATGTCATACTGAATGTCATTTAAATAGACCCCGCCAAAAAACCCGACACCAAAACAGTATGCTCTATAGCAATACATTCAACATTTCTGTTAATTTCCAGAGGTTGAGGTTGGCTACTAGTTTTGTCATGGGAACAGAGATCTTGTGAACATCTACGGCAGTAAGAAAAAAATTCCAGCCAAACAAAACAACCATCCTTGCTTCAAAATGCATTTCTCCTGGCACTAAAATGACTTATCTTTAAATTGGATGACATTTTAATCAGATCAGATGTGTAGCCACCAACAGCCTCTTGTTTGTGTTACAGTATCTTCGGCCGTCATATCAGGATTACTTGAAAGGCTCTATTAGCATAGAGTAACACTCTATGAAGCCTTGAAGAGATTGACACTTAAAACACAGCTTGCTGACTACTTGTACCTTAAATTCATTCTCCTTGTCCTTTGGGCCTTTGTGGAAAGGCCTATCATAGCGGAATTTCCGGATATTGTTGACTCTGTAGAAGCTCTTTATGCGATCAGGGACAC
This sequence comes from Nettapus auritus, assembly GCA_011076525.1. Taxonomy (NCBI): domain Eukaryota; kingdom Metazoa; phylum Chordata; class Aves; order Anseriformes; family Anatidae; genus Nettapus; species Nettapus auritus. The sequence goes on along the minus strand of CM021776.1, from coordinate 8,659,699 downwards.
GGTCCATTTGTAGCACGTCTATATTGTCTGGGATGGGAGTGACTGCATAGATCTGTAAATCTGCAAATTGTGTAGTCAAAGAAAGCCATGGGACCTAAAACAGGAAAAGCTCTCTCTACTGTGGAAAGAAACAGGACTGTGAATTCAGAAAGTAACTCTCACTTTTGTGGGACAACATCCTTCTTTTGCAAGTGAAATAAGAGCACACTAGACTAGAGCTACTAGGACAGTCTAAGGAGTGGTACTTTACAACCAGATTAAACAGAAAAAGATACCTGAGGATGCAGAGAGTACATACGAAGACATACAAAAATATCTAGGTTGGACAAAATAGTCAGTTCGTATTAATTAGAGCTAGGTGCTTCATTGCTGCAGGCACTTCAGTAAATCTTTGTGTCTCTATGTATTTAGGAAACTATCTAATATTTACCTTTGATAAATTTTGCCTTTGATACTTCAACTTTGTAAACAGTTGTTATCTGATGTTTATCAGTTTAGTTAAACAGGTGTAACCTTAGTAATGCAGACAAGGTCCCTCATAGGTTTGATTACACTCACAACAGGCACATACAAACAAACCCTCTGTCTATGAAAGTATCAATGTTACATAGCAAAGAGGAGTGGAAAGCACATTAAGGAAAATCTAGTTCTAAATACTGATCAGTTTCAGAAGATTTCACTTACTGACAGTGTTCTTATGGCTAAAATCCTGTAGTATCCTTGCTGGTGTCAAACAAGCCAAATGGCAGTGTTCTTATAAGTAAAATCTCCAAGGTCTCTGCAGACCTATTCATTGTTATGTGGTTCAGTCCTTAAATACACACAGATAGCATTGCATTGGTTGAAACAAACTGCTGTACTGATCGCCAATGAGAAGTAGTAAATTCAGAGCCTTAGTTAGAAAAGAGTTCAAGTAGTTTAAAAGTAGACTATGAGAAAAAAGCTGAAGTGAAAAACACAATGGAAAAATAACACTTTTAAATTAATACCTGTTCCCAACAAATGTTCTCCAAGAGAAGGCATCAGACCGTGTGATTAATGGAGTAAAACGTCCATTATGGCAATGCCACTGGTAAAGGTGAAGGCCTGGATGTGATCAAGCTCTCTCTTACACATTGAACATGACCTGCAGTACTCCCTGAATAAAAGGCAACAAATCTCTCCAACGTTATGTTCTGCAGTGCCTGCTATAGACAGGTGTAGGTGTACGGTTTTGTCTGTATCCAGCTCTACCCAAGACAGTTATTAACTGAGATATCCACGATGATGACTTTTCAATACTTTCCTTACTTTGCTCGACCTAACCATAGCTTGCCCTTTTCTCTGAAAGGATACACTGGGCATCGCACTGTAATATAGAGTCATCTGGGTGGTTGGGATGCTGCATTGCAATGGCTTGTGGAAACTCACTCAGCATCCTCTGCTGGAAGGCTTCCAGCCTCTCATAGTCGTGGCCCCGACACACGTATTCTTTATTCTGCAAGAAGGACAATCATAAATCAGTCTCTCTAAAAGTTAAATTCTTTTTTTTTTTAAAAAAAATTATTATTATTTTTTTAATTATTATTTTATTATTATTTTATTTTTATTTTTTTTTATCTCACTTTGAATTTTACTGCTTCAAAAAGCAAGGTATGTGAGAAATCAATACACTAACGTGAGAGTAAAAAGTACCGGTAACACAGCTGGTGTATTTTAGTCCTCTCTTTTTCATTACAAAGTATTTCATCAACTGGTAAGTAGGCCATTCCACTGATCTCTAACAGTAAGGTACCTCTGCTCCCTGCACATGTAGCATTCAGTCCTATGGTTTTGTCTGATTTGCTTTTCACATAACTGAACAGGGTCTATTATTTAATTGGACTATACTGAAACATAGCAAGCAATACTTCAGACTAAGTCACCAGCTTGGCTGTTCTGCACCGGGAAAGCTGCCATCAAATGCAATCTCCATGAGCTGGATAAAAATTCTGAGGATCTCACAGGACAGAGGGAGCTAAATGTTTATCAATTTACCAGTTAGAAAGGAGTCACAATAAGCTTCATAAAAATTATTGTTTAATCGTTGCTGTATACCCATGTATACCCACATACAATCCACTTCTGATCATGTTGATCATCCTCAGGAACGCTCCTTGTCCATAGTGGAATAATACGGAAAAGCCTTACCAAGAATTCTGAGTGGCCACTTAGCCCTAAAAGCAATCTCCTCTTGATAAGCAAAATTTCCCTTCTGCCAGTGATGGAAAGCTTGCATTTAAATACGCCTCTTGAGGCATTAAACCATTTGCTCAGAGTTCTTGGATGCTTTTGAAACATCTTGAACTCTGAACAGCAAGATACAGGATCTCTATAGTCCTCAGTGCCATAAAGATTGTATTCCAGTGTCTGAACTATATTGCCACAAAATACAATTTTGATTGGTGTTAATGTTGCCTGATGCAAGACCTATCAAAGCAAAACTGATTCTGGTAGTTTTAACTCTTATACACATTACAATAGGTATAAGTACAGGGTGATTTTTCACCACTGGGGAGAGGAGAGGGAGAGGAGAGGGAGAGGAGAGGGAGAGGAGAGGCAGAAGAGAGGCAGAGGAGAGGCAGAGGAGAGGCAGAGGAGAGGGAGAGGAAAAACGGCAAACAAGAATAGTTCCCCCCCATTCTTTTTCTTGCATTTAAGCAGCTGCAGTATATACAATTATTTTTTGCTAACTGCTTTGCAAAAGGGTTCCAGCAGAGCAGGAGCAAAATGAAAGAGAAAGCGGCAAAACCCAATCATAAAATATAGTTAAGGAGTGCAGTGTCTTTGGCTTTGCATTCCGTCTTTCTGGAACAGACCGCGTGTTCCATCTGTGACATGTGTCACTTCGTATGAATCAGTCACAGCAGCCAATGAACTGGGAGAAAACCTGCGTGATGAACCTTGACAGTTCAGTCTATAATGCCCAAACTTTGCAGCTATTATTAAATTTGGAGTGAGTCCGTATTTGAAGGTGAATCTCTTCATGACACTGCATATTCCGCTTTTGATTGCAGCAATTGAGAAAACTGTAAGCCTATAAATAAAGTTATTACGATTCTAAAAATAATGCCCTGAAAACACCTCAGGGCTGAATTTAATAGACTCTTCAGACGGATGCCAACACAAGATCTCAGAATGTGGCTTGTCAGGCCTTACTTGAACTTCTGGTAGGTGAAGACACGAACAGTTTTAATTTAAGTAGGAAGGCTAGAAAGAGATGCAGAATTCATGGCAACATGAGCAATGAGTTTTCTAGGCAAAAGGTCTACAAAATCCAAGATGTAGAAGCAAGTGGTTATTTTCTGTGTTACGCTATACATCAATAGAAAAATAAATGAGAGAAGTGTGTGAAGTTATTTGATCACTTTAAATCACTCCTGTATCCATTTAAAATTTTTAAATCTGTGTAAGTCTTTTTCTTCTCTAGAATGGCTGCTATGAATCTCTTTACGGTGTGATCCATGCAGATGCGACTGCTAATGGGCTTAGTCTGTGCTTTGCAATGTGTAGGCTGTATGGATCATTAGAGAGAGAAAGGAGGAGGGTGACTTCTAATGAGATTGCTACATTAGTAATCTGCTATAAGAAGTACTGCTACCAAATATAATTGCAGAACTAACAAGGATTATAATTATGTATGTTCATGTCTGCTGTTAATGTCTCCAGCCAAGTACCCATACTGATGCACCCTTTCAGAAAAGCGCTGTGCACTGAAAACTTGTGCAGTGTTAAATGCATAGGCCAATCAGTCCAAGACAAAATTGGGGGATCCATAATAAAAGGAGCTAGAGTCACTGATATTACTTCAGACGTAGGAACACTTATACGCTGTAATGACTTGGTTGTCATTTATGTTTGGAAACATCTGTCGTTAAGAGATTAAAAAAGAAATTGTTTCCTCTGGAGATCTTCATAAAAGAGGAGCTTCATATGCAACACTTGCTATTTCCTCAGATTCCTTTGCACACACTTCTTTGAAGCGTTGGTAAAAGATCCTGAATTATGGCACTGTTCAACTTCACCTTTGAGTTACACAACACTGCCCTTTATCTGCTGATACTTCCACCTTCATTTCCAACTTGCCTTCACTTCCCCTAGGCTTCCATTAAAGTAATATAATTATACACCAATGTTTAAATCTTGGTTAAAAAAAATAGAGGGAAATTTCAGCGTGCAACTTTCAAAACATGTACCTTATGAAATAAAAATGGTACACGCTTTTGCTCTTTATAACTTCTTACTGTGTGACTCAGGAGCGGCGCCACCTCTTGACAAACCATTTCTTCAAAGAGAACACAAAACACGCAGCTCCAGTCCTTGAAAGCATGCTTTAGGTTAGCTTGTCCTGTCAAGCTAGATGGCATCCACCATCAATTTTCAGACAGTTTTTACAGAAGTTGTCAGATTATATTCCTTCCTTGCTCTGAACCAGCAAGGAGGAGTTGTATGAACAAATACCCATTTTACATTTTATTCCTCTTTACAAAGGGAAAGTAATTTCACTTTTGAAATGGATTTCAGACCCAACTGATCCTGTATACACCAAAGACAAGAAGATCAAAGAGAGGATGTGTTCTCAGCAGCTGATAGGCTTTTTGCTTAACCTAGGAAAATTTTACTTGTAGATAGCAGAAGAGTGTCATTAGTCTGGTATTAGAATCACTCCATCATGTGAGATTTTTTTAAAGCATGATAATTTGAGATGATGAAAATTCGTTGAGTAATGACCCAACATTGCTGCGATAGAGCATTTTGCTTAATACAGAGGCAATTTTTGCTGATCTGCAGATTGTCAAAAATACGCATAGGCATGAGTCAAATTTCTGATGTCTGTTCCTAAGAATGCTCCCAATGAACCACATCCTTCGGTTCTGACATAAATCTATTTCTATTTGCACAGGTGTAAAATATAAACTGAACAGCAGATGTCCTATTTCCACAACTGAAATTCAAAGCCTTAAATGCTACTCTGAGCCCGGTCACTTTGCCATATTTTGTATAACTCTGGCTTACCCGCAGGAAAAATGGGAATTTTCGACCATAAAAACCAACTCTGAAAAATTCAGGTTCCAAGCGCTGCTGTTCCATGATATTATCGTAATAGGTCGCTTCCATTTTCTGTGAATGAAAAAGTTGCTATCAGACTCTTAAAACTGCACTTAAAACAACAGAATCTAAAATTACATAAATATTACATTATTCTTTTGCACACATTTTTAATGAAAAGAGTGAAATTATTTTAAAGATTAAAATTATTAATCAGTCTACATGGTGGAGCAGACTATAATATCACCATGCTCATTTTACACTTTGGGACATATCATGATAATTTTTCTGTTGTACCTCAAATTAAACAGGTCTTGCATGTAATTCTCTTTGCACTACAGAATTAATGGTGAAGCTGAGATTAAGGTATCTGTTGCCTGGCTCCCAGTGTCCTTTTCTAACTGTATTCTCAACAGCTCTCTACAGCTCGAAATCTATACTGCTGTCTGGAAAATTTTATCAGTTTAATGGGGTTTGCTTTAATTGAGTTGAGGAGCATGAAACAGGATGAAACAAAATTAAATCTTCTACAGCTCTGTATACCAGCAAGTTTAACATGGAAGAAAAAGGGGGGTGGAGTGTTGAAAAAAGGACTTTCTCTATTTACAATTACCTGTTCCATAGCAGTGTGCTGGAATTTGCATCAAGAGTGGGATTTCAAGACCCCTTGCCAAACTGAATCTCTGAAACGCTCATAAGAGTTTCTCTATAGCAAAAAGATAGCTTTTTAAAGAGAACCATCAGTTTAGCATCATTGCTTCCACTGCAGGGAACCCTAACAGCAGCTGTGACTTTGAACACTGTGGTTTTGTTCTCGGTTCCCAGACACGTTATTCTCCTTTTGTAAAACGGAGAATGTCCCAAAATTGTTGTGGGAAGAATAAAGGAATGGGCTGAATGATGTGAATGGCACAGAGAAAATCTTAGAGTGGGGAGAAATTCAAGTCAGTTCGGTCAACACAGATTTAGGGGGTCTCGAACAGAAAACAAACAATGCAAAAGTGAGCAAAACAAAGAGCTGAGATGCTCCTCACCTGCCAGTTGATTAAATCCAGTTAATAAAGAGGCAGAGAGAATAGATAATTTGCTGATGTTTTAGGAATACCTTGGTGCACTACTAGACTAGGACCTGTTAATAGGTTTGTCTGCTCATGACTCATGATCAGTTTAACAAAGGATGTTTTACGCAAAAATAAACATAAGCAGACAATGGCAAACCAAGATGCTCTGCATGTGTTTTCCATATACTCATGGGAGTTACGGTTGGCAGACCTAGAATTACTTCAGTAGGCCTACAATGTCACTGGAACGAATCAATGGCAAAGGAGTCTTTTTTTTTTTTTTTTTTTTTTTCCAATTGAGAATTTTCTGACAGGAGAGACAAAACTTCCTAGAGAATGGAAGAGATGCTGCAAGGACAGGAACTGCTGCTACTTACCCGAATCCAGCTGAGGCTCTGGTAGTCATAGAGGCTTTCGTACTGTATGGCCAGCTCTCTGCACAGCGGGATACCAAACTCCCAGCTCTGCAAAACCAAAGCAAATCACGCTCACAGTGACTGGCATGTTATCACCAACTCAGCTGAGAGGAATACAGAAACTTGTTTTAGGCAATTCATTAGCTATGAAATGCCAGGGATTAGATATGAAAATGCAATGTGATGAAACAGTTTCCATTAAATATCAGAATGATTCCTTCTCCAAGATGGTAACAGAGGCACATATTCCATGAAATTACATGCAGGCACTGCTCTTACTGATAGTTTACTCATGAGACTGGAAACTTCTCTGGAGAAATATAACTAACAAATTTTCTTCCTGTTAAATCTCCCCCAAGCATCTCCTCTGCTTTCTGCACTAGAACTCCCTGAAGTGAAGACTTGTCATCTAGGGCATAGCTCCGCGGCAAAGTGCTCCCCTTCCCAGGGGTGCTACGTCCTACTGAAAGCATAAAACCATCAAGCGATAGGAAACACTCAAATGCAGAGACAGAACATTCTCAGAACTGAGCTGCATTATTGCACTTAGGACCAAAAGCAAACCCCACTTCTTTAACTTACAGTCTGCATACACCAGATCTTTTCAAGCACATCATATTCATGGCCCTCAAGGATAACGAAGAAGGAGATTGCGTTTGGGCATGCCCACACAGAGAGGAAGCTTCCCTTGTTACCTGTTAGCTTTTTAGAGTGTTTGTTTTATGCACCCTTGAACTGAAATCTCTCCCATCATCTTGCACCTGCACAGCCTGGAAATGCTTTGGGGGAGTGATGGTTTCTTACCATAGTTATGTAAAGGATCTGGAACACAAAGGTCTCAGCTGAGGTTTGGTTAGATTAATTTTTATGCACTATTGGGTTAACTTGCCTTTTTCTTTTTTAAACTTGGACTGTATTACAGCGAAAACAAAATTTATATGAGTTATACTGACCTCATCAGTATTAAAAAGCATAATATTGTACATTGTTGGTAACAGTAATTAACAGTAGTGATGTAAAATATTAGCACTTTATATGGAAATAGCTTTTCTGGTTCCATGTAACTTCACTTAAAGAAGAGAATCTCTGCACCATTTGAGTTAATGTACTAGGCACTTTGCCATGCTTCCCTTTACACACACGCACTCAGTGTCTGTTCTATCCTTAATAACAAAGTTTTTTTTGGCCTCTGAACAGCAAAAACATTATCAACGTTAAGAATTTCTTCATTAAAAGAGAGGATAATTTGAAAAACCAAGAAGGAAAAAATAACATTCCTACATCTCTTTAGCTTCTCTTTATTATAAAAAACTTACATAAGAACTTGCTGAGTAAAAGATTCCTTTGGGATCTTTTTTGATATTCTTATAGTAGTAGTTTTGGGTGATGGGAAGCCTGAGATCTATTCAGATAATTACAATACATGCAACTGAAAGACCAGTTACTCGACAACTCAGATTTTTACTTGGAATTCTGTGATCTCAAATTAACAGGATTTTTGCTGTTGCCTGTCAAAGTCCATGACACACAAATAGATACATTGAATTGTGATCAACAGCATTGCCCAATTAAGTGTTAATATTTGCAAACACAACTAGCATTGCATGCCCCCTTTTTTTTTTTTTTTTTTTTTTTTAAGGTTTCAACAGAGTTTATGGTATCAGTACACAGAATTCTGGTGATCTATATTTACCTGAAAGAATGGAAAAGAAAAATCTCTTCTAGAACACGTGGCTAGGAATAAATGGCTTTTGTTACACTGGACAGAGGCAGAGTCTCACTTCCAAATGGGATGCTGTGGCTAAAGCATGACATAGTTCTGCAATCTGCCTTCTGGATGGAACCAAAAAGCTGGCTATCTTCCCTGACAGTGATCCTAAAGGTGTAACCTTTTTATGCTCCTTTTCAGATGTGAATTAAATTAACAGTATGTAACCACATCTCATTTCTCTTTATTTAGACAAGCTCTTTCACATGTACTCTGATACTATTTCTGTCATCCTAGCTCAGGCTCTCTCTCTTCCTTTCAATCAGACTTCAACACAGTGAAATTGTACCATGCCAGCTGAATACTCTGATGATAAAGATGTGATATGTAAGTGGAAGAAACACAACATACAGGTAGCTTCTTAGAAAAGAGAGTTCATAGATACTTGAAAGTAAAGCAGAATGAATGGATATGAGTCACAGGGATCCCCCTTTTTTAAAACTGGTAATGTTAATGAGTACTATCTTCACAATGTAGCACACAGAACTGTATATTCAATTTCTAAGTGTCACTTTCCTCTAAAGCATCATTCTTCCCCCTCTCAAATAATTTCCTAATGTCTCCACTGTTAATTTCATTCATTATTGCTTTTTCTTTTGCTGATATCTGATCTGTTTGTATGCTGTGTATTATATCCTTTGCTTGTAAAGCTCATTCATCTGAGCTTTATTGCAGCCTTCTCCTATGACACCAACAACTCTCAGCTGAGTGCTGTTGATGGCACACAGGAAGCAGATAGACAATCACCATCTATGAATGGGAGCCTTTATTTACTCACATCCCAGTGTGCAGATTTCTTTTGGAAGTGTGATTCAAATGAGTGTGCACAAGATAAATTAGTTCAAATGTTGTGTAGAAAGAACACAATCTAAAAATGAACTGCTTTGGAAATGTAGCACTGGGTCTCTCGCAGCACTTGGCTGAATACACGCTGTGATGCCGTGAAGGGAGCTGGTCAGAATTCTTAGTTAATAAAAATTAGCAGTGAACTGGGCAGAAAAGAGTTGTGCAGTTCTCAAGACATTGCTGTCTAGAAATGGGATCAGTCAGGTTCAAATTGTTCCATTCAGTCTCCTTTAACTAGGAGACCTTGAGCCTTAACAGACAAAATCAATCATAAAAAAATTAAAGTTACGCACTTGCACATGCTACCTGCTGAGCCATAAGCCGATTCAAAAGCAAGACAGCGGTAGAAAGGAGTATGCAGAGTGAAAGGTAAAAGGGTTTTGGAAAGCCTTGTTCCCTCCCAGCACAGGGCTGCTTCTGGGAATGGGAGTTAGACAATCCTGCACTCCCTTGCAGTGCCGCAGCTGCTTTCTGCACTCCACCAGCATGTCCTTTATGTCAGACTCACAGGATAGTCGTATGGCCTTAGCTTTCCCCCCTTACCGTGGTGAGGTTTTCCCATGAACAAATGCAGAACTTTTACATCTCCTTCATGCTGCTCTGACTCCCCCTTAGTTTATGGGAAATACCAGGAGCAGCATGAGAAACTTAAGTCTAAATATGCAAGAGAACAGAACAACAAATCCCACTCTTCAGGACCCAGGGAGGTCCTGCTTCACCTTAGGGGAGCACAGGAAAACAACCTGTCAGAAACAAGTTGAGGGAAACAAGCTTCTATTCCCTGAGCTGTTCTCAGTTACACAGCCACAGAAAAAGTGGCAGAAAGCAGCAGGAAGATTTGGCTTCTCAGCATCTTTCACCTCCAGAGCTCGAGTGACATACAGCTTAAGTGGATTATTCAGTCATTCAGCTATCATTTAAAATAAAGGAGGATTAAAACACACAGCCAAGTAACTCCAGAAACACCCCCTGGGAAAAAAACCTTAAGAGGTTAACACTCCATAATCTGCGAGGAGATTAACAGCAAAATTACATCCATTAACTTTTTACTCACCCTCAGTGTTTATGTGGATGGTCTGTTTGTCAAAAACACAGGCTCAATTTATGTACACAGTCTCTATATGTTACGTTTGTCTAGTCAGACAGTACAGCACTGCGATATTTGCACAAGTCCGTAATTTAAGTGCAGTCTAAAAAGCCCTGAAAATTTCTGATACTAAACAGAGAGCCACATGCAGTATTATTTCAGAAGACCTAGAAAAGATTCCTAGATAATGAATCACTTCCTCATAAACCGCCCACTCCTTCCTACAAACAGGAATCTGACTTTTTTGTAGGCTCGGCAAAGAATGGCTCTGCCATAAGCATCTTTCTTTTATTAGGGCCAGGAAAAAATATCTGGAATGTCAACCCCAAAGGAATGGAAGCACACTTGTATTTAATTTCATTGTCATTGCTATCAGAGGGAAAACCAGCCTTGAGGTGCACATACAGATGTTATCTTCTAATAATATAAGCTATATGTATTTTTCTGAAGAAAAAATTGAAAATGTTCTGACAGATGATCTCGCTTCTAATATTCACCTCTGAAACAATCCCAAAACACCATGATACAAGGGACTAACACCTACCTTTGCAGTGATTTAAAAAATTATTCACTGTAGGAAAAGCATACCAAATATGTGGAATTGAAATGCATTGAAAATGTATTAATTTTTTTCTTGTGCAATGGATGGAACTCCACTTTAAGTGAAAGCCACTTTAAAACACCGGTGATACTGAAAAGGCTTACAACTTTTTTAATAAGGGACTCCTAGAATGTATTGCCTGCCATTTACTTCTGGAGGTTACAAACGGAAGTCCTTAAGTGAGAAGCGAGTCGTAACACAACGATTTACATAGACAATGCTTTTTTTTTAAAAAAAATTAAGCAACTGGCATTTATCAAGCTCTCTGTCATGTCAGGTGATCCAAAGTTTTTACAGGTATTAAAACATTCCAGCCTTTTTCCTGTTGGCCTACCTAACCTAGTTCCAAATGATATGTATAATGAAATACTCATATCCATTTTCTCATCTGTTTTTTGGTCTAGAGAGCCAAGATGCAATTTGTCAAGTTATTAAACCTTTTTATATAAATTTACTTCCAGACTACTGAACCAAGAAGATAGCCTTGCAAGCTCTAAGTTAGGAAAAGGGAAGGAAGCTGCTGGAAGAGAGAAGAAGTTGGCATACCTTCCCTTTGTTGAAGTAATGGATAATCTTACGGCACAGACCTTCCTTACGTTGCCACTCTGACTGAGATGGATAATGCAGGAACTCTCTCAGAGGTCTGTCCTCCCACTGAAGCAACTCACAGTACAAAAGCAAAGTAAATGCAGCCTCTGTTGGAAATGCAATCATTGAACACTGAATCAATGACAACAAATAACTCAGCAAATAGGCTAAAAGGTCACAGGCTGCTTCTAAAACAGTCTGGAAGTTCTGATGTACAATTTGAGAAAAAAATCGGAAGCGTTAGATTAACATTAAATTATTCAATTACTTAAAATAGCAGCACATAGCCGTTTCCAATAAACCTGATTCTTAGGTACAAATCTGTCAAGTTCTTTTCTACTAGATACTGGATTTAAATGCACAGTCAGATACTCAGGTGTGTAACTAGATTTGGAGTCTGCAGTTGTAAACAGAGCTTGGATAACAAAGAACTAGAGTCAACAGATTTCTTAAATGCTCTCCAAGTATTACAATGCAAGGAAATTTGGCAAATGGTAGTATGATGGTGGGTTCGAGATTTCAATCTTCCCCTAATTTTGATTCCACTGTTGTGATTTTTCAATCAACTGTCCTTGCAGAACACTGTAATGTAAAATTCAAGGTGCAACAGAACAGTTGCATGGGCAGAGATATTCATTACTTCGTGTGATGAAGTGAGGTAGACCTCAGCTTCTAATCGTTCCGACTGCTCTAACTACAGGAGAAGAATCACAGAACAGCTGAGGTAGGAAGGTACCTCTGGAGATCATCTAGTCCACCCGCCCTGAAATGCAGGGTCACCTATGGCACGTTGCACAGGATCACATCCAGGCGGGTTTTGAGTATCTCCAGAGAGGGAAATCCCACAGCCTCTCTGGGCAACCCGTTCCAGCGCTCTGTCACCTTCACAGCAAAGAAGGGGTCTCAGTTTGTGCCCGTTGCCTCTTGTCTTGTCACTGGGCACCACTGAAAAGCATCTCTCCCCATCCTCTTGACACCCTCCCTTCAGGTATTTGCACACATTGATAAGATCCCCTCTGTCTTCTCTCCTCCAAGCTAAACAGGGCCAGCTCTCTCAGCCTTTCATAGGAGAGATGCCCCAGCCCTCTCAGCATCTTTGTAGCCCTCCGCTGGCCTCGCTCCAGCAGCTCCATGTCCCTCTTGTCCTGGGGAGCCCAGACCTGGACACAACACTCCAGGTGGGGCCTCACCAGGGCTGAGCAGAGGGGCAGGATCACCTCCCTCGACCTGCTGGCCATACTTCCTAAGGCACCCCAGGATCCCGATGGCCTTCTTGGCCACAAGGGCATGTTGCTGCCTCCTGGTCAGCCTGCTGTCCACCAGGACTCCCAGGTCCTACTCTGCAGAGCTGTTCTCCAGCAGGTCAGCCCCCAGCCTGCGCTAGTGCACGGGGTTATTCCGCCCTAGGTGCAGGAGCCTACACTTGCCTTTGTTGAACTTTATGAGGTTCTGCACTGCCCAATGCTCCAGCCTGTCCAGGTCCCTCCGAATGGCAGCACAGCCCTCGGGGGTATCAGCCACTCCTCCCAGCTTTGTCATCAACAAACTTGTGGAGAGTGCACTCTGTTCCCTTATCTGGGTTGTTGACGGATAAGTTGAATGAGACTGGAGCCAGTACTGACCCCTGGGGGACACCGCTAGCTACAGACCTCCAATTAGACCCTGTGCTGCTGAGCACAACTTTCTGAGCTCTGCCATCCAGCCAGTTCTCAATCCACCTCACTGCCCACTCATCTATCCCCACACTTCCTGAGCTTGCCTATGGGAAGACGTGCGTCTTGGGAGACAGTGTCAAAAGCCTTACTGAAATCAAGGTAGACAACATCCACTGCTCTTCCCTCATCCACCCAGCTAGTCATCCTATCATAGAAGGCAATCAGTTTGGTCTAGCATGATTTCCCCTTCGTGAGCCCATGCTGACTACTCCTGATCACCTTTTTCTTCTCCATGTACTTGGAGATGGCCTCCAGGATGAGCGATTCCATCACCTTTCCAGGGATGGAGGTGAGGCTGAGTGGTCTGTAGTTTCCTGTGTCCTCCTCCTTGCCCTTTTTGAAGACTAGGGTGACATGGGCTTTCTTCCAGTCCTCAGGCACCTCTCCTATTCTCCATTACCTTTCAAAGACGATGCAGAGTGGGCTAGCTATAATATCCACCAGTTCCCTCAGTACTCATGGATGCATCCCATCTGGGCCCAAGGATTTGTGGGTGTCAGGTTTGCCTAAAAGATCTCTGACCTGATCCTCTTTGACCAAGGGAAAGTCCTCCTATCTCCAGCCTTCCTCCCTTGTCTCTAGGGTCAAAGATTCCTGAGGGCTGGCCTTAACAGTGAACTGATCCGTAACAGAAGTTTTTGAAACAAATTCAAGAGATGTTAGAGAATAACATCAGGAGTCAAAAACTTTCACTAGGATTTCAAACAGACCCTGTATGATGTCTTACTAACCTGTATAGTTCTCAGCCTGTAAGTGCATGTCACACAGCTTGTGGATATAGCGAATGTACATTTCTTCCTTGTTAATTTCGGACTTATAGAAATTCTGTAAAAGAGAGAGTTTTTATTTGCATTGAGAATTTTCCTTCATTCAAGACAATCAATAGCATCTGTGTACTTATATAGGTACTGAAAAGAGAACACAATATTAGTGTAAAGTGAAAGGACTAATTCTTTTCACATTCACACTGATTTAACCCACTAACTTTTTCACGTAGTGATTTTTTTCAAAACAAGGGTATAGTCAAACACTGGAGGAAAAGGTGAGAGAGGTTGTATGTGACCTCTGTCACATAGATATTCAGAACTCAGCTGGACAAGGCCCTGAGAAGCCCAGCTTAAAGCTGGAGAGCCCAGCCTAAAGGCAGAGAGTTAGACCACAGACCTCCAGGGGATCCTCCCAACCCATAGTTTTTTGTCATGCCAGTGCTCAGGTTCTGAACCTACAATTGCTGACACAGGTTCCTACCCAACTTTTCCCATTCCAGCTTCAATTACATTGCACAGTATCACAAAGAGATAAACATAAGGAAAAAATCTTTACCATAAGGTTAACAGTGCAGCCAATTTTCTTGTTTTCTGTTTCCTCTCCTTTCATACAATCCCTAAGAAAGCAGAGTAATGTTGAAACATACACCTGCAAGATTTCCTTTTAAAATACATTTGAAGCTATATTAACCTTCAGAGTTTCCTTGGATCACAAAAAAAAACAGTGAACCATATACTTTATTTTATAAAGTTGCTCTAAGAAAAAAATCCATAATATGGCCTAAACGATATAAAAACTGCTGTAACGGCATCTGAGAACAAGCACTTGAAGTGACCACTGCATTTCTCACAACTCTGAACAAATACCAAATGGCAGTAGTCAACCATCTTCATAACTAAAGAGCTACCATAAAAGTGAAAAGTTATTTACCCAGATGTAAATGTTTAGTGGTTCCCTAGTCAAAGGACTAGGTTTCAGAAATTCAGGTATCTAATGTAGCATTGGCATCCTGAAAGATACAACCTGACTGATTTAGACTAGATTGCTGATTTTTTCACAGGCAAGATAAATCACAAAAAAAAATCTGCGGATTCTGCAATTTTTGTAAATAATTTTGATATAAGCAGCACAAAAGAAAAAGGCTTCAAAAATTACCAATCTTGACTTGAGAAAGTCACATTCATTTGTGAAGGCGAGACGAAATTTTTAAAGTAGTGACACCACAAACTTTCCTGAGAACTACACTGTCAGCTAGTTGGCATCTGGGCTCTGCAAGATGTCAAAACTGATTAGCAGAGCTCTTCACTTCGTAGCTCTCTATGTGATTTGCAGAACTATCACAGCAGCTGACACACTTCATCTGGGTATTTCCAAATTCTCATACAGTTCCCTATCATGCTCTGCTCAGGGAATGAAATCTTCTGCTGTATACTGAGTATCAGTTAAAAACTGGTATCTGTTCCTGAAATTAAGCATGAAATCGGGTATCTGTTCATCCAAGTTGCGTTGATAGCAAATTACATTAAAAAAGCCAGCTTCCTTGCATTCTCTTTAAATGTCTCTCAGATTTTTGGTCTTTTTCTTAGTAGTTGTATGGCAGTTGTCAAGAAAAAAAAAAAACAACACAGGAGATTGGATCAAACTGTTCAGGACAACAAAAAGAACAAACTGAAAAGCACAGAAAAGGATTTGGGATTGCAGAACACCCAGCCTAGTCACAGACTTTCACTTATAATAAGCAGGAGAAAAACAAATAAAAAAATGATTTTAACTCTTGTCAGTAGGCTAAAGATAGAAATATATGGGGCAGTTCGGTCTAGTTTCTAATTGCCTCCTGTTCCATAAAAACAACTCTGAGTGTGCACACACAAACTAGAAAGTAAAATATGTTTTTGTAACTAAATCAAAGCTCACAATAGTCCTACAAACTTTAGTCTAAATCCAAACAGAGGATGTCTAGTTTGTAGCGGAGTCTTGCACACAAGTCACCAGCTGACATGTCAGGCTTTTCTCAGATGAAGTTTTCTAACCCTGCCTGCTTAGATGAGGTGTTCAGCATGTGTCAAAGACCTTGGTTCAGCAAGCCATTTAGAATCATTCTGACATTTAGCGTGTATATTGCTTAGTTAGGCAAGATCACCTCAAAGCTAAAAGGAATAAATCATTTAGCAACCTGAATAAACCTTAGTCTAAAACTGAGAATGAACAACAACATCTTTGTTGTTTTTCGGGAATGAGCATACAAGAATAAGAATTAGGGCTCTGGAGCTGTGAACTTTGGATTTCTGCTCAGAACCCTGCAGCAGTGAGGTAGGCTTGCAGACATAATACCTGCCACCAGAGAAGCATGCAGCTTGATAAACAATAAAAACATTCCCTGTACAAAAGAAATTTGATACTAAAACTTCTAATACATATACTCAGAACATATTACTGTTGTTGCCAGATACCTATAGTCAAGCAGACGCTCCATGAGGCGAGTAACTGACGTAACAAAGGAGATTCCAGTCTCCCGCCATGTTTCCTGCTCAATCTTCTCCAGCAAACTGTTCAGAGATTAGAAGAGCAGATAAGGCATACGGGGAAACAGCATAGTGCATGCAGACAGCTGCAGACAACTTAGTTTCTCCCTCACGAGACAAGTACACAAAATTACTATCTTACCTGGGATAAGGCCCAAAGAGCTGGGTTCTACTCCAGGCAGCATGAAGCAAAGACAAGGAAATTACAGAATTGACAGGAAAATTATCCTCACATTGCCATATAAGATATATAAAAGATAGCAATGTTCATGGCAAAAGTTGATTCCCACATTATTACCTATAGCTTTAATACTGCTAACAGCAATCATAAGTTGGGAGTCTAAACCTAATGCAAATTCCTCTTTGTACATCCTCACATTAATTTTGGTCTCTAATCAGCAACCAACTAACCTTGCATCGCAATTTATTAAACTGTAAATAAATGAAAGTGCTATTTTTCTGATCAGCAAGCTAAACAACACAAGCAGCACGTCACTGAGATGACTGAGAAGAAAGAGAAAAGGCTAGAGTAAGAACACCGAAAATCACATTAAAAAATGAGAAAAAGCGAATTTACATGCTAGTTTCCTGAAACTGATCTCTGGTCAAAGAACTTGCCACTTACATACTGACAAAGAAATACTGTTAGGTGTCATACATGTCCTCACAACAGGCAAACTTTTTTATACTGAAATGATTTCCAACCAAACTCTTTTATACTGAAATGATTTCCAACCAAGGGACCCAATTCACACTTCACCAGTACAGCTGAGACAACAGAAGTCAGGGCCAACTGTTTATTTCACGCTGCATTTATTAAGTTTGTGAGAAAAGAGATGAGATTTTCCAATTCTGTGGAATTGTTTCCTCAAAGCTGACAGTATTCTCAGAAATGACAGTACAAGTATAAACTAAAAGGTTGCTGGATTTCAAGTTCAAGGTTATTTTTCTTGGCTACACATGCAGTCATTATCATCTATGAGTAAGTGAAACTATGGTCCCTGAATTCTTAACATTTCAGCTATCAAGTACCTTCTTCTGGAGCTAATGAAAAGTTGAACATTCCTCTTGTCAGGTGAATAAAAATAATAATAAAAATATATTTTCTTTCTTTTTTAAAAAACAAACAAACATGAAATATATTTATTTGTAGACATGAAGTGCCAGACTTCCCGAGGCTGAATATGCAGAAATCAAAACGGAATAGATTTACATGCTTTCTAAGGATGAGCATGTATAAGGATGGCTTATTTATCTTGACAATGAATGAATGTGTAAATGTAAACTGAGAAATACAAAGGTTTATGCCTTAAACTGCCTCCATACAATTGGGGGCCACATAAAATTGTCTGGAACATAGAATCATAGAATTATCTAGGTTGGAAAAGGTCTTCAAGATTACCAAGTCCAACCATCAACCTGGCCTGCAAAGCCCCATCACTAAACTATGTCCCTGGTGCCACATTCACATCTCCTAAATACCTCCTGGGATGGGGGGGACTCCACCACTGCCCCAGGCAGCCTGTCCCCATGCTTGATCACCCTCTCTGTGAAGATATTCTCCCTAATATCCGATCTAAATCTCCTCTGGTGCAATTTGAGACCATTTCCTCACATTCTACCACTTGTTTACTTGAGAAAAGACACCAGCACCTTCCCTGCAGCTCCTATCAGGTAGCTGTTGAGAGCAGTGAGGTCTCTGCTCAGCCTCCTTTTCTCAAGACTAAACAATCCCCATTCCCACAGCTGCTCCTCCTATGTCATTTCCTTGTCCCTTCACAAGCTTCATTGTTCTTCTCTACACATGCTCTAGCAACTCAATATCCTTCTTATAGTGACAGGCCCAAAACTGAACACAGTATTCAAGGTGTGGGCTCACCAGTGCTGACTACAGGGAGAACGATCATTTCCCTTGTCCTGGTGGCCACACTATTTCCGATGCAGGTTCCTTTGTTCAATGGCAAGGACTTAAGTACTTTTCTTGTCCCCACTGCAGTGGTACTAGTGTGCCTCATGTATTTATTTCTCATGTATTTATTCTCATAACACTCCATGAATGTCCTAGACTGTTTCCACTCTTAAGTTTATCCTTATGAGTACTGTGTATTTGGTGTGAAAGGGAGTGGGAACACTGTCATGATGGACTCTGGAGGAATAAACTTACAACTGTTGAGTCAACTCAAAGAATGACCTTCAAAAATTGTAAGCAGCAAAGGAAAATGCTGAGGAAAACCTCTTGCTTTAACAAGGCCTGACCTACTAGACTTTCTCTAAACCATCCCAAGGCCCTGATTTCACATATTGCTAAGTTAAAAAAAAGAAAGGCACTGGTTCCTTTAGCAGATCATTTTTTTGTAGGAGGACATTAATGACTTACCTATGCAGCCTTATATTAGATTTCACAGAACAAAACCAAGGAAAAAAATTAATTTTTATATTCTTTTCAGAATTAGAGTGACACATTTCTGTTTTGCTGACAGCCATGTCATGAAAACCTGCCAGAAAACCTTCTACTGCTTTCTTTGAAGATCAGCCCTGGAGCTGCTACTGCAGCACAGGTCACTACTTAGACTCCTTCAGTGACCCCACAGAATTCAGAGCAAGCAGAAATGAGCATAGCTTACAGTAGGCTGAAGAGTTCTCTGTAGTTCTCATCACCTTTTCCTTCAGATACCAGGCTGTCCAGCTTATCAATCAACTCAGCTTCCACCTACATGAAGAAGTGACTAGTTATAAATTAGCTATTCATGCAGAAGATGAGTACCAAAACGAGGAGGAATGAAAGAATATTGTTCTGCAGGCTGCCCCACCTTCTGTGTGTGAGTGATTTATTTCTCTCTATCTCAGTTAAATGGAAACACTTTTCTTATTTTTTTCAGTGAAATAGCAGGACTAAAATTAAATTATCCATTTGCTTATCAGAGTCTAAACGAACATCCCAGGGGAGATAATGTTGATTCTTCACAGGAGTTTTTGATGTTTATTCTCTCAACAAATAAATCACTCAGAACACACTTTCTGTTAAAAAATATATCCTGTACCATAAATTGAATATCCATGCAGAGAAACCAATTTATGGCATGATCACCGCTAGCCTGCTGTGATGGTTCTGCTGTTAGCTAACTGATTTCTAACCATCCAGACATAATTGCATTGGAATATTATTTGTTCTTTAAACTCATTTTTGTCAAGCTTCTCTATGCTTATATGATGCATTTTCTTTTCACACTTATATAAAGGAACAGAACGGTATCGTTACGTTGCCCTTCCCTTAGAAAGGTAATGGATATGCATTCATTTCTCCCCTTGTCTAATACGTCCTATTGTCAAGTTTGAGACCAGATATTCCAACAAAATTGGTTCAAGTGCAGAAATCATTGTATCCAACATTAAAGAAAAAAGTTGTGTGCTCTTCAAAGTCTTGTAAAAAACATACTTTCAACACTAATGAAGACAGGTTTCTAAAGGATGAAATGGCTTGTAGAATTATCACTTGTTTTTATTCAAAGATGAGCATAGTTTGAGTTTCTCAGTTTTTCAGCTGCCAAACTGCAAAGTAAGTAAAGATGAGAAGGAAGAGTAAATCACCCAGTGACACACAAATGGAATTGGCACTCTTGCTTGTGAAATCGTTAAAGGGAGACTTAGTCCATGAATCAGACTGCATTGTTCTCTAGTATTGCTGAAAAATTACCATGTTAAAACAAGCTACTGGCAAAAAAAAAAACATGAAAGTGAATTTCCAGGATTTTTGTATTTTCTAACAACCAATTTAGTATTCAAAAGACAACAGAATTCAAAACTAAAAAAAAACCACAACCCTCTCTTAGCCTGTAGGCTACAACAATTTGACAGAATTCTGCAAAGCATCTGTCCAGTTGTCTAGCATTACACTGGACAAAAAACTAACTTCTTGGTTCCAGCTGCTAATGCTAGTGAGTTTTAATGCATCTTGTACTATTTAACTATACATTTCATTCTCACTAATCTAGATGAACCTTCCATCTTTAGTCTTTCAAAATTACGATACATGCTTCAGTGTGAGAATTAGCGCTGTGGGTAAATTAAGAAAGACTTTTATGGCTGAAGCTTAGAACATATGAACAAGTATAAAAATTATATTATGATTGGGAAAAGTTCATCTGTCATGTAGAAAGTATAAATAGATCCAGAAACTAGAAGATGACTGTAGGTACCTGTAACTGTAAATGCCAGAGCAGAAACTGTTCTATTGTTATGCTAATATAGCACCTAAAGCAAAAAGAGTACCATGATCAAATGCCACCGTAATAATAGTAGTAGTAGTAGTAGCAGCAATAATAATAATAGCAGTCAAGGGAGTTGAAGCAAGGAGGAAAAAAAACATAAGGCCTTGATAATACTCTTCCACACAGCCTTTGATATATCAGGTTATGGGAAAGGTCTGTTATTCTCCTGGAATTATTAGAACTGGCATTTTAATGTGGTTAATAATAATGTGAATTATCGTAATTTAAACAAAAGGTCCAATCATCAAGTATTTCTGGAAACAGTTTGTGTTGTCTAACTGTACGCTAGCATTGCCTCCTTCAGCATACATATCTGCAGATACTTGCCCTCACTATTGTCCCAAACACAATGACAATGAAGCAATGTCCTCTAAGGATCCACTCCAAACCTACACTTCGTTATTACTACTTTGAACTTTTAGGATCTATTTTATGCAGTGGAAAATTCAAGCAATTCTCTGACCATGACTGAGCAACAAAATGAGGACTCCTCTGCCTGCTCTGCAATCATAGCTCACAGCAAGTGGGAACTACAGAACTGTTGTTGGACATAAGCATTCAGGAGCGATGCTGCAATTTCTCCAAGAATATACAAGTCACAAAGCCTGTTTTAAAGCATGGCATAATTATTTAGTTATACGATACTGCCTTCTGGCTAGAAATTTGCCAGAGAAGCAAAGACCACTATTTTCACAAATACTGGCTATATCTTGAAGTCTCCATTTTTGGTTCCTAGTCTTACCCACTTAGTGACTGACTAATGATCTACGTGGAAACCAATGAGAGCAGTGAGAGCCCAGGACCAAAGAAATTCTTTACTCTTTCTCATCTCTGATGTGACGAGCACATTGATCTTCTCTATTTTAACAGGAAACGTAGCCAGCTCTAAAGTGCACTGCCTAAATAATCCCTTTTCTGAATGATTCTTCAAATTTTCTGTTTTTATGTATCTGCATGACATCTTCCTCACTATCAGAAATGGTTCAACAGATACAAACTCCTTGCTTCCAGCTGGGTATTACAAGACAGACAGAGCAAGAAAAAGAACGCTGCAGACGCCTGGGAAGCTACTTCACCTGTTTGAAGTTGCCATTCTTTCTCTGCTCCCAGTCCATCATGTCATGGAAGATAGGGATCATGATATTTCGGACTTCTGGTTGTGGAACAAGTGTAACACCAAGAAAGGGGCCAATCATTCCCGGAATAAAGTGAATCTTATGTTCACCTGTACAACACAAAGCAATTGTGATTAAATAAAAGCATTTGTTATCTGTCACTGAGAAGAAAGGGAGCCTCTGCAATAATGACAATAATAGGCCCAACGCAAAGTAATAGGCATGAACATGAAGAAAGCAAGTACATTCTTTTCCTGAAACAACACCTTGCTTTACACCATTTCCTGCAAAGTCTGCATTTTAAATTTGACTGCTGCAGGACACTTCTCAAAGCACAAGTCCTAGATGAAAATTCTCCATTTACCTTTTGAGACCTGTAGCAAGATATGCATTCCCCATTGCGTAATATGCTTAGTTTCTTTATCAAAATATACAAGAAAAGGTTACAAATTATAGAAGTTGAAATTTTATGTTCTGTTTTGGTATTTTTAAACAGTAATGTAGAATTTGTTGTTATATGCATACTGAATGCATGAAGAAGACAAAAAAGAAGCTTTACTGTTTGTCACTTCTGGGCACTACAATCAAACACCAGTAGCTATTAATCTTGCATCAAAACAACTTTGGCTTTTGAATCATATGCAGATTGATAAAATTAATTATATCTATGAAAATGTAAATATTTGCTTTACAGACAGGAAATAGACACAGAAGTCAGAGAGTACCTTCATTTGAAGCAAACTGCGGCACAGTTGAAGGGATTAAAATAAGTTGATTTTATATTTGCAGCTACATAAAAACTGTCATTGACATCTCAAAAACAAAGCCTACCATTGTCACATTTGAGAAGAAAGCATTCAGATTGGTAGGAAGACATTACTTCAAATGAAGTAGGGACTATGATGCCACAGAATATTTTTGGTAGAAGAGAAGTACTTCCTTGTTTTACAACTCTTAAGAGAAATGCAAAAGTAATACACGATACTAAAATAAATTTTAAAAATCTAACTGAAATCTGGGGTTACTTTGGCTTTGGTTGTTAAGACAGAGAAGGAAGAGTCATACCCAGGTTCTGCCACATGCTGAAGAGCTCATATGCCATCATTACTCTCATATCACCATATCTGTAAGAGAGGAGATAGACAACTGCCTAATGGAAAAAAACACTAGAAGAGGCAGTGACATTTAAAAAAATAAGGAATAAAATAGAATAAGAATAGAATTGGAATAGAAGGAAGGGAGCTACATGGATCATCAATTCGAACTGCCTGACCACTTCAGGGCTAGCCAAAAGTTACAGCATATTATTAAAGGCATTATTCAAACACCTCCAACACTTACAGGCATACGGAATCAACTACCTCTCCAGGAAGCCTGTTCAATTGAATTCATATTTAAATCAACATAAGAATATGAAAAAAACTTATCACTGAACGCTGTATTAGGAGATTTACTTATTTCCCAAGCACTTCTATATCCCCAGTTCCATCATAAATCACAGAGACTTGTGATAGAAAAAGAAGCCTCAATTTTTCAGGTGGCAGAAAAGACTGGGAAGCCAACAAAAAAAAATTCTTACTTATCTAGAATCTTCTTTCTCTTAGCTGGTGTGGCATTTTCTAGTTGCAGACTTGGCTGGTTTATGAACAACACTGCTAGGCTGAAATAGGAGTTCCACACCTGTAACACAAAAAGGAAGTTTTATAACATTACACCCCAATGAGTAAGTTTTAAACAAGTATAGGAAGACGTATGTTCCTTTGTACGTAGAATCAGACTTTTCCTTTTTGTAATAAAGATGTAACAACCAATATGCCTCTTGACTCCAGATACTAAACTCTTAAGGACACCAAGGATTAAAAACTGATAGGAAAAGATATTAAAGAAGGCAATGTCACTAAGCTTTACTCTTAGCACCAAAGTTTAAGAATGACTAAACTTGGCTACTTCAGAAAAGTTTAAATTGTTCTCTTTCTCTAGGCTAAACAGATTGTATCCAGAGAGGCCTCTGGGAGAGGAAGATTATGAACACCCTGACTTCAGGAAAAGCACTGTTTGAGTTCATATTTTATTAGTCCTGACAACAGGCTTCGTTACCTCCACTGCTTATGTAGGTATTTATTTCCTTTACAAAGGCCTACATTTACTAGGTCTGAGCATTCTGTCTACTTTCCTCAATCCAGAGCAGATTCAAATTCTTCTCATTTATCAGTTACATCATCTTTCCTCATAGATAATCACATGAATGCTGCAAGTATAATCTTTAATATAGCTCTTGTGCCTGTAGTACTACTAATTTAAACATGGAATATTTTCTCAGTATCAATGCTTACTTTAAAATCGAAGTCTGTTTCTGTGAAATTCTTGTGCAGTGCGGAAGACAGGTACTGAACTGTTGTAACTATGATACTGCAGTCAAAAAAGAAGAAAAGAAAAGAGAAAACATTTGAATCTGGAGTATAAATCATATCACAGTGGTTTGTGGTGCTGATTTTACTATACATACAGAGACAGGCATTCTTTATTTCTATTGCTAGATTTACACAGAAGTCACTTATTCTCTGTGTTTCAATCAACAGCTTGTATTAAGTGATATAAAATTAAGAATCTTTATTATTATTGTAATTTGGGGGATTTATATAGAAGCTTTTATAATTCTATTTTGTATGTATCCTGTATACAAATGACATCTATTTTGTACGGCTGAGCTCTATTACCTACAGTGAAATGAAAGAATACACCTATCTTTCTCTTACTTTAACAGAAATATTTTTTCCAAAGAGCAGCAACTCAAAAACCTTGAACTGTTTTAATTCTTGGCTATATTATGGTCCTTTATCTGGCACATGCTTCAACTCAATATATTTGTATTTTTCCAATTCCCCCCCACCCCCAGGCTCCCTTCACCCCCTTTTTTGAAGGTGTCTAAATACACTTCAAGGAAAAGCAATCAAGCCATGTGATAAATTCAGGAATTAATAAATAGCATGTAGGATAAGGCTACAATAGCATTAAAAAATCCAGCATCTCTCTCATTCACATGCAAGCAATACTTTCAGTAACACTGCTAAATATACCTATCTTAGCCTAAGAGTTTATAACAAAGTAGTACCAAAGGGAACTAGGTAACTCAGAGCATCTGAAGTAACTACTCTTTTATGTAGATTCTTATTTTCTTACAGAACATCATTTAATTTGAGAGCTTGAAATACTGAAATCCACTTCCTTGCCTTCTCATTAGCTCCGTGAACACGCAGAGCATACAGCTCAGCAGCTGACCAGCCTGTCTTCCTGTAATGGGAACCCTTCCAGTTCTCAGCCAGTACTAATTCTACAGCTAGTTAATGGAACCTAATGGAAGCTATCTAATGGAACAAGAAACTAGTAAATAATTCAAGCCACCATTTGGTCATCATGCTGCTACCACTCCAAACAGTGTAGTACTTCACAGAAACAAAATTAGATAAAATTAAGCATTAAAATGGCCAATTACAAAATAATTGAGAAATAACTATTTGTAATGTATTTGGTAACCTTGCTGGGGTCTGACTCTCCTTTTCTAACTTTGAGTCCTTCTTCTCTGTAGGCTAAGGAGTGTTGTTTATAGGAAAAGACAGACATTTAAAGTAGTCATTTATGGAGAAAGGGAGACGAGAAGCCTGACTTAATAGCAACTTACTGCGGATACCTGCTCCCTGCCATGTGTTATGAGATCTGCTGTGCCACTCTAGCAGCAGCTACTTCAGCTTTGAGGTTAGACCTATAATTCCTGACACCTGTGCATACTGGCAGAGTATAAGAAACAGAATGATAACAGCAGTCCAAATTTGATATGGATTGTTAAAACAAATGAAGAATTAGGATGAGTGCTGCAGAGTTCCTGTCTTGATCACCAAATCTCAGTCAGATCAAACACTGCAGCACAGGTTTAAAGTGTCCAGCTGAGGAGAAAAAAATTGGATATAGAATGTTAAAAGTTTATACCTGCTTCTCTACTTACTTGCTGGTGAGCAACCTCATCACCATCCAGTCTCGAGGAAAGACACTCATTTTCATCAGGTTCCGAAATACACAAAAAATCTTCAGGAGGAACTCCTATTACAAGGAAAAAAAAAAAAAAAAAGAAAAGAAAAAAAGCATTAGCAAATGAAGATTAATTTGTGTTCCTGATTACAAGCACTTCTTAACCTAAGAGCGCACTCCCCTTGAGCTTTGTGTCACCAGGACATTCATCTGAAAATATGATAACAACAAATACTTGGATATTGTTCTATTTTGTTTGCACCTATTATGTACTGACTGGGTTGTAGCTGTCTTTTAAATCTTTTACAGTGAGATGAAAAACTTCCGTATGTGCATAATGTATATGACTTCCCATACCATCATCCAGAGTTCCGCTGTCAATTTGCAGCTATTTTCAAACAGGTTGGAATCACAGCTATTTATTTGGTTTATGCATTCAAATAATGACAGTATCTGTCCAAATTTCTTTGCACTTATGTCACAAATTTGACAAAAACCACACACACAAACTTGGTAGAACTCCTACGTGTCTTTTTTAAAATAGCAACAGAAAACCTCATTTTTGACAGACAGCAGAAAAGATCTCTCAAACATATTCCACTGAACATTTGCTTTCCAAAAATTCCCCAAACCTGAAAACATTTCTGATTTTTGACTACCTGCACCTCTACGTTTATGAAGAACAGTGAGGATGAAAGATGACTAGTCAGCACTGCAAATTATGATTTGTTGTTTTGCTTTTCTTCTACACAAAATTAAGACAGCATAGAAAGTCGGTAGTACAAGATTTATTCAAAACAGTTCTACCATTGTGACTTAATTCTGATGGGCTGGGGGTCAAAAGTATCTTGGTGTAACTTAGCCAAGAGTAAAGAATCAGAAGCTCCTTGACTTTTGGCCTCATTTTGGCCTAAATGTAGTACAGGTAAGCAAACATAGTGCTTTCCTATTCAAGAAAAAGTATTGGAAATATTATTACAGCAATATTTAAAGGAATAGGTAATGTATTTTATTAGATCAACTGATAGATCAATAGTTGGAAAAAAGTTGGGGATAATATCTTCAGCTTCTGTCATACTGCTGAACACATCCTTAGATTATCAGAGATACAACTGTATTCATTCTTCTGGGCATAAAGATAAATTTTACTTTAACAACACATTTTTCACTGTTATGAAATATGAACTCTAGTTTAGATAGCTTTTAAAAATATTTTATGAGAATGAATATGAGTTAATATACCAAATCTTTTTCCTAGAAGCAACTGTCTGAAAGGTATTAATCTCAAGTAACTATCAGTCTGAGATGCACTGAACTCTGCAATCTACAGGTGAGAATTCCATCATCCCAAATTTACTTCTCCAATTTATTCAGTCTCCATACATGTGCATGAAATACCTAGAAGCCAAAAGCCTATTCAGACTTCTCAGTTTCTCTGTCTCATTTGTTAAGACAACATAAGTTCCTGCCACATTGCACTCTTCTCACTGTCCATATTTTATCAAGTGTCATCCTAATCAAAAGCATGTTATATAAAATCTTGTCTTTATTTACAAAATTATTTTGCCTCTTTAATAGACTGTTGTCTGAGATACTCCTCTTTCCAATGAAAGCTGAGAAAAAAAGTCAGTTTCTGGTGTATTGAGATGTGCCATTTCAAAATGTCAGTGACAAAAAAAAAACACAACAGAGAGGTCTGTTGGTCCCTTACCAGCCATTGTCTGTTCACGGATAGCCATAATTCAAGTTAACATTCACAAATTCAGGAGGGTTCAGCAAGAGAATTAGTAAGATTACTGCTTACCCAAGAAAGATTTCATCTGCTAGAGATAATTGTATCCCAAAAAAGGCTTGAAATACTCCTCTGGTGTAAAATGAATTTCAATACTCTTTGTAAGTAAACATTAATGCATATTTCACATCTGGTAATATACTACAGTATATAGAACTGACTACATTCATGGGATTAAAAAGCTTGCTCCTTTATGTTCTATATTGTACAACAATGATAAGCTTCTATGGCTGATAATACCCATCTTTAGTTTTTATTCTTGTTTATCAAGATAGTTCAGTGTCAATTATTAAATGCTTTTATAACATAGCATCTATTATCATAAGAGGCAAAGAAAGGTCTATAAAAGTCGAGTGCCAATGAATGGGAACAGTTAGCAGAGCAAGTAATGCTGGAGGGATTCCCCTCTTCTCTCTCATTCAGAGTGAAGGACCCTACACACAAGATGTTCTGTTGTACCTTTAGTTCATCCTTGCTTTGGAAGTTGTCCAGTAAGTGCTGGAAATGAGTGTCTGACATCTGACGGAGCAAAGATAAAAGACAGGACACATATTCTCCCTGTTGACAAGATAAGAAATTATTTAGTTCAGACAATCTGAAATTTCATAAATATAAAACTCAACCTAGGGTAAGGTATAAAGGGAGGGGTCTGAAATGGCCCCAATGCCTATGAGAGGAAAGTTGACATGCACAGAAATTAAAAATACTGCATTAACAGTTAACAGTTCTTGAGTTACTGTTAATATACAGGAATACACCTTTTACAGGCTCTCCCACAGATGCCATTTTAAAGTCTTAACAAATGTTGTAGTCTAAACAAAAATAATTTATAATTACTATTACAGACAGTAACGAATCTCCCTCCAAGCATGCAGTTTTTGACAGTCACCTTCTCAGTTACTTTATCCTCAATATACTATGCTAACAAAGGTGGGACCGCTGCTCATGCAGACATATCAGGAATATTTTAAACTAATTGGCTGATATACTGAAAACAGTATAGCGATAACAGCATGGGATCAGGATGGGCTACGAAAGGTGTCTGGAATCTTGTAAATATTTGTCTGATTAGAGTTCACCAAATTACATGCTGTCATAGCTACAATATTAACAGTATTCCATTAAGATACTCTGAAAATAGCTTGGGTAAGCCTACATGAGCTACAGTTACACTTCTGGCCTGCAAAGCATATGCACCCTAACCAGTTACCACAGTATCCCAAAATGTTTTCCAAAGATGGGCTCCCCCATTCTACATATCTGAAAGTAAAGCACAGAGAAGTTAAGCAATTTGTAAAAGATAATGAGCAAGGCAGTGGCAAGAAGGTAAGGAGTATGTCTTTTGTCTGCCAATCCTTTGCAAAACATGCAAACTACTTTCTAATCAGTATCTAAAAAGATTACACGTCACTGCGCTGTAAAATACACATTCAGGGACAAATATAAGGGTTTTTTATAACTGTGATTTTCCCTTCCATTTTTATTTTTTAAAATTGTCTCAAGCACCGACACGGAAGCTTTGACATAGATTGTTCCAATAAACTTCATAGGGATGAACTTCACTGGGAAAAATAGTGTGCTCTTGTATGTGAGGTGGTATGTAATAAATAATGACAAGTCAAATGGCAGAAGAAAAAGGAAGCTGAGATGTTACTGGACATTTTAAGAACTATGAAATGCCTTGTTCTTTATTAGGATTCTACCATTTATTAGTTCCTTTGAGCTAACATAGAAAAATATCATCTTTTCACTTGTGTGAAAAGTGTACCTTAGTGTACACTTGTCCCCCCAGCATCTCTGAAGTTTCAGCCATTTGATTAAAAAAAGAAAAGCAAGTCCATTAAAAAAAAAAAAGGATGCCCTGGACAACGCTGTAACATAATACATGGACAACACTGTAACATAATACATAGTGCAAAAGCTGCGTTAGAGACTCTCCTAAGCAAAAACAGACCAGAATAGGATATTCTGTAATGAATACAGAAGACGAAAGCAGATCAGTAATTGTTCCTTTTATCTTGTTGCACTAATGCCAAGGAAAAAATTTCTTCCCATAGGCTTACGCTGACAGCCTAGACAAAGTGGTGGCTTTTCCCTCTTCTCCCACCAAGCTCAACAGCTCACTTGACTTAGGTTCTGCTAATTTCTTTTTCAAAAGCATGTTGCATTTCATTTGCATGAAATAATCAGTGAACCTGAACAGAAGATCTCCAGGGTGTTAAGGGATTTGTCCATTGGAAATTATGGTATTCTCAGACTTAGGAATCAGAGCCTGATGCTCATATTGCCCTTGGCAATTCCTATTTAGAGGTGAAGCCCTAGGCAGCTATCCAGTTAGCACATCTCAAGTTCTAAACACTAATTCTTAATCATGGCTGCAAAGGCAAACAAGAAAATAACCTGGAAATCCATAAAAGCTTCCTTTAGCTGTACTGTTTCCTGCAGACCTCACTACCACACAGAGGAAGGAATGGATCTGTGGCTTATTAAGGAAAAGAGACAAAGCCCTGGGCATTCATGCAGGAAAGATGATAATGAGGTGCAGGTGGTGGTGAGGGACTGAACCAAAGGTTAAAGAAGCAGGAAATAGAAACTGATTGTTAGTTACTAACAGTGATTTCTGCTGTGCACTGCGGGCAACGCTGCCCTCTTACCGCCTCCTGAGACTGCGATTTACTCATGATTGTAAGCAGAGTTTGTAAAAGCACATCCAGGAGGCTTTCCACCATCATCTCAACCTCCTCCACGACATCTCCCTCCTACAGCAAATGGTGAGCAAACAGACAGTTAGAAACTGGAGAGGATGGCATTGGCAGAGAATTCTGTTCAGTCAGCCATACTACAATCACTCATTTTGATAGAAACCTCTATAATGGAGGATCAAAGAAGTACAAATCAAATTCATCACAGATACCAGATGCTGTTATGATACCAGTGTGTGTTACCTCCTCCCTCTCTGATAGAAACATCCAGGGTCACAGCCATAAGGTACAACTATAACCAAAGGCCTGCATACACTCTAGAATAAAACGGGATCAAAATATGTTCAATAGCCTTTATTCTGTAGCAGCATTAATTTAGCTTATTACCATGGTACCTTTCTTTTCATTCCCTTCACACAAAGCCTTAAGTTGTTATTGAGAAAACTCAGTGGTATGATTTATAGTTAGTATTACGAGCTTCCTCCTTTAGAGTTAGGTGGGGAAACTTCACCACCCTGTTTGTGAACATTGCTTTAAATGATCAAGTTACCATTTGGATCAGAGTTTTACGATCATCAAAGCTGGGTATTTAAACTCAGCAGCAATTTCTAAATGTATGTGTGATTTAATTGATTGGATAATTTCAGAGTATTCATTTAACATGAATCATAAAGTGCTAGTTACTGTCTCTTGCAGAACTACAAGTCCTAGAGCCGTGTAGGGTTCTGAACTCCACTGACATCTAAGTTCTGGGCTTGGATGAAGAAAATTAAACAGTGTCAAACCTGGTATATGCATATCCTTTTTCCCCTCCTAACAGCAAGAACACTGTGTAACCAGAATGCTCTGAGTCACACATACAAAAGCAGACCCTCCTTTCAGATGTTCTCCTGCTGACAGAAAATTAGCAGAATTTCATTTTTAAAAGGATCTTTGAAAAACCTGTATTAACCTATAGAAATCCCTCAGCCTTCATTTCACTGAGTCAGTGATGGAATTAAAAAGTCAAGCAGCAGATTACCAAAGAGCTGGTCTTGATTATGGAGAAAATACTACTGAGAATCCCAGAGCAGATGAGTAGCTCCTTCTGCTGTCGTAGGTGAAGGTGAATGTGGTGAAGAACCACAGGTAGCAGGATACGCCGGGACTCTGAAAGAAGGAAAATAATATCACAGTTCTTCTGAAAGAAACTTGAATTTCAGTAGCCTTCTGGTATCCAAATTAGCCTATTGATAAACAGCATATTTGATTAATTGGTGCAAATTCTACTATACAGATCGTAGTACAACACATTTCCAAGAACTATATATAATGAATTAACAGTCCAACTAGTTTCATAAGTTCATAAATGAAGTATACATGATGTTTTCAATATTGATTCAGCTTGGAAATAACAGTTGTGAACTGATACTTGCTGATGTTGATTTCATTTTCAGCTCTGTTGTCACAGCTAATAGGGCTCCTCCAATATATGCCTCTTGGAAACTGGCTAATTCTTCTTATTTAGCTGGCTTACAAACCTTAACCTTATTAAAGGAGGAAGAGCAGGGAGCAGCTCCAGAAGACAGTAGCCAAAACAGGAAAAAGGAGGAAAAAGAGTGGGACAACGTCAGGAAGCTGACTGATAGGAGAGATGGAAGGAAAATGAGTCATCACCATACAGGAGACAAGAAAAAGAGAATATATCTGCTTTTAATTACACAGCCTGAAGAGTAGGCAGGGTTGGCAGGCAAAAGACGACCTTGGCAACTAGATTCATTTTCCTAGGGGCAAATAACACGTGAGAGATTGTTGACCTGGGAATTGAGTACTGAGTGCACTAACTTCTGTTCCTCACTACAGGGAAGATAAACCCTATGGTACTTTTTACCTTCCTCTATTATCTCATAACTTCTTTTCTTTGGACCTTTACATATGAAACAGACCTTATTCATTCCATGCATCTTAAACAATTACTAATATGTGGAGCTATACAAGTATTGTCATGTAAAGATTAAATATAGTTTTTTTAAACGAACGTGTTGGGTTTCTGATGCAATTGTCTCCCTGTTTCTTTCTCAGACAATAAGCTTACTGGAAAGTAGGTTAATCCTCCTATCCATGTCTTTGAAACTACAGTAATAAGCAGTACAAAAGCAATATAAAGTATCAAGTGAGATTTGGC
This sequence comes from Nettapus auritus, assembly GCA_011076525.1. NCBI lineage: Eukaryota > Metazoa > Chordata > Aves > Anseriformes > Anatidae > Nettapus > Nettapus auritus. The sequence goes on along the minus strand of CM021776.1, from coordinate 8,627,196 downwards.
AGTTTTAGTAATTGCCTTGATTTGCTAACATAATTTTATCAGCCTTTAGTAGCTACAATTTATCCATGATGAATTTATTAACATTTTCTAACATAGGGAAACTTACATATATTCACTGTGTGCGCGTTCTAACAATGCCACCTAGATAGATAATTACCAAGATTATTTATTTAAGCTTGCAATAAATCAACTGCAAAACAAATGTAATGTGTTCCTATTCTTAGTTAACAGCAAAATGTAGACTCATACCACTGTCTTACCTGAGAAAGAGAACAGGCGGCTGTCAACAGTGCGTGCAATGGATTGTAGCTTAACAACATCCATTGATTGCCCAATGTGCACTGTACTGGGCATGCTGCCCAGAGTGCCCCTCACAAACTCTGCTACTTCCTGCACAGTGAACATCTGCAACAGCTCATCAAAGATAGCGGGGAAGGAGTTCAGCAAAGCAGCCTGTAAAAACCAAATTAAGAATGTGAAAATTTTGAATTCTGTGACGGCAACTAAAGGCAGTGAAATAGAAACAACAGTAAAACTGAATTAAGGGTCTGGAAAAAGCTCCTACAGGGTGCACTATGGCTAGCATTAATGTTTTGCAATACATAAAGTTTGTAGTGACCAAATCACAAGATGCATACAAAAATCAAGCTCTGTTGCAATACTAAGTCATATATATGATAAGTTGAACACAGTTTCTGTAGACCTTCAAAAGACTGTATTTTAGGACATGGTTTATAAAACAAAAAATAAGGCACAGAAGGACAGAAAATAGTCCATTTGTGTCGATTTAGTTTTTTCAATAACTGTAAAAATGGCTTCTGATTATGGAATTCAGTACTGATTTTTTGGTACTGAGGACCTGCGTAAGAGAGTTAGAACTCTGAAAAATATTCCAAATAACATGTTGACAGACCCTTAACCATAGCATAATTGTCATGTGATATTACATTCTCTCTGCAACAGGGATAGGGTGCAATTTCATGTGAAAGAAGCATCACATCATGCAAGTAAGTGTGCACGTGACTCTTGCAATAGTGGATATTTCCAGTAACCTGGAGCTATCCAGTAAGCTGGAGTGCAGAAACAGTATCACCACAACACAAATCAAACTCTTAATCTTTTGTTTCACACTTCAATTAATTTATTCATAACTTTAAAATTCCATGCATCTCCTATTCTCAAGTTCCACGGACTTGGTGTCATACCTAACAACTGCCACTCACCTCCAAAGCTTTAAAATTCTTCTCTTCCTTTACATCCTACCCAAGGTCTATCCCTATCTCCTTCCTTACAACTACTTAAATTCCCTGATGGTTGCTTTCTTGAACCGTTATGCTGTTTTTTACAAAATCATAGAATTATCTAGGTTGGAGAAGACCAACCAAGTCCAACCATCAACCTGACCTACTGAGTCCCATCACTAAACCACGTCCCTTAGTGCCATGTCTACATGTCTCCTAAATACCTCCAGGGATGGGGACTCCACCACTGCCCTGAGCAGCCCATTCCAGTGCTTCATCAGCCTCTCTGTAAAAAAAATCCCCCTAAACAGAGCATTTTGATTCAGCTTTCTTACTTCCACCTATCTGAGCCACTGTGTCATCACTGGGCACACTTCTCACAGTTTTCCCCTCACTTGTCTGAAGCTGTCCATACAAACCACACCGCCTTCCTGCAGAAGTTCACATTTAGTCAACTTGGATGCAGATTTCTGTTTAGCTTAGCCCTACCTAAGACCTACCATTTTTCTTCTGTGAGGAAAAGGTGATCTTGCGGAACAGATTTGTTTTCTTACTCCATAAACATTACTGTATATTTCCCATGCTGGTTGTAACACTTGGAATGCCCCTCCGAATCCCATACAATACATGGCTTCCTTCTTTGCCAAGTCTTTCCTCTAAGGATCTTTTCCTTCAAACAACTGAGATATCTATTTAATAGTCTTTCAGCAAAATTTAAGTTATTTTTATAACTAACTTAGCAAACACTGAAGAGCTCATTAAATTATTCTGAATATAAATTTACCTCTTTCTTCTTCGTGCTTGTTATCTCTCTCAACATCTTGTCTTGTTACAATCAATTCAGATTACACAAAAACCCACATAGCCTCCTGGGTGTTGTCACCTATTTGTTGCTACATACATAAAATGTACTAACAAAATAAACAAATATGAATCATTTAAATAGTTCATGGTACTATTGGAAGGCTATAACAGCTGCAAATCCAATCATCATATTCATCTTTGAGATAATGCAAGTGAAATTACAATACTGGCCCAACAAATCCTCACAGTTTTCCTAAACTTATTTCTATTACTGTGAGGCAGGAGGATTTCTATGGTGATTTAGGACATCCCGTAGCAATCTAAGGATATGCATGGGAACTTTTCAGGAAGTTCTGGAGCCGTCTTGAGGTACAGTTATACTGTTTTACCAGTTCCTTGAAAGGTCCTTTTCTGTACAACACCCGAAAATATTCTGGAGCATTACTCTTGTCAAACTAATTGCCTGGAAGTAAGGACACAAACAGTTTTCATCTCATTGCTGGAAAGAACTGTACCGAGATCTTTTTAATAGCCTGGATAAGAGGACAAGTGTGAAGAAAATTATGTTTACTAAGGCCTCAAGCATTTCTGTAGATATTTAAGAGTTGTCCAGATTTCTGGAACTAGTACACAATTTCCTTGGTCTGCCTGAACAATTTGATTTATGTAATCAGTACCGTATTTTCGAAGTGCTGATGCCCTAAGTTGTTCCATTAATGACTGTAACATTCCACATTTCCTAGTTTTAAAGTACCAGCCACTTAAACATTAAATTTCAGTTTATATGGAGGAAAAGATGGATTGGGGTAGGGGAAAAGGATTCACTGGGAACATCCATGATGAAATACTTGTGCAGTTTTGGGGATCATTACTTACAGAATTAAATGACGGCCTTGAAGTACCACCACATTTTTGTGGGGCACATGTCCCAGCTCCGCTCACCTGACCTCCAGGCTGAGAGGCCTATGGGGCAATTGGGATCAAGGGGCAAGATAGTGGCACGGGGGAAACAAAACAGTAAACTTTTCAAAGGTTAAACAAGGACAGGCTTCCCAAATCACAAGTCTAGAGCAAAGATAGCAAGAAAGACCACAGTGAAAGAAAACAAAAAAAAAGACAGAAAAAGGGAAAATAACCCCTTCCTCAAAACTAGTCTCTGTACCTGTGATCACCAGAAATAAAAACCAAACAAACCCTGAACATCCTGCATTGACAAAATGCTGTTCCCACTCACTGTCACTTTGCCTGAAAGAATCTGTGCTCTGACTTCTCATGTTTTTGTCACTTCATTATACCAACTAATGGGTGATTAAATAAAAGATTAGAGAAGCTCTTCTCAAATCTTTCAGAGCACCTTCTTAAGAAAAGGATCACACTGCTGGCAGCTTCCCTAACCCCTGGAGTTGTTCTGTTTTGTTGTGACATTCACAGTAACTGCTGCTTTGACAAATTACAGTAGGTGTTCAAAATGTCGGTAAATAGTAAATTAGTAATTACAAATCACCTTCATATTACCAGGATGTTCTAGGTGGTCCACCTTTGAGATTCTCTGAGCTGAGGCATACATATAATATTTGATATTACTATTAAAAATTTTGAACACAGGAGTATGTAATTTAGAACAGTGATCTTTCAAATATGAATCAAAACACTGCGGCATTATTACTCACTTTGAGTAGTACCTGAAGGCCACATGATGTTTCAGTGAAGGCATCTGGGCCATATTCAAAACAACGTATTAGATGTGAGCATAGGTATCACAATATGCTTGCAGTCAGACTGCATATCATTCTAACTAATTTTAGACTGCTGGAATTAAGTTTTCTGATTGTGAGCACATCAGCTGAACTTCTCTACAGCGATGTCTCTACAGTCTTGATTACTGACTTACTTTGACCTACTACAATTAAGGATTTAAAATTTCTTTAGGATAACTCTAAGACATACAAGAGACTTGGCAATACAGTCTACTTTTGTGAGGAGCAGAAACTGTATGTTGTGTGACTACTCATTTTTCTCTTGAGACTCCATAGTTCGGTTTACCTGGATCTGAAGTGGTGCTCTCTTATAAGATTGACTATGTTGTTTTTCATTATCATCAGCTTGTTAAAGGAAGAAAACACTACTAACCTGCACTTAAGTGGCACATGCCCATATACTACCTGTGCAGAAAATAGCTGTCTTTTGGTTTGCCAGTTAAAGTACAGAAAATAGCAAACCTGCGTGAAGATGAGAGTCTCAGAGCTCCTGCTGTCCAAGCTGAGCACAAATCTGATGGACTGGAAAAGCTCCTGGATGCTGGTGCGGAACTGTTCCTCCTCCATCCCGCAAGTAGCTCTGGAGTAAAGGATCCGAGATTGGACAATAAACTTGAAAAGATATTCCAAGGCCTTAGGGAGCAGGAAAGGAAGGAAATTAAGACAGAGAGAAAGAAAAATAAAGGAACTTTAAAGAGAACCAGGAAAGATTTTAGGTGCATAATTAATAACAAATTTCTTCAGCTTTAGAAAAGAGAAAGAAAAACAGGTTTTGTAAGTTACATAATTCAGTTAAGGAAGAGCTACTCATAGGAAAGCATTCCTTCCCAACCTATAACCTTTGCTACTGGTGTGTTCCACTAACAAAAAATAACAAGTATGTAATTAATTCAAGTAGATAAATTCAATTTACATAATCTGAGGAAAATCTTGGTGAAGATAAGAGATTTATAGTTTTCTCATGGCTTGGCATGACAACTGTGTCTGACGAACCTATTTGCCTGTTTTCATTCAAATTTTACCTTTAATTACTTGAGTTTGGTAATATGGATTAGGGTAAGTGGACTGTCAGTGAAATGGAAGAAGTGTTACCTGGAAAAAGAAGTATCTACTTTTCAGTATGAACCCAACAGCAAGGTCTGCTTTTATTTCTGGAAGCTACAGGTACAAATAGAAGTAAATATAGATGCAGAAACAGAAGACAAGGGTGACATACAAAGTCCTCTGGCAGCCCACAAAAATAGCAAGCAGCAGTTGTACTACAGTAAGTGGGTATCCTTTTAATTGCAGCTGGAATAAGTCAAGGAGTCTTTCTTTTATCGTCACACATGAAACTTGGAGAGCACAGTAGAGGGAGAATCATCTGCACAGAAGATGGCATTTAACACCATTATATGTGTGACAGACACTGCAGTCTAAAGGGCTGACAAAGTGTATCTCTAGTAGAAAGAAATTTGCTCTATGACATGTCTAGATTAAGTCTGAATTCACAACCTAAACGTCTTCAACTAAAATTTTTTAGGTGGCATTATTTAGTACTCCATTTATTTGGCAGCCACGTCAAGTAAGAAAGATATGTTGTTCTAAGCAGCCTTTAACAAGCTTGCCAATCTATCAGAAGTCCTCAAGAGATGCCATGATGGCAGATTTAATATTCCACACAGGAAGAATGCCTTTTTCATCATTTGGTGCACACAAGTGTCAACACTGAAATGTATTAAACATCAGTGACAGTTAGACTTCACTCCTTTCCTTAGTGCTCAATGTAATATACCATTACGAGAGCATTAAGACATCATATATAGGCTGATATCATTATGATATCACGTGCTTAGGATGATAGCACAGGAAACAAACAGGCTGGAGTTCCAGTAATCAGAGTTTATGCAGAAACATTAGTACTATTACACTGTATTGACTAAAAAGTATTCTTGTCTGCATTTTTTGTTCAGAAGCTGAAAGTAATTCTAACAGCAAAGTTTACCCTCATTTAATTTTTGCATCCATACGATAGTTCTCTTTGAACCACCTCACTATAATGCACAAATATGCACTGTTATATTCTAAGCTTTACAATCAATGTTACAGCTTTAAGGACAGAGAACGCTAACGTGGAAATTCCTTGCGAACCCATCACAGATTTCAAAATCCCACTGATAATTACAGCTTTTTTTCTTTTTTTTTTTTTTTTTTTTTTTTTTTGAATGACAGCAACCTTGGTAACCTGGCAGTACACTGTTATCCTTCTCTAGTAAAACATCTTCCTGTTTAGCTTCCTTACACCAAAGGACTTTACTGTGTAATAGCACCTTGTATTTCTGGATAGTTGCCAGACAAAGGTCAGTTGGCCTGCTCTTTAAGGTAAGCACCTCTGCTGCTAATGCCAAATACAGCAAGTCAAGAACTGTCAAGTTTTACCAGCTTGGTATAGGCAACCCAAATTCTAACATGAAAGCTCATGGCTTTAACATGAAGATTATGTTTTACAGTGAATCAGAGGATTTATGTCTGAAAATCCATAATTCTCTGTTGGAAGCAGAATGGCAGGCTTGCAGCAACACTGTGTCCTTAGCACAGACACTGAACTGCTGCCTAGAACAAACCTACAAAGACAATAAACTGAAGAGTTCACTGTGTTCACGGACATGTGGCTGAGATGATAAAAACACAAACAAGCCCTGTTAGCACAAACAAACACGTGGAATAACTTTGCATCTTACTACTAACAGAATCACAGACATGACACATATAGGCCCTTAAAGATGTAGAACTGTACTGAAAAGAAACAAGCCCTCTGTTATATCAGGATGACATAAAAATAGAGATGCTAAAGGAAAATCTGTAACAAATTAAAATAACTTTCTTAAAAAATGCAGTCACACAACAGGTAAACACACATCAGTCACTTATGACCAGCAGCCTGAGGACTCAAGAAAAACTGAAATAGACAAACAGCATCATAACCTCACTTCGTCTCAACCAAATAATCTCTAACTTTTACCAGTGACACTCCAGGAGAGAAAAGAAATGGAGAAAGAAATGTGCTTATATAGCTAACACATCTCAAAGACCTTCCACTTACTAATGAGTAACCTTCCTTTCTTCTGAGTGACTGTCCATGTGCATGTTCACTCTGTGAATACAGGAGCAGCACAGCTCAACTTGCATAGATTACCTGGTGCTAGGCTGCTATGTCCTAGGAGAACTAAAACCGAAGACCACTCTGATAAATGCAGCACCAGTTGGAAGCTTCTAGGATGACACAGGCAAAACAGTGGATAAATATATTCTTCAGAGACACCACAAGTATCACTTGAGCCTTCAGCAACTACACTCAGACAATATTTGATGGTTTTACTGTAGCATTTTCATACATCCAGTGGATAATCTTGCGGACAGTACAGTTGCAAATCTGGACTCATATACAGATATGAAGTGTCTGGTCAATTTGAAGAAAAGGCAAACTGTACTTGATGTTCAGAGTATGAACAGATCAATCAATCTTGTACAGATCTGCTTTAGGAAAAAGCGTAGTTTATTTTCCTAACTCAAGAAACCTAAACATTACTTCAGAAAATAAACTGGAGTTACATAGAACAGGTAACCTTATCATATGCACAGTATACATAAAGAGGATTATTAGTTCTGGAAGTCTGAAGGTCTTTCACCATCTAACCAAAGTGATTAAAAGTAATCTTCAAAAAACACCTTCATAAAAATACAAGGAAATAAGTATGTAGACAAAAGTCTCAAAGGACAAACCCAAACAAGACACCAACATCCAGTCAAAATCCCTTTGAGAAACTAGAATATCAGCTGAAGAAAGACGCTCTGGTTTTGTTGGCCTTTAAGCAATTTCAGTGGAGCTTGTGAGAAAAACATGAACACAAAACGTCCTTCTTATGAGTAAACAAGAGGATGTTTGCAAGCTGCTTCTGCACCATAATAAAATACAGGCAGTAGTCTATGCGACCATCTACTTCACCATTCAAGAGTAGCTAGCAAACTCCTTCCTGCTACTGGCAATGTTTTCTTCCAGAGAACAGCATACTTGCTTCAAGTGCAAGAAGCAGGTACTCTGCATTAGTAAGATAAAAAAAGTGCAGAGATTCAAGTGAAGGTACCAATTTGAGTCTTGTGAGAGCAGGTAAGAGACCTAAGGCAAAGTTTAAAGTATCAACAATAAAAGAAGGAACAAGTCCCACCAACAGACTGATCAGGGTTTATATATGTTTATAACAATTATAATTACCTCAGCAATTTCTAGTATTCCTAGAAAAAGAGACTGTAGAAAATGTAGATCACCAATGAGATAATTATTTCTGAATGAGGCAATTAAGAATAAGCCCAGAGACAGACTGGTTTTAAAAGCAACAGACTAGCATTTCTTTTTGAAATTCAGGGTGAAGAAAACAATTTGGAGGAGTCCCCAGTCTCAAAAGGCAGGCTGAGAATATAATTTCGTACCTCTCATCTCCCTGGCTAGTATGGCTTAGAAAATACATGTTTTCAAGAAATCACCTGGGAACTATAACATTGCTTCAGTCTTTTCCAAAAACAGACCTTTTTCTTATCACTGATTCATTTAAAGCCAAACAATAATGGTATGTTTCAGCTCCAAAACACTAATGGGACTTCCTGAAGAAAAAAAAAGAGTCTTACTTTTTTAGTGGATTCCTCAATTTAGGCAAAGACCACCTGTGATTATATTACCAGAAGATGTCTGATGTTGAAAGAGCACCTCCTGGAGATATTTAACTAGTTTTGCCATGACTAGTATGGAAAGTACAACTGTCCGTGGAGCTAATCCATCAAGACATTGTTACAGAACTCCCCATGTAGGCACAGGCAGTGGTATCAGGAAGCAGCTTTCATGGAGTTTGTTATGGGCCATAAACAAGGAACAAGATGCTCTGTGTTCTGGCAAAGCTAGAGAAGTCCTTGCATTACTGTTCCTCAAGGTTTCATAGAAGTTTTCTGAGAAAAAGGCTTGAGGGAGGTAAGCCAGTTTAGAAATAGTCTAGAAATGCCAAAGTTTGAATCAGAATGCTATGAGGTATGCTTATGTCCCATGACTGTATACTGGGAGTCAAAAGCCAAAAAAGAGACTGCTGAGATACTGCAAAACCTGCTTTAGGGCACTACATTTAACAGCTAACTGAAGGGAAAGCAAAGAGAAAGCTATCCTGTTCCCTGAGTTGAAAAGCCGCTAATGCAAGGAGCATAGTGAAGACACCAAAGACCACAGAAATTCCCAGCAACAGAATATACTACAACTAATGACAAACTGGCAGTGATAATGGTTTTGGTACAAACTTGTTCCAAATACCTGAAATAAAATTTAAAAAGAAAGGGCATTGATCACTTGGCTTTAGTGGGAGAAGATGAGTATCTTCATTTGGGCCTCAAAGATAGACTTGGAAAGGCAACTGCATACTTTAAGATACAACAGCAGCTTCAATGGTAGAAGTCGGGTCTGCTGAATAGCTAGTTGTGATTGTAATTCCTGTGCTTGAAAAGGCTTGGGCTGTCAGATCTTCAAACTGACCCTGCTCACTTACGGGACTGCTACTGTCTAGGCAAACACCTGAGATTCCCAGTAAGCAAAGAGCTGCACTGGAATCCTTGAAATAATTTACTTTGTTTTCTAACAGTATGTTGAATAACTGAGCTTCTGAAAGACATCCTAACATTCATAGTCACAATTGCTGAAGAGAACTACTATGAGGTTCAAGATATGCTCATCACATAGGAACAATATCACAGATCTGTATCTGCTGCATTGCATAATGCACTGATAAGTAGTTTGGGGGGGACAGGGGAAGGACCAGGGAGAACATCCTAGCAGCCAGTCTGTTTAGGGATCTGCCTCTCATCTCACAATTTTAATAGGTTTCTTTGAAAACCAAAAAAAAGGGAAAGATGAGGATGGAAGCTAACAGAATGAGAAATTTAAGAGTTCCAACAGAATTTCTTGAGAAGACATCTTTGGCCCATGAATCTGTAAAATATTGCAATACAGTAGTTTCTAAATACATGAATATCTACCAAAGACAAAGTAAACACTGGTAGAACACCCTTGTAATAGCAGTGATGCCAGATCATTCCAATGAAACAACCATTCCCAAAAAATAAGAATTACTTCCTCAAAAATATTGACTGAATTAGACCAAAGGAGGCAATATAAAGTACAAAAATATCATAAGAAGGAAGAAAAATGAAAAATCTGAAATATATGCCAAGACCCAAGCATGAAGACATTCACAAGAAACAACCTCTAACTTTCCCATGTGGTCATCAGAAGAAGTTAAAGGAATACCTTATGTGTGTGGTGCACTTCAGCTGTGATATGCTTCACCTATTTGTATTGACATGAAAAAGAGAAAGTGCAAATTACTGCCACTGCTGCTAGTTTTAAAAACGCCCAGACTCACATGTTTGGACATAAGCCTGCTCACAGTAAGAAGGTACAGATGAACAATCACTCAAAGAAAGACCTCTTCCTGAAATTTTTGAATCATGTATTCATATAGTTAACAAAATATATTTTTTACAATTACATATAGCAAAACTAATACACTATTTATTCTCTTAATTCTTTGTAATTAGCACCAAAAATATTCCCTTTATTTCACATAATAATAGAATGCTATGCATTCCTGCAAGATCATAGTCTCATCACAGAACCATGATTCAGGTCTTGTGCGGTAACTAGTAGAATTTCCATCCAGTTAAATGCTCATTTATCTGCTTCTTAAAACACTCCCGAACTTCAACCAGTGAAAAAATGAAGCTGTGGCACAGCCAGAAATAAAAAGCTTATCTTTGATCCACAGCACCTCTGTCTAATGCATTTGAAATAACTGTTACTTGAAGTGCAGAGACCACATATGTATGACTGGTGGGTATATACTCCAAGTAAGTTCTACTTAAGTCCTCCATAAGGTTTCAAAAAGAGTTAAGACAACACAGTTCTTCCATTTTATTTCTGCTTAAGAGCGAATCTCCCTCTAACATTAAAATTTTGGTAAAAAAAAAAAAAAATTGGTTTAGCGCTTATGAAATCAGTGCCACACTACCCTTGATTTTATATGCAGCTTCCCCAACTCTTTTGGAGTCACAGATGGAACAGACACACAAATTCTCCTATTTAATACATACTCTCATTGCTTCCTGGATGTGATCTTGGCGTACAAGCTCAGCTGAACGGTCCATGTACCACTTCAAACATCGGATCAGTTCTCTGAAAATAACAAAGAGTGGAAAGTCAGCACCATTTTAAAATTAGTCAGGCAGCAAATATTTTGGTTTCAGGGGGAAATCTATAAAAGAAATTCTCATTTTAGTCCATTCCAAAGATCAGCTATAGCTGTCCTCCTGATTGAATTTACACAACATATACATTTATTTAAATTTCAAAACCAGAAAGTAATTTCTTCTCTGTAATTGACTTAGATCATGAGATGCTCTAAGGGAACATTAGAAAGATGTTATTAAAAAGAGCTATACTGCTTGCCTTTATCAAAGCTAAAATCAAACATTTTTATTTTCTGGTAAGAAATTTCAGATTTCCTCTAAGCAAGCAGTCTTTAGAAACTAAGATCACAAAAAAAATGTGTTCATATATTTTCCTAAGCGCACAGTACCATTTGGACTAGTTTAAAGTATTTTGTTGAAAACATTTATTTCAGGCATCGAACTACAAAAATTGTTTGATTTACCTGACAGAAGTGATCATTAAACACAAGGCAGAACATGTTTTCAGCCTCTGAACATGACTATGCCTTCTAGTGTTGTACAGTATCTGCAGTTCTTTGCCTGCCATTGACTAAGTATTTTTGATACTTTAAAAAAAATTATACTAAAATGTTAATGCAGTAAAACAATCCAAGCCAGTTATAAGCTGTTTTTAAGAGTTCATTGTGACCAAAGATAGAATATTCTCAAATGTACAAAATAAATGGTCCAAAGAGAGTGAAAATAAATGCTGACTGGCAACTGTTATTGCTTTCCAAATCTGTCTTGTTGTCTGACGGAGAACACAGAAAAGTATACTAGAAAATAAGGCAGAATCTCTGAATTTACAGTGAAAATTAAGTTTCTGATCTACTGAAATTACACATTTACTCTAATAAAATGGAACACCATCATCTTATGCGAACACCTGTCTACTGTGGAAGAGGAAATTACAATTAGTTCTCCAAGCTTTCCTATTTTTCACACCTTTTCCATGCATCCTATATCTTAGTATCCTTCTTGGACAAGAAACGTATGTGCTCTTGTAGCTCATTAGTACAGATTGATAATGAGGTGTTGCTGTGTGACAGTGTCTCTTCATTTAAAAAATGATGAAAATAGAATTTGCCAGTTCAGAAAGGCAAGATAAAAATTCAAAGTCTGCTCGTTCATAGCAACAGGTGACATTGAGCAGCTTTTCTCTGAAACAGTGTTGGAGAAATATTTGTCTGGGTAGTTCTATTTTTAAAAACCACTAACATAAGTGTTATGATTTAGATGGTAACATCATTCAAAGCCTTCTAATACCATCTCCTGAAGAGATGGATAAACAAAACCTACTTGTAAGCCAGTGCTCCTGCAAAGTGCTTCTGAATGTAAGTGTCCATCACAGGTCGAAAATGAAAATACTTGCTGTCACGCAGTAGATTTATGATGAACACCTGTAAGAGATGAAAAAGTGAACCCACACTGAAAGTAACTGCACAGTCACTAGCGTTCTATAAACAAGCCGCACAAGCTAAGGAACAATGAGATATATTAGTTTTTTCAAACAGTCAATACTTGTGTTACTAGATGTTATTGCTTGCTTCTCCCAAGTGAAGAAGCAAATACTTCTCCTATCTCCAACTTACCCTCATCACCCAGGATTATTATAGATAAACTCAGCTGGATTCAGCTGAATATTTCATATTTAATTGAAGAAAAACAATAATAACATGATAATAAGAAATTAAAAATCACTGACCATGAGATAAAGAAAAGTAACAATTCAGCAGCTTACCAAAGACTGAAAGACCAACAAGCCATACTTTTCTGTGTTGTCATCCAAAACTACAAACAACGTGTCGAGAATATCTTGTAGGAACTAAAATGACATTAATAAACAAAAAATTTCAAATTCAGCTGTATTCAGAAGAAGGACTTTTACCCCTGCTTTAATTATGTCATACATGTTGTTATCTTTGTAAATCACTTTCCAAGAACAAACCATTTCAGGTTCATCCATGAGAAATGACAGATTTTTTTTTGTTTTGTTTTCTTTAATTAAGAATTTTTTTTCTTTACAAGGAATATTTCTAAATGAAAATGATAGAAAAAGAAAGAAGAAATATATACTGCACTTAAATATAACTGTGTGATCCTTTCATTGTGTCTGAGCTGACCAGAAGTGCTGCCTGGGTGGCAAAACAATTTACTTTCATTCTTATATCATTAGTGTATCAGATACTGTTCTTTATCAAATTTAAGACCTGGAAGCACATTAAATAGTGCTCCAAATTATGTTTAGTATTGAAAATTTGAGTTATGAATGGAAGTAGGGCCTTTATAACAAGCACTAACTGATCCGAGCTATATATTGCCAATTGTTTCTCTCATCCATAACACCGAAAGCTGTTAATTCAGTGATTTTTTTCCAGAAGGCACAGTCCTCAGGAAGGATGACTGTGAAGGGGGATGTTGAAGATGAAGTCAACTGCTGCTTCTGTCATCATGATTTTGTAATCTATTGTAATTAGATTCTGAGGTGGAAAACAAGAAATAAAATCTAACAATTTATAAATTCTGAAAGGATAAAATTTCTTTCTGCTGAATTACTACACTCTGTCCTTCATATCCCAATGCCACATGGCAGTCAATTTAGGGAGGGAATCAATTGGTTTTCCCCTTGGAATAATTTAATACGTCTTTTTAATGATTTTCTCTATAAAAACAAACACTTGTACTGTCCTGCAAACAAAATGTACAGAACGTGACATTCTTGAAGAATTTCAAGATACACAGGGTATCTTCCTTGTGTTATTATTACAAGTGTTATCCTGAAAGTTAAAATTTACATATGGCAACATTCAAATAAGTTACAAGAAAGTGGCTTTAACCATAAACTCCTAATCAAGTGATGGGATTTCTATTTGGTTTCTTTTGTTGTTTGCCATTACAAATTATCTTTTTTTATTTTTAGAACTATGAAAATATGTTATAGGGAAAGTTCTTGGAACACCTAAAATTATCTGATGGATTGCTGTAGCTGCTTTTGCATCTGGAATTCCTCCCCCGACTCTTTGAGATGATAAAAGTTTGGGTCACACATAGGATTACCACGGACAGCAACAATGACTATGAAACAGGGTGAATTTAACAGATAGGAGATAGTTCACTGATAGGTTAGACACTTCAAAGAGAAATTGGTGCTCCAGGCAAGAGTTCTATTTCATAATGCTGGGACAGGAAAGTACATTTGCAAGATGATTCAGTTTTATATTAAAAAAATACCAATTCATATACTCTGAGACTTCCCAGTGTGAATCCAAGTACGTGAAGAGGTAACATTCCAAATTGCACTGCAGATCTGAATTAGCTTGTTAACACGGATACATCCAAAGACTGTTATTTTGTGTAGTACCTTAACAATTTCCTCGCCACTGACATGTCTCAGTCTTCCTAGGATATCCATCACACGATCTGGGTAAGCTTTCCATTTCAGTAGGGCAAGCAAATCCACTGCAAAACAGAGAGAGACAAAGAGCTAGAAACTATACAAAGAGCAAAGAAGGACAACCCCAGGCCCAACTGAGATTCATTACATAACAGTTCTGCTCTTGTAGCTCATGTATCTTGGAAGATCTAAAAATGAAAACAAAGAAAGCAAGGAGAAAAACAAGCAGTAAGTCCTATGCTACTAGCAAAGAAACAAATGGAGGAATGGTAAAGTTTAAAAGTTTAAATAAAATACTGCAGCCTTCCCTATGGTGACTTGACGCTAAGTTGCAAATAATTCATTTTTGTCTTCCTGTGCCTCAAGAACATTACTGTACTTGGTAACCCTGCAAAAACCTAACGAAACAAACTTTGGATTGTGTAAAAGCGTTAGCATTAGATTTTTTGTTCTTTAGTCATTTAATTAAAATTGCCTTTTTTAAAACATATTACGTCTTGTACTCACAGAAATACCTGCCATGTCTCTGCCCTTGGTCAATAACCCTATTTCCTCAAAAAAATGTTTCTGCTTATTTCAATAGTTTTAGTTAAAAAATAAATCACAAAATTATAGCAAAGCAGTATTTTAGTAAAATAAACAGAGAGACCACAAGAATACACATCTGCCCTGTTGCCATAATGCCTACTGCCTTAGGCAATTTGGAAGGATCAGCTACTTACCATTCTGGGTCAATTTGGTAGAAGAAAGCTGTGTGGAGACTGAAAAGGTCTCTTTGGTGCTGCGCTGGAAAATGAGACTGGAAGGGATGTTGGGGCAGCCATTGTAGTCCTCTTTGCAGCAAGGCAACCCCAGGTAGAGTGCGTGATTATTAAATGTGCTATTCTCATCACACTGCAGATACAGGAAAGGAAATGGAATTTTACCTGGTTTATTTATTTCATTCCACACACACATACTGATAGCAATTGCCTAACAGTACTTTTATTGATCTTCTGGGCGCATAAAAACAATTCTAAGAAAAAGGTGTGCTTTTTCTTAGGACCTGTATATACGCAAAAGAGACCCAGCTTTAGAAAGCGTTATCTCCTAACAACCGACTCTTTAGAACTTTTTAGGATCTTCCAACTGTACAATTTAGTGTTGCTGTCTCAAAATCATTTCTGAGGAAATAAATCAAGGTAAATCAGCAGGAAGAAAAACAAAAAGAAAACAAAACCAAAAAAAAACCCCACCACAAACCCACACCCAAAACCCAACCCAAATCTCTTGCTACAGCATCACTGAATTGCAGCACTGTAACATGATACACATGAAGTTTCTGGGCTTTACAGCATAATTTCCTAATAAAAACATACAGAGTAATGCCATAAGCTGGTGAAGCTACTAAATGCTCATTAAAACTACTATGCTTGATTTCAATATAGACAGGATTAACAGATGATAAATCATCATCACCTCAGGAGAAAAGGTGAGCTGCCCCTATAATAGAAGGATGTATCAATACCCAGTCACGTGAGTTGGAATTTATAAAATGTTGAACCTACTTTTAATCTGTTCCTCACATTCTTCTAATGTGGGGAAAAAAAACACGATAATGCAGTGATAGTTACTTATTGAAACTAAAGTAGAGATCAGTAGGTAAAAAGGCTGCAGAGAAGATAAGGTACCTTATAAACATAAAGTTCATGAATATCATCTGACAAGGTAGTGCCATCATCTCTCATCAATGGAGTGAATGCAAAACCAAAGAGCTTCTTTTCTCCCTTGTCTTTTGCTGTAGCAGGAGATAGAAATAAGGAGTCATATTTGTACATTCTCTGTTCACAAGGGTATTCACTATATTCTGTGCATTCCTATAAAAAACATACAGGTTACTTAAGAATCAACATATAACATACTATCATGTCTAATTCTATGCAAGTCATCAACAAGCCTCAAAACAAGTAATAGAATAATAGAATAGAATAATAATTGGGTAGGAAGGGACCTCTGAAGGTCATCTACTGCCAACCCCCCTGCCAAATACAAACATGCCTATCATAGTAAAATATAAAGTGAACATGCTGTAAACAAAACATTCTATAGGAAAGCACAGCAAAAGAACAGCAGGGACAGATAACTACAAAATACCTTGGCCTGCACTGATTGCTCACAATGTTTTGAATATGCTGTTTAACAAACGTAGCAACAGGCTAACTAGTAGTGCACCTTTATGGTATTTTAAGTTAGCACCCTTCTCCTGCTCTCCACAGCGTAACAGCCTCGTCTAAGTATAAAATGACAATGGAAAGACCTCAGCCTTTTTACATTTCTTTTGGTTATGTTCTGCACTCACTGGAGCAATGTCTGAACTCAAACCGGAGGTGAGACCCACGAAACCTGTCTATGGGGATGGGCAACTTGATGATTTCCCCCCATCGAGGGCTGTTATTGTGGTAAAGAACAAAAGAGTGGTATGCACTTCTGCTTGGCTCTCCTGAGCCCAGGCTGATGCAGTCCTGGAACAAAAGAACACAATTTAAGATTAAAAAGACATCACATCACTACAGATGAGTCATTTTATTACATGGTGACAACCTTCACATAATTCATATATTCCTGTAGACATAAAGGAAGAGTCAGAAGCAGAAACTCAAACACAATGAAAACTGAAATTTCTGAAGAGATTTTAAAACCATGCTTTGGGTCAAAAGAAAAGGTAGAACACCCATGATAATGGCTGAATTACAGTATCTTATTATTTAAGCTCAATTATTATTTAACCTGTTTTCTATCAAGAATTAGACAGATACAGTAAACACACACCCAAATAAACACAGGTCCAAAAACTGACCTAAGAGGATCATCAAATGTAATATTAGACATCTTCCGAAGTATCATTTGATGATTTCTCAGTTCATGAGATTCTCATTTCTCATTTATGATTTCTCATCTCAGTTCAAAATTGTACCTGACCTTTAAAACGTCTTGAAAACTTTGGTCTTTCAAAATGATAATCACCCAGTGCCTCACCAAGTAACCCAGAAAATTCTGATTGATTTTTTTCATTAGTGGCAAGTAAAGACTTGGTTAAATAGTTACTACCTGAAAATATCATGGTATCTAAATTTCTGCTTTCATACCTAAAGAGCTCAGGGATCTTATCAAAATACAGATGAAGAGAAAAATGAATTCATTTTATTTTCGAAGCGTGGAAATCCTCTGTCACAACACAAGAGAAGGAAATTAAGAGAAATATGAAGTCCTGAAATAAAGACACTAAAAGGTCCCTTGTAATGAAGACATGGAACTTGAGGCACATTTTCTTTTATGAGCCCTAAACTATATTCCAGTCCTACCTAACACTTAAAAAGTAATCCAAAAGATCTGACATCTTATAAAACCGTGCAGAAAAATGACAGGTTAGAGATTCTTCACTTTTAATATCTCTCGGAATAATGAATCCAGGAAGAAACAGAAGCCAAGCAGGACCAAAACAATGCATGCAATATAAATCCTGACATGAAAACACTCCACACAGAACAGAGTCACGACAAGACAAACTACAGGTCATTTCCCCAAGGTATCTCTAAATTCTATTCCAAGAAACACTGTCGATGTTGATTTGATTTGGTCTTTTTCATGTGTAAGCAAGGGACTATCGTATCAAGTCATATATATCCCATTAACAGAGATCCAGTTAGTTCAGTCAGTGCTAATATTCTTCTGACTTTCAGAAAGCTACGAATTTGTGAAGGAGCCCAAAAAGAAAGAAAAATTCACTGTCATTCTGGGATTCAATGCAAGAACAGTCTCTCTGGACAGAGATTCATTGTATGCTACAGCATGTACCCACAAAACTCAGTCCTCTTGAGTTTTTGTAACCATATGGTATTTGCCACAATCCAGGCATAAAGGCATTTTTTGTTTTGTTTTTAAATACAGCAACAACCATTGAACTATTGCACAAATTAACAGGCTGGCGTGAGAGTAGTGGTGGCAGCAGTGCCAATGCCTGCAGTCTCCTAGTAATATTTTTGGATAAATGTTAACTTGCTGGGCTTAATGCAGCCTTTCCAAAAGCTCATTCTGCATTAGGTTCCTAAGAGAAAGTAAAACGGTATTTCTTTTATAATGTACAGGAAAAACTAAGATTTTAATCAGCTTTTTTCTGCTGTCTCAGAATCGACCTGTCTTGGCAGGCAAATGCTCAGTCTTTGAATGCTGTTTCATGCTATTCACTTTATATAAATGAACTGGTGAAATCTTTTTCGTTGTTGTTAACTGTTCTGTGTCTACACATTTATACTACTATTATACTACTATCTATAATTGGAGGAGAGAGGATTATTTAATCTTCAACTCTGAATTGTGAATTGATGCACAAAATACAGACATGATACTACTCTCTGTATGCTTAGGCACCAGGTGAACCGAATATTAGGTGAATTGGAGAGCACAGGCAAGTAAGAGAGGCTAAACTAGAAAAAGGATCAGGTAATAATATTTATCATTTAAGGTATGTTCTGCAACAAATAATATATTTTTGCTACCAAAACAGAAAGAAGAAGTGAGAAATGTCTTTTTTTTTTTTTTTTTTTTTTTTCGGACTATATTGAAAGATACCAGTAATTGGCTAAAACCATTTTGAAAAGAAAATACTCATTTTCATTTTGAACAGCAATGCATTCTGCATACAATTTCCACTGCTTTCAACAGGAGTATTTCTGGACCAAGATATACTCAACAGCAATACGGATTTGAGACAGACAGAATATTCTTATTAACGCTCAGTATAGTTCTGCTAAAGTCTTCGCAAAGCCGTAATTCAGCTTAGGATTGTGCTGCTGGCCAGGAAGTTTATTTTTTATCTTACTGTCAGATGAAAACGTGGCAGTTCCCCACCACAGTGTGTAACTCAGCACACACTTTATTTGGCAGCGTCTGCTTTAGAAATGCCACAGGTCAGGAACAGTAAAGGGTGTTTCAACCAAGAACAGCAGTGCTTTGGGGTCAATGATTAAACTTTCAGTGTGCTGCCCATGCTATTGTTAAGCCTGAATTGGAGATTTTTAATTAGCTTCTCTACTACGCTAGCAATTGAAAGTTATTAAATTAACCTTATAATTAGAAAAACGAAATGGAAAGATCCTTCATTTCCAATAGCTACACTTGACTGCGAATGCAACCCCAGGTCACGCAAGGGATCATTCAGAGGACAGGCAACCCAAACAAAGCAATTCATCTCATCAGTACGGCACAAGCCCTACCCAACACACACCTTATTCTTTGCATTTATACTGAAAAATGTAAATTAGACTCCTCTTGTTGCAGTGTTAGTATTTTCTTTTAGATTATGCTGAATGACTGAAATGAAAGTTCCCCACCTAGCAGTCTCTTTACAGCTGCTTCTTGTCCTTCCAGTTAGGAGTACAGTCATATTCTGTCTTTGAGTGAAATCGGCTTCCCTCCTAGTGGAAAGTGGCAGATTCTAACACACTGCTCTAGCTGTCCATACTGGAGATTACATAAACCAGATGTCTGCAGTGAAAAATAAGCCATCTAGGGTTTAAAACTAAATTCTTAATATAAAAGGTGAAAAAATACCCATATATTGGAATATGAAAATAACCCAGACTAGTAACGCTGTGTTAAGTTTTAGATATCCATCAATACACAGACTTCTCAATTTTCATTGTGCAGGTACAACTGTTAGAAATGATGGAGGTCTGTGCTCTCTAGGCTTTTCACCTGAAGCATGGGGAAGATCTAGAAGATGATCTTTGCCTGTATTCAACAGCTAAAAATCTGCATTCTGAAAGTTGAGATAAACTGGAACTCTACTTTTCACGGAGCTGAATTCTTTTAAGTTTCAAGACATTTCTATAGACTTGGAACAGCCATATACATTTAATGGGGTCAATCGTCTGCTACAAAGACATTATCACTGAATGCGAAGATAACCCACCAAGTTAAAATTAATTCCAGATGGCTGTCTCATTTGCTTTACCTTTGGTAGATGAATTTGCAGAATTTCTGCATCAAGTAGAAAGTATATCAGTGATAAAAAAGATAAGACATGATTAGTTTCCAAACTCATTTCTAAGTAGCTGTTTCCTTCTCATACGTGCATATGATTTTTCCTTCAAATTGCCATTTCGAGCTTTAAACTAATGTCTCTATATTCAGTTAAACTGATGTTTGGCTTCGTAAGTATTTTTTTTCTTTCTATTCTGCAATAAAAAAGAACAAATATGGAACCTCAGCAGTGAGAAGGAGTTCATATTAAAGGGAGAGTTCAGCTTTTATTGTCCTTTATAGCCCTTTAACTTGTTTTTCAGTAGATATGCCAGCTTGTATCTTTAAGAATTTCCTACACAGAAAAATTATAATGATTCCATGTTTGACATGCAATCTGAGGCACCGTTAGACTTCATGAACCAAAGATCTCCCTAACGTAAACGTAGTATGTTTATTGCTTTGACTGCAACTACACTGAGGAGCGATAACAACAATCGGTACAAAGGTTTTATTTTAAATATGTGATTTGAATTTAAAAACCACAGAAGATCCTTCATTTGTAAAGTCTTTCACAATGAATATATTCATGTGAATTTTTTAATTTGGATTGACTACCTTTTACTGTTTTTTGTGAGCTTGCACCAAGCCTGATCCCCAGTCTCAGGTACAGCCCTGAAGTACTGCTGTAGTAATGACAGGCAAGGTAAGAACAAGGTAACTTGAGAGTGACCACGCCAGCTGAAAACTGAAGAAGTTACGACTGATAATGTCTAGAAATTATATGGCTTTCATACTTAACCATTAGCCACAGTTAGATAACGGTAGCTAATTATGCTCTGTGTTAGGATTTGAAGATGCTGATACTGCACTTTGAAGGGTAAAGACCTACACTGGTCTTTGGCAGATGACACAGCAACGATTAAAAATACACGTCACTCAATTTGAAATGCATGCCTAAAGCAATTAAACAGAAAAGGACTGTGATCTTCCAGCAACAGCTTTGAGCAGAAAACAGTTCCTTACAAGAGATGCACTTAATTTTTAATCAAATCCTAAGCAATAGTAGTCACAAAGGAAACTTCCTCTTTCAACTCAAAAAAAGATTGTGGAAAGAGTTTGACACACAAGCACTTTGGTTTTTAGACTGTTCTATTAGAATATCTTCAAAGACCATTCTATTGCATCGGAGGTTTAAAAAAGGCATAGGACAAGTTATGATTAACGCATTAATATAGCCATTTCTCCATTCCTGATAGATGTTTATGTCAAAATACTATGTTTTTTTTTCTATTTTTACTCTCTCCAATCCAAACAAAGCTGACTTATCTACCTTGTTCTTTTCATTAATACTACAAGTAAGAAAAGAGGAAGAAAGAAAAACATTGAACATCACCATCCACAGCTGGAATGGAGTCATTCCAGGGTGAAAGCCAAGATCTTGGAAATAAGGCTACTTATTTTTCAAAACTAATCTCAAAACCATAACTCCAAGAAGTCAGACTTAAAACAGTCTCTCTTGTAATCATATTTCCTCATATTGTACGACACACTATTTCATACTCCAATCTTCTTTTTACTCCAGCCACTGACATCACATTTTGAAATTACACAAGTTTTTCAGTTTATAAATTTTTCTCCAAATCCCCTATTCCCATATGGTGCAATGCTCCGCATTCTTTCAAATTTATAAATGACCACTTCCTTCATTGTAATAGTTTAAAACCCTAACCAAAACCAAAAATAGTAAGAACTAATCTTCGTTTAGTATTTCATTAGGCATCAGAGACAACAAACCAAGGCAACACATGCACAGAGCAAGCAGATGGCACTTGAAGCTCAAACAGGAAACAAGCACTTACCTTCAAGATTTCTCCATCCGCATACAGAACATACATGGTCACTTCAATGTTCTTCTGCACGCTTTTCCCACCTCTTTCAAAGTCTCCCTTTTCTAATGTCAGGTATAAGTCATTGCGTATATCACCTACAGCAAAAGACAGAGGCACGTGCTTAAATTCACTATGGATGACTCAATGCCTATGTGAAACTTATTTTGATTCTGCAAACCATTTTCTGTGTTCTGCAAGACTATGACTGATGCCCAAATCATTCCAAGCAGAAAGTTAATTGTTAATAAAGATGAACATTTTAACATCAATGCATAAAATCAGACTGCTGTTAGTAGTGCCTTTATTAAATGTGAACTCGGAATAAATACTTGCTTTATTATTTGTGAGCAGAGAGGGGAAAAAACCACTCTGAGTTTGCCTAGTTATCTGACTTGCAAGTATCAGGCTTCCTATTTCCAAGATGCTTTAAAATGAATGAGTATTTTTGTGGCGATCAGCAGAAAATTAAGTTCATTTAGCTCTTATTATTTTCTATATATTGAAATTTTCTTTTTATCATAATGACAAGTAAAAGCAGCCTTCTTGGAAACTGTTGTAATTTAGCTGAGATGGATCGAGCAATTATTAAATTATTTCTCCGCCAGATTTCTGGCTAGCGCCTCATATTCATATGCATGAATGTATGAAAGTGGACAGTATGGATAATTGCCAATTTCTCACTACCTCATTTTCAAGTGCTTTCAGAACAAATGACTGTATTTGGAAACACAAATGCTGGCATCTCTCACAGGTCTGTATTATCCTGCATTTAAGGAATTCTAGTTCAATTGTTATTTTAAGAATCTGGTTTAGGAAGTGCTGCTTTCACAACTACCAGAGTCATATATTATATAGCATATATTTCTGCGTAAGATTTAGTTATTGTTACCATTTCATGACGGTTCACTTATCACTCTTTATTTGCCACAAAGAGAAATGTACTAAAGGGCAATGCAAAATAGATGTATATAAATTAAAAATTAAACCCTTTCAAGGCAAGTATTTGGTTAAGCAGCCTCAAGAGACTAAATAATGACGTAATGGAATGGTTATCCAGCAAAGCAGAGACTCCTCCAGTGTCTGATTTCTTCAACCTCAGTACATGGAGAAGCTAATGCAGTTAAATCTGTTTATTAATCAGAAGCACAATGAAATAAGCAGCATATGCTTTCAGGCAGCAAGGGATATCCTTTTGTGTCTGTCAAAGATGTGCTTCAAATTTTTCTTTAAGTCTATAACCCCACAGAATTTGTTCCTTATTCTACTGTGGGGACAAACAATGGAAGCTTTCAGCCTTGGCTTTACTGTCATTTTTATTTCTGGAGATAAGTACAACTTTTTAAGCATGGAAAATACGACCCTGTAGCTGACATGCAGCGCTTTCTGCTAGGAATTCTTTATGAATGGGAATCTTTATGCAAAATAGCCTTTTTCCATCAACGTTGGATCTTACTGTGGATTCACACAGAGCTGACTGCTTGAAATGCCTCACAGCTAGAGGTATGAAAACGCTGTGGTTCATTAATGGGAAAAAGATGACAGCAAGAGGCTCATGACAGCCCTCAAATATTTGATCAGGTTTTTTTTTTTTTTTTTTTCCCTTCAAAGAATAGCCATCAAATGCAACACTCCGCAGAGAAAATTATCTGTGCATTTTTCTTGCTGTTCAAAATACAGATAAGCTACCTATATGTTGATGACAGGAATATCAAGGAAATATAAAAGTCCTAGTAAAAGTCTAAGTCAGGGCTTTTGTTTTGAAACTCTTCTTGCTTAACAGACTCTGGGCCTTTTTTCATAGTAGTGTGCACAATGAGGAAAGAATTCAATTTATATGCTATAATTCTTAATAGAAATTAATTGTACTCACTACAATTAGCATTTTGGAGATTCCTATTTATAACCTCTTCTCTGGAAGACAGTCTTGCTATACAAAGTCCAATGTCAGATCGCAAATCATTTTCCAGCCTAAATTAAACGCAGCATTTGAAGCATCTTATCTTCCATTAAGCTTAACAGGAGGGATATTACCTCACTAATTGAAAAAAATGCCTGTGGGCTGGGGGCAGAACTAAGATAACAGTGGATTTGCATCAAAATGAAGGAAAAAGGGGGAAAAGTACTTGAGTGAAACATAATGGTGCATCTTCTTTTATAAAAATAGTTTATAGAATCTTTTAAAAAAATAGAGAAGGCCATTACGCATAACAAAAAATAGGAAAGTAAATGTATATATACACTGGGTCTATGTACAGACAAAGAGCAGTTGACTCTCAGGTACTTAGCCCATCAGTTTCTTGAAGACCTAGAGTTAAAACAACAAACTCAAACACTTCAGTTTGTTGGTGTGTAACAATGAAAATAACCTTCTTATAAAGAACGATTTCCTTTTCCTAGCACGTTAAAACCACACCTCTTGCTGAGACCTTGCAAGCCATTTTTTCCTCGGACGGCTACTGTCAAGAAGAGGTTTTGTTGTTGTTGTTGTTTTAGCTCAGATGCACCACAGGGCTGCTCAGAAAATAGAGCAAATGCTCGAACACAGAGCAGTTTATTAAAATTTTTGAGTATGCAAATTGCAAGGCTAGAGGCAACATTCTGCACAACAGCATCCAAGCACACGAACAGATAGCACTGTGCAGCTTGTCTGTGACCAACCAGGAAGTGTGAGGAGCAAAATCAAGTGATCCTTGTCAGCTTTACCACCAAATGACAGCTACGTATTCATGTCAAAAATCTTGGCTGATAGAGGTTTTCCCTTACTTAATTCCATCTTAAAAAGGAAAAGAGATAGAGAACTTGTTTAACAAAGCAGACAATCCATACCCTTTGTGTGGCAAACTATTGTACAAGCAGGCTGTCCCTGGCTCCAAAGGGACAATAACGCTTCTCTTTCGTTTTGAGAGGAAAACCAGTGTGGTGCAGCAGGCTGGATCATGCAGACCCCTCGCATCTTCACAAGGAGCACAGTGAAGATTAGAAAACTGGGTTAGCTTTGGCCTCCTTTCATTAGTACAGGAAAAAAAAGTGCTAGAAGGCTAGCGGGCCAAAAGTACTTAGAGATTACAACCTGCGGGTGACATTTAACGTAAGCATTTCCTGAGATTCATTCTTTATGAAACATCCTGATGTATGATATTTCTTACAATAGAAGAAGAATTATTTTGTGGTGTATGCAGCTCTTCACTTAACCTCATTTTTTTTTTTGGCTTTTTTTTTTTTTTTTTGTCAAATATACAAATTTACTTTAACCCACAAGTCATAATTTATATTGTTGGGCATTTTGTTTATAATGAAGTGAAATCCTAAAACTATTTTAATGGTAATGGGGAAAAAAAGTGGAAAAGAATATGCAAGTCACATACTGATTTTGTGTTTACAATATAAAGAAATGCTCTGGAAGACTTCCAAACACTTATTTTAAGAACTTAGTAACATTAAATAGTCCAGTGGACAATAATTGACTAGTATCTATTAGAATAAGTTGTTTGTATGCTGCTAAGACTGCAGGCTGTTCACCACAAGACCAGCCAATTATTTGAACTGCAAAGTATTAACAATTTACAGAAACAGTCTGGATTTAATCTAACATTTTTTAATTTTTTTTAAAAAGGAATCCTAAGTTTTTGTATACTGATGGGAATGGTCCCTGTGCTGAAAAAAGGTTACACCAGAAGTTCATACTGGCAAACAGATCTCAAACATCTTAATTCTAGCAAATTCATTTTTTAAGAGATCCAATGCTGGGAGTCTTCTCATCTCTCTATCACTGCGGTTAGAGTCATTTTGAAAATACTGGCATTTTACTGAAGAATGCCAGCTCTTAGAGAGCAAATGGTCAATAAATGGTTTCTGAAGAAAAAAAAAAAAAATCACACAATTATATCCTATGAATGAACATCTTCACAACACCCTCAGTCAGCATCACCTTGCTGACTTCAGTGCAGCGACAGCGATGTAAGCTCAAGGGTTTGCCTCTGTAAGATAGGGGCCTGCGAGTAAGTAAAATCTTTGAAACAAACTAAAGCGCAGAATACTGATATAGCTCTTTACAAGGGTAACTGCTCTTCTTTCTGGGCAAGAGTACCAACTGTTCCCTGGCTGGAACAGCTCTGTTCTGCAGTAGCTGAGGCCATTGCACCAGAGCAGGGTGCCAGGAATTGGCATCTGACCTCGGCAGCCCATTATACCCTCATGCTAAACAATAATTTCCTCCGAATTATGACCAGGCAACTACTTCTGAAATGCTGTAATTTCAACACAAACAAGGTTAACAGAACAGGCCTGCAATCAGCTTTGTGATCATGTTGCTTTTTGAAAAACAAACTGAAAAAAAAACACAACAAAGTGCACTGTCTGGAAAGTGTCTCAAATGCCTCCTGGCTGACTGTTGTGATCTTGCTCTCAGTCATTTCTGAAGACTTTTAAGAGTGCCAGGCCTCATGCTGCACGATGTTCCCTTCCTTGAACAATGAAGTCATCTTGACACTGGTGTAAAAATCTACTGAACTGCGTGCTGAATTACTGCTCGCCTGTTAAAATGAAGAGACCTGATAGTCAGCTAGTCTCGTGGAATCCCTTTAGATCCATTTCAACAGTTTATTTCTCTGCCCTTTCACGAGTCACTAAGTTTTTTTCAAAGCCTATATTCTTGAAATAGTTATGGCATGCAACTGTTCACCATCACTGGGAGTAATATTGCATCAGGAAGGGGAAACTACTGCTTACATACCAAATTATTATTTTTTCCCTTCTATAAAAAGAACATCACACAAGTTTAACTCCGTGCGATCCTCTAGTTTTTGGTGAACAAAATGCTCAATGTTTCAATTCTTGTGATTAAAGAAAAATGAGGAAAAGGAACAAGCAATACTTACTAGATTATTTGCTATCCATTGCTGGACTTCTATGCATGGAAAAGAATTAATACAATGCTCTTTTTAAATTCAGTAATTTCCCCAAAACAGTTTCCTGCCAGTAGATTTAGGTTGAATTTTTACTATATTTTGTCTTATCTCCTCCAGCTTAGTATTTTTATTTGTTTTCTGGAAGTTTATTAATGACAAAAACATTTTTTATTCCCCTTGTAAGTATTTTTTGTCAATAATTATCACATAATTTTATCTTTTAGTCTCATCAATTTTGTTGCCTTGAATATTCTGAAAATATCTGATGAATCCTGCCAGGTCTAATTCTTAATGTATTTTTATTTTTGCCCTGACGGTGATCTCTGAAAGAACAGATGCTATTTCTCACCTTTGCTGCTGGTTCATAAGCCGTATCTACTAAATTGGTCTGAAACGCTGTGGTATGAAAAGAGACTGGTAAAACAAATCTATGTCCCTCTGTTACCAAAGTTTCTCTATAATGTTATGATTTATTACCTTTACCAATCCCCAACATTCCATGAAAGATATGAAAATGGGAAAAAGCAAGCAATAAGCAGACATTACACAGAAAAGCAGAAACTTACACCCAACTATCTTCATCTCTGCATCAGAAAGAAAGGGGAGAGAATAAAAGGAAAGGAAAGAGAGAGAAGGCAGGAAATGAAGACAAGGAAAGAGAAAAAAAAAAAGAGAAAGAAACATCACTTACAAGTAGAAGATGAAGCATGCACTTTTCATCAGAGGATCAAAGTAAAAGACAGAATACTTATCAGCACATGGGGAAGGGAAGGGATGTCCTTTGGGGAACTGACAAACGCCATGCCTATGCAATAGATTTCTGATCAGCAAGTTCTGTATACAAATAAAGTTGCAATCCAAAAGGCAAGCAGCACATGCCTCATTGCTTTTATCTCTGGGGAAAGGTAAAATTGTCAGGATCAGATGGATGCTCTTAAACCCAATAGCAATTTAGAAAGAAAAACAAACAAACAAACAAAAAAAACAACAAAAACACACCACCTCTTCACGAGGCTGGTTTGACTGAATCCCTTCCAATTCGGACAAAAAAATATAGAATTCTTCATGATGCTCTTCTCAGGTCACAATACAATAGGAAACAAAGAACTTTTTATGCTTTGAAATGAAGACAGGCATGGTTATCTTAAAGGATATTTACATTTTCTGCATAACCATGCAAGATTTAAGCACATAAAGACCAGTTTAACTTTATTCCTTAATGATGACCACTCGTGTTGGTCTTAACTGAGTGAGGGAAAAGTGCACTTGATATAGGAACTAGGGCTACTAGGTAGGGTAGAAATTGTAGTAGGGTAGAATTGAGTGGTAATATACAGCTACAGAATTTTAATGGTTAATCTGTCTATACTTGAAATGAATTCCTGTTAAAAAAGAAAATGAAGATGTTAAAACCTATGACCAAGAAAATTCATTTGAAATGTTAGAGCTATTTGCTTTTTTAAATATAGATTTCTTGGTTCAGCAGAATGATCACTGCATATTTTAACAATACTAGATGACATAACCTTTATCAATTAATTCATCAAAATATTTTTTAAAATCACACTGTCTCAAAAAAGCAGCATCCACTTGCAAAATACAAGCCACGAACTTTCTGTGTTCTTCTCAGAGGGGAAACCCTATCTTTCATGAGAAAGAAACAGTTCTAAAGCAAAGCGAGGAAAAGGTAGATTGACAAAGACAATTAAAGAAGCAAGCATGGTTGAGAACTGCTAAAAGTACGACAGATTTTTTGTTTGTTTGTTTTGTAAATGACATCTTTTCTAATTCCAGACAATACTAGGACGGCCAGTCTGATTCTGGTTGTAATAACATGGGTGCAAAGTACATTGATGGCCACTCCTTATTGATGTAGCTTTGCTAATCCACCTGAAAAAGATAACTTACTCTATCCAAATGCTCTGTCCTAGCCATAATGCAACTCAAACCACAGTTTGATCTAATGCTTCTTAAAAAAAAAAAAAAAAAAAGCAACAGACAAATATCTGCTGTCGCCTGAATACTGTCAAGCATTTTCATTTCCAAAAAACCTTCACAATTAGAATGAACAACATTCACTGCATCAGTGCAGTTGCATTACATTTTGATCCTCCTAATTTTTCAGGTGAAGAACATACAGGATAATGACAATTTTTGTTCAGAGCACCATTCATGACTATTTTGTTCTTTGCATTTCATCTCTGCTCTGGCAACTTCCTAATATATCACTATAGTGAAAGTCCGTTCACACCACCATGGCTGTATTTGCTTACTCACCTGGTACTCAAGGACATTTACAAACTGCTTTTCTCCACAGATTTGAGCCTTTTTTATCTTTGAATAGAAATGCCTACAGTTTGGCAGCTAAACTTTATATATGCAGACCTCTTGTGCCTCTCTTGGAATGGAGGAGAATTTCTTGGTGTTCACCACCTTTAGAGGGGCTGTAAGCATTTAATAGTAGAATGGTGGTCCTTTCACATATCCATTGTATCTATCAATAAATTCAGCAGTTCAATATATCTCTTTATTAACCCAATTCCAAATGTATTACCATCTTAAAATCCCTGTGTTCTCCAGTAATTGTGGTTCCCACAAAAAAAAAAAAAAAAAAAAAAAAGACATTAGCTAGCAAAAGCGACTTAAATGAATATCTTTTGAGGACGACAATTTGAAAAAATTGTATTCCTTGAAAACTTGGCTGACCAGAGCAGGGAAGATCATTACTGTACATGCACGGTGAGCCTTATGATGGGAGCACTGCAGACATATGCCATGGAATCTGGTTTTAATTTAGTTAAATGTCCAAGATCTCACGGCTGAATATCATGAAGATTGTAACAATCTCTCTCTGATTTGGTAGACATCCTTTGCATTGAGGCAGTTTTCTCTAGAGTTCTTAACTAGAGAAAGTAAGTTTGGAAATTTGAATTAGCTGCAGTGAATAGAGAATCTTTAAAGCTTAGGGTAGGAACACCTTTTGGCTGAAAACTGCTAACCTGCTTATCAAACCCCTGGACAAAAGCATCGCTCAAAACAGCGAAAGCACAGGGAAGACAGTCTCACTACGCCAGGTTGCTTAAACAAGCCAGGACCCAGAAAATCACCAAATATGAGGGGGAACACTGAGGTCACAAAGCTATTCTTTAAGCTTGCTAAAATTCAGTGGTCTGAAGGTCTTGAGGGACAGTTTTACACATGCGGAAGTGTAGAATAAAGCAATTCTTTCAGGAGAATCTGTTCAGTTATACAGGAATGTAAATGTTTTTGATGTTGACTTTTCTAGCTGTGATCTAGCTTTTCTAGCTGACGTATCTAGCTGTGATCTCAATTACAGCAGATCAACATGCAGGAGCTTTGTCTGCATGTCAACATGTGATATTTAATCTTTTCTGTATTTGATTGGTTTTGGTTAAGACTGAAACTGCTATAAGGTCACCATAAACTAAAATTTGTAATTGGCCACAGTATTGAACTTACACTGATTTAATGTTATTTCAATACACTGAGCCATAAATTATACTAGCTGTTAAAGTTACAAACTAGGTGTCAAAGCCTACAAACAGCTAAAGCATCCCTTCAACAGGGACAGGAAAGACAAGAAAGGTGTAGTACCAACAGATATGTTTATCCCATCCAAACTCCCTGTGTAAGCCACGCTGTCTAATGTTAAAATCCTGTGCTCCCTGTAGTTTTCAAGTGCATTAGTAAATAAAACGCATACTGTTCTAAACCCTTTTATTTTAGTTTCTAGAAATTCTTCCAACTTACTCCCTTACTTTTATTGTGCTTCCTGAAGAGCCTCCATAATGAGGCTACAACAACTGCTTTTGATACTGATGTGTCACTGCAGTCTTTCCAGTAATAAAATCTGATATGTTTCCCATTACGCTTTCACAAAATTTCCTGTGTCTGGAAACTCATCTTTGGTCTTGGTTATAATGCACGGCAATGATGTAGTATTTCAAATGCTACACATGCAACATAATTAGTAAGCCCATTTCCTACTACACTGTAAAAATCCAGGCTGTTTAATGCCTGTTTTTATATCTATTGATCGTATGACTGGCTAGATTCCAGTTCCCTCCCTAAATGAACACTTGGCTACACTGGGGCTACCTCTGCTTGTGCCAAAAAGACAACCATCTCAGGCTGCTGCTCCAGAATTAAGGAGCAAACTGAGTACAGCAACGCTTCAGCCAAGGCAGCTCTTGCAGGGACTAGGTGCTCTGTAAGACCAACTGGAAAATCAGACCAGATTTGCAGCATCATGTACTGTCAACCAATGCAAAAGGATCATACTAACTCCAAAAATCCACGTGGCAAAGTGGAAACTCTTCTGCCAGGCTTTCGATTATCATGAAGAAGAAAATTCATGCATTTTAAGATAAACATCTCTGTGCTTAGCCTACATGAGGGACATCAAACTTGGGGAAAAAACAGAGCGAACTTTCAAGATCAACTCCTGTCCATGTGAGTTTAACATCATCTATTAATACCGTGTCCATCAATTAAAATGTTTTAGCATGCCTCCCTGAATCTGGAATTGGCATTTATTGATAAGCAAGGCAACTCTTCTAGTTTTAACCTTGTTTGAGTGAAGCACCCATCCCAGTGACACTTGTTTAGGGGAATTTGAGAAAAATATGATCAATATTTTAAGATTAGAGCTTTTATGTTTACCTGGCATTATGACATCAGGGAAGCCCAGCTTCCTGGTAACAGAAACCCCTCTGTTAAAGATCATGGGGTTTTCCCTTCGAACCTGCTCCATGTCACCACGAAGGAGCTGAAGAGATATTATAAGTCCTGAAAAAAAACAATAGATGTTCATTTTTTCAGATCTAAGAATTAGATGTCTGAACATAAAAGGTGTGCAGGTAAAATGTTGTTTTGCCCCATGGTTAATTTAATACAAACACACAAATAACAAAATTCTTTTTTCCTCGTGGAGTCATTCAGAAGTGAAATGGAAGAAACAAATCTGCTTTAAGGTTAAGTCAGGAGCATAACATATATAGCTACAATGTTTTAAAAATCAGAATACTTAATTTCAAAAAGATATCACAAGTTAAAATACTTAGCATTATTTCCATTCATTGTATACAGTGCATTACTACACATGTATGAACATCACCTCTATCTGAAACACCGCATCATATAATCCTGTAGAATATCCCAAAAGTGCTTTTAATAGTGCTTAATACCATTCAAGAAAACTCAAATTGTATCTGTTCTACTTGATTCTTTACCTACTTCATACAAGAACGCTGATTTTAATGAAATTCAGTACCTCAACATGTCTAACGGAACCAACAGGTCAAACCAACAGAAAACTAGAGTAGGAAATGCTCAGCATTTGTTTGGTATATCAACTGCATAGCTCGACTAGGAGTAATTACATAGTTAATCACAGTCCAATTGCTTTTTTAAGTTGCTTTTAATTTATAGTATAATACATCCCTAAAAGAAGGATAATGTACTGGTGAAGTTAGAAAATAAAGCATTAAGATTCCAGAAAATGCCAGCAGTAAGACCAACCATGCAGGCTTAGTCTCATTTACTGAGCAAGAATTACCAGCCTCATAAAGCAACATGAATTACAATCACAGTCTTTTTTCCACAACCTTTATATCATTCGATGAATGATAGTCAGTCAATAGTTCTTTCTGTCCTCTCTGCTCACTGAATGGAATACCACATACCAAACACTGCCTTCTGTCCATAATCTTGTACAAAGTTCTGAAGCTCTGCTATTTCCTAAGCTCAATATTGTTTGGCTTTGCAAACAACATTTAGTCATTTTGTTAGACAAGTTTTTAGGGAAATGAAACCCGTAATATCCAGTCCACATCCAACACCTCCAGTAATTAACAAATAGTACCAGAAATAATCTATTACCTATATAAAACAGACTTGTAACAGAATTTGTAATGCAATTTTCCAGCATGATATCGACAGACAGTACTTCTGTGATATGTCCCCCCCCCCACTTTATACTCCAAAAAACTTCTACGTAGCTGTTTCTTCTCCCCAAGAGGTTTGTCATCTACTGTCCAATCCTCTTTTCCTATCCAGCCTAGCCTCTCATTTTTTTTCTATTCCCTGCGGCAGATCTGAAAGACTAATCTTATGCAAGAGCTGGAGAGGTAGGGGAAGAAACAACCAGAGAGTTTTTCTCATCACAAATGTGATCTGAGCATTTTCTCATTTTAAGAGCTGGTTCAAGAGGTCCAAATTGCATTACTTATGCTAAAATCATGTCAGCCTGTAAAATTATCCTGCACATTAGGACAATATTGCTGCTGTTTCAAGATCCTGCTCCAGAGATGTACTAGATCTTGGTGATCTTAGTGATTTAAATAATTATTTTAAAAAGTTTAACACGAGAGTAAAAATCTATTTCCCTGTCTTTCTGCACTTTAGAAAAGCTCATGCCTGAAAAAAAAAGTTTTAGGCAGACATCTGGCAATGGAAATATATGCAAACTGTTCAAGTTTTCCAAGGTTTTAACAATTCAGAATAATACTTATTAAGTGGAAGATGACCTTAACTGTTGTAATGAGGAAGAGCAGGGAAGGAGCCCAGCTTCGGATACAATAATTTCCGAACTTCAAAACTGTTTTATACTACAGCAAACCCCTTAGCTCTCTCCACCACTGAGATCTTCTGAGATAAAACTACACTACAGATATAAAGGTGAAGGAAATTTAGCACACTGAATTCACATTATTATTATCGTCAACTGTATCTGAAAAGGGAAGATATCAAGTAGATTTTTAATTCCTGGTTAAATTGGCAAAGGCAATACAGTTTACACCTGTAAACTGAAGACAATTGAATTTTACCTAAATCACACTTAAGTCATCACAAGTAAGTAGAGAAATTCAGCTATGCATAATTTCACCTCACTGTATTACTCTACTGTAATTAATTAGCATTCTCCTAAAGGAAACCTTTAGCTGTACTTATGACAAAAGCACACAAGTAAATATTTACCATAGTTTGAGCTGGGTGCTGTGTATTTGGTGCTGGACTTGCGAATAATATTTTCATGGATCTGACACCATTCATTTTCATTGTTACACCTAAAATAAAAGAACACTATTTCAAGTTAAAGAACACAATTTCAAGTTAATGAACACTATTTCAAGTTAAAGAGCACTAATTCAAGTTAAAAGCTTTCTGGTAAACCATCTTATGATGAGAAAGTCAGCATTATTGTAGAAATAACATGAAAGCTTTTGTGGGGTTTTGATGAACGAGAAAAATTCTTATATTTAAAAGTGGAAGGAAACAAAACATTCCCATATAATTATCTCCTTTTTATGGACACTGGAGCCTGTGGTGACTTTTCTATCATTAAAGCAATTGTTTCACTCTTCATAGTATGAAAAAAAAGAGGAAAGATTTAAACATCTTTAGCTGAATTCTCTGTACACAGAAAATTAATTTCAAGCTGAAAGTAACTTGTAATATATGCATATATATATATTGTTAAGCACAAAAAGAAATTGGATTCAAGAAATAAA
Source organism: Nettapus auritus (assembly GCA_011076525.1). Lineage (NCBI taxonomy): Eukaryota > Metazoa > Chordata > Aves > Anseriformes > Anatidae > Nettapus > Nettapus auritus. The sequence goes on along the minus strand of CM021776.1, from coordinate 8,592,391 downwards.
AAGTGGAATTTTGAATATTAAATTAAAAAATGATATTTAAATATCTCAGACATTGACACCACATCTTTTGCTTACCTCATATTTTATAGAATGCCTTAAAAACGATGTAGCCCCCAAACTGTAGAAAAAGGATATGTACGATTCTGTCTGTATTTTACCTTGTGAAATACGTTTTCACAATTGTGTTTCACAATTGTTTACTCATCTATACGCAATTTTAATTAGCATTTGTAAATACTATTTCCATTTTCAGTTACACCTCTAAGTCCTTAATACAGTCCTTGATACAAATAACTGTATGTCAACAGATCTATCACATTTCCATTCAATATTTTTTCACCAGTAAAAATTCAATTGCTAATATTAGTTTCAATAATACATAGCAATTTGGTGTGGATTATAACCTTGTTCTAACAATATTCATGCAAAATAGCTGGCTGCACTGTACTTGATCAAGCAATCAAATCCAAAACAGCTGGATGTACATCTACCAAATCCACCACTTAATGGCAGAATCTATAAACAAAATTGTTCTAAATATTTCCTAATTCTGTCCTTCCTAATAGGCCATGCAATTAAAGGCTTATCTTTTTGAACAGAAAGGAAGAGAGGAATAACAGCAGGTGGGGAAACTGACAATCTCAGCAGAGGAAATGCAGCACCCTGACCCCGCTCCTCCCACAACTGCCATAGGAGGATGTTCAGCACGTTGTCCACCCGAGTAAGTCAATCGGAAAGGCGCTCTGGGTTGCTTTAAAGACTGAAAGGGGTTACTGCCTTTCGGGATATGGGACTCATCATGGGTTGCTGGGGAAGACCATATTGGGATTGTTCAAGACATGAATTGCAGGGAAACAGTGGGTCAAGGAGACAAAACAGCTCAGTCATATATAATCAGGCTGCTGTCAGGATATTTAAGATACATTCACAACTATATTTTGTTGAATATTTACTATATTTTGCAAATACCAATATATTGTATAAACATCCATTTAACTAGTATTTTGCTTATGTGTTTCTACTGTCTTTTGGGAGAAGACATTACTTGGCAGTTAGTTTGGATCTAGAACCTTGTGCTCAGTTTGGTGCTCCCTAATACAAAAAAGGCCATTCTCCTATGTGAACATGGGTTGTACAAGAAGAGGCTGAGGAAACTGGGATTTTTCAGCCTGAAGAAGACAAAGCCAGAGGGAGAACAATAACAGCAGCTTTCTAATACCTACTAAAAATTATTAAGGCAACAGAGCCAGTCAGGTTCTTCTTGGTGAGATGCTGTAAGGCAACAGGCATAAACACAAGTAACAGGAGTTCAGACTGGATATCAGGAAAGGCCTTTCCAAGAGGACAGTCAAGCATTATTGGAACAGGTTGCCCAGAGAGGCTACATACTCATCATGCTCAGAGGTTATACGGAACTGACTGGATAAAGCAACGTGGTCTGCTCTCAGCAACCTCTTCTGGTCTCACAGCTGGCTCTGCTCTGAGCAACAGCTCAGACTACAGAGGTCCCTCTCAACTGGAATGACAACTCTCATTTATCTGAACATTAAAGTCGAATGGCTGTATTTGCACTAGCAATGAGTAAAGCTGTATAACCAATCCGCTAGGCTTGAACAGAATCAAAGCAGGAAAAAAACGCCATTGGTGCTATAGCTTGTTGCCGCATAATGAAGAGAGAAACTATAAATGTTATAAAGTACTCGATAACGCGTGTAAGCACAGCTGTAATTACAATTTTAAAAGTATAACAATCTGATTGAGAAACAAAAATGGAATCTCTGCCACAAACAGTTCTATTGCTTAAAAAAAAAAAGGTGATCATGTCTAATTGCCTTTTAGATTCAATCATTGCTCATTATCTAAAGCACAAATGAAAGATTTAAAGTTCACTACAACGTCAGCAATTTTTAACTCAGCAACAATAGTGATTATTTCTCCTGAAACGCTAATAAATTAAAGGATTAAATTAAATCTCTTTCCTGTTGACTTTTACCTTAAAACAAACAAACAGAAAAACACCAAAAAAAAACCAAACCAGGTTATAAACTTTCAGCTCCTAAAAAGTCTTGAGAGAGAAGTCATTTTGTAAAACTTGTTCTAAGCATATTATTTTTTTCCTTCTATTGCTTTCCCTCAAGAGTATATAATTTTGGCAAAATTAGGCTATGATACGTACCAGCTACTACGAAGCCAATAGGGATTTTTTGGCTCCTGCATTATGGAATTGAAAATCAGTCTGGCAAAAGGAATTAAAACTAGAAGAACTGGTAGCCAGCTATTAATTTTCTTCAGTATTACAAAACCAGGTACTGTCAAGAATAATGAGAGAATCCCTGCAGCCTGTTACGGTACATTTACCAATACCCCCAGCAAACGTTGATTATTATAAATACAAAAGGAATAAGCAACTTGGAATAAATTAAGCATGATGTACAAATCATAATAAATGAAAAATAGAGAAAAAAACACTTCAAAATAGTTACTTCCTCCCAGCATGCTATTCAAAACTATTTGCATAATTTAAAATGCTGATTAGGTTGTATTCCTCTACTACGAGGTGAGATCAGACTGGGGCTATCCCATGTGAAATCTTAGCCCTACCTATCCCAGCACCTGTCCTTTCACTGTGCTGGTTTGAGGTACCAGACATCTCAGCTGACCGTCAAAACATATGAAGATGAAGAAAAGCTTCCCACAGTGGCACAGGAGACACTGCTTAGGCAGGGTGCCCGTGCCTGGCTGCTTTCTGCAGTCCATTCCCCTCAGGTTTTTGGGCTAGGGATGTTAGAGTGTACATCCCTGACTGTTCCTATCCCTCCATTTATAGACTTGCTGCTGATAAACTTGTTTAATCCACAACCTGCTAATTCTGAACCTGCTAATTCTGCCTGCCTCCACAGCATCCTGTGGTAGTCAAATCCAGATCACTACCTGCTTCCTAAAGAAGTACTTTCTTCCATCTATTTTTATGTGATCTCCTCCTGATTTCATTGATTACTCCCAGCTCGTGTACTCTTGTAATCAGTGAGCAACAGTTTAACATGCTCCATGAATTTGTAAGACTCAGTTGCACCCTTTCCCTCTACCCTTTTCCTCCTCTTCAAACTGAAGCTCCTCACCTTTTCAGTCTCATAAAGGAACTACCCTAGGCCATCGAAAATTTTAGTCGCTCTTCTCCATATCTTCTGTAAGTCCTATACCCTCCTGGGAGGGGAAGTCAGACATTCACACAGAGCCCACGATATGGGAGCACTTTGGTAGCCTTTCAGAACATAACAGTATGGCAAATCAATTACATTTGCACTCCCCAAAACAATCTCTCTAAATCAAAACAAAACAGGGCTAAGACATTAATGGACCATAAAAAAAGCTTTCAATTTTGTGCTGTTCTATGTGAACTCAGAACTTTAACCAATATTCAGCTTACTCATCAGGAAAAAATTACCTTCACATTCTTTACTCCTCTTCTCTTGCCAAGACATTTGAAATAATTTTTCCTATTGCAAATAATATTTTCCTTAAAGTAAAAAGGAAAACAACAGGACAAATTCTATTCCATCCGTCACCATCACAGGTGAGACTACACAAAATTTCTAAACTTTGATAACTTTTCAGTTGCTGTATCAGCAACCGGAGTGCAAGTTAAAATAGATTTCAGCCTCCAATGACTTATGCCTGTAAATTAAGCTGGAACAAAGTTGTCCCAAAATCAATGGAGTGTAAATATAGCTTAAAGCCAGTTTTGTACCAACTACTGACGTAAGCTGCACTTTACATCCTGAACACAAAGAATATTCTCCCAAGGTTGAAATGCTGGCCTGAAAACACTTACCAGTAATGCATTTTATTGTGTTTTGTTATCATTTTACTTGTCTAAATACCAAATATATTACCAAATGTATTTCTGGTTTCATTAAGAATTTCCTCTTAAGCCATCCATTACCTCTTCAGGTTGGCTGGTTCTACAGTAAATTCAACATTTGGAACGTTTGCCATACTACATCAGACCCTGATGTCAAACAGACTCGGACAGAAATGCAACATCCAGCTGGGTGAACAGCAACAACTGAATTTCAAAAGGGAAAGGCATTCAGGCAATACACTACATTAAGAGGAAAGAATTTTAAGATCTTGTGCTGGAGAAGGAAAAAAAAAAAAAACACAAAGGATTGAGAAAAAATAGGACAAAAATAAAATTGAAAAAGATAATGTGACAGAGAAATATATGAATATTCTAGGGAAATGGAAAAATCAACGCAAAGAATAAGGTGCACTAAGCAAAAAACTGCACTGAAGGTAAAAATTCATATAAAAGTATGAAATCAAATTTTCCAAGAAAAAAAAATGGATTGAGATTTTAGTTGCCATCTCACTTTTAAATGTATATTATTAAAAAGAACTATAAAAGTAAACCTTCAAGCTTTTACATAACGAGCTTATATCTAGAGCTGTGGTACTATATCCTCTTAGTAAGATTATAACATGACTGCAGGATTAACCAACAGGAGAATCTGGATTGTGAGCAGAAAGACTTTTTCAGACATAAATCTTTAACAATAGCAAAGCAGACTGGTGAAGTAAATTGATTTTTTTGTAAGTGTTCTCTCTTGTGGATCCAGCAATAGTCTCAATTAAAATGCCACATATTTGTTTCATCGGCTGTTAGGTTTTCAGTGTCTCAACTTTTTTCCAGCTTCTCCCAATAAAAAGGCTTTTCTGGATGTAAGCTTTAGCCAGATAGTGCAAAAAGAATGCTTCTTATTGCTCCTTTAAAAATACAAACACATTTCCCTCCTGATTTCATCTTTATGATGTTTTTGGCTTGGCTTGAGGCATTTTAACAATACTAAGAGTAAGAGCAGCAGGTAAGAAAATTAGTTCAGTGTTGCTTCAGCATTCATGTATGATTTCAAATTTACAAAACAAAAATGCTATTTCAATATTTGTCTACAAAGCAAGGAAAGTTAGCTTAACCCAACGAATGTGCAAAGAGAAGATGTAAGCAGATAGACCTGTGACAATATTCTGTCATGGAAGATCAACAGCTATTAAAGCTGCAAAAAAGGATAAACTGTCACCCCTTAGATGCACTGATGTATTTTCCCTTCTGAGGATTTATGTTGCAAGTTTACAGAGAACACTCCAATCAGCAGTGCCATAAAAGAATGATGTACAACACTCAAGCAAAAGATAATGGTGATAAAAATTGAAAGCATCTGATTATAGAGTTGAATACTGTTATGTGCTCTACATCCTCTCTGAGAAGACAATAATGGCTGTGTGTGGACGTTAAAAACAAAGGGTTTCGGGAAGCAGAAGCAAAGAACAACAGATGGTATAAACCTACTTAAGCATTTAGGCAGATACAGCTGGTATTTTGGATGGTCTGCAGGGAATCCATATTAACAGCACACTTCAGATTAGGAGAAAGAAAAGGGAAGCTCTCTATCCTGTTTTTTTTTTCTTGATAATAGTACTAGAACTTTGGATTGCTCTAAGAGGCTGCATGAATTGATGATTTGTCACTGACAAATGGACAAGTCCAGTATTTTAGAGGTTTTTCTCTTATTTTTCAGTGAATAGGAAACTAAAGATGCATTAAAAAGGCATCAAACAGAAATTATATTCAGAATGTTCCATTACTGTCAACATTCAAAACGTAGCAGTTGCAATGTATTAGCATATCTCTACAAAGCCAGCATTATCAAATACCGTAACCAAAGACCATTGGTTTGAGATAAGCTGAAAATGAATAGTTACAAAATGCAAAGATTATTGGCTCCACATGACATCCTGGTCTCCAAATTGGAAAGAGATGGATTTGGTGGCAGGACCATTCAGTGGATAAGTACCGGGGTGGGACATCCCAAACGGGGGTGGACCCCCTGCCCTGTCGCCGTCAGGCAGAGGGAGGGGATCTGGGAGTTGAGGAGGAATGGAAACAGGTCCCTGCTCGACATCGCAGGTGATGCCCTCCCCTTCCGGCCCCACCTTCCCAGGTGCCCTTACATAACAGGTTTGAGGCCCTGGAGCTTGAGAGACCAGTGGGTGAGGAAGAGGTAGCAAGAGTACCCAGGAGGATGCCTAGGGCGAGGAGGTCGACTCCACGCCTCAGGACTGCCTCCACCAAGAAAGACAGAAGGGTTATTGTTGTGGGGGACTCTCTCCTCAGGGGAACAGAGGGCCCTATTTGTCGGCCTGACCCTACCCGTAGGGAAGTCTGCTGCCTCCCCGGGGCCCGGGTCAGGGACGTTGCCAAGAAGCTTCCCAACCTGGTTCGCCCCTCTGACTATTATCCTCTTTTGATAGTCCAGGCAGGTAGCGATGACATTGAAGAGAGAAGCCTGAGGGCTATCAAACGAGACTTTAAGGGACTGGGACGGTTAGTGGATGGAGCGGGAGTGCAGGTGGTGTTTTCGTCCATCCCTACGGTGGCAGGGAGGGGTACAAAGTGGACACAGAAAGCCCACCTGTTAAACACGTGGCTCAGGGGCTGGTGCCAGCACAGAAATCTTGGGTTTTTCGACCATGGGGCACTTTACTCGACACCCGGCCTGATGGCCGCAGACGGGTCCCTATCTTTTAGGGGAAAACGGATCCTGGGCCAGGAGCTGGCAGGGCTCATTGAGAGGGCTTTAAACTAGGTAAGAAGGGGGACGGGGCTGAAGCAAGGATTGTTGGAGCTGTGCCAGGGGAAACAATAGCAAGGCCGGGGGATAAGGCAATGGCCCAGCTGAAGTGCATCTACACCAATGCACGCAGCATGGGTAACAAACAGGAGGAGCTGGAAGCCATCGTGCAACAGGCAGGCTATGACTTGGTTGCCATCACGGAGACGTAGTGGGACCACTCTCATGATTGGAGTGCTGCAATGACTGGCTATAAACTCTTCAGAAGGGACAGGCAGCACAGAAGGGGTGGTGGTGTGGCTCTCTATATTAGAGAGTCTCGATGTTGTAGAACTCGAGGCTGGGAATGACAAGGTCGAGTCCCTCTGGGTTAGGATCGGCAGGGCCAACAAGGCTAGCGTCCTGGTCGGGGTCTGTTATAGACCGCCGAACCAGGATGAGGAGACGGATGAGGAGTTCTACAGGCAGCTGACAGAAGTTGCGAAATTGTCAGCCCTTGTTCTCGTGGGGGACTTCAACTTCCCTGACATATCCTGGGAGCACAACACAGCCCAGAGAAAGCAGTCTAGGAGGTTTCTAGAGAGCGTGGAAGATAGCTTCCTGACGCAGCTGGTTAGTGAGCCCACCAGGGGTGGCGCCCCGCTAGACCTTCTCTTCACAAACAGAGAAGGACTGGTGGAGGATGTGATTGTCGGGGGCTGTCTTGGGCAGAGTGACCACGAAATGGTGGAGTTCTCTATTCTTGGCGAGGCCAGGAAGGGGGCCAGTAAAACCGCTGTATTGGACTTCCAAAGGGCTGACTTTGTGCTGCTGAGGACACTGGTTGGTAGAGTCCCTTGGGAGGCGGTTCTGAAGGGCAGAGGAGTCCAGGAAGGCTGGGCGCTCTTCAAGAGGGAAATCTTAATGACGCAGGAACGGTCTGTCCCCACGTGCCCAAAGACGAGCTGGCGGGGCAGAAGACCAGCCTGGCTGAACAGAGAATTGTGGCTTGAGCTTAGGAGTAAAGGAGGGTTTATAATCTTTGGAAAAGTGGGCAGGCCACTAAGGAGGACTATAAGGATGTTGCAAAGCTGTGCAGGGACAAAATTAGAAAAGCCAAAGCTCAACTGGAGCTCAATCTGGCTACTGCCGTTAAAGATAACAGAAAATGTTTTTATAAATACATCAACACAAAAAGGAGGACTAAGGAGAATCTCCATCCTTTACTGGATGCGGGGGGAAACTTAGTTACAAGAGATGAGGAAAAGGTGGAGGTGCTTAATGCCTTCTTCGCCTCAGTCTTTAGCGGCAATACCGGTTGTTCTCTGGATACCCAATTCCCTGAACTGGTGGAAGGGGATGGGGAGCAGGATGTGGCCCTCACTATACACGAAGAAATGGTTGGTGACCTGGTACGGCACTTGGAAGTGCACAAGTCGATGGGGCCGGACGGGATCCACCCGAGGGTACTGAGAGAACTGGCAGAGGAGCTGGCCAAGCCGCTTACCATCATTTATCAACAGTCCTGGCTATCGGGGGAGATCCCAGTTGACTGGCGGCTAGCAAACGTGACGCCCATCTACAAGAAGGGCCGGAGGACTGACCCGGGAAACTACAGGCCTGTCAGTTTGATCTCAGTGCCAGGAAAGCTCATGGAGCAAATTATTTTGAGAGTCATCACGCAGCTGCCCAGGGAAGTGGTGGAGTCACCATCCCTGGAGGTCTTTAAAAGACGTTTAGATGTAGAGCTTAGGGAAATGGTTTAGTGGGGACTGTTGGTGTTAGGTCAGAGGTTGGACTCAATGATCTTGAGGTCTCTTCCAACCTAGAAATTCTGTGATTCTGTGAATTGACTTGAAGGTGGCACCCAGAGAATGGTGGTCAATGGTTGTGTCCAGGTGAAGGCTGGTGACGAGTGGTGTCCCTCAGGGGCCTGTCCTGGGACCGGTACTGCTTAATACCTTTATCAACAACATGGAAAGAGGGATTGAGTGCACTCTCAGCAAGTTTGCAGCTGACACCAAGCTGAGTGGTGTGGTTGATACACCAGAAGGAAGGGATGACATCCAAAGGACCTGAACAAGCTTGAGAATTGGGCCCGCATGAACCTAATGAGGTTCAACAAGTCCAAGTGCAAGGTGCTGCACCTGGGCTGGGGCAATCCCAGACAGGAGGACAGACTGGGAGAAGAGCTCACTGAGAGCAGCCCTGCAGAGAAGGACTTGGGGGTTCTGGTGAATGAGAAGCTCAATACGAGCCAGCAGTGCATGTCTGCAGCCCGGAAGGCCAACTGCAACCTGGGCTGTGTCAAAAGGAGTGCTCAGCAGGGGAGGGAGGTGATTGTCCTCCTCTGCTCTGCCCTTGTGAGCTGGAGTGCTGCGTCCAGGTCTGGAGCCCCCAGCACAAGAAAGATGTGGGGCTTTAGGTCCGAGAGGAGGGCCACAAAGCTGATCAGAGGCTGGATCAGCTCTCCTATGAAGAAAGGCTGAGAGAGCTGGGGCTGTTCAGCCTGAAGAAGAGGAGCCTCCAGGGTGACCTCACTGCAACCTTTCAGTACTTGAAGGAGACTGAAAAAAAAAAGATAGGGAGGAACTCTTTGCTCATTCGGATAATGACAAGACAAGGGGGAATGGTTTTAAACTACAAGAGGGGAGATTTAGATTAGAGGTTAGGAGGAAATTCTTCACTCAGAAGGTGGTGAGGCACTGGCACAGGCTGCCCAGAGAAGCTGTGGATGCCCCATCCCTGGAGGTGTTGAAGGCCAGGCTGGATGGGGCTTTGGGCAACCTGGGCTGGTGGGAGATGTTGCTGCCCATGGCAGGGAGTTGAAACTAGATGGTCTTTGAGGTCCCTTGCAATCCAAACCATTTTATGATTCTTGCTACAGTTTTCATAACTGTTGGCAAAACAAGAAAAGTAGAGCTGACTGAGAGACTTTTCTTTGGACATACAGATTTCTGACATATTAAGAAATATCTAAGAACCTTTCACTGAAGAGTGAAAGCCATTTTATTCATGTATAGTTTCACTTGACTGGCAGATTTTCTGCTACTGAATGTACTTCTCACAGAATAACAAAGTTCAATAACCCCCCCAAATTATCTTATTACTCAGATGGTGGCCACAGACCATGGAGTAATGTCAGCTGTATCTCAGCCCATCTGCAAAGCAGATCTTGCCAGTATTTATCTTCACTGACAAGAGATTTAAATGTTCCCTGCAGTTCATCTGTGCTCTCTTTATTACTATTGTGAGACCACATTTCATAATAATAATCGGCAGTTTAAAGTTCAAAATCACAAATATACTCAAGATAGCTTCTTGCTCAGAACATTCTAACTTGTTCTGAGTTTTTTGGTCACACGCTGTTGACTTCAGTTGTTTTCTAGTTCTTTTGTTGGTCATCATGACTGATAAAAAATTGAAGATGGTGCATGAGTAACTAATCCCTTCCTCACATTCAATACAGCATATTTCTATGTTTTTGAGCTTAACAGATTTTAAATAAGGCACATTAATAAAAGTGCAGCTTTGCATGCCACACACAGTTGGGCAATATTCAATAATTTCTGAAGCATTTCACATACCTGAAACATCTGTAATAATATTCATTACTTTGTATGAGCTTCTGAAATAATAAATGCAGAGAAACCAGTGCCAACAGCACTAATTCAACTTGTCAGGAGGATAAAACACCAAATGAAGCTTATGGCACATTCAGTATCTTATCACTAACATATACAGAAGGAAAAGAATTAGGAAAAACACTCTAAGAGTTACTCACGTGTAAACTTTGAGAACAAAATCCTTCTCTTCTTTTATTTCAGAGATTGACTGAAGTACATCCATGATGCTTAACACTGCACAGCCATAGGGGCGGCGATAGTGTAAATGTGGGGGCCCTTTTTTTGAATCATTTAGCAACATTCGACCTGAAATTAACAGAAATTTAATAGTTAAACACTCAAATGCAGCCATTCCATCAACTGAGTTCTATTATCCCTCTGAGTACATACACGTACAGTAAATTACAACTAAATGTAACTATGATTATCTAAACCAACTTGTAACATCACACATAATTTGTCCAGCACATCTTGCATCAGCATTAATAATATGAACTTGAACTACAGCACATCTTTAATTAGTTCTACAAGTTTCATTTGATATAGAGCTCAGGTAATACAGAGTAATTACAAGTTTCAGACGTTTCATGACACAGTGAAGACAGACAATGAAAACTGGATCCTCCTAACACATCTGTGACTTTGAAGGCTATTACTGTCATTCACAGGAAAATGCAACAAAGCTGTGGTTTCATTAAGCCATTCACGCCTTCTGCACTTCAGAAAAGATATCCGTGGCTGGTAATGGATACTAGTAATGAATAGGGTTGAATACCATTTCATTATAAACACTACCTCACCATTTTTCAGTTAACCGAAAACCTGGGAAACACGAAAGACATGCATTATTCAGCTGTTTAGAATACGCAACAGAGGTAAACATTTACTTGATTTTTTCTCTGTGGAAGTATACACATTCATAATTCAGAACCATTTAACTCCCTATTACTGACTAATTATATCCTTATTAACTGGAGTGATTTTTTCTATCCAGTACCTCCCATCTAAAAGAGATTCTAGTAATTTAATTCACATACCAGAAACCATACAGGCACTTCATTTAAGCACCCTGCTGGGCTAATAAATTCACGTAGCTGTCTGTGAACTACTTCAAGCACCGTGTTACACCATAAGATACACTGCAAATGAAACTTCAATCTTAATGGCTTTCCATTCTTGTTACTATAATTTTCAAAAAGAAAAGATGAAGCCTTGCGTCACCTTGAGTAGTCACAGAAATCCACTTTAGAAATGGGAACTACACAAAATGATTTAGCAAGGAAGGACTTTGAGTTGACCCTACACAAGGAAGAAAGTATTACGCATCCACATCTCTCCTTTGGGTAGGTCTCTGTTAGCCCTCAAGGGAAACCACAAAGAAGAGCAAGCATATGTTGCTAGATGTTGGGCTGCAAGACTGATAGGCCTCCAGCAGGCAGATACTACTCTAAATGCTACTTTTGGTGTCAGCTGGAAGAACAACTGACAGGTATGACAGCTTCCCTTATGTTTTACAGGCATTTGCCTAAACTTGAATGTGGTTCTTGGAAGCACTGCAGACTCCAACAGCAGAAAACAGATATTTATCTATCTATCTATCTATCTAACAGCCTCTGACTTACTAGTTATAAATGGCCAGGTATGCTGATGTTCTGCATCATAAACTAGCTATTTATCATCAACAGAAAGACCTCATAAGAAATTATGGAACATTAAACAAAAAGCCTTTTTTAGTTCTCTGCTCTTCCCCCAGTTGTGGTGTTTAGCCAAGTATTTTGTTTCAGACTGAGAAAAAAACATCATTGTTAAAGAATCATCAGTAACTTTTTAACACTTGGCTACAGATGGTCTGAATATTAATCTGAGCAGATAGGCAGGGCCTATAACTGAGATTTCTAACTTGTTAAATCATAATGGCAGGTCAGTAAAATAAATACTTGGAATACTTAAAAACCACAGTTAATTATATAAACATTTCAAGTAATATATCATACTGTACCTATTCGAATTACATGGGCAACTATGTACAAATCTCTCTTCATGTCCTTGCTGCTGAGATCCTAAAAGATTGGAAAAAAATGAAACATTAAAATAAGGAACACGTTGCACTTCCAAAATAAGTCTGCAAAACTCCCACAAGCAATAGTAAGAATTACAAAGTACACTCTGCATTCATTTAGCACTTCCCTCTTCAAGTTACAGGAAGTTATTTCTAACTTACTAATTAAAAAAAAAAAAAAAAAGGCATAAAAGAACTCTATTTGGTTGGCATTTTCTCTAAAAGACAAAAAATAGAGTCAGACTCCACTGACAAGTAATGCCATAACAAAATCCTAGCAAGGATTTAAAACCTTAATTTAATCCCTGATTTGAAGATGTTACTACACTGCTATATCAACATAACTTTAAATGTCTGATTTACCTCAGCTGCAACCATTCTGGCCTCCCTCACCCCATGCCCTAACTACAAGACCCAAACCTGTCCCAAATCTTGTTCCTTTGCTTCTGCTTTCCTTTTTTTGGCTTTTAATTCCTCACCACAGTCTCCATCTCACAATGATAGCTATAGAAAAAAACATCATGACTGTCAGAACTTAAATAAACCTTCAAGTGCTTTTTGAACCTATCTCCTTTTTATGAGTTCATAGATGCAATTCCTCCAAACAATCAGAAGTCTGAAGATGATAAAAAATGGGAGACTCGGGGACATGGTTTATTTGAACACTTTTCAATGTGCAGCCTTAATCCTGTTTCGTATGGCATATGTTTGTTACATTATGAAAGCAGCAAGGCAGGGTCTCAACCATGCACAGAACCTACAGGCTGTGCACCCATACAAGCTGAGGGGTGCCAAGGCAAGCCAGTTCATAGTTCCCCATCTTAGACATCCAAAAGCAGGGGAGCCTGCATGTAAGCTTATGTCCCCTTCTAATTGACAAACTGTGCCCTGGGATTATCTGGGGGTGTGGTAGTCAGCAAGGGCCACATTTGTGCTAAAAACATTTTAAGAGTTTAAGTAGCACAAGTGATCGCTCTTAAATTTAGTAGGTTAAGAACAATGTCAGGGGATTGGAATAACTAAGAAATAACCTCAGTTTTAAGATGTGGTTGTTGGCTTAGAAAAACACCAGACCGTAAGATCTCCCTGAAGTTATTTTAGGGCAAGCAACTGTACGCATATATGAAAACTCTGAAAATGTCATGTCACAGAATAGCAGGTCCAAACCTAAAAAACAAGCTTGAAGAAAACCCAGTAAGTGGGAAAAGGAGAAACTACAGAAGAGCGAAAGGTTAGCTGAAGATGAAGACCAAAAAAAGCATTATTGACACTGGCAAATCTTTCCAAATTAAGAAAATAAAGAAGACAGTCAGAGTTCTTGTCAGTAATTCATTAATGCAGCACTTTGTATTCCCACGTTAGAAGCTATCTCAACTGCAATTCCCTCGATGGAATTTGTTTCTGAAAACATCATAGGGAACAAATTCTATGACATTCTCCCCCATGCTTTTTTTTTTTTTTGCATTAAAATCCAACAAAAATTTCTTCCTAAAGACATTAGCACTGTTCAACACATTTTCCTTGTTACAACTCCAAGACAAGATTTCAGAAAGATAATGTGTGCTGTGAGAATCTTCACTGATACTTTAGATTCTGATGCAAAAAGGCTCCTTGTGCTCTACAGCAACAGCTGCTGCCTCTCTGCTCTACTAACCGCTATCATCTTATTGTTATGTACTGACTTATGCCATACAGCCTCCAGATCCTCCCCAAACACAATGGGCGTTGCTCCAGACATTTCTGAGGAAAAATCAACTGTCAACAGGAATCTCAAACTGATTAAAATACTCTGCCTAAGCTGGTGGGAGAATGAGTGAAACATGTGCACATGTGAAAGAGAAAGATCTGAAAAAAGGTTCAAAGCTCAGTTTTTGTTGTTCATTTCACTCCTTCCCTTATGTTGAAGCAATGGTCATCATCTCATACCATTTTAAAACATGATGTACTTTATTTATATGACCTTAAAAACAACTTGATCCGATACCTATTTCTGTGCTCACATTTTTTTTTCTTTTCACTTGAATACTGATAGCCGTTCCTGTCCGAACAGTTAATTCCAAAATGTTTAGGTGTGTGGGCAGAACACCACTGGTGGATTCAGCTATGCACAAACACTGTCCTTCTAATACTGCATTTTTTAGAAAGCAGAATGCAAATATCAACTGGAAAAATCTCAGTAGCATTCAAATAAAATCTTGTACTTTTCAAAAACCAGAGTGGTATTAGAACCGCTGTAAAATGAAATCACACTATTAAAAAAAAAAGTAAATTAAAATGTGGACATCAAAGTTCCATCATTCTTATTTTGAACCTATTTAGTGAATTAAAGATGTTATTTTGCTGGACACTAAAGCATCAGCTTTAGTTCACACACCAAATTTCTTTTTCATGTGACTTGAGAAACCAAGTCTCAGCGACAGAGATTATGATGGTAATGCACATAAACACTGAACTTCAGGTTATAGTGCCGTTCCTATAGATAGCATGATATAATCTGAGCACAGGGACTATGCATAAAGAGAACTTATTCTAAGGAGAAGTTTCAGCCCCCTTCAAATAGCATTATATTGTTAAATTACAGTGGGCAAGTAATAAGTTCACGGTTGTATCTTCTTACTCCATTTAAAAGGAGCACTATATGTCTCTGGGCAGTATATGCAACGAGCTGCAAATGCACTGTTTGGTACACTTACTAGCTAACAGACCACCTCTCTCTGAAGCCAAAGAATTAAGCTATATAAATCTTCCTCAGTGTTTTCTCTTCAAGTCTTATTTTGCTGCTGCAAGAAGAGAACATACTTTCTAGGCTTTTTTTGCCACCTAACATACCAACGTAGCATGTAGTAGGCTTTATCTTGCATGTCTTGGAGAAATTGAAGAAGGGATTTGACATAGCTTTAATCTCAGCAGTGCCTGGCAACATAGCTCAAAAAACAAAAACCATGGTGGTAGTTAATACTCCAGATAGTAAAAAAAAATTCTGTGATTTTTCTGTTAAAATATCTGTGATTTGACAGGGGGATTTTTATTATGAGATTACCAGTTTTAATTAACAGCAATTAAGAGAACTATTTTTTCAAAGGGCAGCTGTCAAAACATCAGAAAATGGTAGGGCATGCACATATTGATGGCTTCGCACATTAGATGTTTTTCAATTTTGCAAAGAAAATACTGTACGACATTCAAAATACAAAAAAAAATTGGGCACAGATGGCCTTGTATTTGTATTCCATTTTTTTCCTTTACAGTAATGGCTTTTTACAAATGGAAGAATTCTTACCGTGACATGGACCAAACAATCCAAAAACCCCACCCCTGCGGGAAAATCTTTTCATAATTATTTTGCACAAGATCCACACACACAACTTAGGACTCGGAAAAGCTACGTTTATTGTTTGCTTTTATGCAGTATAAATAAATTTAATTCCACAACCGTGGTCTTGGCATTGCATCCATAAGGGGTTTATTTCCCATATCCTGCTGACATTTTAAAATGACACTGCTTGATAAACAAGATAATTTCATAATAATTCTGACTGCATGGCTTTTTAAAAAATCACCAATATGAAAAGCTTTCCGTATCAGGTATGGGAAAGAACTAATTGATGGCAATCAGTTCTTTCCAATGCTGGGGTCTTTAAAGACCCAACTGTACGTTAAAAACAGACAAGAAAAAAAAAACAACAGCCAAAAATAGTGGCATCAAGGATACTTGACTGTAATTAATAAAAGAGAGATTTAAATAGTTGTACTAAGTTCAGTTATCATAGAAAGTAAGGTATTTAACAACAACAACAAAAAAAAAAAAAGAAGAAGAAAACTCATACAGCAGAGTTACGTTTTAATGCTTCCAAAGTGTGAATAGCCTGAACTTTAGTTGAGTAAGCTTGAATATTCAGAGGAATCAGTTTCTTACCTCCGGTATGATATGACAACAGACCCAAAACCTAAGTACTTTTGAAAACTTACACAAAGATACGGCTGAACACCTAGAAACAGGTAGCGGGAAAAGACAGGGATACATTGTATTACCTAAGATGTATAGGGCTTCTTCCCTCTGGGAAGGATGAGAGTTTTGGAACAATTCTGAGAGATGAGGGAAGATGAGTGGGAAATCATTATGTTGATTTAAATACTAGATTAACACAATCTTGGAACAAAGCTGCATTGAAATCACAGCACTACCTTATTTTGGAAGCATCCAGAAGACCTCAAGCTCCCTCTTCTTTTTAAGTAATATAAATTGACTACAAAATTATCGTGGGTGCTAAATGGTAAAACAAGCGTACAGAGAAATGCTCAAGGGATTCTCAATAAGGTTTATAAAAAACAGTACTAACATTCCAGAAGGAACATTTTCCCTCTCATGAGCCAATATTCACCGTGACACAATCTGTCTTGTCTTTCCTAAAACTGCATGCTTTCGAAAGGCAGTAGTCAGAACTATTCAGCAACCAGAGCAGGTAGTGAGAATGCATCTAGCACAGAAACTGTAACGTAAGAGACTGGGAAATGCTAAAAGCAGCAGGAAGAAGACGTACTGGGCCTCTTGGGTTCTGAAAAGAGAAGTTGCCTGGAGGAGACGTGCAATCTGATACAGTCCAAGAGACCTTGGGAAAGACTGATATGGAGCCTGGAAGCAAGGACACACCACACAAAAACACGACAGACGGGTGAACACTAAAATCCTTTGTATTAATACTCAGACATTTTGAAACTTTCCGTATTGGCTTTTTAGGTCTGATCGCAGAAAAGTTGGCTTTTGAGCTCAAAGGCATTTTGGGATGCTCAGAACAGGTGAAAAGTCTGTCTCCTGCAAAGCTCTGACTCAATGCTCCAGTGAGTCAGAAACGTACTTAGCAAGAAGTACTAGCAAACATAGAACCATCGTTACGAGCAATGAATGCATCTTGCCTGATCTTGCATTTCACAACGTGAATCAATGTTCTAAGTAAATAAATGGCTGATAAGGGAAAGGTGTCTCGCAGTGATCCCCAAAAGACACTGTGCTAGTCATCCAGTATTGCTTTTGATAACAGTCAGAATTGGGATTTCCCCTGAAGTACAAATATGTTGCAGGATAGCTATGTCTTATTTTTGGCTGCATCTCCGCGTCTACTTAGTGTCAGTACTAAGTTCTGGAATACACAAAGCTACAGAAGTCATCCCAAATCATTAATATGACGTTCACAATTTTA
Organism: Nettapus auritus; assembly: GCA_011076525.1. Taxonomy (NCBI): domain Eukaryota; kingdom Metazoa; phylum Chordata; class Aves; order Anseriformes; family Anatidae; genus Nettapus; species Nettapus auritus. The sequence continues at coordinate 8,574,900 of CM021776.1, read as the reverse complement.
TTAGGGCTCATATGTAGGGGAAGCGATCTGTACAGAACTTCCTTGCTGTTATAAACCAAGGACACGCAGCCAGGATCTGCACAGAGTAGACCAGAAAGCTGCACCTGAATTTCTGCATAGCTGTAACTGTTGCTTGAGATTAAAGGAAAATTTCAGCACTAACAGGTTAAGATGGAACCATGACAGACAGAATGGTTATTCTGAAAACTATTATCTGTTGCCCTGGTACACGCTATGGGCTGTTCTTTTAATATACTGATGAAAAACTGCATCAGAAATGAGCATTTTTTTCACAGATAATTTTCTCAATTATCATAAATCACATAATGTAGAAGATACGATGTCCCAGACAAGAGAGCAATAGGAAGCAAATTTATGTACGTCTGAGAAGTGACACTGAAGCATCTTTGGTGTTTTTGTACAGTTACATAGAAAGGTAGCTTGGGAATGACCTCTGTAGTATCTGTCCTTGGGATCAGAGCGGTGTATCTGCAATAGAGGCTGGCCCCATCTGTACTACGCAACAAGTCTCTTCTGGAACTGTTATGCCCCTAGGCCGTATCACATTATCGTTACTCTTTGTTTTTTGAAATCATGCAGACTGTTTCGCAGGTCACCAGAGCAACATTGCCACAGTATGAAACAGGACAGTTGTTGCGCAGCCTTAAGTAGAGTGCCATCAGCACAGATGGTGAAGTTTCATGATGAAAATCATTTTAAGAATGTTGAACCTCAGAGGCCAGAAAGTACCAAACTTGATAGAAACCAGTCCATGATGTCTCTTGGGAGTAATCCTTAGAGCAGTTCTTAACCCTACACTCAAACTTTTTCCATGATCCAGACATCAGTGCTAAAGCTTGCTCCTTGGACACATTTCTCTTAGAAAAGACAGACACTTTTCAAGTTACTGACAGCAGCGTCATCAGTGCCCAGTGCAAAACAAAGAGACTGTTACCTCTGCTGACATTTAATTGGCCAGTAGCACTTCACTGACTGTGCCAGAAGTACTAATATTGATTCCAACACCACTGTTTGTGCTATTTTGGGAAATGCCTGTATCTTTTCTGTCCAGATAGAGGTAGAATTAAGCATCCCTACTCCTGGCTAGATATACACTGTTCCTTAAGAGGAGAAATTTGGGTATTTTCTTAAACGAGAAAAGGGAATGGTGCCGAGAACCATGTCTATTTCAGTGCTCAGCCCTGCCTGACCATGGAGGGTTTTACTGCCAGGACTACAGTTTATACCAAAGTTGTCTGCCATCTTCTTTCTTTTCAGAGGCAACCATGCTTTTCCCAAATAGCTTCTAGCATGTGCACCAGCTAAAGGTGAATCATGAAGGAAGATGTTTATCTCAGTTGGGATGTGAAATATAGTTAGTTATTCTGTGATGAGCTGTACTTTCAGTACCTCTAGATTTCCATATTCTTTCCGAGAAGTGACTAACAAAAGTGGTCTGACACATGTGTCTGAGGCAACTTTTAACAGAACTTAACACCACTGTAGAATGAATATTAAAGCCAGAGTGTTTTGAAACTACTATCCTGGTAGTAGTCTGTCTTGGTAGTAGTTTCAAAAACTACGAACACAAAACAAGAAGGCAGTTAGGTGACAGGTAAGTCTGAAGAACAGAAAGGAAGTAAATCTTAGCTGGATATTTCATTCCCACCTGATGTACCATCTGATAGGAGCCACAGCTGAATATTGCATATCCCGTTTTGCTGACACAGTTGGTTAAAGAGTGCTGGTACCGTTGGTTGTATCTGCTTTGAATAAGCTTAGAATAGCTATCTGCACAAGACCTACTGTAGAAACTAAGGAAGTCACTGCATTTCCTTAAGTAAAACCAGCTCTCTGTGCCTCACCTTGGCTGCTGCTTTCACAGCATGTCCTGGATTCTCCATTCCATCATATGCACTGCACTGTTGACTTGGGAGGCTCCTGCTGTACCATGTACCTGGGGCTGCTACATGGACTCTCAAATGGGCCAAGACAGTTTGGAGAATTGTGTGTGCGCACGTATGTGCGTGTGTGTTCTAGTTGTTTTTCTAACTTCAGCTCTGGCAAAACTGCCTTGCTTTACGTTCAGGCCAAACTAGTTTGTGCCATGTTAATTAATGTATAATACATGAAATGAAAAATAGAGTATTTCAAACTATAAGCAAGAACAAATGAAGTTAAAAGGAAGCACTTCAGAACACTTGCTTAGTCATATAAATAATTTAGAGGTATTTCTATTTTCTTCTGTTAACATTTAGTTATAACTATCACAAAACTTAGAAACAGCACCCACTTCTACTCAATATATTGGAAATAAAAAATTGTGTTTTTCTCTCAGGGTGACCACAATCACACTACTATAAAGGGAAGAAGAAAGGGAACGAACAGACACGTACCGTGAAAAGTGCACACATTCGATCTATCTTCTCTGGATTCCTGGGGCCTCCATTCTTGTTTAACCTCACCATAAACCTCTCACTACAAAGCAAACAATATTAAAAAAAATGAGTTTCATATACATATTTTAACAAAAATACAGCTGGATACATTTTTAAAAAATGATGTACTAGTAATTTTTTTAATTCCCAAAGCACATGAAACAGCAGTCATTGATCTATACGAAATTACATGGAATACCCCAGAAGACTTCAAATCAAGTACTCTGATGTGAAAACATCAAGTTGATGTATATTCACGACGCAATAACATCACAATAATGTGAATATATGAAGCACAGGATTTGAACACATTACAAGTACTTCAGGCAAGGCAAAACACACTTGTTGAGGCATGTAATGCCTTTGGGAAAACTAATTTCATTAAAATTCACTTCGAACTAAAAGTAACAAGAGTACCAACTGATCAATCCCCAGCCACGTATACTATTTTTAGAAGTAATATACTAATTCAAACGCATTGTGATAAAACTGATTGGAACTGCTCATCAAACCAATTAAACTACTTTTACTAGCAAGAACAGTGTGTAAATGAAAACTGTAAAATAAATAACCTTTACTGTGGATGGCAGGCATGGACATTAATAATATTCTTAGGTAAAACAGATAATTTACATTTACATATAGATTAAATGAGTAAGAGTAATTATTCATGAATGTATGACAATACACTATTGACCAGAATTTTCTTCCTACAGATTCATACAAGTAAAGCAAGAACACACCACTAAAAGTTCTAGTAACTTTTCCTTATATTACAGATCCTTTCAATCTTTTCCAGTTCAACTATATCAACCCCAGTAACCTTTATTCGACTAAACACATTTTCCAGTGTGGTATCCACTGCTGCCCTGAAAAATGTGAAAAAAGAGCATGCACTACGTCCTTTGGTAGCTTGCTCTAAAAGACAGTCCCTCCTAATACATGGATTATCATCAGTCTGGCAATGTCTGGTTTCAGTGTTCAGCCACTTTTGTTACACTTTCTTTTGTACATTAAATACCTTTAGAGAAATTATTTTCTTACAGGGTACTGATATCAATCGTTAATTACATAATGTAATCAACCAACTCTCTAAACACATAATCAATTCAACACTATTAAGGAACTCATTTTCAAGTGCTAGAATAATTTTACAGAACTTACCCAAGAGTGCAATTTTTCAACATTCAATGAACGGTTCTAACAACAGGCAACAGTCTAGTTTTTAGCATCATCCACGTCAGACAAATGTACCTGTGTTTCACATGAGTAATTCCCTATTACTCCTTGCTCTGAAATTTATCAAGCTTCACATCTTAGCCAGGAATTCCTTTGGAGCAACCTGTCCATCATAAATACAGGTATATTTTTGAATTGCTACTTTTGTAGGAATGGTGCTTAATGTTTTAAGCATGGCTCACACAGCTTGGTTTACATCTTCAGATGTTTATTTGCTTAGGTCTATCTTGCTAAGCAATCCAGATCATACTCTCCAGCTGTTTCATTCTGTTACTTAGTGTTACTCTGAACTCTAGGTAACCCACAACTTCTTTCAGCAATAATTTCAATTCATCTGCAGCAGATGCTCAAACTCTGAGACTGCTAATATACCTCGATGAAACCCACAAGACACTGACATTTGATGATTCCTTACCCACAACAACTTTCTGAGATGTCATTTAGTAAGTTAATGTTTTAGCAAATGCTTCAGTGTATAATATAATCTTTTAATAAGAATTTTACGATGTATTAAGTGCAGTGCAGAATTACATCTTCAGTACATTACAGTAACAGTTACGTTACAGTAACAGTTAAATTACAGTAACAATATTACATCTTCATATTTACCCCTATCTACCAAACATATGATCACAAAAAATGAAGTCAGAACTTTTTAAAGACGTGATTGTTTTCAAGAAAAATGCATTAATTATACTCTTAACCTTTATCTGTTAACTCAGTTTTGCACCCATCATTTTGCTGGTATCTGATTCAGGCTGGGGAAGGCACAGCAGCAGGCGATTCGCACAGCATGGCCCAAGCAGCTGCTTCTCCCAGCTGCCTGCCTCAGGCCGCTGCTGTCCCTGGCAAGGGCCCCAGGAAATGGACCTGCAGCACCATCTCAACAATTACACCGCAGAACTCCAACCCCAAATATGAACTAAGGCCGGCGTCAGGTTCCCAGCACCTACAACTGCTGGCACTTAGCGCCCCTGCTGCAAGGGATTTCCAAAGAGCAGTGGGCAGGACAGGTACGGTGACACCCGCAGGCAGACTCCAGTTCACATAGGGGAATTAAGAACAGAATACAGCACTTCAAAGCATCAATTTCTAACCAGGAATCATGCTTTACATCACTAAAACAGGTAGTAATTTCAAGAGATAGTAACTCATAGCCATGTTCCTTCCAATAAGGAATAAGCATCAAAAATTCCAATGGTCTGAAAACCACTGCTTAGGGAGACTTTAATTTCAACAAATTCACTTAATCCTTAAATCAGTTTAATTGTACAATCTTCCATCTGGTAAGATTAAGAGGTAACATTCATTTCATTTCTGTTAAAACTGCAGTTTATAAGAGACATCTTTTCATGAAGAAAACCTAAATTTCTTAAAAAAAAAAACAAAAAAAAACAACCAACAGTCGTGTCCTTCAGAGCTACAAAATTTACTTTCACAAAATAAACATCACTCCTCTTTAAAACTGAACTTGAAACAACGATAATTGACAGTAGTTTATTTGTTAAACTTAATCCTTCCACTTTCTACTTATACACTGAAAAACAATTACTATGCCTTATGCATGTTAACCATGTGCCATTTTAAGGGCGAGAGAATAAAATGGATCGGTATTACACAAACAAGATCTCTAGCAAACTCTTCTTCCACTTAGGCTGCTAGGAACATAATCCAGCCTTCAGCCAGGGACGCATGAGATGAACACAGAGCTTAGGTTGGAAATGAGGAGACATTTCTTAGAAAGAGCACGCAGGCATTGGGACGGGTTGCCCAGGGAGGTGGTGGAGTCACTGTCCCCAGGGGGTGTTCATGGAAAGGTTGGACGTGGTGTTTGGGGACATGGTTTAGTGGGTGACATTGGTGGTATGGGGATGGTTGGACCAGATGATCTTGGAGGTCTTTTCCAACCTTAATGATTCTGTGATTCTAACACACGCAACCTAGCCCATGGAAAAAACAAGCCAATGATCAGACTACCAGCTGAAGATTATGAGCAACATAAATTATATCTGCAGGGGAAAATGTGTTCACTGGTGAAGATGTCCGCCCAAAATCCAAGTGTAAATCAGGGCTTGCTCGCTCGTATTTGACTGCAAATCCCTGGAAGCTCTTATATCCTATACCTGCCCTACATGAGGGCACACTCAGGATACCTTCACATCACTGCAGCAGTCACAGCAAGGCTGCTTGTCTTGATTAAAAGAATGACTGAATTTTGAAGGGAAACGAAACCACTAGCAGAGCACTAAGATCTCCTGCGACACAAATAATTATTTACAGAAAGGTAAAATGGCAATTTTAAAAAGTGCTGTTGCCTGAGAGTACGTTCAAATTCTGGGATAAAAATACTAAAAATGCATACTACTGTCCAATATTATAGAAGAGGCTGATTCACAAATAAACGTTAAATGAGTTTACGTCTAAAATAGAGAAACTATGACAACGGCCCTCCATACCGAAGGTCCACCTTAGCCTACCAGCCTGTAATGTCCAGTAGTGGCTAATTAGGGAAAGAATAGAAGAATAAAGTAAGCATACAGTAGTACGCAGTTTACACCAAAAAATAATGATCTTCAAGAAATAATACTATAACAGCTCTTTCACTTTCATTCATTTCTGTAATAAAGTTGCTTATCACATTTTAAACCTCCCGTGTGTTTTATATTTTTTAACTTCCAACACAGGTTTTCTTTGAAAAATTATTTCAGCACTAATAAGCATTTCATTTCTGTAACTGAAGTGGAATACAATACTGTATGCCACAGCATCCTTTGCAGGCTGTCCCTCTGACAATGGCAGAGCAAGGGACTGACAAGCCTTTGAGCTGGGATAGTCTATTTATACCCGATTCATTACCAAAAGTATTGCTTAGCCTGCTTTCAAAATACTGAAAGAGACATATTCTGGAGGCTTATTTAATAGCCTATTGCAAGGATTTCTCTATTAACAAATGGAAATCTTTAAAAATTTGCCTTTTTTGTTGTTAATGCTACAGAACAGTCTGGTTCCTGTACCCATATTCCAGTGCCTTTAACACATGAAGCTACCATCTTTTCCACCTTCCTTTTCATCAGCCTTCCCCTGATTCCAGCACCATGCCAGTAACAACCTTGAAGTTCCCTCCTTTAATTTCCAGTCCTCCCCAAAGTCCACTCAAACTCACATCACTGAATAATTATGGAGACCTTGAGGCAAACATAGCACTTGAGAATGGTGGAACATGAAGAGGTGTTAGGTCAGATCCCACTGCAGGACAAGGTGAATGAAAAGACTGAGTGGTGCTAATAGGCAATCTTAAAAGTCTAAGTTTCCCGAAGTTATTCCACCTTTCCTTGCAGGTCATTCCTCCCAGACTTGCATTTTTGTTTCTCAACTGCACAATTTCTCTGATCTGATGACTCTTCAAGAGCAGTTTATAGAAACTAGTTAAAATATTCTGCTGAGGTCTTACTAATGCTGACAAAGATGTTAGGAAATGCTGGAATGGACTTGAACCTTTGACAATTTGACAATATGAGCTGGAAGTATACTTCTATGTCAACAGAAACCAAAAAGAATAACCCTGTTTTTAAAGATTTGAATATTCACAGAATCATATAATGGCCTGGGTTGAAAAGGACCTTAAAAATCAGCTAGTTTCAATCCCCCTTTTCCAGGCAGGGTTGCCAACCACCAGAGAAGGCTGCCCAGAGCTTCATCCAGCCTGGCCTTGAATGCCTCCAGGGATGGGGCATCCACAACCTGTCTGGGCAACCTGTTCCAGTGCCTCACCACCCTCTGAGCGAAAAACCTCCTCCTAATAGCTAACCTAAATCTCTCATCTTAGTCTAAAACCATTCCCCCTTGTCCTATCACTACCAACACATGTAAACAGGAGTTGCCCCTCCTGTTTACACGCTCCCTTCAAGTACTGGAAGGCCACAACGAGGTTTCCCCAGAGCCTTCTCTTCTCCAAGTCAAACAAGCCCAGTTCCCTCAATGTTTCTTCACAGGAGAGGTGCTCCAGCCCTCTGATCATCTTAGTGGCCCTCCTCCGGACCTGTTCCAAGAGATCCACATCCTTCCTGTGCTGGGGGCCCCAGGCCTGCATGCAATATTCCAGGTGGGGTCTCATAAGAGCAAAGCAGAGGGGAACAATCACCTCCCTCTCCTTGCTGGCCACCCCTTTTTTAACACAGCCCAGGACGCAGTTGGCTTTCTGGGCTGCAAGCACGCACTGCTGGTTCACGTCGAGCTTCTCATCCAGCAGGACCCCCAAGTCCTTCTGCACAGGGATGCTCTCGAGTTCTCCTTCACCCAGTCTATATAAATACCTGGGATTGTCCCAGCCCAGGTGCAGCACCTTGCAGTTGGCCTTGTTGAACCTCAGTAGGTTCTCATGGGCCCACTTCTCCAGCCTGTCCAGGTCCCTTCGGATGGCATCCCTTCCCTCTATTGTATCAACTGCACCACTCAGCTTGGTGTCATCTGCAACCTTGCTGAGGGTGCACTCGATTCCATCGTCTATGTCATTGATAAAGATGCTGAAGAGCACCAGTCCGAAGACTGACTCCTGAGAGACACCACTTGTGACCAGTCTCCACCAAAAGGTATAACCGTTGACTACAATATTCACTGCCTTCAGCTGTAATTGTAGCTCCTTCTTTAGACAAAGGTAAGGCATATACATTTAGACTCAGGAAACCTAACACAAATTCAATCAATTCAGTTCTTATTTTAGGATCTGCTTCCTTTCAAAGAGTTCCATCCTCAGCTTGTCTATTCCTCAAGGTTATCTTCTGCATAAAGACAAGAGTATGCACAGGCAACATTGAAGTCCACATTAGTAAGACAAAAATGTCAAATCTAAGTAAACTGGATATTGAAATAATTGCCCTATAATTGCAGGTATTAAATATTTTTATAATTGGATATGCTGTACTTGCTTAAAGAAAAAGGATACATACAACTCTCTTCAAATATTCAAATACATCATAAAGAAAATGTAAAAAACCCAAAGCAGTTACAATTGCTGAAGTATGGGGAGATTCTGAGTATTTGATGCACTCTACTATCAAACAAACCTCTTTCATCTGTTCTGAAAATACACCAAAACCTGTTCTTTCATGCATCAAATCAGAAATAAGAAATTCACCAAAACATAGGAAAGCATTAAAGTTTTTGCCTTGCTGGGTTCAGACCTAAGAAGACCCACACCAGTAGCAGTATCTTAAACAAAAGCTTATTTATTCATCCTGTTCATATGTGCCACCAGCAATGTTCAATTACTTTAACTTCAAGATCTCCTTCTGTGCTAACTCACATTGTGGTGAAACTCTCTCTTGTATAGCAGTAAGTCAGGTTTTTACAATCACTGGCTTGATTAGTAATTGCTAAAGCTATTCAAGCACAAGAAACATTGCTCTGATAAGCAAAGTCAAATAGCTTCTTGTTCTTTAACTCAAAAGGAAGAAAAGTGAAAGAAGTATAGTGTCTCACTTCTTGGCTTCCTTTGACTGTGTGAAAAGCTGGACCATACTGAAATGACATCTGTTTCTGCAAAAAGGCAGGAAGCAGCCAGTGGTTTGGGACATTACATGTTCAGCATGAAGGACGGGGCAAATAGGGACAACAGTTACTGTTGGGTGAGCAGGAACAGCATTATGCCCATAGGGAGTTTTTGCTGTTGAGGCTTTTTTTTTTTCCTTTTTCTTTCTTTTTTTTTTCTTTTTTTCTTTTTTTTTTTACAACATACTAAAATGACAACAAAAGGTCTGGCAAAGAGCTTGAGAAGGATTAGTGAGCTCCTTCGTATCAACTCATTGACAAGTTTAATTAGTGTGTGATTGTGAAGGCAAAAATCCTACCCATGAATTTACAAATCCAGGTACAGCATTAAGAGATGCATAGCGCCCACGTAGAGAGAATGCAGATCAATTTTCTGTTTGAACTGGAAACCGGTGATAAAGAACAAGGATTAAAAAAAAATCTTAAGAACGTACACGAGATTGGTTTTCTGAGGCACAAACAGTGACACAGTAGGGCATCAATCCCCTTAAGCAGAAACCTCACATCTTGTACCTTTCCCTTGTCTTAAATAATGGTTCTGTAGCTGTTCCTCCCAGAAACAAATGCCTCCTTTGCTCTTTCCAATCCAGTATGTCAATAAAAAGGGAAATGTACAGATCTGTTCACTCAATTTTCTTTTATTTATTTATTTATTTTTCCTTCCCTCAGTGGTTTTTATCTCCAGAAGCCAACTGGAAGACCACTGAAAACCCCAACATTTTTACAAGCTCTTCAGATCTTCTCAAAAGCTGTATTTAATTAGGTTTTCAGAACCTAGTGTTTGACCTCGCACTTCTATGGATAAAGGTAACTGTTTAAAATACCTATTGGCCCCACGACTTATGTTCCAGCTCATAAAGAAAAGGATCATATGGCAGAAAAGTTCATGTAATCACTGATATTTTAGCCCTTGAACCTTCTTTCAGCACCTCCCTAAGTTTCTTTCTCATTCTTCTACTACCATGCAATCTCTACCTGCATATAAAATAAAAATTCAGGGACAAAAATCTGAAAATGCTGTCGCAACAGCTAGCAGAACTAAGCTACATACAAAGAGCTGCCCAACCAGCCAAGTTCACCTCCTTTCTTCACACTTAGTCCTACCAATGAAGAAATGGTTCAGATCACGATGCCATTCTCACCCAAAAAGTCTTCTAGTCTCATTTTTTAATGAACAGTGATATATATTAAGTGTAGCCTGACAATAACTCTAGAAAAAAAAAGAGTTGTCAAATGAATATCATAAGCATTTTAAGATGTTACGTAGAAACACCATTTTTTGTGCCCGATAAAAGCTTAAGAATCACCTCTATATATTGTAAGCTGAGCTTAATGGCTGGATACCATCATTTATTCTTTTGATAAACTGCTAACAGTAACTGAACTCACAGCATGAGGTCGCAGCTCAGGTACAAAGACCTCTGGATGAGCTAGTTGTTTGCTAAGATAACAGAAAGCTTGCCAACACTTGCCTTCAAAGTATTGCAGCCTTGCTGTGCCCACCAGACTTTGGGTAGTTTAATTCATCAATGCAATGAACTGCTGCATTCTTCCTATGGCTGTGTACAAACAATATGTTGACCAAGCAAATGGAATTGTATTAGGAACTGCTGATACAAAACCAATAGATGTTCTTAAAGCCGCAAAAAAAGGTGCTTATTTCAAAGCATTTGTAAGTTAGCAGAGAGATACCATGAAAAAGATTCCTGGTTTTGGAAAAAAAAACCTGTTCTCTGTACCAAAGAGCAAGCACAAGCACAGGAGAAATTACTTAAAGCCCTGACACAGCAGCATTAACTAGTATTTTAGGGAAGTAATTTTAATTGTCCAGGTGTTTATCTGGTGGCAGAGAGAAAACCATGGCTGCATTGCCCTGGCTTCCCATCCTGCAATCTAGTCAGCAACAGCACCAGGGGACTTATCAGATCCGGTTGCACAACTCTGGATAAGATTAAGGAAAACACAGAATTTTATTTTAATAAATAAATTTTTTTGCTACAATTCCTCAAATTTCCTTTGCTACATTCCTCAAAATCTTTCTCATGTTTGTCAGTGCAGTACTACAGAACTACGCTGTGATTGTAGCAGGTCATTATAGGACAGTATCGTACACTGACACTTTTGAGAACACCCTTTAGAAACCTCCTGAAAAGGAAACAAGTCTCCCATCAGGACTTCTGAACTTTTATTTCAACCAGATTGCCTCATATTCATGAAGAAAGCACGTGTGTATTGACATTTCAGTCACTTCCCGTTGTCATAAATACAGGGTTAATTTTTCTCTTGAAAAATGATTTAAGCATCAAAAGAAGATTTCTTATGAAGTACAACTGTTCATGACACCTATGTAAGTATGTGAAGAAATGGGAAAGTAAAGCAATACATAATCAAGAAATATGTCATTTTGCTTCCTCATAAGCTGAAGTCCATTTTGAACACTGCTTTGTAAGAAGATCACATACTTTTAATATAAACTTTCCTGTTTGTGAAAGTATTTCAGAATGCATCTACGTGTTGCTGTTGTACTTTAAAAGGCACAGCTCTTGAGATGATTAAGCAATTTGTTTGCAGGCCATTTAGGAGCATACTCTATAAAAAGCTTTTCAAGTTTATTTTCTGTTAATGGTGTTAGCCTTTTGGAGTAGCTAATTTTTGCTCATCTCTTGGAAAAAAATCTACGTCCTTACAGCTGCTGTGAGGCTGACCTAATAATAAAATCTCCCAGTGCGCCACAGAACAAGTCTCCAGTTCTCAGTTTAAGTGTGAGAGCAAGTCAAAGCATATGTACAGAAAGGTTCCTTGTCTCTGAGGAACTCAGTTCTCACCTACACCAGAAACCTTTCCTTTCAGACCCCATGGCACAGAAGCATCTGAGCAGTCCAATATCGACAGGGGTCACTCCTGAATGCCTGAGACAGAACCATCACCTCCGCTGAACTTTGTTTGCAAATTGTGTGCACAGTGATTCACAAACTATTTAAAATCTTCCTTTTTTCAGGCAAATACTTTTTTTTTTTTTTTTTTTGTCATCAGCTGCCTTATCCAGATGACCTGCAATAACCCCACTTCCAAAAACAAGTGAAGTACACTGCATTGGTTTACGGAGTGTATTGTATAAAGACATCTTAGAGAAAAGAACACCAAATTTGTGAGGGAAATGAATCTGGCTCTGACAAAACAGCTCCAAGCAACGCAGTTTGCTTCCCGGCAAATTCAGACTTAATGCTCATGAATTATTAAGTTACCTTGTTGGCTGGAAGCCATGAGGGAGGATTACAGAGCTTACAGTAAGACTGTTACTGCAAACACTGGGTTTCCATAGAAACAGAAATTAGTTAAAATAACTACCTGTCATTTCTCTCAGCCATATTCAAGGAAAAACAACCAAAATGTTAAAAACGTTATTAAAGCTTGCAGGAGAAACGTGGCTAAGCACCAATTACCATCTCCTTGGGCTCTCATGCATCTGCCACAAAAGCATTTGACACTGTCATTAGTTGGTTTTTGTTGTTGTTGTTGTTTTTTTTCTGGTTATTTACATCATGAAAGGTAGATATTTGTGTTCCTGAAAGGAACCCTCTCTATTAGCTAGAAGCTTCTATTTCTAAAAAAAGAGAAATTAGTCATACAGTGTGATTTCTTAGTCCCTGCTGGTGATCCTGATGTTTAACTCCTGAAAAGCAAGGCAGATCAAGCCTGACGGGCGGTAGGTGTGCAACACGTAACTGTGGGGAAGGCTGCTAAGTTCAGGTTGCAAGTATTTTATGGAACATTTCAACACTGCCTATAACCTGGGAAAGATTCTTTGTCAGAAATGGGTCTGAGGTCTAATACAACGATTGGCTCTCTTAATTCTTGCTCTGTAAACTGCACAACCTTGTTACCTGGCTTTGCACATGGCAACTTCGGGCAGAGGAAAACAACTGGCCTTTGCCAGTAAAGCTTTCAGAGAGAGCTGAGGCATCCAAGAACAGTGATCATGACACTGTGGCTTCCTACAGACCAAGCTGCTTACAGTATTTGCTTTCTTTGAGCTGCAGAATTTAACTCAACATTTTAGCCATGTGCACCCTTACCATCTGAGACAGCACCACCTTTCTAGTGGTACATGTTCATGGTCTGTTTTTGTTCTTTCTGAGCAGGAACAGGAAAAAAAAAATCATAATAGCAAAAATCAGTTGCAGGTATTTAAAAAAAAAATATTAAAAATAAAATGAATCACACTTTAAGAAATACCTGTATCCTTGCCCCCTGATACGTGCAATCTGATCCCCAAACATGAAAGGCTTTGTTTTGGGAAGCATGGCAGTGGTGGGGAGATTTAATGGTAAAAGATCCTCATTTCTGATGAATTCATATTAGAAATTATATAGGATAGAATGAACATCACTAATAAAACCACTAATCTAACTTTCATGTACCAATTCAGACAATGTTTTTTTAAAAGATACAATATTAACAGGAAAAGGGATAAATAGGAAAACTAAGCAAATGCAAAGTAGTGAGAGATGTCTAGGGAATAAAAGTCAACGGGAGCAAGTGGTAATGAAAATGGAAATAAATTATTCCTCCTTTGTCTTTTATTTTTTTTTTTCCCCCTGGAAGTTGCATATTATGCCAGAGAGACTCTTCCCCTGCCACCAGTGTGTCTCCAGTATATTTCAGACACCCACATATTTTTCACATTAACTAGAATGACCAGAACAATGGCCATTGCTGTAGGTAACAATATTCTTTACTGTTAATCTTTAAATTCACTTTGAGCAGAACCAAAAACTGGTATCCTTGTTACTACTACTGCTATGGATTATCTGTTTCATGGAAGTCAGAAAAATATTTTCCTCAAAACACCGAAAACACATTAAACTGAAGTACAGGAAATACTAGTGGAGGATTAGCTATTCCAGCAAATGAAATAACCAGAAGAGGTAAGAATAAGAAATAGGACTTTTTTTCATGACTAAGCTGAAGAAAAAGCTCATTAGCTGGTAAGCCTAATCCCTAGGTAAATTCTCTGAATATTAAGGAAATAATTCAGAATGACACAAAATTATTTTTCTCAGTAGACAAATAAGCATAGCGACAGTGAATTAGATAACGTTTCCATTTTAAAATAACTATGAGAAGGCTGCTATTCAAACTTAACAAATGGGAAGTTTACTATGCAAGTGCACAATAAAATAAAAATATAATTTTTGCTTCCTAACATAGGAACTGACAACAGTGGAATATGATAACATTTTAACTGGAGTTAACAGGGGACATAGATGCACATTGCCTCAGCACTCCCAGATCTGTTGCCTTAACAGAGAAGCAACATAGGAGAAAGCATTTTAGGGTCAGATCCAGACTTGGGGGAAGGAAGACGTGGAGCAGGGCAGGCGGTGACCATGAAGAAATGGCCGGGACCCATGCTGGGGACTGACCACAGCCTCACTCCCTGCTGCTGGGGAAGGCAGCACAGGGAGGACGAGGGAGGTGGATTTGGTTGGCTTTCAGTTCTCACTGCTCTCATCTGGTAATGTAATTTACTGCCTATTACTAATCTCCCTATGATGAGTCTGTTTTGCCCGTGACAGTAATTGGTGAGCGATCTCCCTGTCCTTATCTCAACCCATGAGCTTTTTCATCCCATTTTCTCCCCCTGTTCTGTTGAGGAGGGAGAGCGGCGTGGGGGAGTTCAGCTAGCTGCCGGTGCAAAACACCACAGATAAAGAGGGAGAGAGACTCTCATCAAATTTGTAAAGGTTACTTTCAGCAACTTTGTATAAATTTACACTCTGACATCTGAATTAGGGATACTGTGTCTGAGGAAATTCCTACTACAGAAAAAATCACAGAATTCCTTCTTGGTGATGAACCTCTTCCTGATGTCCAGCCTGAACCTCCCCTGCCGCAGCTTGACTCCAAATTGACTCAGAATTGATTCCACAAAAAGTTCATTATTTCTACATCCACAGTCTTTCAAAGTGGTGAATTTTACTCTTCTCTAACTAAACACCATCAGAATTTCTTTTTAGAGCCTAAAAAACCAGTATGGTGACTTCTATCAATTCAGTTACACCTATGAGAAGGTAATGGCAGCTTAGAGACACTAAAACAGGAGAAGACTGCAGAAGTCAGTAGCTTCAGAACACTCTTCCTTTCCTAACCCCTACATTGGCCAAATCATTTTTACACCTTTAGTATAATCTCACGTATTTTTCTGCTTTTATCGCGTAAAGTAACTTGGTAGAAAGCTGTCTCAACTTCATGAGGGAAATCATTCTTTACATTCCTGCTGCAGTTCCAGCCCATACATGGCTGCAGAGCAACATCAGTAACAACGCTGACACTTCACATGATTTGATACAGCCTTGACAAAAGGGTCAGATGATTTAATTTCAGTTACACGACATCTGAAATACCGAAATCCAACTATCATGATATAAGTTAATGGAAAAATTTTGAACATCATTATCTTTACATATCACACTT
The DNA here is from genome assembly GCA_011076525.1 of Nettapus auritus. Classification (NCBI taxonomy): domain Eukaryota; kingdom Metazoa; phylum Chordata; class Aves; order Anseriformes; family Anatidae; genus Nettapus; species Nettapus auritus. Next base: position 8,559,199 of record CM021776.1, on the reverse strand, counting down.
CTTAGAACTTTGTCAGTGGCATTCAATTCTTAAGACAGAAGATGTGAGACAGACTTCACTATTCACATTCTCCCCAACACCCACCCACAAATTGACAACATTTACATGAAACCCATCTCTCCACATCACCTACAGCATCAGGAACAAAGCTGTGTTCTCTCCTATTTTGCCTACTGCAAACACAGAAACAGATGCTTTAACACAGAAATAGAGGTTTTGAAATTATGGAACTCCTACCACTTTATTGAAAATTGGCTGCTCAGTAAAAGATACACTTCTGCATTTTAAGTGTTTTAAAATCCCGTGAGACTCGGTTTCTTCACGTTTCTGTATGTGTTTCACTTAGCCATCTGCTAAGGAAGAATGGATTACAATTTTATCCTTCAGTGGGAAGCAAAAGAATATGAAAGGGCATCTCAAAAAAGCACCATGAGAAGTTTTATAAAGGCCTAGATGTTACCTCATTAATACCTCCACAAACACAGAGGTAAGAATCAAAGAAACAAGAGAAGAACGAGAGTGTGAAGCTGTTTCATGGACTTCAGCAGACTTTCTCTCTAATGCACGTAACTAATAAACGTTGGCTTGCCTCAGAAAACCTACAAGCATTTATAAATTAACCACTGAGCAATAATGCCTTGTTTCTGAGCTGTCGCATGCTTTTCCATCTGACAGGCCCTGTGCCTCGTCATCTGAGGCAGAGGAATAGTGTGACATTCAGAATTCTAAGGCAGAACTTTTGGAGAAAAATATGTCTTTCCCTAACTGCAATCTCCATTAAGACCACTTTCCTACCACGATGCTGCTACAAAACTAACAGCTGATTACTACTAACATAGTAGAAAAGATTTCTAACATTAATTTTAAGAGGAGATAGGATCACCATAATGCTTAAAACTTGTCTACTATATACCATTTACACTAAAATATATCTTTGGGTTTATTTTGAGGAGGATGAAGGAGGGTCAGAGGAAGATGTCTGCCCTATAAAACGTATATTTTGTTATTCCTTTTTGTATCCCCTATCTTCTCACGTTTCTTCGTACAAGCATTTTCTGTCTCTTTCCTTACATTAGATTGCAAATGTTCTGTGCTTATGATTCACGTCAGGACATCAACTTATTGTGAAAAGGTATGATGTGTACTCTGGTATTGCTCAGTACTTGAGCACAAAATTTTAGGCATCTTACGTTACAGCAAGCATTTCTCAGTAGGTGATCATACCCCGTCCCCACCCCTGGAAGTCTGAACACACTGTATCCAGTCAGGTCTACACCTATCACCTAAGTAATGAGAAAAGATATGATAATAACATGGTATGTGCTCGTTGTAGAAAGTTATATGGTATAATGTCATTTAGGTGAAGCCTATAGGCACAACTTAGTATAAAATAAAAGAAAAAAGTGAAAAATGCTAATCAGTCCAAGTTAATAACGACCCAAATTATTGTTACACGATAGCTTTGCCTTTCCTACATTAATCTCTCCTTGCAGTGCTTCACACTCCCACAAATTAGTCTCATGAATGATTATGATTCCATTGCTCTTTTTCTCCCCCCCCCTTGAACAATGAGTACTTTCCCTTCCGAATCAAATTATTTTAAACAATAATGGGAGAAAGAAATTCCACTAATTCCATCTGGATGTTACTCCTCTACAGAGAACAAAGAGGAAGAGTCAACATTTGAAGAAAAAAAATAACTAAATTATTGACAGATAGACACCTGCAAAAGGGAAATGAAAGGAATACTTTGAGAGAAGAAAGATATAGGGCACAAATTTGCCTGCATGGGAACCAGCCATACCTTTCAAGGTCATTAATTCTGCAGCATTTTTCCTCTCATTTCATTCTGCTGTAAGGTAAATGGGTCATTAATATATACATTTATATAAACCTTTTAAACCTGATTATCACCAATGATCTCTTGAAATTTCTGGTAGATTCAGAGACTTAAGAGTCCACATCGGGAACTACTTAAGCAGAAGGATTACACGGTCCTGCATTTGAATCATAGAATCACAGAATGGTTTGGATTGGAACAGACCCCAAAGCCCACCCAGCCCCAACCTCTGCCATGAGCAGGGACCCCTCCACCAGCCCAGGCTGCCCCCAGCCCCATCCAGCCTGGCCTTGGGCACCTGGGCCTGGGCCTGGGCCTCACTGCCCTCAGAGTAAAGATTTTCTTCTTGATGTCTGACCCAAATCCACCTTATTCTGGATGGAAGCCATTACCCCTGGTCCTATCACCACACTCCCTGACAAAGAGTCCCTCTCCAGCTTCCCTGTACTCCCTTTTAGGCACAGGAAGGCTACAATGAGATCTCCCCAGAGCCTTCTCTTCCCCAGGCTGAACAACCCCAAATCCCTCAGCCTGTCTCCATAGGAGAGGCGCTCCAGCCGCTTGATCATCTTAGTGGCCTCCTCTGGATTCACTCTAATACATCCCTGTTCTTCTTGTGCTGGGGGCCCCAGAGCTGAACACAGGGCTCCAGGTGGGGTCTCACAAGTGCAGAGCAGAGGGGGAGAATCCCCTGCTTGCCCTGCTGCCCACACTGCTGTTGGTGCAGCCCAGGTACAGGTGGCTTTCTGGCCTGCAAGTGCACCTTGACGCTCATCATAAGAAGGGTCATAAGGAGGACCTGGGAAACCACAGGCCTGTCAGCCTGACCTCAGTACCAGGAAAGGTGATGGAACAGGTCATCTTGAATGCAATCACGCTGCATATAGGGGACAACTGGGGGATCAGGCCCATTCAGCATGGATTCATGAAAGGCAAGTCCTGCCTGACCATCCTCATCTCCTTCTTTGATTGGGTGACCCACCTGGTGGATGAGGGAAAGCATGTTGACATAGTCTACCTACACTTCAGCAAGGGCTTTGACATGTTCTACCACAGCATTCTCCTGGAGAAGATGGCAGTCCATGGCTTGGACAGTTACACGCTTTGCTGGGTTAAAAACTGGCTGCACATCCGGGCTCAGAGAGTGGTGGGGAACAGAGTGAAATCCAGCTGGTGACCAGTCAGTCATCCCAGGGGTCGGTGTTGGGGCCCATCTTCTTTAATATCTTTATTGATGATTTGGATGAGGGAATTCAGTGCACCCTCAGTAAGTCTGCAGATGACACCAAGCTGGGGAAAACATTGATCTGCCGGAGAGTAGGAAGGCCCTGCAGAGGGACCTGGACAGGATGGGTCGATGGGCAGAGGGCAATGGGATGAGGCCAAGTGCCGGGTCCTGCGCTTTGGCCACAACAACCCCATGCAGTGCTACAGGCTGGGGGCAGAGTGGCTGGAAAGCTGTGCAGAGGAAAAGGATCTGGGGGTGCTGGTTGATGCTCGCCTGAACATGAGCCAGCAGTGTGCCCAGGTGGCCAAGGCCAACGGCATCCTGGCTTGTGTCAGGAGCAGTGCAGCCAGCAGGGCCGGGGAAGTGATCGTCCCCCTGTACTCTACTCTGGTGAGACCGTGCCTCAAGTGCTGTGTTCAGCTTTGGGCCCCTCACTACATCAAGGCCCAGGAGCGTGTCCAGAGCAGGGCTACGAAGCTGGTGAAGGGCCTGGGACACAAGTCCTGTGGGGAGCGGCTGAGGGCACTGGGGGTGTTTGGTCTGGAGGAAGCGCAGGGCAGACGCCATTGCTCTCTACAGCTACCTGAAAGGAAGGTGTGGGGAGCTGGGTGTTGGCCTATTCTCACAGGTACTAGTGATAGGACTAGAAGGAATGGCCTCAGGTTGTGCCAAGGGAGGTTCAGGTTGGAAATGAGGAGACATTTCTTCTCAGAAACAGCAGTCAGGCATTGGGATGGGTTGCCCAGGGAGGTGGTGGAGTCACCGTCCCTGGGGGTGTTCAAGGAAAGGTTGGACGTGGTGCTTGGGGACATGATTTAGTGGGTAACACTGGTGGAAGGGTGATGGTTGGACTAGATGATCTTGAAGGTCTTTTCCAACCTTAATGATTCTATGATTGCCAGCTCACGGTAAGCCTCTCATCAGCAGGCATGTTTGTTTCTCTGCTTCACCATAAGAAGCTAACACTCTCCCTCACCTCTGACAGCTTTCATAAATTCCCTCATAGCCACCCAACGCTACAAAACCGTCAAGCAAAATCCTGTTGAAACACACACAACACAAGATCTATGTGATACATCTACAAGTATCCTCACATGAGAAACTCAGAGTAGCCCTTACCATCACAGAACAACCATTTTCTTCCCAGTTTTATACTCTTTCACCCTGAGTTGTTCTTATCTTTACTTGGACAGGTCCCACAAAAAATATAGCAATTACATTATATATATATTTTGTAACATTTATTTTATAAGCATCATTCCAATTGTATTTCATTTGAACATACACCCATCCTGTTTTGCTTTCTCTATAGCACTGAACAAAATCCAAGGCAGTTAGTTAGCTAGAAAATAATTAAATGGATCAGTGAAAATAGTGTTTTCTTTTAAATGTTATTTGATCCTTCTTATTTGTTGGAGAAGAACAATTACTAGCAAAAACTCAATTTTCTTGGACAGAAAATTTTTCTTTTCCAGTTCAGCCAAAGATATCTGAATCTAAACTGTTAAGCTTCAGAAGTATTCTTCCCCCCACTTGCATGTTCTCTGGATGAAAACTTCTATTCCACTCTGTACATCCTACTGATAAAGCACTGAGGAACCGGTCAGTCACTAAAATGCCACAGTACTGTTTTTAAATATTGATCACACTTTTGGGCAATACAAGTTTAGATTCTGGTCACAAGCAATCAGCTTTACCTAGATAGAATTTATGGATAAGTTTATGGATAAAATAAAATACTTAAACGTCTAGATTTTGGAGAAAAGTTATAAAAATACAAACCCACAGAATGCACTGCAAAGATCATACTAAGTATCCACGGTGGCATAGCCAACATCTGAGCTAGCTTCTAGCTTTCTTTGGGCAAACTGGAATCTTCTCCCTTTGCTGAGGATAACTGCTGCCTCTTTTTACCTCTTCTCTGCTCTCTCCCCCCAGGGACAACACCGAAAAGTAACTTTATTTTTTCCCTGTTGTATCCTTTCTTTTTGCTAGCTTTTAGCTTAGGTAAGCTTTCCTTCCATGTTTCCCAGGGCACTACAAGGTAGTGTTCAGAAGATGGTATTACTGTTCTTCCCATCACTGCTGGTTTCTCATGCAGCGTTTCCAGAGTACATTTTCTCTAGCCTGAAACTATTCTGGCTTACAGTTAATATTTCTCAGAGTATAACTAGCAATCTGATAATAAGATGTGCTGGGAGCATCATAATGAGAAACACTACAATAGCACATGCAAAAAGAAAGCAGTTCTTAAACTGAGCAACATCTACCTATCCATACGCACTTTCTTTGATTGTTCTATGTTGTCTCTTCTGGGAAACCTGGTTATACATGAACTGAAGAAAGATGCAATATTCTGGAGAATTGCTACTGAGTTCTTCTGTTTCTTTGCTTCCAAAACCAAAAACAACACCACAAAAACATCACAAAAAGAGCTACATAGATTTTTGATCTAGACAGAATAGAATAATAAGTGTTAATAATGAGTCATATAAGCAGGAAAGAGAAAATCTAATGTGCATTACGGTGCTCAGTGAAGAGGACATGATCTTGTAAATGAAAAGTAGGCTATAAGGCAGGTGTCACAAGAGCAATAAATTGAGTTGAGTTCTGCACACTGCACACCAAAGAAGGTGCTTTCAATGTCTTTCTTCATGAACATCTTAAAAAAACCACCAATGACAAAAAAATCTTAGTTTCATTACCATGCCACTGATAATGTTCTTAGCTGCCAATCTCCACTATAAATTTTAATTTAAAAATACAAACAGTCAACCTTTGCTACTACTCTAATTGTTTAAGCTAGAAATATTCATTGTCTAAAAGAGGCACCATTCATAGTTGCCCTTTCTTCATGCCACATCATATACTTAAACCATTATTTCTGAAAGAAGTGTGCTAGGCAGAAATAATCCTCCCTTAGTTTAAAGGAGTTCCAGACTAGCTCTAGTTCATTCACCCATCTGCAGGGATGAGAAACGAGATAGGATACCTACTCCTACAAAAAACAAAGAATCAGAATAACTTCCCTCAGTTTGCTGGCTACAAGCTGCAAGGGCCTGCTACTGACCACATTCAACTTGTCCACAGCATCAGGGCCACGTTTGCCTTCATTTTCCATTTACTGCCAATGTACCCACAGAAGCCATGCCTGCATGCATCTTTATGCATCTTCTTTACCTTTGCTGGGATTTAACCCCAGTAGGCAGTTAAGCACCACATCGCTGCTCGCTTCCTCCCCATTGGGATGGGGGAAGAGAATCAGAAGGGCAAATGTTAGAAAACGCAGAGGTTGAGATAAAGACAGTTTAATATTTAAAAAAATGGAAAAAGTGTGCTAGAAACTTCAACTGTTTTAAGATGCATTTAAGATGTAGCCAGAATGAAAAATGTTTAAAGATAAATCTTTTAAAGAAAATAATCATTCTGAAATATAGGTACTTTCTCACACAATGGATTCTTCAAGTTTATTTTCAGCAAAAATTACATCATTTTTTAATGCATGATTTTTGAAGTTATGCATAATTTTGTGCATTTTTAATAAAAAGACCTGTAGTAAAGATAGCTAAACCTCACTACTTTAAAATAAGCTATTAGTTAGTTTATTGTTAATAAACTAATTTAGTGTTTTCCATCCATCAATATACCACTGCACCAAAACCTGCTGTTTAAAAAGAAAAAAACACAACAGAACTTGTTAAATCCATCCTTCCAACACACATAACATTGGATAAGTTTTTTCCACTAGTTTTCCACTTTTACCGTAGTTTCATCAATCCTGTATCTCCCTGTTTTACCGTATTAAGTCTAATGTTTCTTTTTTGGTGAGGTGAACTCCCATATAATTGAATAAAATTAGTGTGCTCTGATTTGACTTCTGCTTGACAAATCTATGTTGACTTTTACTTTTCTTCTTATGAGCTTCTAAGTGCTAAAAAATAGTTTATTTGTTCCAAAACTTTTTGCATTTGTCATCTGATTGCACTTGACCTTTTGGGGGAGATGGAGGCAAAACGGCTATTAAATACTCCAGCTATCTTGGTAACATCTGCTGGTAGTTTAATGTCCCCTTTAATCTGCTATTTCTTGATTTAAAAAAAAAAAAACTTTTTGCAACAAAAGCATTATGGACTTATTCTTCATTGCTATGAGGTCCCTTGCTAATTGCAATTTTCTACAACTTTGTCTTTTTCCATCCCCATTTGTGCAGTTTCATCAATTTCTTTTTTAATACTTTCTACCAGACTACGTCAAAGAACCCACAAACACAGGCTTTCTGTTTTTGCCATATATTTCATCTTTCCTTTACAATGGAACAATTTTCTTGTGCTCTTTATATTGTCTTAAGGAAGTGACAACTCTCAAATTTCTTTCCTCTGTACCATTTTTTTTAAATGTTTATCAACACCTGCCTTATTGAAGTTCATCTTCATGTTAACATTTTCTTTCTTTTTTAGTTATTATAAATTATCATTTCTCAGTCATTCATTCCAAGGTAATTCAAACAATGGGTTATACCTCCCATTGGTTGTAATCAAAACTAGCTGAAGTTTCTCATTTCCCTTGAACTTCAACATGACAAGCTGAGGTACTGAAGTTTAGTACTACAGTTTTCTAATGCATTTGAATGTAAAAATACAGGATAACTTTTGCGAGAAAATTTCCCAAAGACTTTAAAACATACAAATAGACTTTTGCCCCTTTTGGTCTAAGCCGTTATCTAATGCTCAAATTGACAAGTTGTTTCTGGTATGGGCTGAAACAAGTTATTGAGTCAGATGTTGATTAATCCAGTTCTATATACTCACAAGTATTTGTTTTTATAATTTGTCACAGTCAAGTCTTTTTCAAAAATCTCTAAGTCTTACACCCCTGATAGCACATTGTTCTTCATATCTGTATTTCCCCATCGTCTTTTGCCTGCTTCTTTTTAGAAAGCATAAATAAATCACTAGCTGTACAATACCAGACGTATTCAGAAGCAGAAAATACATCTCAAATTGTATTTCAACTCTAGCCCCAGTCTTCTGATTGCTAATCCATAACTGGTGCATACTATCACTTCAGCTACTGAAAAACAGTGGAATGTTTAATTTTTCTTCAGTTAAGCTGACTTGAAAATAACTATTGCAACCAACAGGATCAATGAGGTTGTAAACTACTGTGTCCAAAGCAATAACACTGAAAGCCAGTCAATCTGCAGCATAACAGTAGAAAAAGCTTGGATAAGAAATTCATCAAGATCAAAACCATTTAAGAAAAGTCAATTTGTCCATTTCACTTAGAATGCAGCTTTGCTTTTTTTTAAAAAAAAAGAACAACCACCACCACCACCAAAATACGCCTTAATGTACTATTTCCTGAGGCACACAAAAGAGGAAAGAGATTTCATCTTCCAAAGCAGACATAAGCACATCATGTTTTCTACTTTTAAGTTTCTTCTCTAAAATAGAGCCTAGCCTCATCACACATTTCTTCACCACCCCTCTTTGGGACATAATACAATATAAAAATAATGTTTTTACTACAGCAGCTCATTGATGCATAATATGAAGAGCTAAGTAATAACAACTATTTGCACATCAAAGCATTATTATATATATTTAAATCTGCCTGAATCCCTTTGCACCTTTTCTCATTGTAACTATTACTTTCTTTTTATCACTGGCAAAAACCCTCAAGGTTTTCCCACTCTGTGTTAACATACCAAGCAAAGTGCAGTCCAAGACTATTCATATTTTGAAGCTGTTTCTGAGGCTTTCCATCGTCACAGCAGCAGTTTGTCCCTTCCTCTTTTCTGCAGCTTTGCTCATCTAAATAATTTGATATTTTACTGCTTTTTGATATAGTTTTTTTATTTGCCATTTTCATCTTTCCCTTTTAACAACTATTTTCTGTTAATTCCCTCATAGAAGAATCATAGGCATATACTCCTACCTATATAAAAACAAGCGTTTTTCAGGTACTGGAGGTGAAATAAGCATGATGTAGCATCATAGTAGACATTCTTTCCACATTCTGCAAAACTTTCTTTAAGTTGCCAAACTAAATGGTGACAGATGTAATCAAGTCACTAGAGCTTTCTAACACTTTTTAGTGGGTTGTATTCTGAAAAGCTACAAATCCATTACCTTTCTACTCTGAGCTTCCTTGGACAGAATGATGTTCTTCAAAAGAAAGGAAGTACTGTTCTAAGGGCTCTTTCCTCAGTTTGGGACAAATCTAACCTCATTTGATGAAATATATAGGACGGTTTTGACTATAGTACCAGAAGCCATCAATGTCAACTGTCAGGACATACTTTCATCAAAGCTCAAAAAAACCCCACAAACAAGCTATGATCACTTCATTTCTGAGACAATATATATGCTGCAGTACTCTCCTACATGTTCTGATGTTTTCAAAACACACATTTACAAAGGAAAAATGCAGCACATTTCATATTTGCTGACATTAATATCAGTACCCTCGAGGTACTTAGCAGCAGGGTTGTCCAGCCTAGATATAAGGATGAATACAAATTTCCCAATTTATGTTGCTAGTAAGAGTGACGGAAATAAGCGATATTGTAACATGCCTGTAAAGCAAGGACTGGATGAAAGCTCAAGAGCTTCAATTCAGCACACAAACACACCAGTCTTCCTTCCAAAAGTCATACAGTATGAACAACATCCTTAAAAACGTAGCTACTAAACACTAAGACCTTCAGTAATATGCAGAGACCAAGTCAGAAACCTAAATAAAACTCAACTGTTCTGTACCTTCAATACTTTGCTTATATGTAAGCAACAGATTTTATAGACAATTATCAGCATTATTGATCTTCTCATGTATGCATTGCAGGACTGTCAGCTTCTGATTTAGTGTTCTCCTTTCAGCTGTGTCACAAGAATAGCTCACACGCTTTTCTCCAATAATCATGTGCTTTGCTCACAATTTTTTTTCCTATACAGCATTTTAATTACATGATAAAGTCCTACCTGATCTGCTTGCCTTCTCGAACATCATACAAAGAAAAAAAGACATCTGTGTCTTCTCCAATTGTATTATAGGTGAAGCTCTTCAGACTGAGGAAGAAGTGATGAGGCACTGGCATACGGCAAGCTTCTCCATGACGCTGACGAATTGTATCCACCTGATTAAAAACAATGAAAGTGATTTCACTTTGTCACAAATAAAGGAGATATGACTGACTTAATTTCAACTGAAACTTTGCTTTCCTTTCTCCACCAAGTAAAAGCTTAATTTCAAATACATCCCATCTTGGACCAGGAGAGGTTTAGGTTGGATATCAGGAGAAATTTCTTTACTGACAGGGTTGTATGGCATTGGAATACGCTGCCCAGGAAAAAGGTTGAGTCACCATCCCTGGAGGTCTTCAAGAAGCATATAGATGTAGAACTTAGTAGTATGGCTTAGTGGTGGAATTTAGTACTAGGTTAAAGGTTGCAGTAGGTGATCTTAGAGCTCTTTTCCAACCTGAGTGAGTCAATGATTCTATGATAAATGACAAAGTTTTTCTTCCTCTTTTTTTCCCCCACTTTAAATTTGAACAGCTGAGAAGCCATGAAATCAAGTAAGTAAAAAACATTGTTTATAAAACTGAAGTGTATTTTTTTCAAGTAAACCAAATCAACCCTGCTTCTCAAATATTGTCTTGATTTTGGTAGGAAAAATGAACTCTAGTAAGACACTGCTAAGGTAATTCTTGATGATATCCTTTTTCAGTGGATGGACTTCTACTCAATTTTTTAAGAATAACTTTTATGTTATTTCTTTTTAGCAGCTGTAATTCATTTATGGTTATCATTTAGAACAAGGCCTTAGAGGCTAGTAGCCCTGCAGGTATAACAAAAATCTCATTGTTAGTTGATATTGGTGGATAACATGAGCAACCAATAAAGTCAAATAGCAGAAAGCTTTTTATTTTTGACTGAGTATATCAATACGTATTTACAACAGTGAAAACTGAGGTGGAGAAAAAGAAGTATTAACTAGAAATAATTTTTTAATTCTGGTACCACTTTACCCGTTGTATGCTGATTTTAATAAATGGGTTGCATGAATAATCTAAGTTCACTAGGCTAGTCTCCTCTGAATGTGCTAGATAGGTAGATGCTAACAAAGGAAATCTTAATATTTTCATACTTTCCACCCAAATCTGTACTAGCTTTCACAATACAGCTTAAAATTAATTTTGTTCTGGATTTTGAATTAAATCCAAGTAAATCCTCATCCTTTAAAGACTGGTACCTGTGGAAGCACAGTTCTCTAGTAAAGATTAGACCCAGATTCCAGGACCAAGAAAGGATTACATTACTACAGAAAGGATACGTGAAATAAAAGCCTCCTAAGCTATGTTAGCAGGTAGAAAGACGACTCGTGGGCAGACAGAGGCTTGCGATCTCAATTGAGAACTTTTTATATTCAGAACACTCAGAACTGAGGAAAAGAGGCCTATGTGGAAGTTGAAGAAGGAGCTTAAGCTAATTATTCTGGAGGATCTTTTGATGAACTTGGGTAGTGACTTAACCAATAATCACCATCCTACCTTTATATACAGACACATTATCAAAGACAAAGAGAACAAAAATTCTTATGAAGGTGGTTACCTGTGACGTGCTCTGCTGGACACTGTGTCTACTTGACAAATGCTGTGGAGATACAGAAGAGTAAAATTTAAGCCTTTTTGAGAGTAAGAAATATTTACATCTGTGTAGCATTAAACTGTATTTTAAAAATATGATCGTTCAAGCTTATTACCAATTCTTCACTGTCTTCTTTCCCTCCACAATGTATCATTACTCACAAGACTACTAGGTTTCCTACCGGCTTTCAATTAAACCATTTGTTAGAGTAATAGATTTTACAGGTGATATTTACCTTAGTTTTGAATATAAATGGCTGCACGAGCTAGACAGAATTTCCAACATTCTGAAAGTATTTTTTTTTTGAGAAGTTCATCACCGTATACTCCACAGTTTATGGATTCTCCTTCTAAATAAGGGGACACCTAAGTCCTCAACCACAAGTACACTAGTGCATGAAAAGCCGCATTTGTTTAAAAACAAAAACAACTGACATCTAGACAGAAAGATGATTAAAAAAACACGTTTGCTCAGACCTGGAAATGAGATCCTGATGAATAGTTAAAAACTTTTCTACAATTTCAGCTGTCCAAGACCTATACGGAAGCATCGGTATAGAGCTACATCTCCAGTGGAACTCAGAGGATGATCCTCTATTTAAAGCCCTTCATACTTGTCCTGGTTTCAGCAAGGATAGAGTTAATTTTCCTCCTAATAGCTGGTGGGGTGCTTTGTTTTGAATTAGGATGAGAAGTGTGTTGATAACACACTGATATTTTACTTGTTGCAGAGCAATGCTTACGCTAAGCCAAGGACTTTTCAGCTTCTTTCTCTGTCCTGCCAGTGGGCAGGCTGAGGGTGCAGCAGGAGCTGGGAGGGGACAGACCCAGGACAGCTGACCAAAACTGGCCAAAGGGGTATTCCATACCATCTGACATCATGCTGAACAATAGATAAGGGTGGCTAGTTGGGATGGGGGACTGGCTGCTTGGGGATAGGCTGGGCATTGGTCAGTGGGTGCTGAGCAATTGCATTGTGCATCACTTGTTTCGTACACATTATTAGTAGTAGTACTATTATAATTACTATTATTTTCTGTCTTAATAAACTGTCTCTATCTCAACCCACGGGCTTCATTTTCCTGTATCTCTCCCCCATCCCAGAGAGAGAGGGGGGAGGGTGAGCAAATGGCTGTGCGGTGCTTAGCTGCCGGCCGGGTTAAACCACAACAATACTAAAAGGAAATGTTATAATCAGAAAATGGACTGCAAGTCTTACTGAACCCATTTAATCTCCAAATGCAGATTTAAACACTAATCCAAATTGAAAAGGTTTCTGAGCGCTTTAAAAAGTGCATCATTAGTGATTCTGCCATGCCTGTCCACACATATTCATCTTAACATTAGCATTTTTAACTGAAATATTAACACTACCACACATTAATACATATTCTTTTCATTCTCTGCTATCTCTATTACATACCCAACATCTTATTCTGAAGAAAGATACATGCTTTCTAGTAGGAGCTGCATGATCTGTTGATAACCTCATAGCTTTAAGAGATGAAAATAAAAGATACTCCACATGTATTCATCAACATTTTTTCCAAACTGCTCCCCACAGAAGAAAAATACAATTTGCTACCACAAAAGATCATCTCCATAATGATTGAATCAAGACGATGCAAAGTTAAATGGCCTATTTTGACTTCTGTTTACATGCACAGTGGTAAAAACGCTCTCTTTCACACTGCCAACAGAAGAAATGATCTCCAGCTCCATTGCCTGTCTCTACTGCAGCATCTTCAGAATGTTAAAGCCCTCTTAGATTAGCTTGCTGGGTTGCCTATTTAATCTTTGTCACCTGTAACCATTCAGAATCAGTTGGCACAGAAAAGATCTGTCACTTAAACTGCTCAAGGTATCCTGGTTTCTGTACAAATACTCTACAGCCGCTTAGTTTCATGTACCCTGTTCCCAAAATGTATGCATTGGAAGCCAGTTCTGGGCACATGAAATAGAAGGTGAATGAAAACAGCCAACAAGGATTTGCCAAAGTTAATCATGCTTGATCAACATAATTACTTTCTGTGGTAAAATGACTAGATCTGTGGATGATAAAAGACTAGTAGATGATGTCTACATTAACCTTAGCAAGGCCTTCAGTACAGTCTTCTGCAGCATCCTTGTAGCCAAGTTGTGAAGTTACACCTGGTTGGGCTAAGCATATCAATAAAAACAAAAACCAACACATTTGGATTGTCAGGAGTCTATCTTAAGACCTACCTGATCTAATAAATTCTTAGATGATACTAGACTGAGGGCAATAATTAATGTATTCAAGGAGGCCACTTTTGTTCAGAGGGACCTAGGCAATCCAGAGGAATTAGCTAATAGGAACCTTATGAAATTCGGCAAGGAAAAATGCAAAGTCTTGCACCTGGACAGGTTAATAGTTCTGTGGTATAGGCTGGGAATTGACTGGCAGGGTTCTGTTTAACAGCAAGCTTAATGTAAGTTGGAAGAGCACTCTGCCAGCAAGCAAGATTCATCCCCGCGCCCCCCCCCCCCCATTTAACCAAATTATTGACAACCATTCCTCACTTCTTGTTTTTTTTCCAATGGGGTTTTACTAATTAGCTTTGTGCTTACTTTATAGAAATTTCATCTAGAACTAATGATCTTAGGAGAATTTCAATTAAAATCAAAGATTTTCCTATATGAAAATCTAACAACGGCATCAGCTGCTCTTCCTCTACCCACTAGATTTCTGTTCTGGAAATACATCGGAGAAGCTGGATATACAAGGAGAAGCTGGATATACAAGAAGAAGCTGGATATACAAGGCCTCAGAGCACAGCAGTTCTGACAAAGAGATGAAAAGAACGATCCTTGCACACCAGTCACAAATATGTATAGCAAAGTAAAACGGGAGTTGAAAAAGAAGCACAAAATTTTTAAATTGAAAATTTTACCATAGAAAGTAATGCTGAGCCTAATGACTGTATAAAATGCTTCAATTTCTTCTCACAGATGGGAAAGCCTAGGGTTACTTCATCCATTTTTCTGCTAATATGAGACTATTTTCTATGGTACATTTAACATTCTACAATTCTGCAAATATGGAAAAGTAATTGGGCTCTCATGACTATTCCCACAAGATTATTTTGCAATGTAAAACCTCATTGCTGATTTGATAATCCATTAAGTATTTTGCTGGGAGTACAGAGAATTCCCTCCATGGTTTAAAAAAAAATAAAAAAATCTTCAATTGCTACAAAATCTAAGTTAGGCAAATACTAAGTTCTCAGATGTTTTGGTTCCTGAAATTGCCTTCTATGTACTAGATGTGATTAGACAGCACTGTCTTCCTGAATCTATAAACTAAAGCAATAGTGAACTGTGAACCAACTAATGGTCATGCTCTAAATACCAGCACAGATCTGAGCAGAAAACTGCCGTGGACACTTTCTTCAGGACTACGATGGGGATGTAATCAGACAACTCTGACAATTAAATGTTTGCTAAGTGCTGTATTACAAGTATTCAAAATAAAAACAAAAACAACACAACACCTTCAGAAAGGAGCACAGAGTAAGACAGTAGTCCCATTAGCAACTTAACTTGCATTCTTTGAGTCATTACCAATTTAATTTTGTACTGATAGTTATTTCTGTACTCTACGTGAAGGAAAATTCTCCTGTAATAGCACCAAACCCTCCTCAGTCTATGGCAAATCAGGAACAAACATATAAAACAGTACTGTAGAGTGCTGTACTTTGTTGTTGTTTTCTTCTTTTCCCTTACGTAGTACAATTTTTATTTCTCTCCATGAAAACCACTGTAATATGGTAAAAATAATCCAAAACAACATTTCTACTAAAATGCAACAGATACGGTTTCTAAAGGACACTGCCACACAACAGAGATGGCCTTAATGTTCAAGAGTTACTTTTGCTTTACGTAACTTATTCAGTCTCCTTCCATCTTCTGTGAGCTCAAAAATCTTTGAAATGGGGCCAAGATGCTTATTATTTATGCACATCCTAGAAGCAGATTTTTCTTTTTATCCACATCTGCAGACTCTTCTGAAAGAATCAGATAATGGCTCTCATGGACCTTCTAGTCTCACGCAACTTCTGATGAACTGCAGGCTCAGGAAATTTCAATCAATGAAAGCAGGTTGACTAACACTAGATCTTACAGCAAGGCACATTTTTATCTCTACCATCAAGTTAATAATAGTTGTTTGAATTAACAATCATGTAACCCAACAGCAGCCTCTTAAAACTTCTTCATTGTATGTCAATAAAACTTGCAGGGTCATCTGCCTGGTTCATGGCACTTTCAAATGAACAGATGTCTGCAAGCTATTACAACAGTTATACTATGAAGCGTCCTTCTATTTCCCACTGGACAGAATTCAACAGTATAAGTGGAAAAGGCAGGTATTAAATGGCAAATGGCAGATTATCTTGTATAATGTCTACAAAATACATGTGGGAAGCAGAGGTCTAGAAGATCTGACCTTTGAAGGAAAATAAGAATAAATGGAGTTGTCTTGCCTAAGGAACAGAAGACCACATGGGACAACAGTATTCATGTACATAAAGTGTGGTGCAAACAGGCAGGGAGTGATCTTTCACCGTGGACACAAAAGGAAGATGTGAAGCTTATACTTCAAAAACAACAACAAAAGTATGCATTTTCTTTTCACCATTAATAAGATTACCAAATTGCAAAGATTGCCTGAGTAGGCCGTGGATTCTCAGTCACAAAAGATTTTTAGAAACAGATGAAATTGTCACAACAGAGACTGTTGATCCTGACATTAGGTGAAAGAATGGACTGGATGACCTTTTAAGATTTTCCTGACCTGTTTTTCTTAAATTATATGAATAGCGAAAAAATATTATTGCTACTTAATTTAATGCTAATACATTGATCTTAGCAACAAAGATCAAAGTTTAAAATTATTTCCATCATCTGTGTCTGATGGATTTGTCTTTTTATGACTTCTTTTGCTACTTCTGAAAAAACATATTTAAGGAAACAAAAGTAGAAAGAAACAACATTCAAAGTTAGTTTCTCTATTTTTCATACCAGGTTATTTTGTAAATTGCATTTAAATTGTATGTAGCATGCAACTTACAAAACAAAGTTCATTCATTCTTACTAAAATGAACTCAGGGTACTTGAGACACTGACTATTCCCATGGTAAGGGTGTAGATGAAAAACATGGAAAAAAAGCCTAGAGAAAGCTTATAACGCTATTGTAATCAAGACATAATATGTAAGACAAAATAATCTTTTCCTCTTATTTCCCTCCCAAAGTGAAAACTCACAGGAATCTCTCATGGATTTCTTACCATTTTATAAAGATCTGAAACGCTGATCTGATCTGAATCCACAACCTCAAAGTCCTTCCGAGGAACTAAATCTAGGCCCAAATGTCTGCAAAAGAGAAGAAAGGACAATGGTAAGTATAATGCATTAGCGTCCACAATCACCTGCTACTTATACTTACTCAAGGACAAGGAGACAAATATTGAATTGTATTTAAATCTTTTTGCAATTGTTAATGACTAAACAGAAACTTTCTAAATAAATGTAAATAAACTGAAAGACACTGAATTTGTTCCTTGTTGTTCACTGATTTCAGTGAGGCTATAGCAAGTAGTGTTACATGAGGATTTTGGCCAGTATGTTCACGCAGTATCCAGAACATGCTATTTTTATACATGGAGATGTAGTAGGCAAGTGAAACTATTACTCTGATTTCTGCTGCAGTAATTAGGTAGGTTTCTTCGCTACAGAATGAAAAAAAGTTCAGTCAGTGACCCTATTCAAATGGGCAAATATATCCTTTGCTTTGGGAAGCTGCTTTGAATGAAATTCCTGGTGCTCATGCAACTAAACCCCCAACTTTATCAATGTAGAAACATGATACATAAACGTTCTTATAAATTATTGAGCAATAGCTAGAAAAATACCAAAAGGAATTTTAATTGGTATTTGCAGTGCACACAATATTTGCACACATCTGGTTAGTCCAAACTAAAATAGGATTTCAGCTTAGACCTAATGTATAAATACATAAACTATTAAAAAAAGGTCTACTAAAAGGATGCTGGTTAAGAAATTCTTTTTTGCTCTACAGTTGCTCAGGCTCTGAGGCATAAAGCACTCAGTTACAATAAAAAGCTATTCTAATTACACACACTAGGGGTAAAATTAAAGAAACACACAAACGAACCATTTCCCCCTTTTCATTCTTACATAACTTTGATATTTCATTTACACATATTTTATATGAAATTTCTTAATAACCTAGGAAAAAAAAATAAAAAATCAGAAGAGGTGCCCTTATGGACACTACCCTTTCACTTTTGTCACGAACTAGACAACTAAAGCAAAATCCAATTTAATTTTGTATTTGGAGAAACATTCTGCACTGTACTGTTCCTGACGGCAAATGAAAACTTTTATTTGAAAAACCTCTCAGGTACCACAGACGAGTTGTACGGTGCAATAAACAGAAGCCTCCAGGCAATGCAACGTCTCTTTCTGAGCAATTAACTTAAAACAACAGCAAGTAAGAGCCAGTAGTTTGTATGAAGCCTATGATGCCTTTGTTGACCACTGTGCTTTTAATCATTTCCCTTAAGTTCCCAAGTCCCTATTTTTATTTTTTAAAAACTCTACTTAATCAGGCTTTCCTACTTTAATTATGTCCCCAAACCGTCATCTCTCAAAAAAACACAGTTCAGCCCATGTCCACTTACTGGCAGTTAGGCAGTACTGTAATTGCCATTAAAATATTGTACAGACAAATGGGAATTTCTGTATTCTTAGTTCTCTGACAAAAACAATTATATTTTCAGTGGAAAAAAGAAGATTTTTTCTTCAATTCAATTTTCATGCCAAATAGAAATTTCTAAACTCTAGGGCTAAACTGTGAAAATGATAATCTTATATCTTTCACACACTTTGTTTTGATTAAGCCTAGATCAGTAGCAGAAAACTGCATCTGCAAAGCTGAAAATGACTTTCTGTTTACCAAATGAAAAAGATTAAATCGAGAACGCATTAAGTAATCCTCAACTGCAGCTGCCATTGGAGTCTACACATAGGAAGTCCAAAAATGTAACAAATAGTTACAGGTCAAAATGGTAGCATGCAGAAGATCCACTTCAAAGTGTTTCAAATTAACGCTAATGCTCGTCGTATTCATTTACAGAAATTTTCCTGAGTCTGAATAAAACACCTTTAAAAGAGTATAGCACTCACGTGTGTGTACATACATGCACACGCGCACATTTAAAGCATATTCATGAAGTAATTTCTCAACTTACGGATGACAACAAATTCCTAATAAAGTAATCAAACACACAGAACACGGCATTACAGTTCTTACGCAGTTACAAAGCACTGTCAAAAATTTACAGGATAAAACTGCCACATCTAATCATAGCCTGATATTGTTCTGGTCTCATAATTTCAACCCTCTAGAGAACTAAGGTCAAACTGCTTGGACTCATTACCCAATACATGACAAAGGTATTATCTTCTACTTAATAATGTTCAACACAACTGCACTAGCATCCCTGTGAAACTTATCTGATGCCCTATTTTTAGTTAAATCCTTTAACACCACGGATTTCCAGCCAGAAGATTCTCGTTCTCTAATACTACGTTAATCCTGTGCAGTACCTCCTCTCAGCAGATAAAGGTATTTTTTCCTTTACTAGTAATATTGTCTAAGTTGAAGTTCAGGTTTATGCATTTTATGTCTATCAATTTTTATTTATTTATTTATTATTTTTTGTCCACAGAGGACTGACAATGTTTGCAATGACAATGACAGTTAGCGGCCCACTTTCACCCTCTATTATCAAGTACTTGGGAATACAAGAGCACCAGCTGCCAAGATTTTTTTCTGCAAAACACAGCATGCATAAAAATTAGATAATGTGCTATTTTGTCTATTTGACAGTTCCTCTCTCCACAACATTTCTTTTACAAGCAAATTCTTTTTTTTTATTTTTTATTTTTATTTTTTTTTATTCTGCCTTAACACTCTACTGACTTTCACAAATATTTCCCAAGTACACCTACAAAAAATTCCCAAGCCTGTCAACTATCTCTTGATGCCATATGTCTAGGCCAAGTCCTGCTGACATGCAGATATTCCTTCTCTTCCATGCAGCAATCTTTAAAACTTAAGATTTAGTTTTACTTTATCTGGGAGAGAATAAATAAATATACCACCTGAATAAATCTCCTGGTACTTTTCTCTCAAGTAATGCCAAGACAAACTGCTAGAGAAAAATGCTACCTGATGTAAGACTGAATGAACTAATCGTAAGACTGAAAGGGATGAACCAACAACTGCACTTCAGGTTGACTGGGTTTCTACAAAAAAAATCAAATTGGTTTTAATGGCAGCTTTGAAGAACGATCTTAATTTATAATGCTTTCATTATTATAAGTATCAATACTAGACGATTTTGAATTCATAAAACTGCAAGTCCTAGCAAATTTCCCTTCAAGATCCTTGCAGAAATGACTGTCATTTCACTGAAATACATTTTTAGGAGGCAGTCTTTAAGAAAAGATGGGGAGAATTTATCACATTCTGAGAGCGTTCAAGATCTACTCCTCTTTGCTGCAAAAGACTTGCAGCATTTTACCCTGACTCTGGCTGTAATTTTGCAGCCACAGACTTTCATTGTATTCCTTCTCTGACTATGGCAAAGCCTCATTTAATATCATTCATATTTCTCTTATGCAAATTTATAAAGGAGGTGAATGGTAACGATTCCAGCAGCTATTCACATAAACTACATGCAGACTTTAAATACAACTTTGATGGAAATACAATAGAAACATTAACGGAAAATGAAATATACGAAAAACATGTTTGTAAAAATTAAACTGTACTAATACAACTTGATACTTTGATAGAATTATTTGAACATGAACTGCAAGACTATAAGTTTTGAAGAAATTAGTAAAGCATTGATGTAATTTTACACAGGAAATTATTTTTAAAATGAAGTTGATGAGGAGTAGTATAAAGTAAGCAATCTTAGTAAGTAACTGATTAACAGAAATGGCAACAAATACTTCTGATCATGGAAGCATCAGGCTACAGAGTGAGGGTATTAAGGTTTTCCTCCAAGGCTGACATCCAAGAGAGTTCCGGAGGAAAAAAACAAACAAAAAAACATATTCAGAAGAAATGAAAGCTATTATTTCTGCAACCTTCTTAAAGGCATTTCATTATGGTTGTTTACACTGTTCATTCCTACTTTGATCAACTTCAGTGCAACAACAGCAATTACTATAATATGTGACAGCTACCATAGTAAGAATTTCTTTAAATCCCGTAGGAATTTCAAGATACTGTGACCTCATGTATACATTCAATACATATCTTCAGATACATTTTACAAACTTTAAGCTAATTGTTGCAACACTATTGGGAAGTAATTATTTCTTTATATCAAGGAAACTATAACAAGTCAAACTCCAAAAAAAAGTTTCTAAGAATGCAAACACTGAGACTCAGGACTTTTTGAGAGCTTTCAGACTACGGATTACTTTAATGGATCACACTATTCCCTCTAAAGTGCTTCAAATTTTAGTATTAAGTAAGTACTAACACTGCAACTGCCATTGGCTTGCCCATGACATTTTTGAGGTAAAAGACAAACCACAGAATTAAAAGTGTTTCATTTTACTAATTATGTAATATATATATATTCTTTTTTTTTTTTTTTCCTGGTTTTCTTCTTAATCATTCATTTGTAACTTTCGGCTACCTATGGATCTTTCAGTGCAAAATTTATGGCAGCTTATCATTATATTTGGAAGATTTCTTTCAGTGCAATGACTTCAATAATATTTCTTGTAAGAAAAAATAACCTTTGGCTAAAAAGTAACACAAGCCTACCAACTCATCTTGCTTATGTCTTATCTATCCAAAAGTTTTGGTGGCTCTTCCTTCCCTACTCTGTTTCTGAGCCTTAACATGGAGTATCTCAGATTTCTAGGGAAGCAAGTATTTTTGCTCAGTATAAAAGTCAAAGTGACTGTGGTCAGACGCTTGAATGCTTTCTGTTAATCTCCTGACAGGTATTACATTAATCTGAAAGAATAAATCCTGAAGACAATTTTAAATAACCTCTGATTTTTAAGTTCAATTACTTTGAAGAATCTTCATCTGCCTTTTTGGTAAATAAAGCATTCACACACTGCTGCAATTAATTTTGTGCGCTGGAGCAGAAGCAGAGCATTCCCATTTCAAACAGAAGCTCTGTGAGGCAAATTCCTTCCTTTTTGATGTATGCCTCTAGAATGACAAAGATTTTTGTTAAGAAGTAAGTTTAATTCTGATTTGGAACAAGTGCATTCAAACAGTGCACATAGCAGATATGCAAATCAGAGTATAGACTGTCCTCTCTTGTGAATGCTGGAGCACATCTGCAGGTAGCCTTTCCTATCAGAGCTGTCATTTCACAAGTTCTAAAGCACTAAGCATTAGTAAAAGTTGAAAAACTCAACCATTTATTAGAAAAAAAACGGAACAACAATGGAATATTTCAAAGTCAAGTTTTGATTTCACTTGTAACTTGACTTAAATTGAGATGAACTGCAGATTTCAGCTTTATAACATGATCATTGCAGACTTCCAGCTATATATTTTATATAAATAGTTTCCTGATAGACAAATTTTTCCTTGTTATTTATAGTCTACTAGACATTTCTAATAGATTTTCAGACTTCAATAGACCAAAGTCCTTACAAGTTATATCAGAGTGAAATGTTTGTTTGTTTTAAAAAAACGTATTTGTAATGTTCTGTACAAAATATAGCAAGATATGCAGGCAAAAAATATTATGAGGCTTTAACTGCACAAAAATACAAACGAGGATGCTCAAAACTGAAATTCTAAAAATACTAAGATGTTGATCTGAAGGTATTCTTTTAAATGTGAAATACAAAAAGCTCTATTGCAGTAATACCAGCCAGTTCATGAATACACAAGTAACCTAACCGTGCATAAGTAGCAGAGATAACAAAGCATCATAAAGATCCATCCAGTATCATAGTTTTGTAATGAGGAGAAAAAAAATGTGCAAGCAACAAAAAAAATAAAATTGTTACAGTAAGTAGAAATTAGTATTACATTACGACTAGCAACAATACAAAAGGTTAGCAGCAAAAATTTTAAATTATATCCCTACATTCTTAATAGACCAAACTACAGAGCAAACGTTCTTAATATTTTAGGCTAAACATACAAAATTAAACAAAAAAGAAATTCCCTGTGGAGTTATGAAAACAGCCCAAAGGAGTTCTCCCACAAAAAACTACACACACAAAACAACAACAACAACCACCCACCCTGTAACTACGAATCCAGGGCATATATTTTTTCTTTGATTTCTGCCACCGCCCACAAGAACACATGGAATGACTACCAGAACCACTGCCAGGTTATTTAAAGGAAAACAATACCAGTTCAAAAACAACAGAGAAAAAAACCTCCTAACTGGTGGAGACAAATGTGGATTTCATGTTTGTTATCACTTCATCCCAAATAATGCAATGCATTAACGATCAAGGTCAAGATAAAAATAGCTTTACCCTAAATGATATGTGCTATATAGTAGATATGCACATCTAAGTAACTTGGCTGGGGAATGTTTTCCATTAAATTATACTGCCTTAAGCAATTACATACCTACTCAAACTGCATGTATTTGTTTCTCAGTTAATATTAATGCATATTAGTAATGGCATTTTTCATTTATTTGCAGATCTCAAACATGAAAGAAGAATTTTGTCACTGTTTGAGAAATTTGACATTACTATGTGAACATGCATATGAAAACCATGGTTTTCAACAGATTAAGAAATGTGGTCATGCATTTCATGATAAAACTCAGGGGAGATACAAGAAAGTGATGTTGCAGAAAGACCACCCAAACTTCCATTTAAATATTGCATAGTGTACGGATATAGTTAAATATCTTTTCAGTCCTATGCCTTTTTATGCAAATCCTTTATTGATACCTTCTTCTGTTTCAGAATCCATCTCTGATATTATGTACCTTTTTCTTTAGGGAGAATAATACCTGTTCTTATACAGTAAGAAGCACTTTTTTTCCCCCTAAATAAGTTTTCTGAGCAAATTAATTTAGTCATGAACATATTTATATCTACTGATTTAACTGATGCTTTTCCACAGTTGTCATGCATTAGATTTTTTATAGTCTTAATGTAATTTGTATTTCATGATTTTACATTTAGGGTATTGAAACAACAAACAAACCAAAAACACAAGTTGAGCAGCCTATTCTCTTCATTGCTGTCCACTCTCCCCATTTTTTATTCTTACAACTTCTTTGCTACTCACTGTTACTAATTTAAACACACTCTTTGAGAAAAAATGTTTTATATAACTTTGAGAAAAGAATGTTTTACATAATGTTCAAACATGCTTTCCTAGATCCCACTTACTGTGGTGGGAATGACAATGGAAGGTATCTATAAGTCCAAGCTGCAGAACAATGACTTGCTGACATCTATTAGCTAATGTCCTTCAGAGCTTTCTTTCCACAGGGGAGATATGAAATGTAGGGTGGGAGCTAGCTAAAGCTTCATGACTGTGTTTAAGTATATCTCTTGGAGGAAGACCTGAAGTAGGTGACTAAGGAATGTAGTCACAAAAGAGTTATGTTAGTGATTTGCCTTTCTTCCTTAGCTATGGAGTTACAGAACTGCCTCCTGTCCCACCCTGTATTTTAATTAGCACTAATCCTACTCCTGAATGAAAAACAGTGGCTATATGCCTGAGGGTGATACTTTGTTTGAAAAGGTCATATGCATGTCAAGCAAAACTTACCTGTCTGATACAGTTTATGAAAAGAAGTTTATGAAGAAAAACAATTCTGCTGAAGGGCTAGTTTTTGTTTAATGGTAGCTTATTACCATTTCACTTTCTATCTGAACTGCGGTTTTCATTGACTCTTTAAAAACATTCTCCACAAAATCACAGTGAAATTGACCAAGGAGTCTAAATGTTTGAGAAATGCCAAATACATGGATTATATCAAAAATCTGCATTATCACAGGCTCAGTTCCAGTGTCATTGTTGCCAGTGAGATGCTATAGTAATTGCACCAACCATTAAAATACTTCTTCAATTTTTATTTATTTATTTCACTATCTATGAACACATCTTCCCAGGCATAACAATCACTTCACTGAAACAAATAAAGTAAATTGACCTGAACCTTTTAAAAGTGCAGCCTTAGAGAGAATCTGCTAATAAGCATATTGGTCATTTTATAGTAGTAGTAGAAGACCTATGCAGTAAACTCACTGTAAAAAGTTGTATATGGCTTCCAAATAAGCAAATGTTCTACCTGCTTACAAATATTATTGAAAAGATTTTTTTTTTTCTAAATAAAAGCTATTTAAAGTAATTAGAACAAACAGTACCCAGCTGGTACCTGTACTTACTCATTGCCCCAGTCCAGCCTCACTGTGAGGTGTCTCTTGACCTCTCGCACCTGATCCTGTGTCAAGTGACCTGACAGCAGCTGTCTACGTAGGTCAATGAGTTCATTCATCACATGGCGCAGTTTGTAGAAAAGATCTACCTTATGTTTCTGTAAAGGCATATTTTTGGGAGGGGAAGAGAAAGAATGAGAAAGGAAAAAAAAAGAAAAAAAATGAAAGAAAAAGATAAGTTTGGAAAGAGAAAAATGGGAAGGGGGGGGCGAAACAAGGGGGAAAGAAGAATGTGAGAGACGAAATCGGGAAGACAGGGAGGAGACGAGACAGGGAGAGAAAGATTTATCAGTTTGGAAAGAGAAAGAGCAAGAGGAGGAGTGAGGGCAGAGAGCAAGGAACAGAGGAAAGAGAAAGAGAAGAGATTAATAAGTTACCAATTTTTCATTTAATTACCCTAGAGGAACATTAATCCAGTTTGTACAAGCTTTAAAATATTTATATCAAAAAGCAGAGTTAACTGATGCTATTTAAAATGAATAGCTTTTTATTGCTATATTTTGGGCTCAATCTCCTAAGACGACCATTTTCTGATAGACCTTAATGTCACAGCTTCCAACTATACAATTAACTAAAAGTTTTAGCCTTAAAGTAACAGAGAAGGAAAATAGACTGCATTAAGTCAGAAGCTAATGTAGTGTTCTGAGTAGTTAACAACGTTTTATCACTTCGGAAAAGTACTTTTAATATTTTAAATATTCCATTTAACTGAAAATTACACAGGTATCTATGATAGGTGGTGGTGGTGAAATGAATATTAATTATCTGCCCTCTGAAAGGGACTAGAACAATAATAAAATCTACCTGCAAAACTACTTTCAAGGAGAAAAGTTATATAACATAAAAAAATAAAAACCACACCCACTACCAGCAAAAATAACCTGAACAACTAACCCTGCAATCATTTCCAACAGAAGCAGCATTCTTCCAACATGGGGAAAAAAAACAGAATTGGAAATGTTTGTTCTCCCTGGCAGGAAATAACTACATGGGAAGAACCCCCCAGAAGGCAACTCTGAAGCTAACAAAGACCACTTATAAGCACCCATAAGATAAGGAAGGGTATCCAAGCTACTCCCGTATCTTCTAGAATTCTTTTTGTGTGTGTCAAGAAGGCTTTTGTCTACACGGCCATACTGCATAAATTGGCCCCTGTGCAATAAATGAGGATCCCAAGGAGACAAAAAAAGGAAGAAAAAGATGGTCACTACTGTGGTTGAATGCTATTTTTTGTATGCATGTTTTTGAAACAACTAAGCTCCATTCCTACCTGCATACAAAGCTTGATGCCTCGAAAAGCTTAAAACCTGGGGAAAACACAGACCGAAAGGATTGAAACAGACACTTCGCAGACTAGCACTGTCTCAATTGAGATTCTGATTGTAAATGAGTGTTTCATAAAAGCTCTCTAAATGAAGATAAATTCAATTTATCACAATTTATCACATTCCTCTGACAGAGGAACACCCACAAAGAAAAATTTGTTTTTCTATTACAATATATTATTAGAAAAAATGTTTTTTCATGTATCTTACCAAAGACAAGTAACAAGAAAAAAATAATTTCCATCTACCTGAGTTTGTTTTTCTGCAAGAATACTAGACTTGCATGAGATACAGAAACAAATTTCAATGCATTAAATTTTGATCAGGAGTTTATTAATTTGTTTGAACCTGATTAAACATCTGTTTTGCTGAAGCAGATTGAGCACAGACAGGATCATCTGGTGTTCTTAATCAATTTTGAGATTAAAAGATGCACAATCTTTCAACTATGCATCAACATTGGTTCTGGTCCATCTGAAAAAAAAGTGAAATACAGACAGCAGACGCAACAGAAAGGCATGTACTTCCAAAGCTGAAAATATTCTAAGATAGTCACAGATAACTGGTAAATATAAATTTACTAGAGTTTTGTTTAGGTTTTCTCACTAAAAGTGGTACAAAGTAAATGAAACCCAAGCTGCAGACAGTAGGTATAGAAATAAAACCAGACATTTCCTATTTACGTGAACAAAAAAGTTGCAACTTTTTTTTGACACAAGACGAAAACAATGTAGTTCAGGCCTATCTAACCAGCAAATTAGCTATATACCATCAATAAAACACTTAGCAATGAAGTAATCATGAGAATCAGTTCCAAAATCACCATATTCAGACTTCCTAAATAAACATACTGAGGTGAAAAAGCTGCACCCTCACTCTTGTACTGTTGGTTAAAAAAGTCAGAGAAGCTGTAGCTGTGATCACAGGCAAATGGATATAAAGTGAATCGCAGATATAAGACCCACAGAAGCGGAAGGAAGTACTTTCCTGAGGGAAAGGAGAGCTACAACAGAGTTGAATGTGGCTTAATTCCAGACTTGCAGATAGTAAAGAGCTTGATGCAGTCAAACAACAACAACAACAAAAAAAAACAACATAAAAAACAACAGTTTATCATGCCCTCCTTCACACCACAAGAGCCTAGTGATTAATAAGCTCCATTTGGAGCCAGACACAGCTAGGTCTGGCTGGTTCTGGAGCAGCCCGCCTCTGCTCACAGAGATCTGCAGCCCTGCTGCCAGTGCCTGGGCACGCAGCACAGCTCCTTTATTTATTCATTAAAAAAAACAAACAAAAAAAAAAAAAACACAACAACAACAAAAAAACAGGTGGCAACAAAATAAGTCCCTACTGACACACACACTGCAGGTATCTTCTCTCTGCCTCAAAGGATTCCAAAATCAAAAGCTAGCAGATAAAACTGCTTCATTCTTCAGTACAACCAGCTCATTGTTTCATGCCTGCAGTGGCTTTGAAATACTAACACTGCCTTTGTCACCTCTCTCTAAATAAATACCACATACCATGAAAATATATTAAATACTGGTGGTATTCATGGAATCACAGAATGGGTTGGAAGGGACCCCAGAGCCCAAGCACTCCCCTGCCCCCAGCCCCATCCAGCCTGGCCTTGGGCACTGCCAGGGATGGGGCACCCACAGCTCCTCTGGGCAGCCTGGGCCAGGGCTTCACTGCCCTCAGAGCAAATAATTTCTTCCTGATGTCTGATCTAAATCCAGCTTCTTTTGGTTGGAAGCCATTACCCCTTGTCCTATCACCACAGCCCTGACGGAAGAGTCCCTCCCCAGCCTCCCTGCACCACGCATTAGGCAATGGAAGGCTGCTGTGAGGCCTGGGGCCTTCTCTTGTCCAGGCTGAACAGCCCCAACTCTCTCACAGCCTCTCTTTGTGGCCAGATGACCTATTTATAGTAATTTTGCTATCATGACTTCATTTAACACTACCGTAAACAAGTTGGAATTCTAAGAGCCATCCCTGAAGACATCTCCTATAAAATTGCCTTGGGCTCTAACAGGGGAGAAGGTCATAAAAATTGTTTTTGTTCTAAGAGCAAGAATAGACGTTTCCCAGGCTCCTTCTTATGGATTTCAGTATCTTCGATATTAAAGCCTGGAAGCATCGTAAGGACATGAAAGCAAACAGTAAACCTCAAAATAACACAAAATGCATGCCTTTCCAATTTTATCTGGATTTTTTAATTAAGCAAATTATTTCATATTAAAGCTCTTGTGCTACAGATTTGTGCTATATTTACAGTTTAATCTTACACTAAGTCTTTAATGTTATTACCATGCAAACTTTAAAACATTACAAACTTTACAAGAAACAGTTTACTAGAACTATCACAATAGTTGCAAATATCACTCAACATCTCTAAGACTTCTGGTCCAAAACAAATAATTTGTTTCAAATCATTCACATTAGTATCAAACAATTACATGGATGTATTTTACTTCAGATACTGTCCTTTGAGGACTACAGATACTGTCTTAGAGGACTACAAAAGGATAAGAACTGTCAGATTTGACAGAGGCCTATGACTCGGTGTCTAAAACCTTTTTTCTAAAGCTCGTATTTCTAGTATAAAGCAGGCAAAGTTGTTGCTGATTAGAGGATATTTGGCCTTATACATTTATCCAAACTGCACCATGAAACTTGGCCAGTCATATGCTTCTGTGAGGAGTATGAAACTATTTAATGACCATATATTTAAGGTTTGGGGGCTTGGGCTTTTTTTTTTTTTTGACATTTTATGTGAACAGAGGAAGACTGTCTCCTATTTCAAGACACTGAAGCACAAGGAAACAAATATACAAAAGACAAGGGGGAGTAAAATAGATCATCAAAATACAGTGTTCCTTATTTATACAAATACCAATTAGCCCAGCTACCTCTGCTTAGTAATTATTAGTTGTCTCATTCAGAGATGACAGATGAGGTGCCTCTTGCTGCATAAAGTTCAGACTTCACAGGTTAACACAAGCAGGATATCTCAGGTATGAAGTAAAACTTATGTGGATAATATAGGATTATGCAGTTATCAAGCCTGGCACCCACAGAAAAGCAAAGGAATTTGAGAATTTACACGAATGTATTAAAAAGGAGAGCTGTGAAGATGGTGCAGGCCAATACCAACATGCAGTGGAAAAAAAAAGACAAGTACAAACTTAGCTAGGCCAGCTGTGTCCCTAAAATATTCTAGTTTTATTTCTGAGGAGCCGAGTGAAAGATTCCCCAAATTCTAAACAAAAATAGTTAGACAAGAATAGCCCAAGCCAGAATCATTGAAAATTTTTTAAACACAAAATCCTAAAAATTTGGCAAACATGATGAGGAAGCTGTTTAAAATGTTGAGAACACAGATATTTTAGACAAGACAATTATTTTAAAGATGTGCAGTTCTGTGAGGACCACATCATCTATCTTCCACAGATCAGTTGTTTGTGGCTGGCAGGTTTTGGTCTCTGAACAAAAATTGTAGGAACTTGATTTCTGCTATAAATTTAGCTGAAGTCAGGCAACAAAGCCTAGTGTTATGAAGGAGAAGTCCTGACAGGCAACATGAACAAAAACTTCCCTGTGGGAATCTAGGTTAGATTTCCATTATAATACAGGACATAAATGATACTGTCCGGTTTTCTGTTACTAAAAGTAAAAAAACTCTGGATGGGAACGTCTCCACATGATTCTACAATACAACTAACCTTGACATAGTTTTATAGGAAAACATTATCCATTGTTCTAGAGAGGAAGGTAAACCAAAGTGACAGAAGGCATAGTTCCAAACTGAATGCACAGAATCTAATAAGGAATGTCAAGAAACAAGTACTACAGAACAGTAAACAACACGGAACGATAAACAGATGAGGTGAGGACATAAGACAGGGCAGAAACATTTTTGTGTTTCTTCTTCTGTCCTCACCACAGACATATGGAATTCTCCATGACCAGAATCTAACTACTAGACTAGACAGACTTTTGTCACGTTTCCTTACAACCACTCTTACAGTTTTATGTAAAAGGAACTCTAGGGTAGAAGATAAAGACAGAGCTATTAATGAATAAAGGAGAGAGATACAGAGTCTTCTCTAATTTTAGGCTCTTTACAAGCATAACAAAACCACTTGGAAATTTTTGAAAATTATTTACTCAACCCCACATATTTAAGTATGACTCGCGATGAATTAAATGGCCATACATATACATCTGTGTCTAAACATCAAGTCCTGTTTTATTGTAGAACTAAAACATACTTTAAAAACCATTATAAAATACAAAAAATAAATAGGGAAAAATAATATTAAGCAAAAATAAACTAACCTATAACTTCTCCCCATTAAAACTTCCAAGTACTTTTCTAAAGGGTTGCATTGAGCCATCCTGGAGTTTTCCCAAGAGTCTGTGGTTGAGCTGATGCTTCCTAAATGGCATATGACTAAACATTCAACAAACAACATTAATTTCTCAAACAAGAAACAGATTGAGAAAGGAGGGCACCTCAGGATAGAAGAATGAAAATAAGCCAGAACAGAAGTTCTCTATTAGTTAATAAGGATGCATTAACATGAATCGCATTTATTCTCTCCTATGAATATTCATAGCCCCTAGCTTCAAACAGAAATTTTCCCTAAGATAAATCTGGTTTAAATTGATTCTCAATTCTATTCCCTATTAGAGGGAATTTCAATTTACAATGTCTATTAAAGCTGAGTAAATTAGAGTGACAGAAAAGGACCATTTCACATTGTTATTAGTAAATTCTTCACAGACTCTTTGCCAATGAAAGTATCTAGAGTTGCTTAAAATACTGACACATTACCAATAGAGAACTTAAACAGTAAATAAGAATGATAGAGCACCAATAAAGAAAACAAAAGTAGGGCAAAATAACAGAATAAAGCCTTTACAGGGTAATCAGGCAAGCTTTTTCTTATGTTAAATGATAGTATCTGAATCATCATATACTATGCTTAACTAGTACAGTAACTCTTTTTTTTTTTTTTTTTTCTGGACATATTCTGCTTCTTTCTTGCAAAAGTCCTTGAGCTAAGAGCTGTTAGATCCATTGAACTTGCATCACGAACTCAGTGAAAAAGTTCCTTGCCACTCTTGGCAACAATGCAAGCAAAAATGACAGGATCACTGACTTTCTCTGAGTTACTAATATATTCTCAAAAGAATGAAGCCCATGATATGAAGCCTTAAGTTATACAGAAACTCATTTTATATGGGCATCCTCAAACTTGCAGTCCATATACAAACTATTCACAAATCATTATTCAAAGTATTCCTCTGAAAATCTGAAATGTACTAGAAATTTAATTTTTGAAGAACTTGTGCTAGCTTCCTCCTCTACTCCATCTCAACTTTAGAGCCCTCCAAAGAATACTATGAAGAAAATTGTATTCATGACTGGTTGTAGCTTTTCTTCAAGAACCAAAGTTTTAGTGTTTTTTTTTTTTTTTAAACTATTTTTTCATATCATGTCACAGTTCTTAAATGTCTAACCTAAAGACGCAATTCAGAACATGTCTTTATGGATAAAAATGCAGTAGGGTACAAATAAAATTATATATTTCAATTTCCTTTATAAATAACTTTTCCGTTTTCATATTCAGTTATGTTGTATTTGTAAATAACACCAAATACAAATTGTTATAACTGCACTTCAGACATGTATCTTAAACTGGTCTGTCTTTCCCTTACTTACACCTTTATACATCTGAGTTATCTAATACAGCAACTTGAGACAAGTAACAGATGACAAGGTCTAACAGCCTCAAAGTTTTAAACAAGTCTGGAAAGGCTCTAGTGTCTGACTTTGTGCTAGTAGTATTTATATTCTCGTGTTACTTTCAGGCTCCACTATCACCACTGAGATACACAAGTTGGCCTGAATAAGACAGGTATTCTACATGGAAATTAGTGTTGTTTAATTATTTGATTAACAGAAAAAATAGGATGCGAACAAGGGAGATTTTGCTGAAATTTGATTGAAGTTCCTAATTCTTTAGAATTAGCAACAACATTAACCTCTCTTTATAGTGTCATAATAGACTTTTTGCAAAGCTTGAGGAAATGGAATTGAAGAGAATAATTATTCAGACCAACTTAGAGATTTAATTCTTCATTCAGCATTTCTAATGCTGTAAAACCAGTGGCATTAATAACAGTTCCTTCCTTTCCAATCCCTATCACGTTTATAGAACACCGTTCCAAATTCTTTGCATATTAAATTATTTAATTTTTCATTTTCAAATAAAAGAACATAAAATTTATTTCCTTCTGAGGAAAAAAAAATCATGCAAAGTTTTTGCTATTTAATCAGGGATGATATCTTGGCTCTTAGTTTCCTGGTGTCTCCACATTTCCCTCCCCCCCTCTTTGAACGCCTTCACCACGTCACAAAATTGGTGAAAAGACATAACACAAAGACAACGCAGTACACTTTGCTTTACCATATTTGTTTAGATGCATTACCAAATAAAAGAAATACAACCCTCTAAATGCTGTTACAACGAGGAAAGAGCCCAAAGAACACACACCGCTATGTAAAAGAGGCTTCCTTTTTCCGAGAATGCAGTCCCAAATCTCTCTCTGAATAAGATCAGTGCAAAACTGAAATATGAGCAGAGCTCAAGAGAAAGGTCTATAAACTGACTACAGAAAAATAAGTCTGGCTTACATATAGCTGACTTTTACAGCAGATAGTTCTGCCATTCCTCTGGGAGACGTATAAAGACCTTCCACGGTGAGTATTCACAGGTTACATTTTCAAGACTTCCTCTGAACTTAAGAGCATGATAATTTTCCTTTATTACATGAAAAATAAATTATCCTGATCGCAAGACTGTAGAGGCTGGGGGTGTGAGAACAACTAGAAGCATCACGAAACTCGTGACAGCATCTCCAAATTGGACAGTACTGAAAATGCCTGGGGCAAGCAGGTTGCCAGACGTGCTCAACACCACTCCCTCCGCAAGAGGAAGAACCAAGAACCTACTGAAGGTTGAAACCTTCCCATCCCCAACTAGCCCTTCCTTGCCTGTTAGTATGAGGTTCCTGCACTGAAGGACACCTCATACTTACATTGCAGTTGTGGTTGAATAACCAGAATTAGAATTGGTATGAAGTGTTCCCTGCTGGAAGACGTGTCCACTGTTTACACGAAAAATCAGTCATAATGGTATTTTGTATCTCAAAACATAATTGCTGAATAATGTGGTCTTCCACAGGGAGGACTGATTATTGTGATCCACAGCAAGTGCATTTTCCTCCCCTCCTCTACTGACCAGGAAGTTCTGGTACAGCAGAGCTTGGAGCATCGGTCTATCTGGCTGAAAAAGGACAGCCCTGCTGCTGCTGCCATCTCTGTTACAGTCAATCAAAATGCTTCCTGCTGGAACTACTGTCTTTCACAGCCAAAAGAAGCCATTTATCCTCTGATATATTAGAAAGGGGGAAGCTGTATGACCTCCATTTGAAAAAGATTTAAATCTGAAGGATTTGAGGGAGGCCCTGCACTCAGTACTAGCAGGTAGTATTTACCTCCCAGAAAAGTAGTAAGTGAAAACATTTTACTCTGAAAGAAGCTAAACAGTATTGAATAGATGTGGAAGACTCTGTATTTTGTATTTTACCTAGGCTTTTTACTCTATATATATATATTTTTTTTTTTTCAATAGAGAATAGGCAATTTAAAGAAGAATATCATGGGGGACGGTGTGAAATGCTTTGCACAAGTCCAGGTAGATGATGTCAGTTGCTCTTCCCCTATCCACCAGTGCTGTAACCCCATCGTAGAAGGCCACCGGATTTGTCAGGCATGATCTGCCTTTAGTGAAGTCATGTTGGCTGACACCAGTCACCTCCTTATTTCCAATGGGTCTTAGCAGAGCGTTCAGGAGGATCTGCTCCATGATCTTGCCAGGCCCACAGGTGAGTCTGACTGGAATGTAGTTCCCCGGGTCTTCCTTTTTTCCCTTTTTAAAAGGAGGATTACGTTTCCCCTCTTCCAGTCACTGGGAACTTCACCGGACTGCCACAGCTTCTTAAATGTGATGGAGAGAGGCTTAGCAACTACATCTGCCAGTTCCCTCAGGACTTACAGATGTATCTCATCAGGTCCCATAGACTTGTGCACCTTCAGATTCCTTAGCTGGTTCATTATTAACAAATAATTAACACATCCACACTAATCAACAGTCATATTGTCTAAATTACAATTTATATGATAAATAACTATCAAGAAATTCCAATCAGTTACATTATATAACAAATGCTGTCAGATAAACATTTCCCACTTAACAGCACTTTACACTGGTGTGCCAAAGTTGAAAAATCGTCCAAACGCTTCCATTGCATTTAACTTAGCATCTGCTCTTTCATTGCTATTTACATATTTAAGAGGAAACTTCACATCCAGTGGTGTTCAAGCATATAAACCGACACATTAATCCCTTTTCCACCTTCCCTCACACAGTGAGGCACATCACCCCAAAATAATAATCTTATTCACACACGTGGAATAGTCTGGAAGCAGTACTACTGCTTTGGACCTAACAAACATGGCAGTAAGAGAAAAAAAATCCAAATAAATTACCGGGCCTGTAGAACTGAGGCTATATATGTAAACTGAAATGTTGCTACTCAATCTTTGTCTCTTGTTAGGATGCTTATGCGGCTCATGACATGCAAGTTCATTATGTTGGAGAAGATTGTGCCAAAATCCATTTTTTTTTTTAATTATAAAAACGATTTGTTAGGGATACCTCAATGTTAAGAAAAAACAGCAAAACACACGGTATTATTCCAATAAAATATAGAAGTATTTGCAGAACAGTTTGATCAGTGGTCTTTGTAATTAATGATCCTGGGCATGGTGCCACCATTTGTCCTACAACACTCCTGTGAATCCCTAAAGAAAATGAATGAATGTATCCCAACAGATTTCCAACAACATACTTCTCACAGAAGTTAAAAAAACTGCAGACGTTTCAACGTTGTTCAACTCCAAAAACATTTCAGCTATGTTTTCCATAGACAGGTTCCAATTAGCTTCATTCCTCCAAAACAGACAATTTCAACTCAGAGCAGCCATCCCAGGTAAAAAAAGACACATTCGTTTCTTGTGCCTTAGTCTGTGATAGCATCTGTCACATCTGTTTTCGATTTTAGTCACAAAAATCTGTTTCAGAGTCAGGAAACAACATGAAAATTCCCTTCTTATCGTATGTTTATTCTGCAATCAACTACTTAGAAATAAAATTAACATTAACACTAATTCCCATATTTCCAGATAGGCGTTCAGTGCAGCTACATTCACATTTCACATGTAGCATTCATTCTTGTGCAGTTAAAAGCAGTGAAGACAATACAAAGCATCTTTTATAGGCTGAATAGACTAAACCCGCCAGATTTACCTGATACACTAAAAAAATCAAGATGAACTAAATATTATAAATTTACATTTCTGTCATTGTAGGACAACTGAATCAATATTACTGATAAAATCACAACTGATTTACACACATTAGAAAGATTAATCCTAATCTTTTATTTAAGGAGAGACGAAAAAAGAGCAAGATGAACTGCCCGAAAGTCTCCCTGAATTGTGAGAATGTTCTAGTAGTGAACCAGAACTGAAAAGCTTCCAGAATGAGAAACCACAGTCCAGAAGATGAAAACAGTTGACAGGAAAAAAAATAACCCCCCTTTACTTAGCACACACTAAATGCAGAATTGGCAATGCCATTGATACTGACACCCTGAAGCACACAGGTGGTGTTGGCTGTGCTTGGTGCAGGGCAGCTTCGTGTTTTAGGGAAGATGCTTCAGGACAGCTAACAGCAAATGGAGATGTGCTGTATGATCAACTCTCGTACTCTGGGACAAGATGGTCTGTATTTCAGAACATCCAAAATATTGTTAAAAAAGTCTGAGCCATTAATGTAAAACCTATATAAACAATTAATGTTTCATCCTTGACAGTAAATGCAGCAGCACATAGGCCTCAGGAAGAATGTTGGTAAAATAATAATTGATCCAAATGCAAGACAGTAAGCTCCTTCACCCTGTAAAAGAACGTGTGAAGCTGACTAGCTGTACACACTGGCAGTGAGCTGATAGCCACCTCATAATAGAGCAGCAATGAAAACAAATTACAATTTAGTAGTAAAACAGAAAGTGGGGGGAAAAAAAAAGCAGAATGTAGCAAGTACTATGTAAATTATAAAGAAAGCCTGTTTCCATATACCTGCTTTTACTCATTCCTTACAATATTCAAGCTTTTGGTAAATAAAAGATTAAAATAGTTAAAAGATGAGAGGCAGAACTGCACAGAGAAAGGTAAGATAAAACAGGTAAAGCTCCCAAAGGTAAAGAATTAATTCAAACCTCTTCAATTTAAAAATGTTGATTCCAGGTATGTGACAGTAACTCCGCAAATATTTGTAATGGACTTGTGGTTGGCAGCTGTTAAAACTCCAGATTTTAATACAAAGATTGTAATATTGTCAGAACATAATGTTGTCAGAACAAAAACATGTTTTTTCACTTGGGAATCTAATTATTATAAAAAGCAAATACCAAAGCGTTCCTGTTGGTGTTGAATATTTACACTTTGTCCCACCTATTTTAAATAGGGTCACCTTCTGATGTGATTTCACCAGTACTGAAAATGAAACAGGATACTCCACAGACCAAAAGGAGTAAGAAAGAAAAGGAAAAAGGAAAGAAAAGAGTTATTATGCAGCTTTATATATGTTAAAATTCCAGTTAATAAGTAAGCATTATATCAGCATTATTTCTTGGTAAATATACTTTACCCTGGTAAAATATACTCAGTACGCTACTGACCTTTGACTGCTGATTCAGTATGGACTCAAAAGCCAAAGAACTAGCTGTTGATTCACCCTCATACCTCTGTTCACCATCCAAGTGGCTTTCTGGCAATCACCCACTCAAAGATATCCAAACTACCTGCTGTTTTCTACAGTGTTTGAAACATGAGTAAGCCAAGAAACATAATGAACGTCAGTCTTCTCCACAAATCACATATAAATAAGCAGTCATCCTTAACAAGTAGATAAGAGTCAAAAACGACAAAGAAGGTCTTGAAAGGCATACAAGAAACAACATAGCACCA
Organism: Nettapus auritus; assembly: GCA_011076525.1. Classification (NCBI taxonomy): domain Eukaryota; kingdom Metazoa; phylum Chordata; class Aves; order Anseriformes; family Anatidae; genus Nettapus; species Nettapus auritus. Next base: position 8,521,464 of record CM021776.1, on the reverse strand, counting down.
TCTCTCCTCTCTTTACTAGAGAAAGATGCCTAAAAAAAAAAACTACCAGACTTTTGCATACAGTTCTGTTGCCTAAAAAAATATCATAAACATCAGTGCAGTATTCCCACTTCTTAACATTTTTTTTTTCATATTTTAGTAATGCTGTTTTTCAACACAGCTGGTCCTGACTAAACAGATTTAAAGATTCATCTATTTCAAGACTATAAAGGATTATTGTGATTATCTAGTCTGACTTCCTGCAGGGCACATGCCATAGAAACTCACTCACAGATTGCTGCAACATACTTCCCGTGTGATAATGCAGCTACAGATCATTTAAAATGCAATTCAGCCTTGTTTTAGAGATACCAGTACTAAAGAAGTAACTGCTTTCCATAACTAACTTAGCCTCATTGTTAATTATCCTAATTATTAAAAGGTGGCTTTTTTTCTACTCTCTATTTGCATGGCTTCAGTTTGTAAATACTGAACTTTGTGCCTTTTTTTTTTTTTTTTTGACAGAACTAACAGACTGTGGCATATATTTGACAGATCCGTTAACAATGATCTGGGTCATTGATCACTGATCAAAGGCAAGTGGTTGAGTCACCATCCCTGGAGGTCTTTAAAAGAGGTTTAGATGTAGAGCTTAGGGATATGGTTTAGTGGAGGGCTTGTTAGTGTTAGGTCAGAGGTTGGACTGGGTGATCTTGGAGGTCTCTTCCAACCTAGCTGATTCTGTGATCTACCTGAAACCCTTCTTCCACATACCTATTTGTAAGTCATAAATAGGCTAACTCCTCACTGGACTTCTACAGTTCGATGAAATAAACGTACAAAGTAATTTCTTCACACTACTCAATATAGGTCAGGCTTCCGCTGGAATATTATTCTCAGCTCTATTTTCTCCCCCACCCCACCCCTTCTCTTTGTCTCTTAAAACACTGAGAAAGTGCGGATAAATAGGTGATTCTTTAAAGCAATGAGAACATCCAGAATATAGTAGATGGGTTTGATATTTGGCTGCCTAGTCTAGAAAAGATAAGATTTAGGAAAACAATTTAAATCAAAAACTTGCATGGAATAGGAATGGAGTCATTGCTTCTTATCCAAAACAGTGAGAAATAACAAGCATCAAGTCAGGAAGACTAAGCACAAGCTACAGAATAAGTCTTTAACAGTATGGGCCAAAAAATACTGGGCTTTGAGAGGTTGCACAATATCTTTTTTTTTTTTTTTAAAAAAAAAAAAAAAAGCAACAACAAAAACAACAGGCAAGACAAGCACATGTTGGAAAAGCCAGTTAGAGATTAACATGTCACACAGGGGTTAGATCAGGGGCCAGGGGTTAGCCAGGGGACCAGGCCAACTTAAGGCCCTCTCTACATACCCTCCCTCTACTTTCAAGGCTCCCCTTCCCGTCAGCCCTTTCCTTGCAGCAAGTAATGCATCTGTTCTGAAAAGGACACAGCAGAACCATGGCTGTTACTCAATCACGTCATTTATTTCATACAAAGATTTTCAATTATTCTCCTCTTTTGCCCCTCAAGATGGCTCCCTGCCTATAAGGGCAAGACTTATTACCCTCTTAGCTATCAAAATCAAGAAAAAGGCTGATGTTCAATGAGTTAATCATAATAATGTTTCATCATATGAAGTGTCATTGCACCTCAGGACACAAACACCATCTGTAGGTCCTTTCTATATTTGGATGTATTAGAATAAATGCTGTTTAAATGAGCCAAGTATCTGACAAACTATACAATTTCTGAACTAATCAGTATTTAAATTTCCACTTTTGCATCATCAGCATATATATGAAACTGCACCTTTTTTTCTGATTTCTATTATGAGTCTATTGAGTAACAGTGAGACAAGAACTGCAAGTCCTATTACAAGCAGCACCTCTGAATAACCCTATTTTCATCTACTTTGTTATCAAATCAACCATTTAAAAAACCATTTAGTAAGTGCTATATTTAATTCTGTACTGTTAATTTCTTTAATCGTAGTGCCAAGGGAGGATTAGCTAATGCCCGCAGAAGCCTACATTCATTGTTAACTCTGTCGGCGCAACCTGTAATCGCACTTCAGGATGTACATGGCTTAGAGCTCTGATAAACGAGGGACAATTTCTGAAGAGAAGGCTAACACTGGAAAACAGGGAACCTTGGCTATAAAGTTTTAAGATTTGCAGTTAAGGAAGGATAATTGTCCTGGGACAGCCAGGACATTATCTGGAGAACACCTGCTATAAAGGATGTTGGTGAGATATGGACTGAACAAATGGACTGTAAGGTGAGTGCGATGTTGACTGCCAGGCTCAAAGGGTGGTGGACATCAGCAGCACATCATCCAACTTGTGACTGGTTCCTAATGGCATCCCTTGGTGTATTCACATCTTCATTAACGATCTGCATACTGGAATAGAGCACACCCTCAGTCACTTAGCAGATGACACTACATTAGGGGGCAGAGGGATGACAGGGCTGCTATTCAGCGGAGCTTCCTAGCTGAGCTTCCTTGTCAGGCTGGAAAACAAAACAGAAAGAACCTCACAGAGTTTTCCCAAGGCAAATGCAAAGGATGCATCTGGATGCAAGGAAGACAGAGAACAACTGTACAGAAGCCAACCTGGTGATCCTGGTGAAGAAGCTGAACAGAAGCCAGTAGTGCTGCCCTTGCTGCAGAGACCAACCACATTATTATATATACTGTGCTGTATTAGCAAGACAGTAACTAGCAGGTCAAGGGAGGCAATTTTTCCCAATTATTCAGCATTTGAGACACCTGGAATATTTACTTGTAACTGCCTAATTGGAAGACTGAGAAAAAAGGGATCCAGATTCTTCTCAGAGACGCAATACAATAAGAATAAAGGCATCACACATTGGAACTTCCAACTAGGTAAAAGGAAAACATTTTTAACTTGTAGGTGTGATTCGTGGAAGAACTCTACAGCTCAAAGCAAATGGGTTATAAAAGTAGGTACGTGGGTTTATTTCGGCACCAGGCACATGCGGGATAGCTCCCAAAGGCATGCACACCTTAATGCAGCAACTTGCTTTGGTTATATGCAGTAAATATGCATGAAGTTTCCCAATACGCCTATGCATATTCATAACCCATCCCTGCTTTGTATTAAAATTAGCTCCAAGAAGTCATTTCCATAAACTCCTCCCATCTGCGCTTGCGTAGTGCTGTCTGGTGGTGGTCATCAGGGGTCGTGGGGATGAAGTCTGATAACTCCTCTTCATCACCACTAGCTGACCCCCTGCCTTTGTCTAGACTCAGCTGCTCCTTGGCTCTTGTCCAAACCACACGGTCAGTCTCAGATGGTTTTTGAGACAGGTTCCCATATTTGTCAGGAAACATTTTGTGTGAGTGGCCCCGCAACTCCATGTTCAAGTTAATTTGCACAGTAGTAAGTAGTAAGCAAAGACATTCAGCAGCATCTATTTTTAATGCGATTAAACAAGCCCCCATTCTTTCATTCCTGGCTTTAATAATTACGATTGCTTTATTTAGAAATTTAAGAATATTTACGATTGTTTTATTTAGAAATCATTAATGTGATTAAGCAAGCCCCCATTCTTCTATCCTTGCCTTCAAGTGGTCAACATGTAGAACAGGCTGCTGTCCAGAGAGGTTGAGGCATCTCCACAAACACTCAGAAGTCCAAGGGACAAGTCCCTCAGCAGCCTGCTCCAATAGGATCTGCTTTGAGGAGGAGGTTGTACTTGTAACCCCCAAAAGTTTCCTCCAATCCGCATGATTCTATGATTCTGTGCTTGTACAACTTAAACACAGGAGGAAAAACCGAGCCATGAGACAATCTTGTGCCTTGTTCTGTCCAATTTTTCAGACCAAACTGTCACAAGTAATAAGCACAACAACAACCAAGTTCCACAACAGAAGCGGTAACCTATAACATCTCTTATTGGACCAATACTATAAAAAATCTTTTTACTAATAACCACTGATCTCTTACACCAAAGCGTACCATTGAGTACAGCCAGCTTAACCCATCAGAAATACATGTTGCTACGAAAATCAAGCAGTCTGAACTGACAGTAGAGCTGATTGTCTGATCCTGTTGTCTTCTTTCCACGCACTGTGACTGGCGCTTGTACAGCCATGCAGGCAGCCACATCAAGAATCTAATCTGCCAGAAAAACGGCAACAGGATTCAAGATGGTTAGCATTCAGCCAGATAATTCCCAATTCCCACTGCACAGCCACACAGACACTAGTGTGTGCACAAGGGCAATAAGCAGAGTACATTATGAAGCCTGGTTTCTCATAGTTTATTTCTGTCTCAGTCACCTTCTGCTTCACAATATGGATGAAATAACACTGCTGTCCCTCCTATCTCAGGAGCAATAAAGTTGCATTTCTTCCCTCTACACAGCCACGGCTTTTCAAGAAAGTAATTTCTGTTCGACCGAGTTAAAACTGGTAAAGAAATTCAGCATAGTGGGGCAAAGAGGTAGGAGAAAGATGGCAAAGGGACTGTCTGGAGCATCCAAAGGACCGGGCACACCCATCAGAAGGCCCTGGCCAGCCCAAGTCGGGAACCTCTAAAGGAAGATGACTCGTAAGTATAGCTTTCTCTTCTCCTCTAATAAAATGGGAGAACGCGGTCAGAAATAGTTCTTCAATGCACAATAATGCTCTCAAAGAAAAAAAGCAACTGTATCAAACATAGCATCATCTTGTAAGAATACACCGAGATAGTACCATAACTTGCATCAAGAAGTCACACGCAGTATGTGTTTCAGTTTGTCTGTACGTACAACACTTCTAGGTTGCGTTGTCATTGCGTGTAGTTGTGTGTGTGGCACGCCTGTGCAATGCCTGTGAGCTACCCAGTTATGTATTTTCCAGGTCCACCTTATACAGAACCTGGAGAACAGAGCAGGAATAAAGAACCAAGGTATTAAAAATTGTATCTTAAAGAGGGTATGGCTTTTCCAGAATAAATAAAGCCAACAATTAGAAGACACTCACTTTAGATTGCTTCATGCAGCAGAATTTAATTTTTGAAGAGAATGTGCCCCACTTCTGTCCTTCCTCTCCCTGCAATCATCTTAATACTAGCTTTCTGTACTTTAACGCTGCAATGTTATTGGTTGCAACAGAAATATCAAATCACAATTATGTTATTTCCAGACTACTATGCTGGTAATAGAATAACTCTTAAATGCTGTCTAGAATACTTGCATTTCTAACACTTCTAATGTAGATTTATGTGATGACAGCCAACGGTACTACAGTGAGAGCTGACATGCCTGCAATTATTGTCAGATCTGAGACAGCAAACTCATTGCAGCTACCTCAGAGTATGACACCAAAACTCAACAAAAAGCCTAACTGGTTTATTAAAATCTTCCTTCTGATTCCAAACTTGTCAGCAATGCTGCTAGTTCCCCTAAAACAAACTGCCATTCTGTTTATATTCTGTAATACTAGCTCAGACAAAAAGTTGACAGAAAACCTCTCTGGCTTGTATCTTAGCACTGGATCAGTTGCAATGTTCTCCTCTTCTGAGAGGCAAAGCAATTTCCCCATTTCGCTATCTTTAAGGTCCTCCTAAAGTAATAAAAATAATAAATGCTGAAATGTTCTGTATGTCACTTTCTGCCAGATCAATGAATCTTCTTGAGATTTTTTTTTTTAATTGCAAGAAAAATTAATTTATTCTGTTTGTTATTCTACTTGTTCCCTTCTATAACAGCTAGACTTAGAATTAAAAAAAAAAAAAGTAGATAGGAAAGTAAAAAGTAAACAAAAAATCAGGTAATGGGAGAAAACATATTAAGGTTTCATCAAAATAAAGAGTAGTAAATGCAAAAGTGAAACTGGCTGGGAAAGTAACTGATAGAGAACCAGGGAAAGGGAGATAAAGAGTTGATGAGAAGCTCAGATGGAGAGCCTGAGAAAGAATGTGGCAAACAACAAACGATGGAAGAAATGTGGTTGCTTAGCTCCCTGTACTTAATTTCAAATAAAAGTTTCCCAATGCTTAGTGATTTCTTAGAGATTTTTTTATTTTTATTATCTGAAATCAATTCAATGTTTTTTATGAGTTCTGAGGGTTGGTATTCAGAGTCCAGTGCTGTACTGTGAGGCAAATCCATTCTGAATTGGCACAAGTCTTTCTGAGCAGGGTGGAGTTTCATGTCTTGAAAACTATTGTATGCCTAAGTAATAAATACCTTCCTAATCAGAAGGTTAGTCTTCGTTTTCCACATACTTCGGAAATATTTAAAGATACACTATGTCTACATAAGATCCAGCACAGAGACCAACAAGGTCCAAGATTGAAAGTTTGTCACCAACTACATTTAAGCCAAAAAAAAAAGATACCACTAATATTTATACAGAATACCTTGACAGTTATTTGCTGTTAGAAAAATCCAGCAGTTAAGATTTTTTCTTCCCTCTTCCATTTTTTCCCACACATACCATACTTGTTTTTATCCCCAGTTAAGTTAAATAACTCCATTAACTCTACCAACGCAATCACAAAAAAACCCTGCCAATACACTTGTTTTTTTTTCCAGCTTCCTTTTTCTTAATAAATACACAAAACCGACAATATTAGAGAAACCTCTGCCTGTGTTATTTCCTAGTTTCCCAGGAAATAGGTTAACTTTCTTTTAGTACATGAGCAAGTACTATACTACATTTTAGAAATTAATTAAGCCACGTTTAAGTAGAAGGTTTTTAAGCACGTCCTTCTAATAAGAAATCCACAAGTCCATTTGGCAGTATTAGTAAAACCACTTAAAATCACTACATACTCACTAGGCAGTATTTTAATCTGCAGAGAAGCTGCAGAGTTTATCTCGCTGTGGAAGTTAACTAGCCCTGTGCACTTCAAATTCAACTTGAGCTATTCAGGTCAAGACAAAAATTCTGAGAACAAAAGTGTTACTACTTTATACCTTAAAAATGATAACTCAGTATTTCTGCAGCATGCACTCTGGCTAAGATTGCAAGGTCATACATAAAACAAAAAGACCTTATTAATTATTATCCCAAGTTCTGATGATATATCATGAAAAATGAAGGAGCAGAAAAAGATGGATTTCTAAAATAAAGTCATGGCCTTCAACCCATTACAGGCCTACCTTTACTCAAAAGCAAATATCAAATGCTAACAGTAAGAGAAGGTATGGAAAAGTAATAGCACAAGGAGCACTACTAGGATTTTATCTGTTGAATTAGAAAACACAGGCAATACGTGCACCTGCATACAATAAACGGAGCTTAAGCTATCCCATAGAAGAAACCTGCAAGCATTACTCTTAAATCAGACTTGCAGTAATATAATAATTATAAACCTGTATCTCTGATTACCAAAAATGTAGCCATTCTATTAAACAGTATTAAATATCAGATTAAAAGCCTGAACTCCCCCTTATCATTGCCAACTGCAGTGCTGGATGGCGCAGTAAAGCACAGCGCGGGAGCAGGTGACTGGGGACCAGGAGACAACCTGCCTGCTTCAGCAGCAGTGCCAGCTCACATCAGCTTCAGAAAAGTCTGAAGAGATATTAAAAACCAGTCCCCACTTCCTCCTGAAAGGACGCAGTCCCAGCTTCATTTCTGAATGTCTGCTCTTGCACAGACTACAGAACAAACATTCACAAATGCCCCCTTCCCTCTAAGGACATACCTAAAGAATAACCACGTGAACTCAAATCTGCCCCATCAACTGTCTAGATTTAACCTAGATTAAACAGCTGTGGAATGGCAAAGAATATAAAAGACACCATTACCTCCCCTGCTACCTCAGTGTCTTTGAATTGAGACCATCTGAAGTTTTTTCAGTAAGGTGACAGGAATGAACTCGGGACTCAGCACCTTCCTAACAAATGAAGTGCTTCCAGCTCAGGGACACTGCAGAATTCACACATAGCTCAGCAAAGCAGAGCAGAAAGAATTAATATAGTTATATTAGGCCTAGGAAACCTCATGGGAAGTCACACGTGCATTCAGTTTTCAATGCTGAGGGTAGGACTTGGTGCGAAAGACTGGACTTCAGATACTACTTCAAAAAAAAATAAATTCAGAGCCAGAGCTATTACCTCTCCCTCCCTCCCAGAACAGGAGTTCCTAAATTTACTGCGTCGCTACACTGCTTGCACTATGGCACAGAAGCCGCCCTCAGCCGCACGGGTGCTGGAAGCAGCGCTTGGCCAAGCCCCTCAGCGCCTGTGGTGTCCTTCGGACCTGTCAGGAGCAGCAACACGCGCTGGTGCCAAAGGAAGACTTGAGACCACATCGACTGGAAGCCACTGATACAAACAGGCACGCTTATATCACCGGGTATTATAAGAAAATTATGTACTCCTACACTTGATTTATGTTTCCATTATTTCAGCAACAGTTTTCTTGATTTATGTTTCTATTATTTCAGCAACAGTTTTTCTGTAGCATGTATTGTATCTCATCTAAACACCTTTGCTCTGGAGGTATTGGTAACAGTGAATACTGACACTAAAAAGAAATGGATATTTGTTTCCTAAATTACAGAGGTGCCCTACATTCATTTTTAAAATTAACTTCTCATATCATCTGATGGGTTTTTGTTCCAGGGGTAAATGTACAGTCAAAGAATCTTTGCTCTCACTGTAAAGAGCAGTGATAGCAACTAAAAACTGAAATCAAACTTGGCAGTGTTATCCTAATATTTAATTAATAATTACAACAAAAATCAAAGCTGTTATCTATGATCAAATCACCTAGGACAAGGATCCCTTCCTAAATTCAAGAAGAAAGAAAAAGTACATGAAGATAAACACCAAAAATTTGAGAAGCTACGTTACAGTTCACGTATTGAAACCTCTTCTACTTTCTTTATATTCCTTTTATTTAAGCAACTTTTGCATGTAAAACACAGTATCGTAACTTCTATTAAACAATGAAATTTGAGGAAAGAGGCAGAAGAGTTTCTGAAATAACCAATATCTCCAATGGCCATGAATTACTGTTAGCTCAGAACAAAGACAATTCAAAGAAGCATGTAAGTGTAAATTTGGTTTCTGAAGGTAAAATTTGTATTTCTTCACTATTTTTCCCATTCCATCATTCACAAAAACAGATGTTATGGAGAAAATCAAGCACTAAAGAAAATGAAGAGAAACATCAACTGAAATGAGTCCACAGTCCTGTACGTATGCCTTACAACAATTTTTGAATTGCATGACCACATGCAGAACCCCTTTTTATCAATTGAAGATCAGCCATTCAGATTTTCTTTATCCCCTGTGACTCAACGTATGGTTCCTAATGTTTAGCTTACTACAAACTATTCAAAACTTATCATAAAGGCAGACATTCCCCATTCTGAAGGGTTCTACATAACATTCAGCATCCAAGGGCTTCAAACCTACAACAGTTTTGTCAAAATACACACGACACTAGAGATATCATCTTGGTTTTGCAGAAAGACTTCAGTACAAAAAGTATCCACTAATTTTGTGTGACCGGCTTGGGATATCTTCTATAATATCTTAATGAAAGAAAGCAGGGAGCACTGCATTTCCTTCATTTTAAGATCATCGCTCCCCCTTTCTGGAAGTCTTTGTCACACTCTTTATTCACAGGAGAACAACTGGAACAAACGAGGGAAGAAGGGGGGTTGCAGCCTCATCACCACACACCATATGGCAACTGACCACAAAGCTAAAGGTCTCCCCATCCACCTTAAAGAAAAAGCACATTAAACTGAGAACCGTGGCATTCCCCTGGTTCTTGAATGCTTGCCTTTCAAAGCCTACTTACACTTTGAAAACAGGTTTTGTTTTTTCCCAGTTATCTCTACAGCATATCCACAATCATGTGGCTAGAAGTTAAAGAGAGAAGGAAAATGTCTTTAATAATTATATTAAATATTTTAATTTCACCGTAATACCTTACATAAAAACTAGTATCTAGTCATTTGCCAAGTTTACCATGGAGTTTTTAAATAAAGATGCTTTTTTTTCCCTTTTGCTTAGGAGGACACGATAATCAGCAATCACTTCCTCCTGCCCAGCCAAATGCAACAGGGCGGAGAGAAATCAAACCTGGCAAGCCAAGCGCTTGCTGTTCACTGCTGCGGCGACGCTGTTCTGGCTGCAGCCACAAGGCTTTCAGTACGGCTGTGCATGTGCTAATTCTCATAATCCTGGTTTAGTGGGTGGAAGGTGTGGAAAACTGTGCTACCTGCTCCCCTTAGAAAACACATATATGTATGTTTTTATTATAAAAATATGAAAATAACTATTATTAATTACAGCTATTACGTATTAGTTACCTTCTCCTAAGTTTTAAGGATAGAAGCAACAGAAAGTAACAAATCAGGCTAAGAGTGAAATACGCTTCTTGATACCACATGGACAGTGCCATACAGGCTGCCAAAAGGACAGATGTTCTTTGCTTTTCTATTAAAACAATATCTGTCTTCTGTAAGATGAAATCCAACATACTGTCTTTTTAGTTCCAATAAATACCCACTAGGGATGATCAGTCTTTTTTCCTTCTAAGCTGTAAGCACACAGGCAAGCTCACTCGCTTAAAATAGCCAGATTGCTCGTTTCCCCTACCCATGTTTCCCCCCCCTTCTCTAATTTTCCATTCTTTAAAAAGAAAACAAAAACAAACCTGCCACAGTTCCTCAAAATATGTCTTTGGAAGTCCCACTGTTTCAAATGTAGTTTCTGTCATAACATCAGATTGGGAACAATCTGGATGAGCCTCTCCGTTTGCTGACCAGGAAACCCTCAAATTCCTGTTTGGAATTTTGGACTGAACCCTTCTTTCTCTGGTCTTAGCAAAATCAAGCATTCAGTTCATTTTCTGTACAAAAGAAACAGCTTGAAAGCATCTGCAAGTCAGCCACTGCCTTCCCATCAGTAATTTTTCTTCTGTTCAGAGCTGATGTTAAACCAGCATTCAATAAAGTCAAAGTCCCTCTTTTAATATGTCCATTGCGCTTTATGTGGGTACTGTAACACTTTGCAGCATATGGCAGACTGGATATTGTTCTAGAAGGAAAGGCTCTGTTAACTACAAGCTAACAGCTATTTCAAAAATTGAAAATGAATCTCAAAAAAAAGAAAACTTGCTGTGAATTTCAGTATTAGGAAGGTATCAATTTATTCTCTTCTATTTACCAAAATAAAAGAGCATATTACAATCTCCCATATCAATAACCAAAAATTATTTCCTTTGCAAAGCAAGAGATTTTAACACTCTTCACACAACGTGTCAGAGTAAGACCTGTCAAGGACACCAGAAGGTGACTTATATTTGCCTTTATTTATAAAATCTATTAAAATCTATTTATCTCCATGATAACTCAAAACATGTATTTCTCCCACACAGAACATACTAAGTATTCATTTGACTGTAAAACAGTCAACTTTGTTATTATCATCACTTTAAATAATTTAATAATTCATTTAATTAAAATAATTAAATACATAAGAACTGGCTCGCTGATCCCAAACACCTTACATGATATCATGAATCTCTATGTGGAAGCATAAGAAAGGTGACACACACTACATATACTGATGTTATATTGTTCTTTAAATTAAAAACTATCCATATACTCTTTGGTCTTCAATGGCCAATCACTTTCAATCCAATTATTGTATTTCTTCAATTTTTTATGATGTAAGACTTGCTTACAAACTCATTTTATTTTCCTCAAAACTTATGCCTGTTTAATTCCTCTGAGCTCCTAGACTTCCACAAGTCACTACAAAGGGCTGACTACATTAAATTTCTTAAAAATATGGAATCCAAAGAGAGCAATTATGGGAATCCTCTTAAAATATGAAGCCCTTAAACTGAACTTCAAGTTCATGCTAAAAAGGGGAGATGTACTGAAGCTGACTGCATTTTATGGCAGTGACCTAATAAATATCAAGTGTAGATTCCTCATGAGGACTGTTCCACTGAAGACGTGTAGAATTCATGACATTCACTGAAGACCTCCAAAAACCCACACATAATAAATTTAAGTAAATGCAGTTGTCAGTTGAACAATACACGAGAAGGACTTCACCCGACTTTCCAAAGACAGCTTATCTAAGCTGCATAAAAGCCTATGGTTCAGGGTACAAAAACTTCTAACTGCTTAACATAACGACTAGAAACAGTGACAGAAAACACACTGACACTTCTTTATCTCTGGCTTCCACTTCCATGACCAAACACAACAAATAATAAAAATACCCACCTTACATATACAGCACTGACGTGTTCACCATGCTCCAAATCATTCTGCGCATACCCTTCACAATCCAATCAAGAAAAATGTTCAAGTATTTTCCAGTAATCAAACGACAAATCAGCTAGAAGCCTTTGATTAGGTTGCTAAGCAATCAGATGCTTTCTCAGTGCACTGTTCCCTTTGAGAAATCGGAAAGTAGATGCTACCAAAAGTGGAAGTAATTATTCTTTGTTTCCTTTGTGTTTGGTGCAGCACCAAAGACTATCAGCTGTGACTGCCTCAAACTCAGATCCGAGATCCCAGCCACTCCATGAAGACCCACCCTTCACTGTAACCAGGGAAAGATTTAAAAAACTTCCAAAAATACTGCTGAATATCAGAACCTAGGACTAGGGATAAGATTGAGTCTGTTAGCATCAAGCTGGGCCAGGCAAGCTCTTAAGACTTCCTAGATGTCTTTCACAGTGCTTGAACAGTCACACTACAGGATTTTCCTATCTTCAGGTAACCTTGAAAATTACTCGAAAAGGCAACCACATACATACGTGCAAGACTGTCTCTGTACATACATCTCAAAGTACAAATACTTGACCTTTCCTAGCTTGAGTTTGCTTGCACAGAACTACTTGTATGAAATATGCTTTACGTCCTGGACATTCAGAGGAGACCTTCTAAAGTAAAGTTCAGACACCACGCGTCTTTTAGATAATACCACACATTTTTTGGTCTACAATGTTTAGGGAATGGCATCAGCACTGATTTATCAGTTTATGATTTTATCAGTTTTGAAGTAAAAGCCACATGACTATGCAAAAATGTCTCAAAATATTTCAATATAAGATTAAACTACACTAGTGATTCAGTAAAGGACATTTGTTTTCAAAGATGAGCTTTAAACTAATGCTCCTACACAGTAGCCAGGGCCATCTTAAAACACCTAGATCAGGTTCAATTGCATCAAGTCTTTTTACCCAGTCTCTTTTACCAGATAGGAACCTCAGAAGACTTAAAAATAGTCAACACAAATTGCGTTTCAGATTGAAAAACAAACAAAAAAACCCCCCACAAACATAACAAAACCTCCCTCTATTCCCAGTAGCAGTAGATCTTATTCCTAAAACTAAACCAGAAGTCATTTCACACTCTCCCCCCTGCTCCCCTTCTGCTTAAAAGTAGGGAATTACGTTTATTGATCCAACCAAATTCTAAATTGGGCAGTTACATTTGGTCTCTCTACAGTCATCTGCAGTTTCAACAGAAATAGTCCCCACATCACATCTTAAACTCTGAGGATTTTTTTTTTTTTTACTGTTAAAATAGCTACTGTGCTCCACCTGTGAGTTTCAGTGATCTCTTTAGCTGACTTAACAACTCACAGGAGTCTTGTTTGACCTAATTAACTAAAGCTGACAGAGAACTTGCAGATCCTTTATTTAGAAGTGATACAAAAATAACAAATCTTATCAACACCTACAGGAAAAGAGAAAGTTATTCACCTTATTGCTATTATTCTTCTGTCTCTATGGAAGTCAAACACCGAGCTAGGCAACTACATAACAGCTACACATGCATTTCACCATAACAAATGCAATTTTGCATTTTTATACAGGCTTGCAGAAGTCTCTCCTAAAGGTTAGTTCTTGCTTCTCTGCCCTTTGTTTCTTGACTTTTTGGAGTAGTCACAAGAACAAGCTCATTTGCCCATAGCGGTACCAACAACAATTATGTTTTTCTTTCCTCTCCCACTCCACATGAAGTGCAGTACCAGGGAAGGGAATCTTTGACATCTTGTCTTTGTAAGCCTTCGTAATACTAAGAGAGGGCAAGTACAACCTTCTTTTAAATTTCTTAGGCTTCCCACAAAATGAAACAGGTATCTTGTCCAAATTAGTCTTAAAGAACACTTGAATGCCAGGCAAAAGAATAACACAAGAAAAAAATACAAGATCATACACTTGGTGACAACACACACATGTACACACAGGCCCATGCTCACATGTATGTACACACCTCATCAGATGTAGTTATCAGAAACTCTACCCATACTGTGAGCAACTTAGTGTTCAGTGCTTACACAATACAAGTTTAAAACCTCAGTTCCTGTGAACTACCTCCCCAAGAAAATTCACACAATGGCAGTAGAAGTAGGAAAATCCAAAGTAAGTAGGTTAAATAAGAATAGTGACCTTTTTGACAGAAAGTAGCTACTGAAGCTGTTTGTGCTCATCGTAGAAGCCTGCACACAGGCAGATCAGAATGAAGAGAACTGCTTTATTTTGCCTTACCGTGACACTATTTATCTGCACACAGACTACATATTCCAACAAAAAAATGTACTTTTCTTTATCCCTGATATATAAAAGCCTTTACTCCTTCAGAAATATTAAATGTTCAAGATTTTTTTGGATGGGCACACAATTTTTAACTAGGTTATCATTACTGCTACAAAAACTCAATATAAGTAACAACAACCTTGAATAAATTCTCATGTTTTTCATACCAAGATTGTTTGTGTCCCTATCCATTTCCACTTTCAGAGAAACCTCCTACATTTTCAGAAATCTTTATTGCTTTCTTAGTATTTTAAGTGATATGTTCTGAGTAGCTGGATGCTGATACTGTAACATGACGTACAGTAAAGCAGAGAACATCGTGTAACATCTTATTTGAAATTAATTTTAAGCACAGCCTTTCCTTTCAGAACTCATTGCCCATAAATGCCTTTTTCTCCACAGTCGCAGCTTCTAGTTCTACTATTACTTTACTTTCATGATGATTGAAAAATTTGTAAGAATCTCACAACACTGTGTAGTACAGTGAACTTAGGCTCACCTTCCCAGTATACAGACGTACAAATTAAAAATACCACATGGCTCTCATAAAGCTATTCAAGCTTCCCCACTCAGTTTCTTCCTGGTGATAGCATGAACTTTGGTCACAGAGAGCTGAGGGAGAATTCCAACACTTTAGGTAACCAGATTTTCTACAACAGCGTCTCAAACCTGCGTTTGCTTTGCCCTTGGCATTCCCTACTATTCTCCTCCTCTCTCCAGTTTCTTCCAGTTGAGTTATTTTGTCTTGAAACAACACAGCACCACTGTTCAGGAAGTATTTTAATTGCTCCAGGCTTCCTAGATAGCATATTCTAGTGCCCACTGTTTAATTGAGAGGCACATAGAAGCCTTACAATGCATCCCAACTGTATCACTAAAAGCAGCTTCTTGGAATTTTTAATTGAAACAAACTTGGTCTTTGAAACCAAAATCCAAGGAAGAAGTTTGTCAAAAAGTATGAGATGAACACGTCAGTCTATTCAGAGGTATTAAGAGATGTACGTTTTGTTTGGCAGTTGTCTGTTATGTATGGCACGGTGAAAGTGTCTACTGTTACCATTTATAAGCACTGACCTCCTGAAAGTATCTGCAGTAACAACTACCATTTAAACTTTAAGTATAGTATGGAACTTTTCCACAGAGCTGACTAGGCTCAGTAGCATGATGAATAACTTTAATTAGATTTCTTAGATGATTCATTTTACAGATTGGGATTAATAAAAATTTCTGCTGGTGCTGACCCAACAGCAAGCATTTCTGTTTAGTCTCTTAACACATTTTAAGACGTGACCTTCCAGTATAGCTTGTAGCCTGAACGCCAATTACAAAATCCTGATCCCAGCTCTACCACATCCATTTGTGCACCCATCTACACTTCCTCCAGCTTAAGACTGATGGCTTGTGACTGGGACAAACTTCTGTTACCCACCTAACAATAGCATAGATTGTTCTTTCATGTCAAAATAGCTATAGTTCAGCATCAGTAGTGTTGAACATAAATTATTCTTTAAACTGTGAAGGCGGTCAAACACTGACAGCATTGCCCAGAGAAGTTGTCAAGTCTCCACTCCAGGTGCCCAAAATATGACTAGACCCAATCCTGATCAACTGTCTCTACCTGACTCTACTTCAACAAGCAGTCGGGACTGGATGATCTCCAGATGCCTTCCAACCTAAATGATTCTGTAATTGTTTTTGTATCAGAATTTTATTTTTATTTTTGTATGATTTCAGGGGGAAAAAAAAAAGAAAAAAGAAAAAAGAAAAAAGCTTTTTTCCACTCCGAAGCTTTGCCAATCGGTTTTTAAATAGATGCCTACTTCCAAAGTCACACAAAAACAGTAAATTCTTTTCCCTGTTATTTAAGAATACAATAATGTTGTGTTCAGTGTTATAAGTATAATGAGCTAGAATAGAAAACAGTCCCAGAAATAAAATCATTAACTGAAAGTTAATGAGCTTTCTTTCTCCCTCCCCTCAAAGAATTAGTTTTAGCAATCAAAAAGAAATAGATTATTAGAAAGGAAGTTCAACCCATTTTTAAGTAAAACAATTCCCTTTTCTCAAATTCAATACTACTATCAGTATACTACTGTTGCCTTCTTCATAAGACACTAGGGAGAGAAAAGAATCTATCTTACACAAAGAAAACAGAAAAGATTACTTTATTCGCATACACCCGAGAGGTAAGTATTTGGAATGGAAAAAACAAGTAGTACTAGGTTAAGAGAAGTATTAAAAGATGGTATATACTATGTGCCATCATAGAAGAGGTTAGAAGAAGTGGAAGTAACAAAAAGAAAGCTAATTTCATAACAGACTTGATTGCTTTTTGAAGGGAGTAAGGAACACAGCTTGCTGTGTTACAGATACACTAGACTCATTTAACTGATCTTTTCTGGTTGCATTTCCTAGATAGCTAAACACTGGCATTTCAGGTGTAGATAAGGAAGTTGTACTCTACACAGAGGTATTTCTGTAAGGTAAGGGAAGAAAGGAAAATCATGCCTGTATCACCTACAGTTCTTGACCCTAATCCTACAGTTATGGCTTAAAATTACTAAGAAAAAATATAAATAAATAGAACAGGTAAAAAATACTTTCAAACGTGCAATTTTCTTACTTGCTGTTCCATAGGACTGGGGCATTAAAAAAAGTATAATAGGAATAAAAATGAAAGCAAAGGAAATGTCACCACATTATGTGGTAGCAACTGAAAATTATATAAAATAGATGAGGATAATATTTGGATGTTCATTTTTAATAGTGGAAGGAACAATACTGTGGAAAGACTTCTGTCTGACCTCTTCTTCTTTCCAACCTCAGATGCTAAAACAACTGCAGACTGCACTGAGTAATTCTTGAATGGACTCAGATCTTTAATTTTGTGTTACTAAACATGTCCTATTTCTCACTTATTTAAGAACCCATTAAAACCTATATTTTAAACTATGAAGCTTTCAGATCTGAAGACAAAATTTCAAAAACTGCTGAAGTTTCCAGCACAGCCCATTTGAAGTTCATATGATCAGTGATTCCTCAATTAGGCACTCCCTCCCCACTAGACAAAATGAATTTAACAATTCTTATTTTATGGTTTTCCTATTGGACTGGAATGCATGCAACGTGTCTCTTCTGCTTGAAAAACAGAGTACAATGAGAAGGGTACTGTTCTTACCACATACAGCTGTTTCCAGAGCACAGCCCATTCCTGTAGTGTTGCTGTGACTTCAGTCACAACAGAATCTTCAAGTGGAACAACTGTTTCATATTGCCTAGACAAGAGGGAAAATATTAGTAAGGTACCAGTTATTTGCAAAATGCTAAAACTTGATCTTTTTTTGACCTCTCAACGTAAAGGAAAATATTTTAAGAGTAACATTTTGTCCGTTGTAACACTGAAGCAACTCCCATATCTTATCAACTCTTCCTCAATTATATTCAACAAGAATGTGCTTATGTGAAGAATTTTCTAGTTACGTGTTCAATATTTAAATTATTCCAATTAAGGTCAATGAAAACACTTCATGATTACAGCACGTTATGCTATTTTGCTTGTAAATGGGATCCTTCAGTTTGTGTTCCTTCCATCTAAGCCTATCCAATATATTTTTTACCTCCAATTAACATGTTGTCCAATATAATCAATTACCCAAAAGATCTACCATCTTTGAACCCTTCCTATCCAGAAGACTTTTCAATATTGGATAGGAAACCTGAGTAGGATATCCTCTAATCAAAAGAATAGAACTTGTCCTTTTCTGGTCAAGGTCTTCCTTTCCCATT
The DNA here is from genome assembly GCA_011076525.1 of Nettapus auritus. NCBI lineage: Eukaryota > Metazoa > Chordata > Aves > Anseriformes > Anatidae > Nettapus > Nettapus auritus. Next base: position 8,503,128 of record CM021776.1, on the reverse strand, counting down.
GAAGAAGTATAGTGTGCTGTCTTCTATCGTTACACTAAGATGCAAGAATGAGATAACTAATGTATGCATTGTAACACATTATACTGTCTGAGTCATGAGTGCCCTGACTTGCCATTTACTTTGAATGGCATTACAGAAAAATGTCAAACACTGTAAAAATAAGGTCTACTTCAAGCTTCTGATCTTTCAGCAATTTTTAAAAGAGGGAGCATTAAAAATAAAAAATATTTCTGAAGCACATCTTGTTGGAAGAATTTTCCATAGCTCCTAGCATAGTGCCAGTGAAAAACACTGGCTCACAATGTGTTTTGGGACAGGCTGTGTCAAGTGAGAGTCCCTGCAGCACATCCAGCAACACAGGTGAAACACACACAGCCCTTCCTCTTTAGCAGTAAAGCCATGCACACAGCTACTTTGAAATTCGTCAGAAGGGAAGCTACAGACTCCCCACTCCATAAACAATTTAGACTGTTTGTTCTATCCCCTATGCAGAGCTAAATGAATGCTAACAAGTAAACACGAGAACAATGAGACGTACTTAATTCTGGAAGGTTGTGAGTTGGTTTTTTGTTTGTTTGTTTTTGAGAACAATTCATCATTAAAAATAGTATGATAGTATTATCGTATTTCTCTTTTGAAAATTTTATTACTAATAATTGTGCTTCATTAGCTAAGGCCAATTGCAATGTGGAGGGAGGAGGATGAAGCGGACAGCTGGATTAAGCTGTGCCTGAGGAGGTTCAGACTGGATACAAGGGAGAATTTATTCAGAGAGGGCAGTCAAGCACCGGAACAGGCTGCTTAGGGCAGTGGCAGAGTCCCCATCCCTGGAGGTATTTAAGAAATGTGTGGACATGGCCTAAGGTACATAGTTTAGCAATGGGACTCAGTAGATCAGGCTTACAGTTGGACTTGGTGATCTTGAAGGTCTTTTCCAACTTAAGAGTCACGACAAATTCACATCAACAACTTAAGTAAATCTCATGTTAAGATCTAAAATATACATACATTAGAAACATCACTATCTTAAAAACCTGGCATGGCCACATTAGGTATACATTTAACTCATTAAAGCTAGGACTGGAAAGCACCAATTCATACGTACCAGGATAGTAAGACAAATCACAACTTTTTCTATTATTATGCCAATGACCTTACCATTCCCACTAAACGCTGACAGATGCTAGGCATCTGAGATTGTGCTCTATTACACTACTTCACTTTTTTTTTTTCCCTTCTTCAAATTTGGCCACAATGAAAGACTAGTAAATCTGAATTCATGTTTTAATACATCTCCACAGAGTCAGCTACTAAGTATGATAAGTATGATACTAAGAACACGAAGAGCTCAAAACTTATTCTTTAACTCATAGCCAAAGACCATTTCAGTGGGCAAACAAAGATTCTGCATTTAGTATACACCACCAAAAGTTCGATTGATACTAACATTAAAAAAGATGCCACAACCACTTCTAGCTGAAAATTCAGTTCTTTTTGGATATCTGAAAATGCTATTACAGGGAAGGGATTCTGAATAGTTCAGCATTCCTTTAGGAAACCATAGAAAACTAAAGGATGAAAGGAATCACAATATACTTTAGCTAATATGGGAAAAAAATATTAAATCCAAAGGACGAAGTTCTTCTAAAGATTATTTTTGCAAATGGATTTACAAACTCTTGGCATCATTGAAAAATAAACCATTTTGGAAGATTAGCCTTCAACAGTATGGCTGTATTTAAAATGAATGTCTATCAGGACTATACTTAACTGTTTAAATAAAATGCTTTGCATTCCCATAACTATGACTTCCTGCATATTATACCTACATATTAATGACACTGCATTGCATTTTTGACCCAAAAATAAGAACAGTATACACTGTGCTTTATTATTTGGTGAGCATTGATACTGGCACTTTGAATATATTCCTACATACAGATGCAGAATTTCTTTTACCAAAACATGGCAGTGACCACGAGCTCTGATTAGGAACTGTATTATGTTCCGTTGTATCAACTGGTATACTAATCTTAGATACTTACTTCAAAAAAATTACATTAATTATCCTAGTAAGCATCCAAATAACCTGAAGAGGTTGCCCTTTAAAAATTCTGAACTAACATTTAGTACTAATAACAATAAATTGAAAGAAAGTATTCTTCCACCTAAGGAGAGTACACGTTAGGCATAGTCATTTTCCACAAAAGATAGATTTGATTACAAGTGAAGAAGCATCAGTACTACAGCTGCCCTTACAAACTTTACTCAAGTCATTTGAGACTAATCGTACAATTCAGGACTATTAGAAGTCAAATACTTTTCTAGAGGCACTTCATTAAATGACACAATGCTTTTTAAATCCCACATTTCATCGGCCACCTTGGATCACTGTATGAAATACTGCACTTCTAAATCTCCCCACAGTTGTCCTAATCTAGAAAATGCAGGTAAAAGCAGCCATAACCATGCAGGATATTGATTTGAGGAGTCTCAGTTAATCTCAGGAACCTTTGCAGGTTATAGAGCCTACATACAGTAAAGTCTGATGTTATGTTGCCATCAGCATTGCTATTCACATTAACTAAATTAAACCTAAGTCTAATAAGCCTTCCTGTTACAGCAAAGGTAAAAGATTTTCAGCAGTGTTCTTCAGTCATTCGTTGGGCTGAGGTGTGGGGGTTAGATGCTTTTGAAGTTTCCAATTAACATGGTTACCTTGTCAGCTATATTTTGTTGAAAATCTGTTGAGAAGTGAGATCTGCTGCCTACATGCCAGTGCCTCCATAGCAAACAGAATAGAATATAGAATTCTGCCAGTGAGGAGCAGTAAGAAACGAAAAATATAAATGGAATTCTTTAAAATGTGTGCATTTCAGATGATACCTCTGAAGTCAAGATTTTACGAGCAAAAGTGAACAGGAGTAAATAAAACTGGTTCTTGTAACATTAAAGAACATCAAGAAAACCAAAGACTTCATTACAGAGCTCTACAGAATAACATTTAAATTTCAAAACTTAATAAACACAAAAACTAAATAAACTAAAACCATTCCGTAAGTTTTAATATTAACTATTAAAAGTATTAACTGTTTCTTAGATTCCCTTCTAAACAAGAAAAACTATAGTTTCTTAAGGAAAAACACTCACCCTCTGTTACTGACAATTGCTTTTTTCAAGTGAATATAGTTTGCAGGAAAAATCCCCTGGAAGAGAGAAAAGCCTGTAAGTTATAAAAGTACACTTGCAGTTTTTAGCATTTATATTTATATTCCACAACATGTAATTGCAAATATACCATATTAAAACCCATCTATTACTGTGTCAAAGACACTACCACAGTCAGAAGTCAACACTCAAATTGGACACAATCATTCTAATTCATTTTAGGACAGGACAGCACTCTGAGTCAAACCTCCATCTTCAAGAGACCAGTTTCTTCAGAAGGAAGTTTTGCAAGTCTATTCAGTAAAAACATCATAGAAAGACTTATACCAAGAACTTTTCATTCCCCAAAGTTCCTAAAGTGTTCAGAAACACTGTTCTCTAGGAAATATGCTCTGGTATAAAGACAATAGGTAAGCCAATTATGACCAAATGAAAAGGTGCCATTCTAATCCTACCCAGCTGCCTTGGACAAGATTGAGAGCAAAGACCTATGCTTAAGAAAATTTCTTCCTGCTGCAAAGACTGCGTGAGGACAATAATCTGCTAATAGGTGATAAGCAAGCAGTCAGAAGGGGTGACAAGTGGGATGAGTTCTGAGAAACACGCAGCTTGCCATTAGCAGAAAGGCCTGAGTACCAGTACTACCTACCAGGGATGTTTACTGGAGAGATACAAGCTAACCTGCACAGCTAGCAAAATACCTATGGGGCATTTCACAGCATGGCATCAGCATGATTCCAGAACATGCCTACCTGCCAGCGTGCTGCATTACATTAAATGACAACAATGTGGGTTTAAAAAAAAAAAAAAAAAAAAGCCCACCATCCAATTTGTGTCTAGCCCCAACACCAGTACGTACTGCATTGTTTGCATACCCTGGGGCTACCTTTTTCCCCGTCTTTCTTCCCTCTTTCCCCACAAAGAACTGTCTGAACTCAACCAGGACAGCTCTGGGTATTTGCCTTTTGCTGTTCCCATGACAGCTGGATTCTAACCTTGCCTGTGCCAGCCAGTTCTTGTGAGACGAGACATGGAGAAAAGTAATTTAACCGAAGTTTTCATTGCATTCCATTATCTCTGTAAAAAAAGACAGCCCCAAATGCTCAGAGCAACCTCAGCCTGCAAGAATGGCAAATCTACATCTTCAGTGGGGAATACAAGATCAGCATTGTTCAACTTCAGGTGAAAAACAGCAGATGGACTCTCCGAAAAATTTCAGTAATCAAGTTTGAGCTTTACACTTTTAGAGCTTTAAAGCTTATTCAAAATGCTAAGAAAAATTCCTTCCTTTGGACAGGTGAGACTGACATTGCAGAAGCAGGGATGAACAACAGGAATGACTTCAGAAAAAAAACAAAAAAAAACAACAAAAAAAAACGTAACCGTTCATGGTTTCAGCCATATGAATATCTAGAAAAGGAAGAAACACTAATTCAGTTTCTTCTTTGGTTCGCTGATCCTGTGCTAGTTACCTAAGAAACCAAGGAAGGTTTGAAGGGCTCTCTTATCAAAACTGAGCCTACACTCAAGCATAAGTGTACCAACGCACACAAAGTAAGTAGAGGCTGTTCCATTAAGAGAGGATTACGCTTCTGCAAACATAATGCTGGTAACGTCAGGAAAAAAGTGATCTGTTACACATGAGAATCCGATACTCTTTTCTTTTTAAATACAGGCTGTATTTATAACAAAAGACAATGAAATAATGCTTACATAGCAGAAACTATTTACATGTTTGGATACACACATTTACATAAATATACATGCATTTATATCAGAACAGTTGAAAAAGCTCCCCAAAAGTATAATAGGGCTATCACTGGAAAACAACCAAATGCAGTGGTTGAACTGTAAAAGTCTAAAACAAACTTTTTCAGACTTTTTCCAAAATTGTTTTAGAACAATAAAATTTTATGTGTGTTCTTAAAAAATCCTGAATTAAGGAGTGCAAGTGCATCACCCTTCTACTGTTTTCTTGGGAGGAGTAAGGAGAGGCTCAAACTGGATAAAATTCTGATGTTTTGGGGGGTGACGAGTATTTTTCTCTCAATTTAGAAAATAAATCTAATCCTGCCATATGAAGAAAGTGGCAAGATTAGATTTAATTAAAATCCTGAGTGCAGGGAAAACTAAGAGTTTACAAGGGTTGCAACAGCAAAGTAGACAATCTAACTTAAAAAAAAAAAAAGTATTCACACTTACCTTTACATTGGGCTTCTTAATGGAAACACCTCTGTACCAGCCTAAAATCAGACAAAACACACTACATCAAATTCTGGTATTGTTGGCTTTACATAGAAGCAAGCTGACTGGAAACTATGTAACCACCGAGATCATCTCAAAAACCCACTGTGCATCAAATCATATTTTTTCAATTTTTTTTCTCTGCAACAACAATAAGCAATCAAGAACTTGGAATACTCCTATTTATTCCCACCAGGAGTAAAAGCAGCTTAATATACACTTTGTCTCTTCATTCACAGTCATAAGCCAGTTACAAAGATGTGTTCAGCATTCACGCAGTGAACATTTTTCTTACATGCTGATACAGGAGTCTCTTCCTGGTTTTATCTAGACCAAAAAAATCCAGGCTGCCCAAACCTGTCCCTTCAAAGACAGGAAGAGCTATTATCATACATTTCTAACATTGTTTAAACAATGATAAATCCTTTGCATACGTCTGGTCTTATGTATACCTGTGAGACTAGAGAAAAGACTTCAGGATTTAATTTCACAAATCCAATTATTAATTCTTGCATCCCCCATCAGATAACAGCACCAGACAGGACAACACATCAGAAGTAAAAGCCAAAGCTACAAAGGCTGCAAGTCAAACAGAAGAACCCAATTACTTCTATTTTGTACAGGTGAAATTAATGTCACTCCACGCAAGACAATGATTCACCTGATAAAAAAGTGCTGAAAACACCACCTAGTTTAACCACAGAAAAGGAGCACGCTCAAGTTGTCATGGTGGGTGAGCTGCTCTTCCACTTCATAAGATGCAAAACTGCCTCATATCATCATTAAAAATCTACTGTTCTCCTCAGATTTGGGTCTGATGCTTCAGCCCCAGCACACGAAGCCAGACCAGAAGACCTGAGGGGTCCTGGGGGGTGTTCTGAAGGAGCGTGCCAGGACACTGGCTGAGAAGAGGCCAGCGCAGCCCCGGCCATCAGGAGCCTCTGGCCAGGCTGTTTACCGGGAGGTGACAAGCAGCAAGTGCAAGTGCCTGCAGGCCACTCTCCTACCGTGGCCCAGCACTCAGACAGGCAATAGCCAACACGTGATACAAGTCAGCGACTACACGCAATCCAAATCCACAGGCCATAAAAATTCCTCCAAGTAATTTTCCCAGCAACTTCCTAGTTTTACTTTTTTCTGCATGGGACGGATATAATTTAATATCTGCAGCATGTAGAAGAGCACTAGGAGAACTGGTCAGCAATTTGCTATGGAGAATAGAGAAGAAAAGAACAAAGTAACTGTATATTGGGTGCCTCAGAAAAGGCACTATTTTTGGCTGAGTTATGACATGATTCATTTAGAGACTCGGCGTGCCTTGATTTTGTTTTCAAGACAGCCTCCTAGTCTTGACTTCTTTTTGTAAAGAAACTTGAATCAATATAAAAGAAAATTGATGAATTCAAGGCATTCATAAGCCCTAGTATGAAAAACAGCATCTCTTTATTATACAAATTCCTTATGTAAATAGGATATAATGCCAAAAATTCCCCATGGCATTGTTTACATTGAAAACTAAAATTGTTTTCAATTTATTTCTTATTTGGTCAAGCTTCATGGCAATCACATCAAGATAAGCATCTAACCACAAACAGTACATGAAGATATATGAACAGTATATGAACACCCTGCTACTCCACCAAGACTGGTTTGAAAGTGATGGTGCTTTACATGAATCCTTTCAGAACAGATTTCTCACAATGACCAGCATCAGCCAAGAAGACTGCATGTAAAAGCAACATTTTGGGACAGTACTTGAATGGCAGAGTGTTTATTTCTGCCAAGGGGAGCCGGTACACCCTCACCATGCAATCTGCTTCAGCGGCCCAGACAATACACTTGTACTTTATAATCTGAATTTTTCCTTGCCACTATTTGAATCCAGGATTATTATTATTATTGAGAACATGGAAATGTTTTTTTGACTTTCCTTTTGTAGGTACTTTTATACATTTGAAAACCTGCACATTTCCCTTCAATCTTGGAGATCAGGCTCTCCAGATCTTGGCTGTCCTTTCTTTTTCCTTTCTCAGTGCAGTACAGTATTTTTAGAATCACCCTTCTCTGATTTAAGTTTCCTCCAACTCCACACAAGCAAGATGCAGTAGAAGAGCTCACCAGTACTTGAAAGCATTAACTTGTTAGATATAATTCCATATTTGCTTCCAATGAACACCACTGAAACCTCATTCTGTATTTCGAAGTCAAAGCAATAAGAAAAGGTACACTGCTTTTTTTTTTTTTTTTCAAATAGATGTAGAAAATTGCATCTGCATTATGTTATTGACTACAATGAACTAAACCTGTATTCTTATAATTAGTCTTAAATACATTAATAGTGATCTAACCAGATCTTTTAAAGAATATTTATTTTAGAGGATTAATCACGACAGCCATTGAATCCAGGGAGCTGCTTCAGTTACTTGTGATCACTACGTGCACTACACCGTTAGACCTCAGCGCTAACATTTTTGGATATCACCATACTACAACCAAGTGCTAGTACTTTAGAATTATATCGTTCATTCTCTAGTGATATGTTTCCTTTAAAGGTTACTGACTTAATTGAAATGGTGAGAAAGATTTTAAAACTCAGAAAAACTTGTCTATGAAGTGACATGAATATTGTGAAGAAGTTAATCAACAATTGTGAGCATCTACAATTTGAACAGATTAACTTTCTAGTAAGTTACATTTTAAAAGAAGCTCTGAGGCAGACCTGCATATCTCAGTCTCATAATCTGAGAAATTAGAAGAGCTACCAATATTTTTTGATCTTTCCCTTTGAAAGAACCTTGGAAAAAAAAAAACACACACACAAAAAAAAAAACAATATTCTTTCCAAAAGCCACCTCATTTTCCAAAAGCCACCTCATAACCCTTTCCAAATTTCCAGTTAAACAACAAGAAGTCTAACACATAAAAAAAACAACCCCCTTTTTAAAAAAAATAAAAAAAAAAAAAAAAAAAAAAAAATTTTTATCTTTTTCCCAAAAAAAAAAAAAAAAAAAAAAAAGCTCTAATATTAAAGTTGAGTAAAGAAACACCAAGACTGTAGGGAAAAACCTCCATAGATAACATCATGGCAAAGAGAATTCTGGAAATAAATTATGTAAGTATTCATGGGAAATTGTGAACTTAAACTTGTACAGAAAGATCTGTTAGTAGAATCTGCCGCAAGAACACAAATCTTCATTGTCCTGCAAAAATAACACCACAAAAAATCAGGTTTTAATAATTAACAAAGACCACCATTTGCCAGGGTTTCAAATTGTCCCCACTGCAGGCACAATTCAGAGGTTCAAATTCCATTGAGAAAATGACATTTTCCCAAGGGAAAGCATTTCATGAAGTGGCCAGGGAGAGGACTGACATTAAAATGCCTGCAGGCTGGGTTCAGGGCAGGAGTAGTCACTGAGTTTAACAGAACTAAGAAAGAACATGTCTTTCTAAAGGACAGCCTAAAGACTCAGGCAAAAGAGGCTGAAATAAGAGAAGATTTTAATTCACATCAAAACCCAAATCCTTGACAATAATCCACATACGGCCTCCTTAATGCTCTCAGGAAATCTGTCCTAGTCTCAAGGCTATCCAGCAAGAGAGGTCATCAGAGTGGAAGAACTCAAGTTTGTAGTCGCATCTGAGAGCAGGGACAGGGTCCTGCATCTCCAGAGCAGCAGAGACAGCAATGAAACTGCCTGAAACCCCTTTGGGGCTAAGCGTGAATGTAAAAAGCTGAGGTTTCTCACAAGACAGCTCTGAGCAGAAAAGCTCTCAGGAAATGCCATCTTTTATTTTCATACATCAAGCCCGCCCTGATTTTACAATTAAGGACGTAACCAGAACAGAAAGACCAGCACTTCTGAGCTTTGCTTTGGAGAAACCAAGACCTAACATCCCTCAGCCTGAAAAGAACCAAGTTTTTCTAAAATGATTAGAACGCCTTGGAAACTAATAAGCTAGCTCAAAACCCAGCATAACCACCCTGAACATGACACAAACACGCATCCAGGAGCTCTTGGTCTGTTGACGGAAAGCAGCGGCATACCGTACTGCTGAGATTCACAGATTTACTATGCTGAAAGCACAGGGACACATAACACAAGCTCCTGCTCCGAAAGCCGGCTCTCCAGGCAAAGCCTACGTTCCAATACTTGCTGCAGCCTCATGTTCTCCAACCGGCAGAATAAAGAACAGCTTCATGGATGTGTCACAAATTATTGACAAGTTTTCCAGTAGTGAATTCCCAGCTACAATTAAAACATTACCGTGTGAAGTCTAACTAGAGATTTGATAATCACATTTTGCTCCTCTCTTAAAGCTTTGTATTTTTTGGCCAAAATTTAAAATTCATGACTCCAGATCTTATGCATGCAACGAAAACAAACCTAAATTTAAATTGCAGGGCTGACTGGATGTTGGGATTTAGTAAGCAGACCTTTATTCCACTAATTACACAGCTTCAAAAAGATTGATAAATACTGGGCAGTACATTTTATCTATCATACTTGTCTCTGTTGAGGTGATATGTGAAGGAAAAAAAATGCTTTCTGAAACTCTTCAAAACACCAATTTTAGGATAAAAATCTAGAAGCTTTAATTAAAAGTCTTCCACAGCAGAAATGTCGTGATGCCAAGCTGAATTCACCCTCAACCTTAAACAAGGCAAAACGAGGGTCTCACGTTGCAATTGCTACAATCTAAAGGTACAAAAGGGTAACGGGATAGAGCACCCAGCCCAGCTGTTAGCCAGAGGGTGCCAAGGGACACAACAAAGTAAAGTCAGACCCAATAACAGCCTTCTACTCCCTTACCTCTACTTAAAGCTCTATGGGAAGGGCGCCCTGCTCATCAGTGGTTCAGAGCATTCTTCAAAGGGAGACTTGATTTTTAAATATGAGGAAATCAGATGTAAAAGGCAGCAGCAATCACATTATAAACAACTTCGTCTCCAAACAGAGCTTGGGCCAAGAAGCAGTTTCTCTGAGGCACTACATTTGCCTAGGCCAAGTTTCCTTCACTACCTTAATTTTGTCAAGAAAAGCAAACTTTTGCAACAATTGTTCTGAGAAACTACTAAAAACCATAGAAGGAAATAAGTGATTCTCAGGACAAAAAACTGCAAAAACAGAGTGCTGCACAGCAGCACTTCGTTATACCCGTCTCCCTTAGGAACAGCTTTATTTACCATCCTATGACCAGGTCAAAATTAAGAGTGAAAACAAAATTTCAAATTCTGAAAAATATTTTAAAAAGAATAGAACTCCAGGGGTTTCTGTAACTAAAATGTGCAGCTCTGCTGCTCTGACAGCCTTCAGTGTTTTAGAACTTTTTTCAAATATTTCAATCCCAACATGTCTGTTATTTAAATGGCAGAATAATCTATTTAGTCACTAGGCTTCTGTGTTTAAGAAAAAAATGTTTCATTAAGTACAACTTTCAGCTACGAGGCCACTATCACAGACAACACTATGACTTTCTGCAGCTAACTATAAACCAAACAAAAATTTCAAGCATGGTCTTGCACCCTGCAGCTTTAACCCCAAATGAGGAATTTATTGAAAAAAGACCTGATTTCTTTTATGAAAGTTGTACCAAAGTATTTTATTATGAGCAACTATCTTATAGAATACTATTTAATTATTTCTTTTATTTAATTAGTACATTTAATAATCAGTTTTTTCAAACTGCTCAATAGCTAATACCAAAACCAAGTAGGAAAGTTCAACCTTTGAACTGTATTTAGTTTTTATTCCAATACGCATACCTAATTAAATTAGGCATAATTATATATATAACCTTATACATCTATTAGGTTATATATTTTATAGATATATACACACACACCCAGACACCTTAGCTACTCATTCTGAATTTTACACTAGTAAGACTTTGCGGCGCTGTGCGTAACCCTCCCATCTGAAGGAAAGCTATCTTTTGCACACGTTGGTCAATGAATAATTGCTTTTACCACTTAATCTGCACATAAGCTGCTTGCAGGGTATCTTTGTGTGCAGCTAACAGTATTCAAAGTGACCCAGAAGAGGGATGGCAACAATGCTTAGCAAAAGCTGTCTGACACCGCAACCACCACTCAATGCCAAGACCGCTCTGTTCTGAGCCTGGTGCTCCCAGCAGCGCCAGGACAGGATGAGCAGCAGATGAATGCCAGCCCCGGCTGCCAACACCACGTCAGGGAGCAGCCTGATGCCAGCAGAACCACAGGAAGATGCTAATAATGCAGTCAGAGATGCCACCACAAAAAGCAGAAGATGTAGAACTGGATCTTAGCGTTTTATCGTGGCCTTAGTCAAATAGAGAGCCACCCAGAAGCCATCCCTGCTCTCCAAAAGGCTGGTTCGAATAGCCAGGCCAAATTTTCCACAGCAGCTGCAGGGGTCCAAGAGACTTCATTTCCCCAGGCACACTCCACAAAAGGCGAAGAGCAAAAAGGGGTATCTCACTGGAGACATGATGGCACACCAGAGGCACCACCTCTCAAGCAGAGTTCTTCAAAATTAAGAAAAGCTAATTACAAGCTATCAGTGCTCTTAATTGTCCCAAATACTGGAAAGCCTTCATTTGACCATGGTGTCTGAGGAAACTACGTGTATTACACTTATTAAGAACACAACTACTAATATACACAACAATTAAACCATGCAACTGAATATTTGTGTGGATACCAGAACTCACGTGGGTAAGATAACGTTCTTTTAATCGGTACTTAAGACATCACCTTCCATTTCTATTTTTCAGTGAATATAAAGGAAACTCAAAATAATAATTAAAACCACTGAGGTTGAAGCGTTTTATAATCTAAAGAAAACTGCTTCCTACCAACAAAAATAAATGGACAAAACTCTCTTTGTTAGTTTACTTAGAATGCCACTCACAGCTACTGTCAGTGGCAGGGCAATAGCCACTGTGACACAAAGAGAGGGCGTTAATTGTGCAGGCCTCATGCACCTCAAACAACGAAGCACTCATGCCTTGTCACTCGAGACTAGAAAGCTCTGCCTTTCAGCGTCTGTAGGTGGCACACTGTTGCCATACCCTTTCACCTTCCCAGTGCATGGCAAGTACAGCACAGAACACCACTGTTTCAGTTCTCTCAATGGCATGATCATAAATGGAAAGACCAAAGAGGATCAGAGAGAGGAAAGTTGTGGAGACAAGCCCATAGCGTTGCATGGGGTTGTTGTGGCCAAAGCGCAGGACCTGGCACTTGGCCTTGCTGAACCTCATCCCATTGGCCTCTGCCCATCAACCCATCCTGTCCAGGTCCCTCTGCAGGGCCTTCCTACCCTCCGGCAGATCGACACTTCCCCCAACATGGTGTCATCTGCTAACTTACTGAGGGCATACTCGATTCCCTCATCCAAATCACCAATAAAGACATTAAAGGGGATGGGCCCCAACACCTACCCCTGGGAAAACCTACTGCTGTCCGGACGCCAGCTGGATTTCACTCTAGATGGAGGAGCCTTGCAATGACAGGATAGAGGGCTTAAAAAAAAACACAGGCAAGCAAAAAAATCACCTGCACAAATGTCTTCCACCCAGGAATCTGCCCAAGGGCCTCCTTTTTCAACAACCTGAAGACTGACACAAACTTCCTTTGAGGAATTGCCCTCAAAACTACTAGGAAAGGGAATACACAGAGACCAGTTATCTTAACGCTGTAAGGAGACAGACTGGATTAACCTTTTGCTTTCTTGCGAACAAGCTGATCCTTTCTTATTGTGCCTTTATTTCCTGGAGTTCTGAAAGTTTCCCAAATTGCTGGAAATGGTTTGAAAAATATCATGACCACTTTCAACAATACATACTGTTTTACTTAGAATTGCATTATCCTCATCAAGTAATTTTTCCTGAGCTTGCACCTTGTACTAATTCACAAGACCTTGTAAAAGATGACAATCAACACAATCAACACTATCAACATCCAGCGTTTGAATAAAGCCTAGCCCATCACACCACACTTAAAAACAAACAAACAAACAAAAAAAACACAATAAGCACGTTATCAATTCCTGGGAATAACAACACATCAATTGTTTATAGCATGCTTCTCTGTGGATTAAACATCACCACGGAGCCACAAGACTAAATCAAATTTTTATGTGTGCAGGTGAGGAAGCCATTATTATTCTGGAAAACTGCACACATTAAGTTTCTTCTTCATTAAAGAGTTAAGTCAGCTGGTAAACAAACAGAACGCCTGAATACAAGACAAGAGCAAAAGAGAGTTCTAGGCATGACAGAAGAAAAGCAGTCTTCTGACACGCATGCAAAAGGTTTGTGTAGCAACTTTAATACTGGAGATGAAAAAGGAAAGTACACTGAACAAACACAGAAACAAACCTACAACACTGTGGAATGTAAATTTGGAATTCAAATTTGTGGATCTGTGTTTTGAGTTTGTTTTTAACACTTCAGGATTAAGGTTACATTATTCAATATTTCACCAGAATTTAGTGAAACATTCTGATACTGTATCTTGTCAACCTATTTCTCAATAAATGTTTTACACCACTTACACCACTTGCTTACTCTAAACGTTGATAAAAATTCTCCTTTTAAATGCAGTAACTTCAATCAAACTAGTCACATGAATAAAAGAGAGGATTGTGCAATTTATTCAAACAGACATCTCCAGCCATGTAAGAAGGAACTGTATTTATAACATTTACAATAGCATTTTCCTTTAGATATAAAAGAACATGGGAAGGTAACTGCAAAGCAATTCTCCCTAAACATTTCTTCCTCCAGCACTGTTCCCAAATTCTTTGTCACTCTGTTTCATAACTAGTATTTTTCATGTGTTCAGATATTTCTAAGTAATAAACATAGATATAGTTAATTGAAATATATAACACTGAGAAAATACAGTTAAATTAACAAGGATTTTACACTTTTACATGCTGAAAATTTATTACAAGACCCAATTACAATAAAACAATCAAGTCAGGGTTCAAGATTTTCTGGACAGATGGTTAACTTAAAACACACTGACCCCCTATCAGACTGGATTAGTGCCAAAAGCACTCAGCCTTTCCTACAGAAAGTGGGTCAGATTAGATTTTTTTATCCAAGTGCTTTGATGCATCACGATTTCCAAGCAACTTAATAAAATCTGCCGCATTAAAATATTTTGTATTCTTACATAGAAAATAGGATTCCCACTTGAACATCACACTTACCTTCACATTTCTCTAGGATCTGAACAGTTTCACCTAGTTCCAGGACCAAGCCTTGCGGTACAGCTCCACGGAAGCTGCATATCACTAGAGGGTGGGGAAAAAAGAAAGAGAGACATGTGAGGGTTGAATCTGTGTGCATTTTTCTTCTAAGCGTAGCACTTTAGCTCATTCCCTACATAAAAATAGCTATTACACAGCTGCCCAGAAAGCCTGTCAGCCAGCTCTCCTCCTCATCAGATATCTTTATTTTGGCCCTTATCACAAGTTAAGCTCAGCAGTGGCATAAAAGCTGTGCTTTTTAAAAGACTTTTCAATTAAGCAAGGTTCGTAACGACTTTAATCACCAACCCCAGATTCATACTGGATACAAAGATTTCCTTGTCTCAGAAATCTTTCTCTACTACATTGACAGAACAGGCAGTCCTGACTACTGCCGTTGACTTCCTTTTGTTTTCTTTGAAATCACTTTCCTTCAAGTTGAAGCCATCTCAGGTACCATCTGTGCGGCTAACACACTACAAAAATCCTATATTAACGTATATTATTTTCATCAAATATTTTTCAAGGTATCAGTAGTTTTCATTAACTAGGGAGAATATGAACCTAACATTTCAGAAAACATGACGATGAACTAAAAATTACTAAACGAACTATGCAAAACAAATATGGTCTTGTATAAAGATACATTCTTCAACCACATTTATCAAAACGCAATAAGGTCATGGGCATTACCAGAACTATGACATATCAAAAGAACGGATGAATTGCAAATAAGGTTTCTTCCCCAGACTCCCCAAGCCCCATATGCCTGTTCAGCAGCATCTAAAATCTCACACAGGCACAGATTTAACTCAATCATCTGAGCACCTTGTTCTGAGTAAACGCGTGCTCAGGCACATGGCACTGGCTGCGTGTCACCCCAGGCACAGCACAGTACCACAAGTGGAATTCCAAGAGCTGGAACAGTGACCTCCAGTGGGCAATGTCCCTTTCCCAATTTAAGAGAATACTCCCCTTAAAACAGCTCAAGCTATGGCTGTTATGTTTCCATGGGATGGAGCTACGTTTCGTCTCCTCCCTGAATACTTTTTTTATGTCAAAGCCACTGAATCTCTTACGACTGAAGTTGCTTTGTGCAGAACTTACAAGGGAAGTTTTGCACAAAGAAGCTCAAGCTCGAGGAAGAAGAATGCCAGGAAAAGAACCAAGACCAACTTCTGCACCATTTACTACAAGGTATGTTTCTTGACGCTTCAATTGCCAAAAAAAAAAAAAAACAAGAAAAGAAAAGAAAAATGGTATAAAAAACTTCCCTACCAAACATCAAATGCATATGAGATGTCATAAAGGGAAAGATCAAGAAAAAAAAAAAAAAAATCAAACTACATGAAACAGGCACCACCCACACAAGTGAAAGTAATGAGAAAAAATTGGAATGAAAATCTGAAAACAACTTCCAATGTTTGCTCTGAGAGTCACTGCACTGCTTAATTAAAAAAGGAAAAAAGTAGGGATTCCATCAAACCTCTCAGCTCGTACAGCCCAGCAGAAGACACCACTGGTTAAATGAGGTTTGAAATTCTTGTTTACTTAAGAGACAGGAGAAACACGGCAACTGGCTCCAGACTGGAGTAAGACAGACAGCATAATCCAAGGAAAACACTGAGCTTGTCAGCATACTGGATTCATTCTTCACCCATGAAGAATTCATAAATATGGTTTTCAATCAAAGAAAAACCACTTAACACTTCTCACAAAGTGCAGAAACATTGGCAGTTGCCAATCTTTTACTGGCAGGCCACAATCAAACCTCCAGCGGCTGCTCCTCACCCCTCCAGTAATTCAGATAACAGTGCCCTTTAAATCCAGATTTCTTTTTCCCCTAATAAGGCATTTTACCCAAACAGGAAGGCACAAACTTCTTTTGAACTGTTGTCCAAAATACAGTCCTATATTCAAATAACATTACTCTTCCATTCAGACTACCCAAAGTAATAACAAATTTAAGCATATATTGAGAATGCTGTAAAATCCTGACACAGGGACCCACAGGCCTGGGACACATCACAATTAGTGCCTGAAGACAATGAGCCACTTGAGCTGCAGGCAGGTTAACGACTGACTGGTCTCGCTCAGTTGCATCCAACAAATACGTGAAGCTGAGAAGTGTTGCTGCAGGTTAACACCGCACTAGAAGTTCCGAACTGGGGAACAACCACTGGCTTCCTATAACAATTATTTCCTATACAAAACCCATGGAATTAAGGATGTAACCAGGGAAGAACTGGATGTGATGCAAACCCTAGCTCCCTGGTCATCAGATACCCGCCTATCTCGTAGCAATAAAGAGCAAGCCTGCAAGGAACACTAACAGAACAGTACTACGAAAACAGAGCACTGAGTCTTTCAACTGCTCATATAGTCAATTTCAAAAACAAGGACAGGAATAATGACTTAAATATATCTAAGCCTGTAAGAAATAATTCTAATAGATCCATTAGTTTATAGAAACAAACTATCCGTTTATTGAAGGCTCCTGCTGATCACACAAGGAAAATCTCAGAAGGGCTCTGTTGCATCAGTATGTCACCAGCTCTTCAGAATTCAGAGTACTCAGTCATGAGATGGCCAAAGCTCTTTTCTTAGATCTGAGTAAAAAAAAGTCATAGAACAGAAAAGAATCGACTCCATCAGCTGTAGATACAATCTAGATGACCATCTCAATTAGAAAGCTCTCAAACAGAAGTAACATCTACCTCCTGTTCCTCATTCTTAATAGAGCAGTATGAAACTAACTGCTTCACCAATAGATTTGTGCATTACACAAGTTTGCTGTGTTTGATGATTTTAATAATCATTAATTTTAAGACGGACATGTGAACAGCAAAACATTTTCAGATTAACAGAAGCCAAATCTCAAGGGTAGAAGACTTTTCAGCCATGCTAAACGATACAAAAGTCAGGAAAAGCTGAAGAACCCAAATAAACGGACCAAGTCCACCATAGTACATCAAGCCATATCTTGTTAGAACTACTTCACATATCCCAAAATTTTACTTTTTTTTTCATTTCAGAGATGGTAAGACACCTACTGATTGTGATGGAATCCCAGAGCTCTGCACCTGTTCTATAGCCTGATGTATGACTCCAAAGGTTATTGCCAAAGTTATGGACAGTGCTCCTGTTATTAAGCTAAAAGTGCAGTATGAAATCTTATTTACAAAGTCACTTCTAAGTACAGTTCTCTGCAGAATTACTTCAAAAGTATGAACACAAATGTGTGTGGGAAATACAGTATGATTTAACCATTCTAGAGAAAATCATTTACAGACAGGACCCCAGTACCTGACTTCTGCCCTTCCCACCAAGGCATTCTTTGTAGCACCACAAACATCTACCTACACAGTCCATCCCTCAGTAAGCCTCCGTCTTTTCTTTCAGGAGTGGTCTCCTCAGCCCCCAGAACAGAGCAGTGCATCATCACATCAGCCACACAGCAAAGGTTCTGCCCACCAGTTAGCAGATCTGAACAATCCCTCTCGGATTCCAGACATGCAGAATTTCAGACACTAAAGCCCCTCACCAGCCAGCTTTATAAAGGATGTCAGAACGTCATCCCTCCGCAGGCTTGATTTCAGCCAGCAGTTAGACCCAACATCCTTTGGAGAAGCACCACGCAGAGCAACTACAGGACAGAGGTTCTTCAGCTGTGTTACTTGCGCTGCACTGAAGTGGGCCACGGCAAAAGAAACTCCCTCCTCTGCAATTTTCCAGTAAGGAAGGCACAAACTCCTTCACACAGGCACTCACTCTCCAGCTGTGAGAGACAGCATGAAGGGACTGGGGATATAACAGATGGGACTGGAGTAATAGTTCGGAAATCCATAGATCAAGCAGGAGAGGACAGGCTCAGAAGCGCTCCCCTTGCCTAAGGACATGCCCTGCCACGGTGTGAGCAGCTGCACTACAACTCTCTGGCAGTAAGAGAAACTGTCTCAAAAGGACAGAATCGAAGGGCGCAGCTACACACGGCATTCTAAGAAAGAGCCAGTGGTTTTGCGTGGCTTGCTGATTCCTCATCTATTAGATAACTAAAGGAGCTGCTTGTCATATGGACAAAGATCCAATCAATACAAGCTACTGGGATTTTAGAGAAGCTAAAGAACAGCCCCTGTCAAGAGCTCTTGCAGAAGCTGAGCTTGGCTGTGATAAATTGGGAAGACATTTGCACAGATCAATAACTAGCACAGAGGTAGGAAACAGAAGAAAAGTCGGTTCTCTTCATGGAGACAGGCTGACCAGCAAGTTCTAAAGGGATCCATGTTGGAGCCTATTCTTTACAAGGTATTTCTCAGGGATCCAGGGAAGCCAGCATATAGCCCAGTGAGAAAGCCTGTGATGCTACTAAGGGCACCGATGAGCTGCAGAAGGACCTGACAGCCACGTGCAGAACTGGCAGACGTACGCCACTCAGTTTGCCTACAGGGCGGTGGTTTCACAAAGGCCGACAGCCCTAACAACCTCGCATGCACACCAACGGCCTCTCACCTTGCTACGACAGGAAACAAAGGAGACAAGATGCACCCCATGCTGCACAGGGACCTTTGTGTGACGAATTATTAGCCAGGACAGGATGCTTCCACCAGTAAGACAGAGCTGAAAGGCATGCAGAAAGCGTAACCGGTAGGCTGCACGGAGAAGGTGAACAGGGAGCGCCTGCCTCTCAGCCCTGCCAGGACCAAAATCCCACTCAGGCTGCAGGGCTGCCTTCATTTTCCTGTGCCACAGTTTAAAATAGGTCTTCCAGATTGTATCTGCTTCTAATCCAATTTCTGCATCCCAGCTTCCCCACCCAGTCTCACCTGAATCTCAGTGCTTCCAGATGTGTCAGTTACACCGTAACAGCAGTAAGAGAAATGCCCCATGTTTTCACATGAATAGTGGGAAGAGCTAAAAGGAAAACAGGCAAGTGCCAGAGAACCATGCAGCAGGACACCTCCACAGGAGATGTCCGGCAGAAGCTAGTCTGCTTGCCCCCCACACCACTTTCCTTAGTAAACAGATCAACCTACTTTGCAGCACTATGAACTTGCACAGGTATGCACCTTCTGCACACATTATTTTTCTCCAACCTATTTCCACACATTTCAGTAAAGCCTACAAAAATATTTTGACGTTGCATAACAAACTATTTACAATAAAAGTATCAGTTCAGCCCACAGTAAGTCATTTGTTTTACTTCATAAGGGAATAGAGCCCTTGCCCTCTCCAAATTCCCTGATACACCAGTGAAAATCAGAAGTCCTTATTTAAATAAGGGCTGAGAAACAAAATTGGTTCAAGAGGTTTCCATGTTTTCATTCCCTCTCCAGGTCTAAATTATGATTTTCTGATCATAAAGTTGGGATTATAATTTTTTTTTTTTGGCTTTGCTTTATTTCTCATGTTTTCCACAACAGAAATCACGTATGCTAGAGCATATCCAATATCACAGAATCACAGAATTTCTAGGTTGGAAGAGACCTCAAGATCATCAAGTCCAACCTCTGACCTAACACTAACAGTCCCCACTAAACCATTTCCCTAAGCTCTACATCTAAACTTAGATCTAAATTTAGTAAAATATACTAAAAGATTTTTGCTTCTCTTCAAAGCTTGGCCTCCCCAACATCTTGGGGTAATGAACTCTATGGGTTAACTTTGGGGAAAAAAGTAACATCACAGTATCAGTTGTAACCATGCTTTTTGTTTGTTTCATTGGGTCATTTTTAGTTGCATAACATGACAAAAAGAAACAGAAGGTTCCTGCACTCCTTCCCTTGTAACAGTTGCCATTTTGCAAACTCCCAACATATCCGTATTTATTCATTACTCCAGAAGACAAGTCTTCCCGGGCTGTGCGATGGTTCATCCCAGTTCTCTACTCATTATTATCAGCCTGACCAAAGTTCTGGTGACTTCTAATACTTTTAGAAGACACCAACAGAACGTAGAGGTGTTTGAGGTTGAAGCATGCCATTTAATTGTTCTGTCTGGTTTGTACTACAGTCAATGTGCAGTTATTCAGGCTATGCATTAATTATGCCCCCAAGCACATCTTCAGTCAAATAATTTCAAAAGCGATGAGGAAGATAATGCATAGGAGAAGCACAGTTGTAGTTGTGCAGCTCTACACCCAAATCATCACCCTACCAATTTAAAATCAAACCATGCAGACACTGTATTGGATTCTATGCTACAAATGCCAAAGTTCTGATTTTTTTTTTGATGGTGTAATTTATGTTCTGTAATACATAACCATATTTAGATTCACATCTCTATCACACCAGCTAAGAATTTGGTGTTTACATTTACTTTGAGTAAACACATATCATAAACACGAATTTCACAGTCCCTGTAAAGGAGTATAAAACGCTTAATTCTACAACAAATTTCCCATGGTCCACAAAGGGTTTTTTTTTGCTTGCTTATTCTGCCAATATCATAGTAAACTTTGTTTGCCTGAAGCATTTTTCATTTCTTTTTTAATTTAAAACTGTTAAGAGTGGGTCACTCCGAAAACTACTATTACATGAGCAGAAGTATACTGGTAAAAACCGCTACCTGGGCTCCAGACTCATCTTTCTAACTTTACAGTGTATTTCCAAATCTGGGAAAGATTCCTAAACGATGTGATACTCTAAGTGATACTTACCCACCAGTGAAGATCTCTTCCTACCTCAACTCTAACATAGTGAATTCCAAACATTTTTTACGTAGTCTTATACATAAGACCGTAGTTTAAATTTTAACTTCCCATTTGACCACTGCCAGTTATCTCTATTACTGGGTAACGTGGGGTACAGGTCAATCTTTGAGACCGCCCGTAAGATTGATTGGCCTTGAAGAAAACGATGTAATTACTCCAGACTGGTAAATTCAGGTTTACAGAGAGGATATATCTTTCCCTAAAGAGCTTTTCCATATGAGATGTTTTTAATAGATGGATTCATATCAAACAGTTATAAGCTAGTTTTAACAGCTGAATAAGATGAACTCGATTTTGCTCCCTGTAGTACCTAGATGATGATAATGACCCCATGTAACTTACGAGTTGCTGTATCAGGCGAGAGCAAAGATGGCTCTAAATACAAGCCCTTTTCCTTAGCAGAGGCTAAAATAAGGAGGTGAAGGAAAGGTATTAGAACAGGGCAGGGATGCAGCTTTCCACAACTTGAGCCATCTCTGCATTGGGACTTTCTGAATCAAAGGTTACCAGCATTAATTTTTGTGTATGTATTAAATAAAACGCTCCATACTTTTTCCTCTACAGCCCTACTCAAATGTTTTTACATGCCACCAACCCAAAACAGCTGTATTGTCCCAGAACTCGTACTTCACTTCGGCATCATACACAAAGTATTGTTATTTGTTCAGCTCCTCCATCACCGATGCCCTCTGGCATGTATTAAAATAGAGTGAACTCTCAATTTCTGTTCTTCCTCTCCATACCATTTATGGTTTTAGGATCCTCGAGGCTACCTTTCCTTAGTAATTCATTTTCCAAGAAGGGTAACAGATTCTCTGCACTTCTAATATGGCAAACAGGAAAAAATCCCTATAAACCACAGCAACATGACTGCACAAGAAAATTCACCTAAGAGTCAAGACGTAGCTTTACTTGGTTGTGAGGCAATTGCATTAAACAACCACCCCTACAGGCAGGAAGAATTAATACTTCCCCAACCACCTTCCAGTCTGAGCCTCTCTCAGAACCCACAACCCTTTTTGCTGCAAAAAGCAGTACTTCTTGCAAACAGATAATCATGGGCCTGGTCATTTAAAAGTATAAAAAACAGTTTACAAAGAAAAAAAAACTTCACATTTTTATCACAAAATGAAATGCCGATATGATTCTTTTGTGTGTGGAACAACCTGATTAAGCCTGGCAGCTTCAGACACTGCACCATCAGACCCTGATAATACTTGACAAGGGAACAGAAGCACAAGGAAATTAAAATTAAAACATTTTCATTTTGTTCTACAAATACCTAGAAGAGTATTTTCACCTTCATCCTACACCCTCCTAGTACTTACATGATTAATTGTCAGCGGACGTTTCAATTATTTGCCAGGAATGAATTTGAGACAGGCAAATTTATTTGCAAGTTCAGGCCCCAAAGAGAATGCTCACAAAGAGAACAGGAAACAAAATACTTCCAAACCACTGTGTTTAAGCAAACAGGTAACATAAAGAGCAGGTACAGAGGAAAGGAACCATCCAGTTACAACCTAAAGAACGTGTACCCAAGTAAAACACCACACTGTTTTTGCAGGAAGGGGTATGCTCATCAAAAATCCCCGTACACACAGTGCAGAACAGGGCTCTAATCCGATTGGAATTGCCAGGCACTAATGTAATACACACACAAAAAAGATTATCAAAAGCTGATTAAAAGCCATCCAAACATTACAACCGAAGAGGAGGGATTAAACAAAAGACATGAAGACATGAAGAAGAAGGCTAAAGAATATCTTGACCTTATTAATGGTCTACACGAACTTTTAGGGAAAACCTCGAGGAAGAAAAATATGCCGCAGAGTTAAAAGCAATCTGTTCCACGTAAGGCTTTGAGTATTTCCAAAATTACACCACAATTAAGTGCCGGTATGTCAGGCAGGCCGGGGAGCACTGGCAGTTGCTAGGCAGCATCTGCTCCTGTCAGAGCTGCCGCCTGCTTTGGGCGGCGCGGAACCTGGGCCAGGGACACCGCCACCAACCATCCATCGGGCTGCTGCAAGGCAGCTCGCTGCCATCGCACGGCATCTGCACGGCGCTCAGAGCGCTGCCTAGCAACACCGCCTCTTCCTACTGACTCATAGCAGCACTATGAAAATATTCGTGTAAAAAAGGAAACAGATGCCTGAGAAGAAAGGTGATCATTCACTAGCAAAGTGAATTATTGCTAGCATCTTTCCCCCGCCCTTCAGGATAAAAATAGAGGTTAGGCTCGAAAATCATGAGCCGTTTAAAATAGTTTTGCACATCCTGGTGACAAGAGGTAGGATGGGCAAAAAAAAAAATAGACCAGAAGCCCACAGCGCTGTCCGCTTTCTTACCTACATTAAGGAACTGACTTTGAGCTTCTAACTTGGCAGGCACCAACACCGGTCGCCCATCCCCTTCCTGTACTTCTATTCCCGATGCTCTGGCAGCGCTGAAGTCCCTCATCCCTGCATCATTCCCTCTGCGGGGGAAGGAAATGCAGCAGCTCCTTTTTCTGCCCTTTAATTAGGGACAAAGGCTGCTTCGCACCTCACCTGCACGGAGGAGGAACGCCCCACCGCAGCGCGCTGCTCGCCGTGTTCCTCACAGCAAGCACGGGCCACCCAAGGCCGCACTGCAGTGGTGAACGCTGGGAAGGAAAGTAAGGCGCCGGTCGGGTTCTGGCCATCCTCGAGGATGGAGATTGCACCACCTCCCCAGGCAGCCTGCCCCAGGGCTTCAGCACGCTGGCTGTGAGAATTAGCATCCTGTACAGCAACTGGCGACCAGGCTCCTTCTGCCTCCACTGGTCAGCTCTGCCCTGCCGGTGTTTCCCTATGAAGCAGCTGCCCACAAACCAGCCCCCGCTGGCCCCCGCTTACCCCACGCCGCAGCACCGCAGACCTTGCTGCAGCTCATCAGCCTGCCTGCTCCAAGGGGGGAGCCTCGCCACCTCGGCTGCCCAAGGACACAGTTGGCAGTGCAGCGAGCTATGAGAGCACCGCCAAGTCACCTGCACCAAAGCCACAGGTGTGCCCTATGCTTTATATCCTACTCCGTTTTACGCTGATCACAACTTCTGGTCTCGATGGCTAACTTAAGTTTGTAAGGCGAATATACCTTTGCATTTAGGATTGATTTGCACATTTCCCATCTGGAGGAGGATGGAAGAAGATGGCAGACTTATAAACGCATATTTAGCTTCTGCATCCTAGCTGAAAACTGTATTGGAGCCTATACTGTCTGCCACACAAGAACTTTCCGTGGAGATCCAAAGACAGCTTTTGCAAGACTGCCAAGAAACCTTTCAAACCCCACGCGAGGACTTTGACATTTCTGGTCAACCATTTGCTACTAACTTTCTAGGAAATGAAGTATTTACCGGACATAAGTGGAGACGCTTTCTTAGGAGATCTACAGAACTGTTCCCTCTTCTAATCTTGACTTAAGCAAACACATTAATTAACGTTCTGAACATGATTTGACACATTATCAAAATCTTCTTTTTCTCTTATTGCATCCTTCACCCAGGCTGAAATAATTCCCATTTTTAACAACAACAAGAAAGAGAATATTGTCTTGGGCAAGCAACCTGAAGCACAGTCACTCCAGCACCAAAAAACACACGAATCCAGGACCAGAAGTCACAGTTTCGGGCATTGCTATGATGAAGAAAGAGAAAGAGCCCTATTCTCTACTTCCACATCCCTGGAGACAAAAAAACAAACAAACAAACAAACAAACACCATTTCTGCAAGACCCCTTTCTTCAAAAGCAATCTTCCTTGGGGGAAAAAAACCCTTGGACCACAAAGAACCAAATACATTGCAGAAGGGAGGGAAAAAAAAACAAAAACAAAAATACAACAGAACAGGTTTTTTGTTTTGTTTTGAAATAGTTCTGATCAGATCAGCGTATTCAGAAAGGCTGAAAGGGAACAGCAACACGCCAAGTAGCGAGCTGCAAAAGCCAGGGGCGTGCCGGGGCACTGAGGAGCTACTGACAGCAGGAGCACAAGTGTGGCCAGCGGGCAGCAGAGCCAGGCCTTCCTGCAGCCTGCACCAAGGAGCCCTCGCAGCAGCACGGCCCATCGGTGCAACCTCCCCTCCACGGGAAAGGGGCATGAAGGGGACTCGCTTAGGCATGGGGGGCAGGTAACGGGGAGCGTGCAGCTCCATTTTATGCATCATGTTACAGCAGACGTCAGGGGAAAGTTATCACTTTCAAGAAGGTTGATCCTGCGTTCAGTGAAGCTATGCTGCTGCCTCTTTGGTTTGCCAAAAGTTGAGTTGCCCATCACTCAGCTCAAGACCATTTACAGACCATGAAAAACCACCACCACCACCACCACCACATCTAAGTTCAAACAGCAAACTATTTTTAGCATAATCCACATATTTTTGGCTTATTAATCCCACTCTGGCTGACACTTTCTTACTTGTACCTACACTCTCTCCATGCATATAATGTCGCCATACATACAAAAACAAGAAAGCAAGCGCTTCGGTGAAGCGGGCAACTTTATGCAGACATTTCACGGGCATCATCCTCTGCAAAGGCAGAGCACAGGTGAAGCAAACATCTCCTCCTGCCCTCTCGGGCTCAGACCCAGCTACTGGAATCACCCGCATCCATTCCCCACAGGAACCATCCAGCGCTGCCTAAGACACTCCACTGGGAAAGACTCCCTGCTGCCTTTATGACTCGACAGGGTGGACCACAGACCTCAGCAAGACGAAGGACTGCGGGCAAGCCAATACCCAAACAGGCCCGTAAGATGTACATTGCTCCCAGCCAGCTTCGGGCCAATCAGCAGTTCCGCTGGGTCTCCCTGACGTGTGTGCAAGGCTTCATTTTTTGGGGCGAGAAGACAGAAAGGGCAGGTGCGCTAGATCTACAGCTGGCATAAACATCTCATTCTTAAGCATATTTAGAAGGAAGAGAGAGTCCCCTGCTGCTCAAATGCTCAGAAACAAAAGATTTCTAGAAGAGGGAGCCACCTGCCAAAGCACACCGCACTACACTCTGGCGTGCTGGGTAACTCACAGACCTGTATTAAAATAAAGAGAATTAACAAAATCATTCACCACTCCCTAGTGCCACACTTTGCACAGAAGCTTCCTTACATTGTAACACTGAGACCAACCCTTAGTCGCGTTTCAGAGAGCAACTGGTACCAGCTTACCCCTGAAAGCAGAATGACCTGCTCCCAGTCACCGGCAGTTAGCCAGCACCACCTGCCATACGCCTTTCTTAAGGAAAGAGTCAAGAGAAGAAAATGAAGGGAGGTGCGGAAGCAGAGGCCCATCCCCAGCAGTAAGTAATCCCCTCACAACTCCGCTGCAAAGCACTTGGCCTGCTCAGGCCCACCGTTACCCTCAGTCCTCACTGGAGACTCTGTTCAAAAAGAACACAACGACATGTCTGAAAGGAAGGAACCAGCTACAGAAAGCTTAAGAGAGGCTTCCAGGATCTCAGAAGAGATCAACAAGTTGATTTTGACTCCCAAACACCTGAACAGAGGTCACTTGAACGAGATATCTCTCTGCCTTGAGGTTCAGTGAGCTTACATTTTGAAACAGTACAAGGAGTAAAACGTAGTGATATTAAGGCTGATTCATAACAAAACCAGTCAGTGGAAAGACTGCTGTCAGTTACAACTGGCTTTCAACCAAGATCCTTTAGCCTCTTCCACAGTGAGTATCGCAGCTGAGGAAGGAACACAGACTTAACTGACTCCACAAATTACCCAGGATTTCTACCTGAAGCATGAGAAGAAGCCACACCAGAACCTATAACTGCTGAATAATCTTTCAGACTTTCAATTCTTTGGTCAGTGTTTTCACATCCACATCTGAAAACACCTCCATTTGATCTGTGACACGCATATGACTACTGATTACATTAATTGTTGGAGGTCATCAGGCATTTACAGCTCTTTCACACAGAACTCCATTCCAAATCACCACTTAGCACATTAATCAGACAAGCTGCTGTACGTACATCTCACTGTGCTCATGATGACAAGGAAAGAAAATCTACCCCATGCTCAATGATCTCCTTTCTGTGGACTTTTAAATGGCACCCAATATGTAGTACAGTCTTCCCTAGATCGTGAGTTCTGGTGATAGTTCTCACGTTTCCCTGATGCTTGTCCTGGACTCTGGTTTTTTACAGAAGTACAGAATTACTCTAAAGCAAGGCTCTGCAAGAAAGTGAGACTCAAGTTCAGCAGAGCTACGCCACTAGCTGCTAATAGGAAAGAAGAACTAACAAACCATACCACTGCAAGCCACAACCTGCACCCGAGTCCCCCACTAACTTCCAGTGCTGCCTTTGGTTGTTCAAAATGAGAAACTACCTTCTACTCTTCCCCACTAACTTCACTCTGAAGAATCTCCCCTCCTGTCCTACAGGCTTGACAGTGAATTTAAACCCAAAGCATACAAATAAGGAACACCAAGCATGCACCTAAATGTTCTAAGAAGCAGGAGCATTCAAGGCACACTGCCACATACCTTTCTTTTTAACCACAACTGTTACCTGCCACAGCAAAAAGCACACAGAAGACCCTGTTCCTTGAATGAGAATGAAAAGCCTACTTTTCTACAAATGGGTATTTCTGTTCCCATCCCTTCCTTTTCACAAATAATCCCATGACAAACCCAGAGCAGTGCCACCAGACCTTCAGTCTCTCCACCCCCAGCCCTGCTCCAAGCACCCCTGCCTACGCAGCACCCCCCGGTCGCTGCTGCGCTCGCGCCAAGAGCTCCCCCTCCGCCTTCTCCAGCGAGCAAACAAAGCTGGATCGGGAAGAGTCCTCACAGAACTGGGATATCCATTCTTTTCAGCGAGTCAGCAGCTGTTTATCTGCGTATCTATCCACACAACACCAGCTAACTCCTTCTTCCCCAGCCAGACAGCAATTTTCATAACATTTGTAGGAAATGTATGCCTCCAACTGCCAATTCTCATCAGAAGGTGGTGCTCATCACTGGTGAAGAGGTGTTGTTACGTGAGGACAGAGAGCCTGTACACAGAGATCTTCACCCTCGAGAAGTCAGCCTAAATGCAAAACCCATTTTGTGTTGTGGTTGGAGCCGGAGAGGAAACACTGCCATCCCCATCCCACTGGCAACCAGCAGAAGTCCTGAAGTCCTAGCTGAATGCAGCACACGGCTTAACAGGGACTAGGCGGAGAAGCGCTCTCAAAACCACCAAAGCACCACAAGTTAAACCCACACTGCACTACTATCACTTCTAACTCACGCCTACATTCCGTACAGAGACCAACATAAACAGCTGATTCCTTGCCTTTGCATGGAATTTGAGAACTGTTTTTCTATTTCATTCCTTTTGTAGTTAGAAGTTTTTGGCCAATTTCTACTGTAATTGTGGACAACTAGTACTTAGATGATCTCAAACTAGTAATAGATTAATTCTTATCCAGACCCATAGGCAAGCTTTTCATGAGAGTAATCACGTTGTCATTATCATTTGGTCACTCTTGTCTAGAATAAAGGAGTCGAGACACGTCAGCCTCCTCGCAGAGCAGTATATGCAGTCCCCAGGTCACTTCAGTAACAGGAACGCAGCCCGACACTAGACTGCAGCCGAATCATTCGCTGCCGTGCTAAACTTTGCCTGAAAGTCTCTACTGCATGTAGAGGCCATACTGGAAGTCGCTACTCAGGTGCATCTTCAGAGTTGCACTCTTCCACAGGCATTTCAAGGTGTGATTCATTCCTCATTCAGCCAAATAACACCTATATATTTCCTTTATGACCCCTGGCTAACAAATTCTTTTGTTCATTCTCAAGTTCAAAGAGTAAAAACATGTTCTTCTGGGCAAAATATTTAATGGAACTAAGAATTACTCCCATCCACTGATCACGTCGTTTTCCTGACAAATCAGCAAGTCCCCAGGTATCAGCAGCACCTCCCCAAACCCCGTTACACAGAAGGTTTGAGTCCATCCCCCTGTACAGCTTCGGTCCCAAGACAGACCACTGGAGCACATCCTTAGTCACCTCCCCCCTGCTGCCAAGCTATTACGGTTTCTGGCAATAAGGTAAGAGAGGATGAAGTGTAATACACATCCCGCAACACAGAACCCAGCTGCAATGGCTGACATGGCTTCCCAGGTCATCAAAGACGGAGTTTTCCCTACTTTGGTGGAGGGTTATTTTTCCATCTCTCTGAAACTTTTCATTTTAAACTTGTAATAAACTGCTCCAGTGATGCAGAGAAGCTGCAGCGTTCATCAGCTCAAAACACTCCTTCAGTTAGCAACTGCCTTCTACGTGATGAGGTGAAAACCAGCAGCATGTTACGAGCTGTGCTCAGGGAAGGCAGACCTTCTCTAAGTCCTGCAGTCCTGCTTTCCCATCCATCACGGTGAGGCGCAGAGCGTGCAAACCAACGTTCAGCGGCAGGAAACAGGAAGATAGCGATCGAAAAGCAGAAGCTGCAGCACAGCGCTGTAACTGGGACACTGAGATGCTCCATCCTTTTGTAGAAGCAGCAAGGGAAGCGTTAGTTTTGTGCATGTGTGCTTACAGATTTACTTTTCATTCTTATCAATTAAGCGGTGAAAATAAACATACAAAATTTGTTTTAAATAACCCATGAACAGCTTCTATCCCAGTAACTGAACAGAGTGATAGGTGCTGTGTATGAAGGCAGGTTTTCCTCCACCCTTGTGATTTAACACATACATACCTAAAGTAGTCAGCCATATAAAGTACAGGATTAACTACATACATCTATTTTTTTCTTGAGAATCACCTAAACGTGCTCCTTGCACAAAAATAAAGCGGCAGAAATTGACAGCCTAATTAATTACATAATCAGCTCATAAGCATTTGGCAAATTTTAATTAGCAGTTATTTACTAAAAAGATCTTTCACCTTCTCAGCTTTTTCTTTTAATTCATTCTCGTTATTTAATGCTTGCTTTAGAAGCCTAATGTAACTAATCACATCACTTCAATAAATATTTTCATTCAGACAGAGACTGCTTTAAAAGTATTAAAACACTAGAGGGCTGGAGTTCGTTATCTTCAATAACCCATTTGGAAGTCTCACCGGCAGCTTTTGCAGCAGGCCATCCTCAGCAATGCTCCTGGAAGAACTGCCTGCCTTCCAGCAGCAGGTCCGGAGCTTTGAAAGCACAGCTGGGAGAAGAGGCACTGAATGTAAGTACTTCCAAATGGAACTGAAGGGAATTATTCACAGCCAATTGCACATCGCAGCTGAGAAGGACAAGCAAGGAAGAACTTCAGTGCTGTTAGAGCTTTTCGTATATTTATTTTAAACATCCCAAACAACCTTTCAATATCTTTCTTGCAAAAGTATACAGGGGCCTGCAGTAGAGCTGGGCAATCCAGTACAGAACTCTAAGCACCAAAAACTTCTTTTGGTTGCAGCTGGACAGGCAAGGAGAACTTCAGACCTGTCAAAAAGCCACCGATGTTCACATCAGTAAATTTAACATCAGGTAGCTGTAAAGGGCATGTGTACAAGGGTGCCAGCAAGTATGTGAGAAATGTCTTTTTACAGTCTTTGAAAGCAGAGTACAAAACCCTTCCATAGCAACTTGTTGAGAGGGGAAATGTGGAATCTTTATGGGAAAAAAAAAAAAAAAAGTACATAAATGATCATCTCCAACCCAAGCTATGTGATCTGTGTCCTTCTAACCTCCAATTTGCCTTCAACAAAGCAAACTGCATCCAAATTAACTACTTTTTATCACCACTTTGCTCTGACAAATAGAGGTGAGCAGGCAGCAAGGCTCTCCAGAGATACCCGAGTATCCCACCAGTAATCTGGTCATGGTATTGTGATGCTTGCAGAAATCTGTTTTTTTCCCCACCCAATTTCCATCAACAGAGAAATAACATCCATTGTCCTAATCCAAAGGCACAGTAAAAACTTCTCATAGCTTAAGGGGAGCATGCAGAAAATATACAGGGTTTCTTTGGATAGACAACAATAAAAACAATTCATAAAACCCAAACATAAACTCTTAGCACTAACTCATACCAAGAAATTTCTTTTTGTGTGCATTATTTTGTTCGTGAAACCACGGCAACTTGCATCAGAAAAAAAAAAAAAAATCTATCTATCTATCTATATTTTTGGTAGTGCATCTCCTAACAATCAAACTTTAT
Organism: Nettapus auritus; assembly: GCA_011076525.1. Lineage (NCBI taxonomy): Eukaryota > Metazoa > Chordata > Aves > Anseriformes > Anatidae > Nettapus > Nettapus auritus. The sequence continues at coordinate 8,471,594 of CM021776.1, read as the reverse complement.
CAATACCATTTTACCTTCCATAGCCTAGTTTCTCCAAAATGCATGAAAACAACCAGTCTCAAGTACTGGTGCTTCTCTCACCACTTGTAGTAACTAAGCTCCAGACACAAGCAGCATTTTTTGCCTGCTCTCCCTTCTCTGGAGGACTAAGCACCAACTTCAATTATAGGAAGAGCAATTAACAAAATCCAACAATAAAAATAGTAACAACAACAAACACACACCCTTGTCGAGACCGCACCAAAGTTCATAAAGAGTCAGCTAGTACGTCAGACCTACCTACACATCCGTTGCCTGAAACAACAACAAAAAAATCTCAGCAATATTCCTGAAAGTACAGAATGAACAAGAACAAGTGCTTACTTCAGTGAACATTCTCTTCTGGATGCCTCTTCTAGACTAGTTTACAACCTTAACTGAGATGTCCTCCTTACCCCCTCATGCATCTCCCTACACGAAATTAGTCCACCTGCTTCTCAGTTAAGGCAGCACACGTATTTTCTTATTTGAGAGCAGTGGCCGAGCAGCACACAAAACTCTGAACATCAAACCCTGCGGCACTGGCATTGCACAGCAAAGAAAAGTGACCACATCAATAGAACACAGGAAAACCAACGAGACTTTAAAAAAAAAAAAAAAAATTATTTTCTGCAGCATATGTTACAATAATACCAGCAAGTTTAGTACCAGGACAACAGAGGTGGCTTTGGTTTTTTTGATAGTTTTATTTTTTTAAACCAAGAGGTATGAACAAGGCTGCGATACTTTGTATTCCCTAAACACCCACACAGCATGTAACCAACCTTGTTACTTTTGCATATTCTCAGTGATTGCCCTATACCTGTGGTTTCACATCTAAAACACTAAACTTGATTGCATTTTTTTTTATTTAAACAAAAGTTAATTCCTTAATTTTATTATTTATTATGAAGATGTATGGGACGTATTTAGCAAAGCATTTGTTGCATGAGATGAAAAACTAGCAAAAAGCATTCTGATACATTTTGTTGCTCGCTGATACATTCAGAATTTGTTATAAACATTGTTGATGCTTCAACTCTTAACTGCATGTAAGTCAACCTGCAAAATCCCACTTTACCATACAAGTTAACAGATTGTCGTAACAAATCGGATTATGTATTTTTAAAATATTTGCAGAAAGGGATTATCACTACCCACTGTGGAGCTTATGTAACTATACGTACACCTGATAACTGTAACTTTAACAAAGCATTTAGCTAAGCAGCCGGGGCACGCGCTATCTACTTGTATTATTATACCCTGAGCATCACGGCAACGGTTCGTTTGAAACATTAAACCAAAATAAGAAGGAAAGAGCGTGCCTTCCTCTGATGAGGCACATTCCTGCACTTCACCAGACAGCGCTCGCTACGCTCCGTAGCCCTGACGTTTACCAAACGAAACGGGGCGAAGCCATCGGGGGCGAGCTCCGGGAGCAGGGCACGCGCCCGGGGGCGGCGGGGGCGGCTCCCAGCCAGGGGCAGCAGCGGCCCCGCGCAGCGCCGCAGGACCCCGCCGGCCGCTCCCGCCCCCCGCAGCAGGTGCAGCGCCGACGCCCCCTAATGACACCGCGCCGGAGCCGTTCCCCTGCTCCAAACTCCACATAAACAAGCACGCCACAAAGCGCGGATTAAGACGGAGGAGGGGAGGAAAAAAAAAAAGAAAAAAAAAAAAAAGAAAAGAAAAAAAAACAACACACAAAACACCGCGCGCTGAAGGCGATGAAGGGCCGAGCGCCGCGGGCAGCCCGCTCCTGTCAGTCGCCGCCGCCGGGGCCGAGCCGAGCACGGCCGGGGGCGACCCCCGAGGGGCGGCGGAGGTCGGGGCCCGGCGGCGGGGGCGAGGGGCCGGGCCGAGGGGCGGCAGCACCTACCCACGCCGTATTTCTCCTCCTCGGTCGGGCTCCACATGCTGCTGCTGCTGTTGCGGCGGCCGGCCGCGGATCCCCTGGGCAGAGCGAAGCGGGCGAGCGCCGCTCATGGAGCGGGGGCGGCTTTGGCTTCTCCTCCTCCTCCCCCCTCAGCGGGGGCGCTGCTCCGCGGCCGCCGCACCGGCAGCCCCCGCCCGGGCTCCGCGCACCCTGCGGGTCCCGGCAGGGCGAGAGCTGAGGGGAGGGGGAGGGGGGGGCGAGAGGAGGTCGCCCCCTCGCTCCCTCCGCCCGCGCGTCCCGCCCGCAGGGGCGACGGCCGCGGCTCCCCTGAGCGCCCGGGCTGTGGCGGGACTCGCGGTGGCCCTCCCGGCGCGGCGCTGCCGACGCGGCGGCCCCGCGGA
>CM021776.1:8364696-8468902 GCA_011076525.1 Nettapus auritus | reverse complement strand
GCGGAGCCCGGCGCGCATGCGCGGCTCGCACCGCCTCCTCCCCCCCCCCCGCCCCCCTCCCATCCCCCTCCCGCGCGGCCGCACGAGGCGCGCGCGGGCGCGAGGCGCGGGGGCGGCGGCCCGTGGCCCCATCCCCCCCCCCCGCAGCACTGGGCGGGAAACGGCTGTGAGGGAGCGGCCGAGGTCCTGTCAGCGCCCGGGGGCTGCGGCACCGGAGGGGGGAACCGGGGTAAAAAGGGAGTGGGGTCTCTGGTCGGAGCCTTCCCAAAGCGACAGGAAGAAACAACGCTCTCTGTACAGCGTTTTCAGAAACCTTTGTAAATTGCTTGATGTCAAGTTTGAGGATTACATCAAACTTTTTAATAATATAACTTCAGATGTACCCAACACTTTTTATAGAATATCTGTTCTATCATTATGTAATAAAACAGAATGAAAGTCATCTATTTGCACTACAGAACTTAGGTTGCTGTGGAAACCTTCATTATTTATTTTTTTAACGTGTGCAACTTACTTTTCAACACTGAAGATGGCCAGCTTTCTGTTTAGGTTTTTGTTCGGTTTGGAGCTGTTGGATTTTCCTTTCCTGGGCAGAGTACAAACAGAAAGCGGCCAATAAGTACGCATGTTTTACATTATCGATGGAGAAAGCCCAACTTATTCAATCACATTTTAATTCAGATTCAAGTTAAGCATATATATTTACAATAGCTTCATTACCTCCCCTCCTGAGGCACTCCCACAGCATGCAGAAATAGCTTTCTGAAGGGACAAAAACTGACATTGAGTTGCACCTGTTGGAGATAGGCTGCTGCTGATATTTAGAACTTCAGATGTATGGTTTTTTTCAGTAATAAATACCTGTTCATCTCTTGCTAGTACTTTGGGAGCAGAAAACCTCTGTAATGACATTCAGTTAATTCTTCAAGCTCTCTGTTTCCTCATTCCCCAACACTTCATGGATACTTCTTGCTGCCAATTGACCACCAGCAAAGCAGATCCCTTTCCTGCTTAAAAAAATTAAAGAACAAAGCAGAATTTTCTTCGAAGTACAACCATGTCCAAGTTCACACTTCTCACTAAGGTAAATATGGAATGAAGGTAGACTTGGAAAGAGAAAAAGCGAACCTCCAAAGTTTTAATGAACTTGAGAACACAGAGATCTACAAAATAGCTGAAGGAACAGGACCTGCAAGGAACTAAACTTGTACGTGAAATATAGCGTTATTACGTATGTCTTTCCAACACTTTTCTGCACCGCTGCTGGTGATACCTATTTTTGAACAGTCACTAGAGGGGTGCATGATCTGCTTAAGAAAAAACAAACAAACAAAAAACAGTACATCTAACTGTAGTGTTAGTAGGATGCACATTTGCATAACTTAAAGCTACCAAATATATTTACACCTGTTCCTCTGATTCGCATTCACCACCTTAATGAGTCTCCTATCACCTCTACGTACATACTGATTGCTTTGGTAAATATTCTTAGCCAAAGTGTAGCACAGAACAAACACCTCATCCCGTAAGCAGGCAGCGGCACTTATCTCCCAGGCAGTAAATAGGTACTCCAGATCATCCATATGCAGAGAGACAGACCAATGCAAACAGCAAATATTGTGTGGGGCTGCAAAACAACCATTTCTTCCCTCTTCTACCTCTCAACACAGCTGACTAGTGTTCACACTGTTCTGTAAAGCACAGTAAAGTATAATAGTATTGTGCAACAAACGCAAGCAAGAAATTTAGAGGGTTACATGTCCAATTTTTGTCTTTATGGAGCTGTTTTTAAATGATCCTTACTAAGTGGAGTGCAGATTTCAAAACCACCACTGCAGAACTGAAATCCAATGCCTGCTTCATTAGATTATATAGATGTTTTGAAGGTTTTGTTAACAAGTTTTTAAAATTAACTTCATCAAAGTAAATTTGAAAATTTCCTGCACATGCCAGAGCTCCTAAAAGAAGAACTTCTGCCAGTGGACATCTTGGATCCCAAATGCTTTTCAGAGGAAAGGAGCCTTCCATTACAGAAAGTCAGAGGGAAAAAAATATATATATATATTATTATTTTGCATAACTCTGGTAAAAGTTACTTAACGACTACTGTGCGCGTACAGGAGCTGTTGTGTCAGAAACGTGGTGAATTGCTCATGGTTAAGTTACCACAAATGCAATTGCCCTTAACCAAGCAGAACACACATTAATGCAGTAGTAATTAAAGTACATCTTATATCCTACTATCTTGCTATAATATAGATGTGATCTGAAAGACAGCTAGCTAGGGAATGGAGAGATTTGACACAGTTTCTTAAATAGATCAAGGGAACTGTACAATCCTTTCAAACGCTCTACAAGGGACAATGGAAGGTCAGAGTGCAGAAAGCAGGGATTCTCATACCTCCCTGCAAGCAAATTCTTCCCAGTTATCTCAGCCTTACAGTATTGTGGAACATAACACCTCCTGCCCTCCCTTTCAGGTAAGAGCATCCCTATGCTTTACCCTTTCTCCCCATTCTCAGGGCTATAGATGCTGGTACTTCTACTTCCATTATTACTGCAAACCTCTGTTTTACAAACACAGCCCGGATCCCCTGCTATCAGAGAAAATCAGCGATGACTTTTAACCCCCCTCTGACAGTCAGTTTATTTGCTTACATTACTTCCTTTTCCACTCTTAGAGCTCCAACTTTGCAAGCTTGTTTCTTTTATAGTTCATATTCTCCCCCTGTTCATAAGATGGTTTAAGCTATTAAACAACTTGGCTTTCCTATATAATGATAAATTGCAAGGAGAAGCAAAAGGATCTGAAACAAATACATTCTATCACCATCTCCCACAACCTCGCAGGTCCTTTTGAAGCACAAAGCGTTTCTCCTTTGTCCCTCAAAATAAGGATTCACAGATCTCAATAACTGAGCTGTTCTTGTTTTGATGAAGTAATCCTCTGAAACTTTTAAGTGGGAGGTCTTGGCTCTTGATGTATGGATCCAAATTATATTATTTTTCCTATAGCCCAAGGCCATCTCACAGACTTTTCCCTAAGAAGCAAGGACTAAACTGCCACAGTGGGAATCTAAAGGTAGCAAATGGACAGCAATATTTCCCTTTAGAGCACTATCCATTGCAGTGTTTGTGCCACACAACCTCATTCACCCAAGTATGCTTTCATCAGTATCATTTCTGATTATTGCTCAGGATCAGGGAAGATTTTAAAGACCATTATCTTTGGATTTTTTAAAAATGCAGAACAAGCTCTTTATTAGCAGCCTTCTCTCCTCCCACACCTCAACGTTTCTCAGAGGTGCAGGTAAGGAAAGCTGACCCCTCCATGCCAGGCAGCATTTCCAGCTAGTACTTATGGCTCTATCATGTATTCACTATCAAATGCCTGAAATGGGAGCCTATGATTGAAAGCAACCAAAACACATCTAACCTTATCATGTGCGACACAGGAAATGTATTTTTCAGGTAATCCTAGGAACTTCTCAGTGACCATAGTTCAATCTTTCCATTCCTTTAGCACCAAAATTTTCCTTTCATGAAAAGTGGAAGTCAGCATAAAATATTCCAGTACTTCCTGTATTTTTTGTTCTTATCTTCAAAGCAAGTGAAAGCTAAAGTCATCCTGGGACAAGGAGAGGGGGAAAGAGGTACTTTCAAGTATCCCCAGAACATCAGACATTTGGAGTTAAGTCTCACCTTAAAACAAACAAACAAACAAACAAACAAAAACAACACCAACATCCACAAACAAAAAAATCCACAATGACCAACTAAGAGCAAAGAACACAACTTGCTGTTGCAAATATGCTAACTTATTTTTTACTCTATTTGTAACGTTGCTTGAAAACCAATTATAAAATCAGGAAAGAGCAGGACTTGCATAAGAACAAATACAGATCAGTGTTGTTATGCCAACATAAAACAATTTGTAAGTTTATATATTGTTTGCCTAGAAGGTGTCCAAATTAAGTCAGACAATTATTTTCATTTATTTTCAGTAGAAAAAAAGAAGAGACTAAGACTGACTAATGTGTTAATACAAATAGCGTTCATCAAGTATAATTACTAAAAATTCAGTGCAGGTGGTAATTTTGTAGTCAGCTGGACCTTTATTTGTCATCACCTTAGTGTCACCACACCTCACGCTGAACAAACATTTTCCTGATACTAAAGCAGAATACTTTGTTCTTCAATTTGTAAAAAGGGTAAATATTCATTTGAATCTTCATGTTTCATAAATACTCAAGAAATTTGAGAAAAACAATATTGCAGCCTTATTCTCACTTACCCCTAATATCCTCACTACAGCAAATTACCTAGTAAAAGAGCGAGAAATTATAAAATGTTAATTAGCACTGTTGTGACAAATTGGTACCTTTTCCTATTAATTTCTTCTAATGTTCAGGATATAAGAAGCCCTTCCAAAGTAACAATTAGCTCCTGTCATTTTTTGAAAAGAGACTTCAGAAATATTTGTGAACTCTTCTTCTGAGCTTCTGAGCATGATTTTTTTTTTTTTTTTTCCCCTTTTGGTGGTCTTTCATTTCTGATCTTAGGTATCATATATTTATTGCCTTGAAAGATTTCATTCTAAGAAATCTATACTATTGAGAGAAAACATCTGAGAACTGGTTGCATCACTCCTGGAAATGCAACAGGGCTGCCATTTCAGAGGCTGCCTTAAGTGTTTTTAGCTGTCACTTAACCAATCTCTAGCCAAATCTCTGCAAGGGAATGCAGAGTAATTTATTATTTTGTTGTTGTTGTTTGCTTGTTTGTTTTTCTTATTTGTTCCTCCAGTTCTCTGTCTCACGTTATTGCTTTGTTTCAAGGACAACCGAGCCTTGGTTTGTAGGGAAGAAAACAACCTGAAGTACCTCCGGGGTTAGGGGCTGAAGGCTCACAGCTTGCTCTCCCTCCCCGACACCCGCTGTCGATCTGTAAAACAGGCAGGGAGCGGGTTCATTCCCCTTTGAACCTTCTGACAGGCAAGGGCAGGAAGAGCCGCGGCCGGGCTGCCCTCCGCCAGGCCCCGCTGCCTTCCTGGCGCTCTGGACGCCCCCGCTCGCGGCGCAGCGCGGGGCCCGCCGGGCAGCGGCCATTTTGTGGGCCCGGCGCCCCTGGCGCTCTCCGTGGTGCTGCCGCGGGCGGGAAGCGATCGTGGCCGGGAGGCGACGGCGGGCCCGCAGCGCGCTGCCGCGTGTTAGGGCCGCTGCGACCGGGCTGGGCACGGCCTCCTGCCCCTGCTCCGCGGCCCGGCAGCGGCCCCAAATCCCGTTCCTTGCGTCCTCATGAGGAAAGCAGGAGCTGGCCGTGCTGGTCAACGCGCGAGCTGCAGGACCAGCGGGCTGCGTTGCTTCTGGCCACCACCCTTTGACCTTTGTACAGAGAATATGTTCTTGCCTGGAACTAAAACTATCATCAGCCATAGGAAATTAGCATCAACAATTGGAAAAATGTGAGTCTGGAAGAACTGAGATGGATAATTTGCAGTCCTGATGAGCCTCCGTTCCTGATGAACCGACGTTCATCTCATTTTACTTTGCAGCCGGCTGGTGCACACAGCTTAGCAGGGGTCATACTATTCCAGTACAACTACTGAGAAGCGCGGTGACTGGCATAACAGTCATGGCAAGGTGCTCAATACCTGAGAAACAGCATTTACCATTTTCCTTCTATTGTACTGCCCATATTAATTACATATTTATTTATAAAATGTGATAATCATCCTCTATGTTTGTCTGTTTCTTTTTTTTTTAAACCAAAATACAGTATTGAATATATGTATATTCAAAACAAATACAGAATGCCTTTTGATATTTAATATTTATATAATTAATATTTAAAATATTAACTTTTTGCTTTTACTATATTGAAACAAATAAAATATGAATAGGTCAATAGATAGCTAAATCAAATTTCTAATTGCTAGTGTCATGTGCCCAGAGGGAGATTTTCTACCTAAAAAGTAGGTAATGGTTAAGTATACGAACTACATTTCCAATTCTTTTTGCAATCTGAAATCCTTATGAAAGACATGACAATATTCTAATCTTTAAAACAAAAAGAGAGAGATCTACTCGTGTTGCCAGCATTCCACTTCAGTCTTTTATAGATCAAACCTTTGGAGCCTGTTCTCACTCATGCCGAAACCATAACTACATCCAAAGACACTCAGCTGTGTCACTTAGTTTAACTGGGAACAAAATAAAACAAAACAAAAAGCTGTCAGAAACATAGTTTAGGAGCTTTGACCTGTGTAATGGAACCAAGATCATCTTGAGCAGAATAAGAGAATGTAGGAACATTTTGCTACCTGACCCAGCAGAACAATTAGTCAAGAACAACAGTTACAAAAACTGGCACGTCTCTGAGTGAAAAGGATTAAGTTACCATAAATCCATCCAGTCTACTTACATCCAGCTCTGAAAGTGAATCAACAAAAAGTGACCAGCAGCTGATTCCTCTAAACAACAAAAGCATGGACACCTCATCAGCTATCACCACAAAGAAGTAATCAATAATCACATAAACACAATCTAATACCTTAATGTAGTACAGTCAAACTGGTAAGGAACTCTTAATATACCAAACAATCTTCTACTCAGAAATAGATGACATCCATATATCCCCTCAAGGATATTGAATATTCACTTTTCTTTAGTGCTGTTCTTTACACTCTAGCAATCAGAAAATTTCTGACAGTTGTTCATCAAGCAAAAGGGCACACATTCATGTCTTGTCTCCCCCCAAATGCTCAATGAACAACGCTGGTGTAAACTAACACAGGAAAGACTTAGCCTAGAGCTCCTCAAGATGCTTTCTATCTGTAGCATACATGCAAGCAGCAGCTCAGTCTATATGGGAGGTATTTTCCTGATAAACAGAAATGTCTTATCATGGAGTGACGGACTGAGCCATTAGGAGAAAAAGCCCAGCTTAAGCAGACTATCTCCACATGGAGAAAAACAAACAAACAAACAAAGCTTAAGATTGTACTAATTAAAGTGCTAATTAAAGACAGAGAATATGTTTCTCACCTCCTGTAAAGCTATGCAATAAATTTTCAATTCTTTATGTTGCCATCAACATACTAAATAACTAGCACTATACTATCCATTAACTTAATTGTCTGTCAGCGCACAGTTCTTTAAGAAAGCTCTCATTGATATATTCCATCTGAGGGCAGGCCATCAGAAGAGGAAGTTATACCCATATTGTAAAGTTTTCAATGATAGGCACAAAAAATCTCAAAAACTGAAAGAATAATAAGGGAGGAAGATACCTGCTATGATCCAGGCAGTGTTTCAGCCACAAAAGTTTTAAGTGTAAAGGCAGCATCCTTATTAAACCAAGTAATTCGCTCAAAGACAACATAAGATGTAGAAGAGACTTTGTAAAAGTTATTTTTACAGTCACATTTTTTTTTTTTTCCTGCAAAGCATGGTACGCAGCAGGGGACAGACTCAGTTAGAAGATTTATTTTTCATTTATGATTTATAAATTACCCACCATATTGTCACATTTCCATCAGGCTTTGGACTGGCTATGGACATTGCTACCTTCCTACACAGGATAAACAAACTCATATATTTGTTTAGTAGCACTAAATCCAGCAACCAATATAAAAATTCAACATGCCTGTCAACCAAAGTGCAAACATACACAGCAAACAGATTGCTTGACTAACTGAACCTGTTAGGATTATGAAGTTAAGATTCAGGCAATTTTTATTAATTCCTTTATTTTTTCCCTATTGGGAATGGAGAAGAATCTACACAAATTTAGATTCAGCATGCACTGCGACAAATGCTTTACTTTTCAGAATTAGAAGACTGCAAATTTTGGTGTAATTCTTACATTTTCCTCTTAATATGATTTTTTGTTTCTTTTGGTGTCTGATACATCTCTCCTTCCCTGCTGAAATTTCAAAATATTGTTTGTTTTGTTCTCAAAATGCTCAACTGTATTATCTCAAATTGACCCGTGATGGCTGTTTCTTGTCACACTCTAGACAGGACGTGACACGTTCAGCAGAGATTTAACATTTCAAGCCACTGAGCTAATGGCGGGATTCCTAGCAGACAGGTAATCTGCTAATCCTAATTCTATTGCAACCTGGTAAAATCTGTTTCTCACCCACTAAAAATAAATAAATAAATAGAGGTACTATACCTTACTAGTTAGTTTGGAATTTGTACTAACTGTTGCAGTTTGCAAAGTGATCATTCTGTCATAAGTAATGAAGGGAGTATAAGTGTCTTTTATTAGACCAACTCACGTAACTTTGAGGAAAGGAACAGAAACATTTTTGGGTGCACAAGTCACTGAAGAAATAATGTTATTAAAATTTCTATTGGTGCCTATAAAGGGGAAGAAAAATTTATTACCTACATAAAACATGTTATGGTTGGAATTATGAAATATTGTGCATCCCTAAAGAATAAAATATAAAAATTACAACTAATAAAAGAGAATAAATGAATTTGAATATGTATCAATATGATGCAAGTGAAGTATTTTACTGTTGTGGGTGAGATTGCTGTCTGAATGACTAATAATTAACCTGTATATCCACTGTGTCGTTTAAAAGAATCTGAGGAAAACATCTAAGGATAACAATAATGAAAAGTGATACAAATAAATTGCAGAAAAACTGCAGGAAATACTGATATACTAGCATTATAAAACAAGGGCATGATAGATTAAAGAAACGTGGGTAGCACAGACAGAATAATTTCTGAGTCAAAATATTTTTAGGGGATGATAAGCAAACAATGAGTTTGCTCAAGATTTTCAAGAGCATTCTAGAATTTGATTTGATTAAAAAATAATAATTCTATGGCTTCTAGAAACTGTATCAGCATAGAACCTAACTTTCCAGACAGAGATGAGAAAATAAATGTTCCTGTCAGCGGTAGCATTCATATCCTCATTAGTTTGAGCACTGCCAGACTTCTTTACCAAATGTTCCTTAAATTCACATAAAGTGATACTGTTGTGAATGTGATTTTGATTAGCAAGAAGGACATTATAAAAGAGTTGATCAAATAACCTTGGAGCAAAGGAACTAAGATGATGCAATTCAAATGAAACAGTAAACAAACATTGGACTCAATCTTGATTTTAAAAGAAGAAACTGAGTAACTATGGTAACTGTATATTGAAAATAATTGGTCTGAAAAACTTACAAACTTAAATAAATTCTAGACCTTCATGTTCAGTGTGAAAGCAATACATTAGTATTACTGAAATTTGAACACCAAGCAAAGACACTTCAGTAAAAACAGGCTCCAAATGAATAAGCTCCCCAAACAAAGTCAAGAAGGCAAATGAAAAACCAAACAGGGCTTTAGGAAGGGATGAAGTCAGAAGAGAGAGGTACAAATTATGAGTATAAAATACGAAAGGAGAATGTGAGAGCTTCCAGAAATTAATTTGACCTAAGTCATGGAAAGGACAACAAAATAACAACAATAATAATGATAAAAAGTCAGTTACTTGTTTTAAAAAAGCAAAAAGTGGAGATAGATACATTGCAGTGAGGGTAATCTAGAACATCACTCTTTTAATTTTCAGTAAGGTTGAGGGGCAGGTTCATGTGCTGAATGGCGAATCAATACCAGCCATTTGGTGAAATGTGAAAAGAAACCATGTCAGGGGCAAAGGTCAGAGGGTCCAACACAATCTAGTTGGGAACCTCGCAGCATAAATCTCCACATTCCAGAATATCTTGAGGCCTTAGTGTTCTGTTCTGAAATCAGAAATTTGTAAAATATTTAATCATTTGATCCCTAAAATGAGACAGATTCATTTAAGGAGGCAGAAGAGGAGACCGAAGCAACTATTTACCCACTAGTCAAAAATATGCAGCATAAGAAGTTCTCAAATATTTTTGAATGCAATGCTAAAGAAAAAGAGGCAGTGTAACAAAACATAAACTCTATTTAAATATAAAATTACTTTTCTAGATAAAATTACTTTTCTAGATAAAATTACTTTTCTAGATAAAACTACTTTTCTAGATAAAATTACTTTTCTAGATAAAACTATATTTAGGATAATCTACAGGTAACCTACCCAGGATTCAGTGAGACTAAACAGTACACAAGGAAGCAAAGAAAGATCTTAGTAACAGAGCTGAGTACTTTACGGATGCCAATGGGGCCAGAGTCTTCAGGTGTTCCAAGGTAATATTTTCACATAGTATTTACTTAACAGCATTTCCACAACAAAAAACAAACTATCAGAAAAACAAACAAACAATAAACCAACAACAAACAGAAACTGCATTAATATGAACTGACTGAGATACAATGTCACAGTGGAAGATCAGAGTATCCTGGGAAGAAATGGATGATTTTAATAACAGAGTAATCAGTATGGCATAAATGCTAATAGTACAAATTAGAAAATCATGCTCTCACAAATTACAACTCTGCTGTAAGCTTAAGATTCATTGGTTGAAACTGACTGAGGGGGGGGAAGTCTGTGTGTGGTTGATCACCGGATGGCTAACTGCCTGATTTGTAGTGCAATCATGCAGAAAAAAGCAAGCATGATACAAAAGGATGAAACAAAATAAAATATCTTCTTTGAAAACAGACCACTTCGCTAAGCATCGGTAAAAACCTATGTGCAAAAACTTTGGAGCACTTTATGTAATTATATCATCCATGTTCCAGCAAGATTCATACAAGTACAAAGAAAGGCTATTGGAACAGGTAGGGAAATGGAACATTATCACAAGAGAAGACATGAAAAGAAGAAACTTTGCTTGCCTTGCTTAGAAAAAGAGAGGACAGAGTCACTGTTAGGCGATCATTGCAAGTCCAAGGGTCATTAGAAAGACCTTGCTATACAGTAAAAAAGTTTATCTTGTATTAGATTGTTGTTGTAGTAAAATAAATATTTTATTTAGAGCCTTCCTTCTTCCTTCCCTCCCCTCACCCCTTAATTTTTTTTTTTTTTTTGAGTAAAGTCATTGTCACTGTTTTCTTTTAGAGGGAGGGAAATTACTCCATGATGGAACCATAAAAGAGGTATCAACCTACTTGACTTTTTCCTGCTGTAGCAAGATATATGTTAGATCCAGGAGCCAAAACAAGCACCCAGACTGTACATTAAGCAGTTTGTATGGGAGCCTACTCGTTCTTCCCAAGCACAGAACATGTCTAATGCAAAGAATATCCTGGTACAGACAGTTCAGCAAGAATTTAGCACATTAGAAAAAAAATAATGAAACCAATATAACATCTACTGATCATAGCCAAGAGCAGTTGGGAACTCTACAAAACATTCCAAATGTTATACTAGAAACGATCCTATAAAACTACAACAAACTACAAGACATATGTACATAGTAAGTTAGCTTGCTGACAACAAAGAAAGTCAGACGGGATTTGGTTGAGCTACCTGGATTTAAGAAGTCACATTTTAATAGTTTATTCTAAATACATATTTATGTGAACTGCAGCCTAGGAGATACTTGATTTGCAGGCCAACCAAAGCCACATAATTTCCTCAAGCAAGCTATAAAATATTGATGAATCCTATGCAAGGAACTTTGCATTCTGAAGCTATAAGACATCTGATATACTTCCAGAAGTGGCTTTCACTAATTCAGATCCTTACAATCCACAGATGCCTAATTTCTCTAGAACTATTTGCAGAAATATTAAAAAAAAAAAAAGAAAAAAAAAAGTTTTCTATTTACAATGAATATGAATCATGGAAAGCTTCCCACTTAATGTCATATAAATGTGTTAGCTAAAATGCTTTGGGGACAGAAGTATTATAATATTGAAAAACGTAATGGTAATTGGCATTCCTAAAATACCATTATTGCGCATCCTGGGCATTACAGATCTATTAAAGATTAATACAACTGTATGAAGATTTTATTACTGCTACTAGCAGTAGCTCAGTCCAGACAGCTTGAGTAAGGCAATCAGACCATAATCAGCGATATAAGTAATGATAACAAACGTCATCCTCTTACAAGTCTCAGTGAGAGCAACGTGGAGCTTGGATGGATTCAGATGAAAGAGGAAACAATTATTTCTATCTAATTTGCATTAATCTAATCTAACCACATAATTTTGCATCCTGGTCATATTGTAACATACTGTGCCAACTACTGATATCTACCTTACTCCAAAAAGAAATCAGAGAGGTTAAAAAAAAAAAAAAAAGCTAAAAGAATAATTTGAGTTCTGAAAAATAAATCTTCTGATACAGAGATTTAAAGAGATCAATCTTCTTAGTTTTATCAAAGAGAAGGGTAAGATATGACTTGATCAGAGTCTATAAGCATATATACAAGGACTTTTCTGATAGCTCCTTAAATCTAACAGACAAAGGGATTACAAGATCAAAAGACTCAATGATGATGACTTATTAAGACTGGAATGGGTGCAGATATTTAATCATGGGAGTAAATTGGCGCAATTTACCAGAGGATGTAAAAAAATCTTCATTGCTAGAGTTTTTAACTCTAGTTTGGCTATCACCTGAAGAAACATTCATTAACCCAACCAGGAAGGACAACCTTGATGCAATTCTCAGGTGAAATTCTTAAACTCCAGTCTTTCAGGAGTAGGTTATTGGTACCATTCCCTCTATAACAAAATATTAATTAGGTGACCCTAACACAAATTTATATTTGTTACTCAAAATGCAAATATATTTATATGAATATAACATAACATCATAGAGTCATCACAGAATAATAGAGTATACCAGGTTGGACCCACAAGGATCATCCAAGTCCAGCTCCTGGCTCCATGCAGGACCACCAAAAATCAGACCCTGTATCTGAGAGCGTTGTCCAAACGCTCCTTGAACTCCATCAGGCTCAGTGCCGTACCCACTGCCCTGGGCAGCCTGTCCCAGTGCCCGACCACCTTGGGTGCAGAACCTTTCCCTAACACCCAGCCTGACTCTCCCCTATCCCAGCTCGGGGCCTGTCGCTGTCCCCAGCGAGCAGAGCTCAGCGCCTGCCCCTCTGCTCCTCAGGAGGAAGCTGTAGGCCTTTCTACAGTAAACGACACAGGTTAAGGTCTTACTTTGAAGTTACATTGCTGGGTGTGGTATTTTGTTTTTAATTATGCATGTTTTATGGAAACAAAAGTAAAAATTAAAAATATTTTTGTATCTTTTCCCATGCAAAATTTCATCTGTGCATGAGTCAAGGAAGAGAAGCCTCATTATAAATTTCTTGAACAGTCTCAAGATAAAAAAAGATCACCACAAAACACGGCTTATTTGGAATTTTCACAGCCAGGAAAAAATGTTCTAGCTGTTAAGATCCCATGATTTTTTCTTATTTTTGTAGTTCAAAAACTTCCTTCCAGGCTTAATAAACCAAAAGATGTTACAGATATGAAAACTCTCACCGGCATGTTGACAGACCGTGCTTGGTCTCGGCAATACCACCTACATTTGGTAGTAAAGAGAAAACTATAGGTTTACCTGCTCACTTTCAAAATGCAGCTGTCTGAATCTGCTCAGAGATTCGGAATGGTTGAATAAATCCTGGAAATGATGGCTTAGCAAGCAGGGTGTCAGTGAAATGGTAAATACTGAGCAGTGAAATTCATGGATATTACCAGTTTTCAAAATTCACAGCTCTAATGGTATCTACTTAAGCACTACATACATTTATATTTTATCTGGCTGCTCATGTGCTTGCTCTCTTCTCTCTGCCTATCATCAGTCCTCAGTCTGGGTTTCTCCCCTTGAAAAGGCTGTGCTTTTTCTGCTCCAGGTTTAGCATAGGTCTGGAAAGGAGGACCTAGTTCTACCTCCAGACAGAGAGATGAGGT
The DNA here is from genome assembly GCA_011076525.1 of Nettapus auritus. Classification (NCBI taxonomy): domain Eukaryota; kingdom Metazoa; phylum Chordata; class Aves; order Anseriformes; family Anatidae; genus Nettapus; species Nettapus auritus. Next base: position 8,455,070 of record CM021776.1, on the reverse strand, counting down.
CTTTGTCCCTCCTTGTCCTACCTCCATCACACAACAAAGTGGAGATCAGCACAATCCTATGTATCTTTTTCCTAGTTCTGGGTTCTAATGAAATGTTGGCAGGGCTGAAAGGTGAGGCAGGTGGGGCCTCACAGGCCATGGCACGCAGCGTGCCGTCACACTGCCGTCTCCCTGGCACAACAGAGCACCGGGCAGGGGAGGCATCCAACGACACCCAGTCCAAGATTCACTCCCAAGCAAATGGATTAGACTGCAAAACAATCCAACTTGCTTCTGCTGCAGCCTTCACACTCATGTACTCTTTGCTAAGTAGTTTCCCCAGTCTCTTCAAGCTTCTCTGTGCTTAGGGAAAAGGAGAAAGACTTCTTAATACCATATAATCTCTATCAGCTTTTCTAACCTTTTACTGCTTTTGAATCATAGAATTCTTGAATCAGTTCTCAAGTGGTTAAGACTCAGATGGATAGACAGACTATACACTCTAGAAGGCAGACGATGGATTTCCAAGGAAATAATGACTTTGTGCACACTTTCCAATAAAAAATGACTCCGTGATGCTAAAAGCAGTCAGAGCATTTTCCCACGGCATACTGGTTCCTGTTGCTGAAGGGATATTCAAAAGCAGACGGAGGGGAGCTGTGTGACCACTCCCCAGGAAAATGCATGGAAAATGAGCAGTCTTCTTTAATTCATCTCACTGTTGCCCTTCTGCAATATTCCAGGCATGTTTCAGCTTGTTGTGCACAACATTCAGATTACGCTTTTCTTTTTTGAAGATTCTCTGGGTTAGCTGAGGCACTAACTGTTTTATAGCTTTTCTTTCAGATTAGGTTGAACCTATCACAGTATTATCAGGTCAGCAGCCTTTACCAATTACTTACAGTGCTAAACATTTGCTGCAGCAAAAGCCTCAATTAAAGCGCTAATGGAAAAGGCATCATCTCAGTAATTTAGAACACAAAGTTCACTTTTGTGTGAGACTTTTCAATACACGATTCCATGAACTCAGCTGCCTGTGGAAGAGAACTGCTTGCTTGAATTACCACAGTGGCGTTAGATGAAAAGCTCAGATGCAGATGATTAAATCTAGATAGATGAATCTTGCATTTCTTTCAGTGGTTATATGGAGTAAGGTAGCTAAGATTTGTAGGAAAGAAGCAGGCTTGGAAAGTAAGCATGGCTGCATTGTACTCCATCCTTCCTCAGGGGTCTTTCCAGTTGATTGTGAGTCTCCTGTTAGCTGTAGCTAGACAGACACTGTTACTTAGGCACACACTAAGAAGTCAGACTGTAAACTGCTGTTCGGCTTCTGTTGGTGGTCTGCACACCACACTCTTGGGATCGAGGTAATGAATCTAACACAGTTAAGAGAACTGTGCCTGCTCAACGGCTGTAATGGAAACAGCCAGCAAGATTTTCAGTTGCCTGAGCTCAAAACACAAACAGAAATTTTCCTGAGAAGAGAGTAATGAGCAGAGAGTTATTTACTTCTCTGATCCTACTTCACTTCCAGTGAACTTCCCGACTACTGGGCCAAGCAAGAGCCTCCTCAGACCAGAGCACCACTTTTACATGTATCGTGTGCATACATTCACCTCCTTGTTCGTGCACCATGAAATGAGATGGGAGAACATCTGCACAGCTGAACAGTTCGTGCTGACAAACCAGTGTCCGCTATATATAATATATCACATGGGATAAGCGCTGGTACGGGCCCAGGAATTAACGTTCTCTGGCTGCTTAATGGACATTCATGGGTGTTCATGGAGTGCATATTCTAGCTTAGTTTTAACCAGAAGCAATCCATGTTCGGTGCTCTGATACCACTCAGTGATGTGAGGCAAACTGCAGTAAATGGTAATGATTGAAAGATTTACTTCAAACTTGTAAAGGAAGATGTACTCTATGGTAAAAACACATCTCAAGCTTTAAAATAAATGGTTTCTAATGGTAGGCACTGAGATAATAAAAAATAAATAAAAAGCAGAGAACATGGAATTAGAGTAAAACATGAACTGTCTCCAGCTTTCTAGATTTAGTGTACAGAATTAGGCTTTGCTTTGAGGGCAACTCAGAGGATACTAAACAACTGCCAAGAGCCTTAACATAGAACAATATTTTCACTGCAGTGAGGGGTATGGTAGGAAAGCCTGCACTGTTAGGAAGAGAGAACACATCCCCTGTGCTCCAGGCCATGACCAAGAGGTTGCTTCTCCATAATCCTTAGGTACCAGAGCCACAGAGCGTGGCACAGGCAGAAGGCGATGCAGCTGCCCTAGGAGCGGATCTGACAATGAGTAGGGCATTTATCACAGAAAACAGAATGGTAAAATAGCAATTTACAATTAGTTCCAAATCAAGTTAGAGATAAAAATATCAAGCTAATTGGCTTGCCAGGCAATACTGAGTGGGAGGACCCTACAGGATCTGTGGAGCCTTGGTTTCCTGTGACTCTGTGCTTGACAGAGTAAAGCTGGTTTATATGAAAAATAGCCTTCAAGAACCTCATAGGGAGGAACAGATACAAAGGGATTCCTCCAAGAAAAAAAAAATAACAGTGTTATAACTACAAGGACAATCACTCACATGGCTAAAAGGTGCATGCTATTTTGTGTTTCCAGGCAGCTAGTAACGGGAGGAATTTCAGAATGAAGCTCCTCTGAGAAGGTAATTTTCAGAGGTTGTGGTTCTCTTCTCTCAAATGTAGTCCTTCTGTGAAAGTTGATGTTAAAAAATATTCATGTATCTCAAATACAGAACTTGTGTAACTGCACTTCAAAATAGGTGCACATGTATGCGCTTGACTAGCAAAATGACCTGATGTCTAATCTCAAGAGCTTTAAAGATGCCACGTTTTCATAATTGAATGTTAGAATTTCTTTAAAATACATTTTCTATTTTTCTCTTGTTATTCCAATTCTAGCTTTACCATTGCTTATGATCCGTATTGGCAAGACATCCCAACTGAGATTTTCAGAAATACCACTTCATTTCTGAGATATCTAGAGCCTAGATACATATTTCAAAGGGATTCCTTGTCCCCAGCTTTGAGAGAACTTGAGAAAATAAAATCTGAGAATTTTTTGAGACAGACTGTATGGCTCAGCACCAGCAACTACAGCCAATTTTTCCAAAATACTCTGCTGAATATCCACTATGCTGAATGCTGAGATAAATGAGCATTTGTAGTGCTTGCAGAGCAAACAAGCTTTTCAGAAAAACTAGTCTGTGACTAAATAAAACCGATCAAATCAGTGAAGTCTATTTGGAATTGAGACCTATCTGCTCTGTTACCTGAGGCTGTTGTAAGAATTAATTTAATTAAATGGCAATGGTAGTGTATAAATGGGATGTGAATCACATTTTGGGGAGGATCAAAATGGGAACCTGAATAATTACAGTTTGCATGGAGATGGGTAGAAAATGTAAATTATACAAAGTTAGATACAACACTGAGTTCAGGATGGTTAAAAAAGTTTTAGAGGTTAAAACAATTTTTAAGGTGCAACTTCAATTAATGCCTAAATGTCATTTATAGTCACAGGAATTGCACGAACACAGCTCTTTAAATATTTGGTCTTTAGTTTGGCTACTGAATAAGCATAAATGTAGTTGAAATATTTTAAAATACGCTAAGGATATGGTGTGTATACCTCAGCTCCCTTTGGTTCTCAACAGACAGAAGAAGAATTGCTGTTGTAGGTACCATGGACACACACAGACATGGAAACAGTTCCTATACCAAAGAAATTGCAATCTAAACATATTCAGACATAAGCTAGAGCCAGTGCTATGTAAACAAAATATAGGGGTGGAAAGTACCCCATCAATTCCGTAGTATTTAAGGATTCACTTAGGGCATTATATGGAATACATATATATGATCCACAGTAGTTGATACTGCCACCCAGGGCAAAATGATACTCCGGAGCTATGAAGAGAAGCAGTGTGATGACAGAGGGACACCAGGAAAGGACAGGATGCAAGAGATGGAGAGCTTCAATATGTCAAAAAGCCTTGCTACAGCTCAGGAACACAGAGGGTGAGAAGGGGGCAAAAGGAGCAGTCATCAGGTAAACTTGAGCCAAAAAGAGTAAGGAATAAAACATGAGATTCCACTGAAAGCTTGTGACAGGAGTCCCCACGCTGTCCCAGTGAGCCAGAGCAACTCATCTCCTGTGTGCATTTGCATATGGGGAAAAATACCTATGGCTCCATCAATTGGTATTACCACTTCAACTTGCACAAGCCTGGAGTCCAGTGACAGGCACACACACACACAGTTTTCGCCATTTCAGAAATAAATTGAGCAATGTTTCTGGAAAAGATAATTCAGCACTAGAACTAGAGAACATTAATATTTCACAGAACTATGTAAGAAAAAAAAAGATAGAAACAAAGCACTCATTCCATCTCTTTAAATATGAGCATGAGGCAGGATTGTACAACTTCCCTTCTTTGTTTTCTCCTTAATAGCTGTGGTCAGAAGCTTCACTGTATTGTACATGTTTAGACCATGACCAATTGCTCTTTTGAACAGCCAGCTTCCATGTGATTCAAACTCCAAATGTAAGATTAACATGCTGCTGCAATAAAAGGAAAAGCAAAACATGTCATTAGCGGCCTTTCACTGATTTAATTTAATCAATTTGCAGCTTCAGAAGAAATGAATATAATCCCAGGGACATTGCCAGAAAGGCTGAGCTATGTACAGCATTTGGAAACAAAAGTCCATCATCTTCCCCTGGCGATGTACTAATGCTTTGATTCCCAGGATTAAAACTCCCTGAATTTTCCTAGGTAACCACACTCTGCGTGCATCAGGTTTATTTGTTAACACTTAGTAAAAATCACTGATGGCGTTTTCTCTACATTTAGAAACTCCTCAAAAGCTATAGTCACTTCAGCCATTTTGCATTAGGACTGCACCGTTCCCTATGTTCAGTTTAATTTCTAAGAGATGGGTCCTTCTCACTGGGACATGCAAATCTCACAAACTCCAGCACAGAAACAGCAACACTGCTTACAGGTCTGTTTCTGAAAGGGTTCATCTGCAGGCCCTGGAGTGGCAGCTGTACTACGAACAAGTGAGAACAAGCAGCTCAGTGCCTCCTGGTGCACGAAATCAGAGAGATCTAAGAGACGGAGCCCAAAGCCAGTTGCTGAAGACTGGCAGCACCAGCGTTAACTGTCAGATACTCTTGTTTACAAACGGGCTCCACCAACTTCAAAACAGTGCTGTTTCCAAGAGGCACTCTGCAGCACAGGAGTGCCTTTGATGTACATGCAGTAAAGGTTTTGATACAAAAAATTTCCCAACAGGCTTGGTTTGAGAACAGCCATGGTATGTGAGCAAGGACCCAAGGTCTTCAACCCTGGAAAAAGGCCAAAGATATAACCAAGTAGGTTCTTTCTATTCTTTCCTCATACCATTGTTTTCTTGAGAAAGAAATCTCAAAACCAGCATCCTTTTGCATGCATTTGACTGGTGTACAAATCTTATGATTAATATATTTTTTGAAGTTTCACAACATGCACATTTTCAATGAAAAACAAACAAACAAACAAAAAAACAACATTCAGAAGCATAAATAAAATGGAAAAAGCATCCATAATTTCCCTCCTTTTGGGAAAAAAAAAGAAAAAAGCTGCTTTGCTATTATTTGCAGATATTTCCAGTGAGCTTTTTTGAACAATCATGGCAGAGGCCCTTCTATGGGATACTTTCCTTTAACCAAGTAAGTTGTTATTCAGAGATATTGATTCTCTTGCTGTAAGAGATTCCTTTAATATGGAAGATATCATTTCCACATGGAAGTATATAATAAAATAACATAACTGCATTTCTGAACCAGATTTCTCCAGCATACCTAATTCTCATTTTCCGAGTCATCTGCACATTTCCTGCTCATCAGTTTCCTTCGGACAGCAGCAGTACATATAGTTTTGGTATTAATTAGTTTAGGTCCACCCATATAATTATGAGCCTAATACATTCAGTAGATAAATTGTCTTTTATCAGACTACAGTATCTTCAAAGCTGTACTTTGAATATCTGCATATTCTACAATACAAGATAACAGTCTCATTACATTGAGTCTGAAATTAAATTAACTTTCTTTGGTCTAAGGTTGCTGTTTTAATCTAAGAATTCCAGGACAAAACCTGCCAAATTTCTCTTGCTTTACAGAAGTTTTAAAGACTCACTGGATACTTTGAGGAAAGAAGGGAAGAGGGAAAAAGATGGTGATTTTTACTCGGGCAGATAATATTGGGACAAAGGGTGATGGTTTTAAACTAAAAGAGGGGAGATTTAGATTAGTTGTAAGGAAGAAATTATTCACTCAGAGGGCAGTGAGGCCAGGCTGGATGGGGCTGGGGGCAGAAGGCCCAGCCCATGGAGGGATTGGGGCTGGGTGGACTTTGGGGTCCCTTCCAACCCAAACCAGTCTCTGATTCTCAGACTTCATGTGACAATGCTCTGTTTCATTGCAGAACTGAAATGATTGAAAGAAATAACAAAAATGAAAGATCAAAATTGTAGAATTCTTAGAAAAGTACCTAATTGATTTACTCAAAATTAATTTACTCAAAATTTTTTTCCAACAGAAAAGTTTTTCCATGTGGAAGCCACATATGGAAAAAAACTGATCCATATTGAACAACAGCTGTAACTTATGTCTTTCACCACATATTACTGTTTGTTTGTTTGTTTTCCCCTCAAAATAATATTCCTTTTTTTTTTTGAATTTTTGTGGATTGAAAAAAAACAGTTTTGTATAGAAACCTGCCTGTTCATTAAGGCAATTTAAATATAGACAAGATCTTGTAGCTGGTACTATTATCTTGTAAGAACAGCCACCAGCCTACACTGAAACCCTCCTGTAGACCATACCTGCTAACATTCTCAATCATTTGTCCAGTTTCAGTATCTTATACAACAATTAAAACCAAAACACAACCAGCATCACCCCCTAACACTCCTGGCCCCAAAGCCAAGTGTTGTGCTTGCTCATATTCTTACAAGCAGCCCACTTTGGCTCAGGCAGCCAGCAGGTTTATGTGGCTGCATACATTCTCAAGAGATGATGAAACACAGATCATGCTGCAACCGTATTCCCACTGAAGTCTTGTAATGTTACCTTATAATGATGGATTGGAAAGTTAAAAACAGGATTATTCAACTAACACGAGAATTTGCAATGACAGAAACATAACATTAACTTTCCTGTTAAGGAAAAATCTGGGACTTCGATCAGCACAAGAACAGAAGGAGAAGAGGCAGTCTTCTAGCACAGATAAAACAAAATGGTGCCAGCAGCACGTCTTCAGACACAAACATGACTGAAGTAGATGACGACAGCTTGGTAGCCAGAACTGTGAAAGATATTACACACAATCTTACCCTGGTAATATGGAAAAAAATCAGGGCTTCTAATCCTCTCTAACAGAACTTTTGTATGCAAAATTCACATGGAAACGTGAAATAATCAGGGAAATGCTATGCAGTTTAGAGTATCACAAATACAGCAGGAATAAGAAGATAGATAAAGCCACTGCTAAAAGAGCTACAAGAGCTTAAAGATTCGCCAGAACACGACAAAAGGACTGCAGAGAAAATATCAGCACTTGTTCCTTCCTTTCAGCACTGAGTTGCCTTTTTAGATTCAGTGCTGCCCAAGCACCCAACTTCATAGTAAATGGTAAACCAAGCAAGTTCAAAACTGCAACGGCACATCATCCAATCAACCGTAAAGCTATCACGATCTGGACTCATAATCAGAGAGGCAGAAAAAGCTATTCTCACTGCTGAAATAAGTAAAGGAGAATCTACTGCAAACAATTCCAAGAAATGGGGATATTTCTGCGTAACAAAACCAAGACACCTGGGCCTGTGCCCTCAAAAAGATCTTAAAGAGTATGGTGCACAGATACAGCTCCAGTTCTGCAGCTGTTTTCATTTTTTTTTTTTTTTTTTAAACAGAAAAGAACAGAAGATCTTTATGACACTAGTCAAAGGCTTACTCTGAAACTGCTTAAAGCACTGGCACAGACATTTTTGAATCATGTACTACTGGAGAGAGATGCTTGCATATCACCATATGGATTTGTAGGATATATATATATATTGCTGTTGGCTTGTAAATGACAATAAATTAGAGTATGCTTAATCACTTTCAGTTACAGTTTCTGTACTGAAAAATAAGTTTTAAGTTTGTCTTTAGCTGAAGAGATGGATAGCTTCAGTTGTAAAATTCTGCCCCAAACTTTTAAACGAAATCTTGAGAAGAATGTTTGGGGATATGTTTGTTTGCTTTAGATACGTGCAGTTTTCTGCAATTATTTGTTTGTAGATTATATATATATTTTCCTAGCAGATAAGAATCTTCATATATAGCTACCCTTAAGGTTTCACCACTTTTTGATACAGTCAACGTGGTTACACTGAGTCTGTACTTCCAGGCATTTGAGAGCAGAGAATGAAAACATTATTGTTCTTGCAGAAAAAAAGAGAAAGCAGAAAATTCAGGGGAGAGAGAAGATCCTATATACCATTCAAAAGCACTACATTTTTAGACAAGAATTACCCACTATAAGGTAGCAGGCTCTTTCACTCAAACCTCTTATGCTCTAGCCTCAAGGAATAGCTTTTTATTCAAAAACAAATCCAGAATTTCTCTTAGCAAAGCAAACAGCTAGAAACCAAGGAGGCTCTCCTTTTCCACCTTTTTCTAACCAGAAAAAGGGAGGAGAAACACAAAGCAATATCCCTTCCCCTAGATGGCTGTTGAATCATGTGATAGGCAGCCAGATCTTCATTTTCATGTTTTGTCCTCTCACATTTGAATTCAGCAAGAACATCATATGGCACCAGGATCAATATTGCTGATGTATTTGCATCTCCTAAAAAGCAACATATTTTCCACAGTTTTTATTTCAAATGTGACTGACTTACAGTTACTCCTCTAAATTATCATCATTCTAATAGCAGCAGCCCTGGCTGTTGCTGCAGGAGCCCTGGGATATTATATACTATTTCGCTCTGATAGCTGAAGAAATCCATTTAGACTTTTATGCTGAGCGGTGCAATACTAACACAAGGAGATATTTAAACAGTACAACAAAAAACTTCAGTTGTCACTTTCACAGGCGTTAACAGATTCTGAAATATTTCCTTCTAGAACTCGACGAGGATTCTGCTATAAAGGTGCAAAAGCAGAACTCAGATTACTCCCTAAAGCTGTCCTGACACATGGTATCCTGAGACTCGTTTTTCAGTTAGTTATAATTTTGCTAAGGTTTATTCATTTCACCTGAGCATTTGCATGTCGAATGTCACCTTCAGAGTCAGTTGTTTTCCTTATAGACATTTCCTTATCGACATTTCCTCGTTGTAACAACAAAGCTCAAGTAGGGAAAATACATTATTATGTAAAAATAAGTTTTGGCAACTTTTGAAAAATTAACTGAAACAATTGTCATCAAAGTTGCTCTGCTAGGCAATGTCTACGCTGCTTTTGAATTTCACATTCCATGTCCATCCACTTACTAACTTATCTGATCCGGGAAGCTTTCAGAAGAAAGACCCCACAGGCTTCCCTCGGCTTAAAAGATAACCACAAGCACCTTGGTGTACATTTAGAAAGTAATCTCAAGAGAACTGGAGACAAAGAGAGAGAACCAGCCTCTGGGCTGGGCTACAAAGGAATAGCTAAAATCCCTGCTAGTTTGAGAAGATTGTGGAAGCTACAGAGCAAGAGTAAAGGAATTGTCTTATAGTCAAAATGTCTCTAAACATGAGTGGTAATAACTTCTGATGCAAAAAAAGTTTGCATAAAACAGAAGTCAACAGACTGGTCACTTGAGTCATTCCAGTAAGTTGTATGCAAAGAAATTACCTCTTTATTACACTTTTCTGCAAATATATTTTTGTTTCATTTGGGTAGAATAAATGGATTTCATACTGGAAGAAGCTTTTTTTTTTTTTTTTTTCTCCCTATCTTAAGAAAAATCAAACAAAATCAGTCCTGTTGGTATTCTTTATGCTTTCTTGATATTACTATTGTACCTTCTTCACACTAAAATTTAAGTCTAAGTTCAAGCTGGGGAAGAGAACAGAAAACAGGACCTCCTCTGGAGTCTTGTCTGAGGACGGGGAGTCCCAGCCCATTGCGAGACGGGGCTGGAAGGAGCCAGGTGGAAACTGGGGACATCACAAGCTGGGACAAGAAAGCTGGATCTGCCCAGCTACCGCCGGTGCAGAGCTGAGGTCAGCGGGATGGAGGAAGCCTCAGCCGAGAACAAGCCCTGCACCTCCCTGCCCACAGCAGAGCCAGGGTAAGCTGGGGTGAGCTGGGAGGGGTTGAAGAGAAATCTCTGTGGGAAGACAAAACGTTCAGGTAAAGCAGTCTGCTTCTTCATCAGTGAAAAGAGACCACTTTCCCAGGCCAGCAATGATCTCAGATGTATTTGCAAGAAGGGAAGAACTGCTACTGAAAAGGCCTCTAGGTATTTGTATTTTAAAGTCTTAGAGACAGAATTTAAGGACAGTTGGATCATGCAGCTAGAAGCCAACATTTCATTAATACGTAAGAGGACCTTTGATGTCACATCACACCCACATAACGGCCTTCACACATGCCAGAAGGGTTACGTATAACCATGTGAAACAAAGGGAGAAATTTCACTGTTGTGGCCTTTTCCCCGGTGCTGTATACACTTTATTCTGAAAATAGCACGTAGCTGACTGGCAGCACTTGCCAGCACAGCTGAATTAGTCAGAAAAGCTGCCAGGGAGGTGGGAAATCTCCAAGTCCCTTTGCTCGCTCCAGGGCTTGTTCCATTGTGGCACAATTACAAATACACAACTGCAGGATCTGCTGTGCTGCCGCTTCTGCTGCTGCTGCCTGAAAACAACAGTTCAGGGTCTATTTCCTTTATGAATTTTACCCAGCACTCCAATTAACGCTGATAGAAACAGCACACATACTGAAAGAAGCACAGAGTTGTTTTTCTCCCAGGTAAAAGATTTTCATTCAGGTGGCCCATGCCTGAAGATAGAATATGTTCTTCAAGTGTGCCAGTCACAGACTCGCTGTAGCTGTCTGATTCTTTGAAGTCACTGCTCCTCTTCATTGTAATTCTTCAGTGATAGCAATCATTTTATTGCATAATAGATAATTAATCTATTTGATAATAGACAGACTAAATCTTAAATCTCTACCAAAATATTCACAGAAAGGCTGGGTAGTTAAAGCCCTATTATCTCGCCTGCATTCCTCTCAGTTCCCACAAAGAAAGCAATGTCAGGCCCATCAGTGATCCCCAGCAAGAAATCCAAAGTTCAGGAATCAAGCAATGGAAAAAGATTCAGCAGATGAGAACCACAAGGTTTGATTTAAGTTAACCCTCTGAAACCTCAAATCACACACTCAGTCTCTTTTTACATTTTTTGGGGGCATAATATTTTCTACATAAATTTTGCATAAAATGTAAAATAGTTACTGCATTAAGGTAAGTTCCCAGATTTTTTATTTAGCAAAGAGTCTTGGGGAACTGCTTACAAGAGAGGAAGGGAGAGCACACCGAAATCTACCATGACAAGAACATCTGCACGGAAAAAATATTCTGATTTGATTATCAGATAATTCTAAGACATTACGGTTACTGCCTGTGGTATTCAATCACTACTCCAGGTAAAATGCTGGCAGTGTAACACGAACAGCAGAAACCAATCACATATCTGGAACAAAATCTATTCTGATTCACCTCTAGGATTTTGCTCACTGAGAACTGGACTGAACAGACAGTCCATTATACCTGGGCTCCAGCAAAGATACAAAGCATTCTTCCCGAAGCAAAAGGCATCTTAAAAAAAAAAAAAAAAAAAAGGTGAAAAAGGTGCATGGGGGCAAAATGCATCCAGAGCAGCCCAACCATTTGGAGGCTGCATGTATTCCTTTCTTCTCTTCATATGCCAAGCAGAAGGAAAAGGGGAAACACCTGAGTCACTGCTTAATCAGACATGAGAGCACACATGCTTTACTATACCTAAACTAACTAAGCCTCAGCTGCCTGCTTTCAGCTAACAAAAGCAGTATAACAAAAGTTAAAAACCCTAGTTGCCATAACAATTCAAATAATCTCTTCACCATCAGGGTTAAGAGCTTCCCTTTGAGGAGGTTTAATAACCGAACAAACACACAAGCTGAGGCACTTGTGCCTAGCGCCCATCTGTAGCTAAATCGTTCAACTTCACCAGCCAGAGCAGCTGATGGGGTACCCGACTTGAAAGAACCTGGTCCCTCACATCCTCTCCACACTAGAAAGTGCAAGTCTTATTTAATAAAGACTAGAAAATTGGAATGTCAGCTTCACACTTTGCCTTCATTACCAGTGTACTAATTTGTAGACACACTCATCTGAATTATTTCATTGGTTCAGACTTAGTTCAATTTGTTTAGTTACCTCATCTCTGAGTAACCTAATTTCTTTTTATTCTGTTTTCAACAAAATCTATCAAAAGATTTCAAAACATTATGTTTGCTAGGTTTTATGATGGGCTATGAACACCTTGGTATTGGTAACTTCAAATAAGAAATGCCTTCGGCACTTGGCTTTGCCACCTACTTAAAAATTATTTACATCCAAGGAAACTTATGACTTATGCAAGAGAAATGGTACAGCAATCTGCATCTTTGTAAAACAGTCATGTTTTACACGTTTACATGATACTGTTTCACAAGAAACCATGAAGGAAATGTAAAAGAGACCAGTATATGAACTGTAAGATGGTTTAAAAAAATGTCTGAAAACCTGACAGAAGGCTGTACGGACTGGGAAAATGCTGTATATGAAGATGATCACTACTGGTGTTCTTCAACTTTGCATTTGGGAGCATTCTTATTTAGTATTTTAATTAATAATGTTGGTACAAAAAGTAGGAGAGCACTCGTGGGAGTTTCTGAGGATATAAGGGAGGTACAATCAGCTCGTGTAAAGGCTAAGTTTTACAAAGGAGTTTTACTCCTGGATGAACTTCTTAAAGAGAATAATCAACATAGATGAAAATTCAACAATACAGAGCTACTATTAATAAAAAAAATACAAATACTGTAAACCTTGGCTTACCTGTGGCAAGATATAGAGGGAAAAAAACTTGATTCTCTTTATTAGTAGATCTGAGGCTGATCCCAGGTCACCTGTGTAACACAGTAATGAAGACAGAAGTGCAGTGCTAGGACTTGCAGAGAAAGGTCAAGAGGAGGTAGAGAAGTATCGATACCCCTGGGTAAGTTGTCTCCCTTAGAACCCTGGTTGTGTGTTTCTGTGATTAATAACTTCCTGCTCCAGTAATGATTTGAGGAACTACTATAAAGATACGAAGAATAGAAAGCCTATCTTATGCAAGACAAATAGAAAGATTTGGGGGCATAATATTTTCCACATAAATTTTGCATAAAATGTAAAACAGTTAGTGCATTAAGATAAGTTCCCAGATTTTTTATTTAGCAAAGAGTCTTGGGGAACTGCTTACAAGAGAGGAAGGGAGAGCACACCGAAATGTGTTTAGCTTACCTAAAAAAAAAAGAAGCTAGGAAAAGAAAGATTATTTTAAGCACGTCAGGGCATCAAAACCTCAGACAACTGTGCAGGAAAGGAGAAAACAATGATCCAGGCTAAACAACTTCCGCATCAAGAATGAGTAGACAAGAACTGGCTGTAGTAAGATGAAAGCTGGAATAAGATTGTGTCACAATCTTCCAAGAGGAACCTTAGGAACAACTTACATTTCTGAGACTAAGCCTAATCCATGTGCCCAAGGGGTTTATATTGATATGATTGCTTATGATGGAAATGGCTTCAACTCTGACCTAGGAGGTCCCTCTTCTCTATTTCCTTGGAGGTTTAGCAGGGAGTGGATTTCCTCAGGGCTAGCACAGTATCAGAGCATGTTATCAGGCAGGAGACAATGTGCTGCTTCCAATCTGATGACACATGGCTGGAATTTTAATTGTACACTGGGATTTTAGAAGGCTACCAAACTCCTTTGAAAACTAAGGCTGCAGTTCTAAAAACAGATTTGAGAGAAGTTTGTCAGAAACGAAGTATTTCAAAATAACTGACTACTCAGAATCTTACAAATTTTATCACAAGGTATTTTTAATAACAGGTAGTTTGTAAGTCCAGTGAGGATTTTCTGGCATTTAGTTTTTTCCTCAAAAAAATGGTTAGCAAGCTTGCAATCAAACTTATTGAATCCACTTACAGCTTTATCAAACACAGTATTGGTCATGATGTCTTCCTAATATAAGACACTGAGCTGATAAACATCAGTTCACCTTGCAGGCATTTGCATTTGAACTAGGAATTAATATTTCATTTGGCAAAACCTCTGTGGTTCTTCAGATAAGAGCTATATAAAATGTGATCTGTCATCTCATTAATATATCTTGAAATGGGGTGTAAAAAGGAGGTTATATGCCACTTGTATTTTCCCTGCGTATTGAGTCATCTTTCTGCATTTCGGTGTCAAGGGACTTACAAGGTTACAACTCCTCAGCAGTTTGATTTAAAGTTGACTTTTCGCAGTAACTGGAAGAAAAATAAATGATGTACATCCTCTGAAATAAAGAAATTTATGAAAGGAAATTTTACTTGTTAAATTCCAGTTGTCACAGAAGTCTACTCAGAGAAGCTGCACAGAATAAACAAACCATTTTGCTGTACAACCCTCAGCAGGCTACGTTAAAAACAAAAACCCAAAGCTACTCGTGGTATCTGTAGCTTAGGAACTTCTCTGGTGTTGCACACTCACATGCATTCAGATGAGAAAACAATCTCCAGGGGAGATAAAGGAGTCAGTTGATTACCAATGTCATTACAAAGATAAAACCACACTTTTGAGCCTGAAAAATATCATTTCAAGTGGGGGTTTCAGAAAAAAAAAAAAATAAATGCAGTTTCCTACTAGGCACAGTTTACTTGTTCTAAGAGCTTCCTAAGCATTAAAACAGTATAATTGCCTTTCTCTTTTATTGAAACAGAGAAACAAATACACACACACACACAACCAAACTCCATTCAAATATTAAGTTATGGAAATATAATCAATAGGCATTTTTGGCCTGTTTCCCATCAGAAAAATGCACCATGAAAACTATACTTTGCTTGAAAGTATATTATATAATATATAAACTATATTTTTACTAGAAACTATATTCTCTCTTTTCCTTTTGTTCCACCCGCAACCTGTTGGTTGATTTGAGGAGTCATCTAAATCCTATAGCTTCAGAAAATAGGCAGTTAGAGGGGAAAACATTGGTGTACGTGTCTTCTTACCAGCAGCAGAGCAAGTCTTGACAAACAGATAAGCACCACAATGAAAAGAAAAAAACATGTTTTGAACTTGCAGCATACTAGATACTGTGGTCACACAAGCAAGACATGAATGCATTTTTATTAGTACCAGTGCGTAGAGAACTACTTCTCTTAGGCATTAGTAAAAATTCTCAGTAAAATATATTTTATAAAAATATTTTTATAAAAAGCTTTAGTAAAATATTATATATATATATATGTAATTGAAAAATGACAGTGACATACTTCAGGCATTTGTGTGGTATATAATGCAGCCACCATTTAATTCCTGCAGAAATCATTTACTGATTTTATTCTACCAACGGGAGGGATGCTAATGAAAGTCCCCAGCAGACTGGAGCCAGTGAAGGCTGAAGAAGTTTTTCATAAACCACATCCACCTCACGTCTGACACACCCACTTACAAATACGCTTTTCAAACCTGAGACATCAGGATTCAGCCTGTATCTGCACCACACAATGTCACGCAGGCTGATAACTGAGCTAGTGCTAGAACTGGAAACAATTAGCTGTGTCAGTCAAGGGTCACATGAGTGCTAATTAGCTTTACTGGTGGAAAACTGGATAGGTATATTTCCCAATATAGAATGCAGAAGATATTGACAGCCCTGGGAACAGAAATAGAAACCTTGGCTGGATGGCCACACTGTTACTCTATAAAACTTTTTCTCCCTTTTATCATTCTTTGCAGCCCTCAGATCATAACCTTTTTCCTTGCTACTAGCAAATCTCTAATTGTATGGGCGCTTTCCTGGCAAGTGAACAGCAAAGGCTTGAAGTTCATGCAGCCCAGAAGAGACAAAGAGCCTAGATCTACCTCTTCCACGGAAAGAAACAAAAAGTTTCTTTCCTTCTACCTGCCCCCAAGAATCCCTTGAAGCCAATTCTACCTGTATATATATGTTTCTCTGTTAACACAGGGCAGCAAAACAGGGTCCCAGGGTCTGGGTAAAGCAGCTGCAACTGAGGAATGGGAAAAGCTGCTATTTGTAGTGATTGGGAATCCAGCGCGCTTTGAGCACACCTCAGCTGCGTACTGGATATTGCCCTATTCCTCCCTGGGCATGCACATGCTTTCAACGTCCTGCTTAGTGTGCAGTTTGCTAAAATATATTACAATGGAAATACAACTCTTAGTTGAATTAAGGCCTGCAGTAGTCAAGTAACTTTTCTTTTAGCGAGGCCCTTAAAAGTAATTTTTATACTCGAAATATCCAGATGACAACTCAAAAACTGCACTCGAGACAGAAACCATGGTCTTGCTCTTCTCTCGAACCTTCAGACTGGGTAACTGGGAACTGAAAATTTCCTTCCTCCTAAAGGTTACCCTCCATTTATCATTACCATTAATTTGGTAATTCCCAAAGAGGGAATATTTAATAGGGAATTAATAGGAATAGGAAGTATTTAATAGGGAAGAGGGTTTATTTATTTATTTTTTGCTGCTGGACTGACTTCCACAGAAAGCTTGAAGTGGCTTTCTGTGAAAGGATAGCATATCCTTCACAGCATGCTCTGAAGAGAAGGTTGAGTATAAATCACATCTATACGTTTACTATTGAAAAAAAGATTTTTTTTTCTTAAAAGCCATTCTGTGAAAAACAGTATAAACACAAACAAGATAGGTGCTTGTTCCGCTCAGCCATTTTTTCTGATGCCTATTTGTATGCAACCTCCCAGTGTTTCCGCCAAGGCCACCTCATGGCAGGCTGCACTCTACAAGAACCGGACTTGGTTCTGGTGCTCCGTCCCGTTAGCAGATCCCAGACCTTCCATTCTCCACACTTCTTGTCTTAACAGCAATTCATTTCTGAAATCATCCCCCTGGCCTCGGTTGACTGAGAGTGGAGACCTATCAGTTCAGGCTGAGTTAAGTCCACATTCATACACCATTTTTCATAGTTGTGGTCTTACAGTAAGAGAGACAGAATACAGGACACTTAATAGCTTTTTCTTGCCTTATGTATCACAGAGTTTGGACCTTAAAATGTATTTAAAAGTTTTCTCTCCCTTCTCTGGAATGAAACTTTCTCTGCTTATACGGAGAAGAAACACAGATGAAACAGATGAACAAAGTTCAACCACACTTGAGATTTTTACTCCTACTACGCTATTTAACTGTTGGGTAGCTTATACTGTTTTCCAGAAAATACTTGGGAGAGGCTGCATTTCATCAGGAACTTCTGTTTTAGATTTGTGAACCTGAGACACATGAATAAAGGAATTCTGAATACCTCAAAACCTTACTTCTCCTGACATGACTTATAAAGCTCTTTGAGTTTCAAGAGAAAATTGGACCAGAGGGGACCTATACAGACATAATCCTAACTTCTTACATGAAAGAACAGATGAGCAGATACCAGCATCACCAGCTGGCTTCAGAAGGAAATAGAATCGTTAACTTAGTGCACAGTGAGCAGAAAAAGGGGTGAGGCTTTGTCGCTGGACATGACCAAATTCTAGGTGACAGTGCCATCTAATCAGGCTTTTAGTCCTTAGGATCCTGCTTCCGAGTCCTTCACAGCAGGCACAGGAAAAATGGTAGTTCTGCAGGATCTGAGTCAATCGTAACCATACAAGAACACGTGCAGGAAATGTCCCCATCTAGGGTAATGTTCTCATTAAGAAAAGCTTCTGGAAAGGTTCATCAGCTAGTTAAGAATTGTGGCTGTGTCTAGCTCAAGCATATTTTCCAACACTTTTCACAGAATACTGTCACTGCCACAAAGCAACCTCTTTCTGTGCTGAATCAGCATTTCCAGAACAAGCTTGGGTTTGGCACATAAAGCCATGTAGCAGAGGCCCTGGTCAGAGGAGCTGCTTTTTGAATGAATGCAGAGGGAATTTATGCAGGCAGGAAAGAGACAACAACACAGGTCAGAAAAATAAAGATGAGAAGGCAGGAAAGAAAAATGCAAGCCACACCTGAATCACAAAATGGAAGGTTAGAAATAGATTCCTAGTCCTGGTCTGCACAACAAACCTCCCCCGAGGCAATCATTTAATTCTTCCAATTTCATTTTCCTCACTGGTGTACAACTTGCCTAATGGGAGCTCTATGAACAACTTACTGTTACTCAAAGTACGCTGAAGCTACAAAGTACTTATTAATAAAGATGAGACTCCGATATACCGAAGGAGGACAGGAAAGAGCAAGAGAAGAGAAATTTAAAAGAATAATTAGAATAATGTGGAAGAGATTTTTAGATGACTGGAGCTATGGTGCAGCAATAAAAGAAAAGCCAACTAAAATAGATTCGAGAAAATGTGACAGCAAAATCCTCCCAGCCAAAACTGTCCACCAGAAATGACCAGAAGAGGTTTGTAGGTAACCCATTTGCAACCTTTTGGCCTTTATTACTCATAATAAACGGTAACTTTCCTAACCCCAATTTATTTTCAAGAACAGCAGATTAATATGAGGGGAAGACTATCAGAATCCACTGTCTGAATTTTCCAGATAATTATCTCTGCTTGTGTTAAATTATCACTGAAAGAGGAGCAGCAAAGGAACCACAATCATTTGCTTTTAACCCTGTTGGCAGGGAGTATATAGAAAGCTAACAGAGAGGTTCTAGAATACTGTATCTTCATAATATGTTTTATCTTTGCAAATAACTCCAGTCAAATAAAAAGGTAACCTTATTTATTTCACCCAGTGTTATCTGCATATAGAATTATTCAAGATAAGGGGAAAATTATTGGTTGTCTATCTAGCAAGTTAAATCAGATTAAAATACTGTATTTTAAGCAGAACTGTTCCTACACACATTTATTTCAGGGGAATTTAATTCACTTTGAGAGTGAATTAAGCTAAAAGAACAAGACTTGCTGAACTCTCAGCGACAGTCTCCAGATGAAGCTATGCTTTGTCTTATGGTTACTTTTCAAATTTGACTAGGCCTTAAAAGTCACCTTCCTTTGCCTAACGCAGCGCACACAACGCTCACTTGCTGAGGCCACTGACAGGGGTGTTTATTCAGTTCCTGCCAACCCCTATATAGGTGCGGCATGTATTAAAGTCCTCAAGTTTAACTATGTATACATACATGTGTATACATACATATACACACACAGTTTCCTGTATTTTACCATGAAAATACAACACTGTCTAAAATCCATACTTCTAAATTCAAATTTAAATTAAAGTTAAAAGGAAAACAGCAAATATTTTACATTGTAACGTCCACTGATGTTGTGAGGTAAGAGATGTTGAAATGAATGTTACTGCACATGTTAAAGAAAAAAAACTGAAATCCATGGAAAACAACAAAAAGATATGCCAGCCATTACCCAAGTCAATGTTGCCAACAGGGGCATAGCATTGCTCAGCCCAGCACAGAGGTCTGCTGCATTATGTGTGTGACCTCTTGCAGGTGCTGTGATGTTTTATACTCAGCTGGTCACCACTGACTGCATTGCCTGGAAAACAGAACTCCAGTCTGTTCTCAGGCCAGGGAAGAAAAGCCATTCTGATCAGATCCAACGGCAGAGGCGTGACAGACTTGGATGTTTTCAATGGTGGCATAAGAACTAACTTTCAAATATGACTTTCAGCAGTAATTTTACCCCCAAATCAAGCAAAACATAACATGCACACACAAGATAAAACACAATAAACAAAATCATGAAAAAGTACCTTTGAGCTTGAATACAACTGTATTGTAGAAAAATCAATGCATCATGAATGAATCAAAAGCAAGTGAACGACGTACGACAGCCGTTAGTCCTTAGAGAGAGCAAGGAATTGCTACCAGTCACCACCGCTGACCACGGGCCTGGCAGCATCGTGCTCACACCAGTGCCAGTGCCCCCAGTCTCCCTCCCTCCACCTCTTACAAGCACAGGACTTGTCCATTAGCTGGGGAATGTGTGTGTCTGTGCATATATATACACCTGCATCCATATGTACCTTTTTATGTACGGACACACACACTCACTCTTGTAACGACAGCCTGCCGCTCAGAAGGGCTGTGCGTGACGACTGGATTAGCCATGCTCTGTACAACTTTCCACAGATGATCCCTGAACTGTTTGCTGTTGTCACGGTCCCAAGGTCTACGTTCATCAGAACTTCAACTTATTTGGTTTATGGTGTACACCTTTGAAATGTATTACATACAGATACTACCCCCTGCACAAAAGACACCTTTAGCAAACAACAGTTTCAAATTAATTCAACCTCCCCACACACCTTTTTTTCCCCTAACAGCTGCAGAAGTAGGACAAGGTAGCACCTTCAATCTCTTTCTTTTAAGATTTATTTCTGAGAGCATTTTTCTTCCTTCACATAGCCATGAAACTTTGGGACCCTGCAGCAGAGCATAATTTATTCTAAAAATAAGTAGGCTTCACAAAATAAACGAAACCACGTAAGAACACCCATGGTGAGCCATGAGTACATCACAAAAAGCACAAAGGGACCACGTGGAACACAGCAGCCCTAGAGTATTCTGGGCACGTTCTTATCCTTACTAAGCAGATAAAAGATGACTCTCAGTTTTTAAATCTCTAAAGGATGAAAAGAAATTAATCTTGGATTAGGGTGAACACCATGTATGAAGAGACAGACAACAGATTTCTCTATGAAAGTCATTTTTCTCATAAAATTATTCCGGTGGTTCTGTGGGTTCTTGTTAAATTTTATGATTCACAACTGCTTTAAACACTCGCATTATTGACCTGTGGGATCAGTAAGAAGGAATTTACAACTTCCCCTTCAACAAGGAGAAAAAAAGGACCTACCAAAAGAAAAAAGGAGTCCAGAGGAGGTCATGAGGAGGACCAGAGGGCTGAAGCCCTATGAAGACAGGCTGAGGGAGCCGGGGCTGTTCAGCCTGGAGAAGGCCACAGGCAGACCTCACAGTGGCCTTCCAGTGCCTGAAGGGGGCTGCAGGAAAGCTGGGGAAGCACTATATGGCAGGGCTGGATGGGGCTGTGGGCAGCCTGGGCTGGGGGCAGGGGGCTGGGTGGGGGCTGGGGCCCATGGCAGGGGTTGGGGGTGGGTGGGCTTTGGGGTCCCTTCCAACGCAAACCATTCTGTGATTCTATATTACCATTCTTTCCTACATGTCAGAAACCTAGAACACATTGTTTGATTTCTCAAAGCAAACGGCTAGCTTCTGATTAGTGGAAAATTCTGATGAACAAATAAGTCAAATGCTTCACAAATAAAAAAGCTATCTATTTTTCTTATATACAAGGAGGGGGACACCTAGAGGACCATCTTATGCCCCTGTGACAATCTTTGAAGCAACGGTTAATCACACTATTAAATTTCAGTTACTGAACATTCATTTGTGTCAAAATATGTTTTAGTTTGTTTGTTCTTCTGTATTTTACTGTTAGCTTAAAGTTTATGATGAAGGCCTAACTTCAATCAAATGAAAGGGAGAAGTGATCTGAATCAGTGCTCTGAATTCACCTACCTGTACCCCCCGTCTCAGGAGCACCCAATCCACGCACCTCTTTTTGCTCTAACACTCTGAGTAGGCTCAGACAATATTTCAGGCTATTATTAAAGAACCTTATTCCTTCAGCTGTATTGTTATCACACCATTACAGTTAGCATTTCCCAGTCAGCTTGGTCAGGATGAGGAGAAGAAAAGAAGCAGGCTTTCATGTTAGTTTTGGTATCCTAATCACAGCTAATCAGCTCAGGTACATTATCATCTGAGATGATCCCATTTGCAAAGCTCTAGTATCATGGTCTTTGGATCCCTCAAGTTTCCTTCCTTTTGTTTCTTTCTATTCATTAAAAATTATCCAAAATTTTATTTTCATTCTTTTAAGAAAACCAGCCCTTCTCATCTTCTCTGCAAAACTTTGTTATTTGCTCATCCCTTCAGTCTTTTAGCCTAAAGGGAACAACAAAACGGCGTGGTGAGGAAAACAGTTCTGCCCTGACAAGAGAGCAAGTGCAGGCAGACTTGAAAAGCCTTAGTGCAGCAACAGGCTCCTTCACAGCTCTGTGTAGGAACTGCAAAGTAAACAGGGAATCAAAGAGCATTTTCCTCTTATCTCAAAACAGTAAGCGATACCAGCTGCTCCTCTTTGCAAAAGCAGTGAATGAATTTCCATTTCTGATGGTCTTCGGGGTTGTCAGCCACACTCTTGCTCCTTGGAGAAGTAGGTGACACTATTTTGTTGCACAGAGAGATGGGAGGATTGACCTTAGTCTATCTCTTTGGATATGAACCTTAACTGCTCAGTTTGACTTTGGTTTATATAAACCATGTTTTTTGCCTCCCGTACACTTAAATCCTGCAATGTTTGGTTTACAAACATGCCAGGGGGAAACTGGTTTTGCCCTTGCCCTACATTTCCCTTTCTCTTCCTAGTTTAACATCTCTAATATTTAATTTCCTTTTTCACCCTTATTATAAAACCTACTTTTTCAAGTAAAATATTTTAATCGTTTGCTGGAATTTATAAGCTTGTGTGTGTGTGTCATATAACACTGTTTAAAAGGTCAGCATTGAATTAATTTAATTCTACTAAATAATTTGTTTTTCAAAAACATCTAAAATGTTACTGTTTTGATTAATGTTTATAAGACTATTTTTAAAATAAAAATTCAGGCTGACAAAGAAAACTTTCATTGCTGCAGTTCACCATTTATAAAATAAAGAAAAAGTCACTCACCGCTTCTGACATTCATTTTCATTCCACTGGCTTTTGTTCCCATCAGACTATTCCCTCTGCACACCTGCTCTCTATCTCCATTTGTCTGATTAATTATCCTCAATTCTTCTCTACAGGCTTTGACAACCTCCTCTTCCTTCTCCAGCTTCATACTCTTTTTTCGTGCGTGTGGTTTGTGTGCCTTAAATCTCCACCCTAGATATACTGTCTCCTCTCAAAATGAAACATAACACAGAAACCACCAATAAACAGCCTTACATAAAGTAACAATAAATAGCAGAACATCTTGGCTATATACCAATTTTTGGAGGATTTATAAATTAAGCAGTTGTGAGCCTAGGAGCTGGCTGATGTGTTTAGGTTTCCAGGTGATATGCAGTCCCATGGACAAACAGCCATCATAATCAAAGAGCTCTTCAAGACTGCATTATACATACTATTTCCTTTAAACAATGCAGTTAGAAATAATCATTGTTTCAGAATCTAATACAAAAGCTAAGCAGTATTTTCTGTATCTGGAAGTATCACATAGGTGCTTCTCACTGTATTTTTTTTTACACATCAGAGCTGCCTGGTGGTGTATGCTATAATTAATTCTTACCAGAATTTCCATAATTATTCTTCTTCTCTTGCCCTGCTTTCAGTTTGTTCAATCTTGCTGAAAAATCCTGCTGTTAAACAAAAATATACCCGTGTTTCATCATTCACATAGCATTTATTATGGAAAGTTTTATTAGTTATTTAATTAGTTTTATTATTATTTAATTTTTATTAGTAAACAGTTCCAAAGGATATGCATAATCTTCACAAAGATAGGTCTGAATGTTTCTTGGGAAGTGTAAGAGATGGTCCACCACTGGAAGTGCATCTGGGATACTTAGATTCGTTTTCAGTCTCCTCTGCCCAAAAGGCATGTAACCTTTCCAAGTCTTTCAGTTCTATACCCTAAAAGGTCAACAAACTCTTGAGTATTTTTGAAATCAGAGCAGTCTCACTGTTCTATCTTCACTTTTACATAGGACTGACATGGGTGAGTCTGGAATCAGTGTCTTAGAAACTGCACAGAGCATGTTTGGCAGCAAGCAGAGCCAGAACTCTAACAGGTGTTACTCACCTGTGTGAGACAAACCGTTTGTCCTCTTTGTCAAACATGGAGAAGAGAAGGTAGGAGAATACTTATCAGTAACTTTACACAGAGTCATTCATTAGCAATAGCATAGTCTTACGTTCTCACCGGCAATCGTTTTCTTTCGCACACATCTAAACCAACCTGCACTTACAAGACGCCAATTTGATTCTTTTGCCCTGGGAGTTTTGGCTATCTTTATAACTGATCCATCCTTTACGTGTAATAGAGAGAATCAAGTCATATACAGAGGTACGGGGAGATGTGGGTGTCCTGACAAAGATCTGGCCTCACACGTCCCACCTCCAGTTTTTTTCTTTCCCCCCAGGCATGTTATTACTGTCTATGAGTCATTTCATTAATCTGGAGAGAAGGCTAGAAAACAAGTGAATAAACACCCTGCTTCACAACCTTCTGTCTGCACTGTTTACTTCTTCGTTAATGAATGAACAGCTAAAAAACAGAATTATCCTAATTGGGGACATTCAAAGAGACATTATCTCCTCTTTGTCAGTAGCTGCTGCCTGGGTCTGCCAGTAATTACACTACACAGTCAGAAGATAGTCTCAAAATGTTCACTTCCAATAACAGCGTAAAGATGACGAAGTCCAGGAAAGCAGTGGGAAGGAAAATACAGGCTCTTAGTCAAAGAAAGACAGCACAGGAGTCTTTTACATGACTACACCTTTCCTATAAAAAGTGATTTAGAAAAGCAATGTGAGAAACAGCAGACACCTCTGAAGCCAGACACAGGACCCCGTCTCCAACAGTGCAAGGTCAGAATTCTTCCACGCACAGTGCTGGAACTCAGCACAGGCTGCGAGTTTTGCAGTTCACTTTGCGCATGGATAGGGCTCTTCATTTATCACAAATAAGGCAGGCAAGTGTCCGAAACGTCCTACTCCCCCTTTATAAATTTTACAGCTGTCAGAGTGATTCTATCTCTGGTGACACGAATAAAGATAGAAGATGAAGGACTAAATGAGAAACAAATTACTCTAGCCTCAGTTTTGCCCTCCAGTGCAGGAAACACAGGAATTCAAGGTCTAACTTCTGCCATCGTGGAAGCCTGGGCTTACCCTCCCTTGCAGCCCTGGAGTTGCTAAGTCTGACACTGCTGCAGGAACAGACATAGATGAACCGATGCTCAGTGCAGCCCATACTTCGTCCCACCTCCTTTTGGATTCACAATTTTTGCCTCCCATAAAGCATATAAGGAGTTACACCTTAGGACTATTATTTGAAATGCCGCAAGATATTTAATAAATCCCTGTCAACTTTCAAGGATAGAAACATTGCACAGTTTCTTCATAAACAGTATTTAGTGCCTACAGAAAGCATTCTAAATAACATACAGGTTACTATGAACAATTTTATAATAAAGCATGACAGTAAGTCTGCTTGTATACTTTACATACATCTTCCCCTTTGTCGTTACATACACTCGGATTTTGGAATTTAGTCTAGCATTTATACTTCTGCCTTTCAGCGCATAGTTGAACACGCTCCTCTCTGATCTCTTTTCAAAGAGAATCTATTAATTTCTGTATCAAGGAGCGCTGATGTTCATTTCCTGAGCTGAACATACAGTCCAGGAGAAAAATAAATTCATCGTTTGGCCATTATTTGATGACTTCTTTTCCTGCTTCCATCATACCACAGGACAGCAGCTTGTATGTATCTCTACCACGTGAGATATTTTCGCAATGACTGTTCACATACGAGATTTTGGCTCTGCCAACTGTCACACCAATGAAGGTGCCTGCCTAAACCATGTCCAAACACTTAGAGGGACTGACATGTACATCCCTGTGTCTCTCTAGATGAGACCATGTTATCCGTGCTGTCTGGAATGGACAAAAAGACTGGACATCATTGGTCTATGACATTGCCACAACATGTTGGCTTGTGTTGCCTTGGCTCCTTAATCCTTATGAAGATGGGCAGACAGCCCCCAGGGCTGGTCCAAGCCCTGAAAGCAAACATGCTGGCATCTCTGTGGCTGGCAGTAGTGCACATCAAGAGTTAATATTTCACAGGGCTCTTCAATAACTTATGTCACACAAATCACCACAACACTAGGGTTCAGCAAACAAAATAGGTTTACAGAGAGTTAGGGAAGGGCTATCTCAATAGAACCCAGTTTTAGTCTTATAAACCTGATTGAAGCAAGAACCACAGGAACAAACAAAAGCTTGCTCCAGAATCCCAGTATTACTCACCATTAATACTACAGGACAGGTTCTCATTGTGTGCTCATATCTTCTTTCCTACAACACGTGTACTAGGACTGGCCCACTCTCTGAGAGAGGAGGATGAGACATGCTCTGCCAAGCAGCTTCTCACAAAATTGAAGTTTCCTACAGCACTGAAGTACAGGTACTGAGCCACACATACACACAGACAACAAATTCTGTGTCCTTTTGGATAACCTTCTATGCCTCATTTACATGTGTAGGACATCACAGGCAGTTCCAGCCAGAGCTCTCCCCACTGTTCCTCTCCTCATCTTTGGATGAAGCAATGTCCAGTGGCAGATGGGAAAGAGATGACAGGGACATGAAACTGCCGCATTCACTGGCAGTGGGAACCGTACTTTAACAATGCTGTGGGACAGAACAAAGAAGTGAGCCTGACAATGAAAGTTCAGACTGAATTGTTAGGGGCTTTGCACCAGAGTATCTCTCTACATATGTAAATTTGATTTGTACTTCTAAATTGAAATCATTTGGGCCACGATACTTGAAATACTTTCAAGTGCATTTAACTTTAGGACATATAACTTCAAAGATGTAAGCATACAAAATCAACCTTGACATGGAAATCTGTGACATACAAGCAGAAGACTAGTATGTCTTAAAAAAAAAATCACTTTGCCAGAACAGTATTTGTGATTAATAGAAATTTGAATTAATTTTCTTCTTTCATGTATGCAGTAGTTAATTCTAATAAAGCAAGCTCAAGGTCTTCAGTTGCCTGGACAGGACAAATTAGATTTGTCCACATTATTACTTCGACATATTAATCATACATAACCACAAATATCAACTTTCTTTTTAAGCTTTCAGTGGAAATAATTTTCTCACGTTGCAAACAAAATGTACCCCAAAGGGAAACACAGTTTCAGGAATCCTACAAAAAAAAAGTTTCTGCCTCAAAAAAATGCTTTAAAATTAATTTGCCTAGTACAAAAACAAACAAATGAACGAAACAAAAACCAACCAACCGACCAAAAAACCCACCCCCACCATCTAAGTTTCATACAGAAATGAAACAACTCTCTCTACTAGATTGAAGTTATGTGAAGAAGGTTTGAGCAGGTGTGTGTGTGACTAGACATGCTACGAAAGCAAGCAATATTAACAAACTAATCTCTTATTATTACTGAGATCCTGTTAGCCAGGCATATAATTGACACAACGTGAGATGAAATGGCCTCAAGTGATGCCTTATGACATGGAGTCATGTACTTTTGGAGTTAATGATTGCTAACCAGAAAGCTGTTCCAGGATCCTTGTGGAACAGCTTAGAAACTGACTCTGTGCAAGAATGACAAATTAATTGAGAAAACATTTGATAGCTCTACCTAGTGCCAGCTAAGGTTAAAGCTAGATGCAGAGAATCTATTATGAAACAAGGAGGCAGCCGTAGCTGAGTCACTTTAAATCAGGAAATTCAATTCCTTCCTACTCCTCAGATTTTAAATATCCTATAGCAAAAAGCTCTACAGGATTTTTTTTTTAATGTATAGAGAAGAAACCAAAATACCGCAGTCAAGACTCTCTAAAGGAAGTAGTCATGACTTCCAAAACGCGTAAAATATATCCAACAAGATTAAGAAGAATAAAATCAAGGGATTTAAAATGAGATAACTAGATTGCCCCATTTTACTCTTTGTGGTTAAATGAAATATTCCACACAAAGACTTATAAGTCAGGAGGAGGAAATAAGTATTTCTGCTTTACGTGGCTACTTCTCAGTGAGAACATGTATGACCAACACCAAGAGATTTAAGAATAATGTTTCTGTGACCCAGGACACTAGAATGGTGCTTTACAGAGCTGACTGGAAAAGTTTACATCCCATGGGAAACGGGATATGAAATTAACAGAATTTCCTATGAAAATAAAATGTTTATTCCAAATAAACCTGAGGTTAAAACATCCTGTACAGGAGCTGAAAAGGCTGCTGGCACTACTTCCACTCTGACATTCACTACAGCACTGTTGGGTGTGAGAAACAATGATGGAAGGAGCACATCAGCCTCTGCAGGAATTTTCAGCAAGGGGAGTGTGGCAGAGCTGCATGCCACACCATGATGGAAGGGAATTCTACAACCCTGAAGGAAGACCAGCATCCTTTTGGGTTACCTCTAAAGTAGGCACCCATAAATATTGTAGAGTGTACCCACAGCCCACTCACAAACTGGAAGAAAAAGTACTCAGTTGGAGTTGGGGTCATTTATTTGGTGACGTTTTTTATTATCTTCCAACAGAAGATAATAGAAGACATTTTAGATAATAGATAGTAGAAGACTTTTCCCACTACTAGCTAGTGCTTGGGACTTTGCTCCTTGCCATTTTACATACAATGTAGATTCTTATTTCCTGCTAGGTAATGGGATTCCTTCAAAATCTTCCAATACTTTACAGTACTACAAAAAGTTCCCAAGTAAGAGAAGAGGTGGTAGAACTGTACTTGAGCCAAAAAGGAGAAAAAAAAAACACCACTGCATCATGGAACCTGTTAGCCTTCAGACAACTATTTGGAATTTTAAATCAAGACAAAAGCCAAACACACAGTGATAGGGTGAAAGACAGAAAGACACAAATCTCTGAAAGCAAAAAAATAGAAAGCTTACCTCACACTGACATGCTTTCTGCAAGCAGAAAAGGCACTCACTCAGGCAACTTTGGGAGAGCAGAACTTAATCTGCAAAGCATGTTCCTTCAGTTCTTAGTTGCTCTAAAAGGAGAGCCGTTTATTTGGTATACTAACAGCATTTGCCCAAAAGTCTCACTCATAAACATCAATCCAAGCCTTGCTTTGAACTACCTCAATAAATAAACAAATAAATAGTCTGTATTGCATATTTATATTTTTCTGAAATTTCTGTTTCTGAATTCAGGAATTGCTCTGGGTTGGAGCAACAGCTAGTATCCTAACTAGAATTTCCTTGATCATTACTTAAGCAGTAGCATTTTTATTTTAAAAACCTCAGTCCTCCTCCCCCACCAGTATTTCTCTTCTAACACATTCCATTCTAATTTTAGTCTTTTGAGAAGTTTCTTTTCCAGATCAACCCACTCTTTTTCACATTTAAATAATTTTCAGTTTTTCAAAAGAGCTCAGCTTTAGCAGGTGTTTCAGTAGCTAAGCAATAAGAAATGTCTCTTGAGAATATCGTCCATGTTTCCCAAATAGATTAGCCTGGAAATTTCAGGAGAACAATATTGGGCAAAATATCCATTCAATTTAACTCCAAAACCAGATTAAAATTCCTGATGAATTCCTGATGAAAAAAGCAAAAAGACATCCCCCGAAAGAAGCACTCATGCTCCCTGTTAACAAATAAAGGTGTGATATGAAACAGTTCTAACACTAGCAATACCAGTAATTAACTTGAATGCAATATAATTCAAAAGAAACAAATTTTGAAGTTTAAAATGAAAGAAAATTATTAAACTTCTTTTTGATTTATTCAGCTTCAGTGCAGTCCCAGGATCAATAATGGTAAAGGGCTTGCAACCATAGACCAAATAAATACATTCCTGTGGCTAAAGGCAAAAAAAACCCTAGTACTTTACTAGTAGTTTTGGGCCTGTAGACTCACACAGCTAAAGCATGTTTATTATCAGATCTTGAAGTTGAACTGAAGCAAGATCAAGATACCTGAATACTACCTTCAAGAACAACCTCTCCTCAGACTAAAGACAGTCTGGCCCTTCGTATCACTTCCAGCTATTTGAAAGATGCGTTTTTACATTTTTGATTCTTGGAAGCTCAAAATGCTGCAGCACATTTCAGCAATTGCTTCTCTGCAGTCTCAAGCAGTACAGAGAAACCCACTGACAATGATGCCTCTTTGCCTTTATGCAGTAAGAACAGACCTATGAGATCTTAGCACCTGAATTTTGAAAGCAAGTTAATGCTAGGCATCACTTACAGATTTATCAATATAGGTGTTCATCTGCAGTCACAGGGTTATTTTTGCTGAGCTTCCGCATTTCCCTAGAGTACAGAAACATCCTCCTCCTTCAGTGGAAAACCAGGTTCTAATAAAGTTGAATCTATCCTGTTATGTCAGTATAGAAGTAGCACCTGCAGTAAAAAAATCAGTTGGAGTATTATACTTCAGTAGACATTTCCTATCTTATTCTTCAACATAACTTATCATTCCCATTTCTACTCCCTTTACCTCATTAAATTTATCTAACCACCCAGACCAAAATAATTCCTATTTTAAAGCTGTACTTAATACTCAAAAAGACTTTCTTTAACCAGTGCAAAGAATTCAGGAAAATGTTTCTTCAGCAAATGTTATCATCTAGGATTGCTTTAGCCCCAATTTTCAAGGTGTGAGATGTGTTTAAGTATGTAGCTAAAGTAAACTTGTCAGCTTGCAAGATTTTTTATAAAACATTGTTTTCTCTGAGGTTTAGAATATGTATTATCTATCTTCCAAGTCTGCTTCTGACTAGGCTCTCTCGCGGAGAATAAACTATGCCAACTATGCCAACTCCGCTACTAGGAGCAGCCAGGTGAAGAGGGGAAATACTAGAACCTAGGAAAAAAAAAAAAAAATACAGCAAATACACCAGAGCAGCCGGACATCACTTAACAGCCCTTAAACACAGGTTTAAAGTTTTATGTGTACTTATGATTACATTTAAATATTTAAAAGCCTCAGTTCTCTCCTCACTAAATCTTCCCTTTTCTCAAAAGCTCTTTTGTCTAAACATGGACCAAACAAAGTCTGAATTGAAAAGAGGACAGGAAATTAGATCAAACTGGGTATGTAGCATTCTCATTATACCTCCCGTCAGACAAGTCAGAAGCAGTTACATAATTGGGCCTCTAGACTCTAGGCAATGAAGTGTTAAGAGAGAAAGGCAATCCCAGGACAACATGCTGGGCTTGGGCAAACAGAAAACATAAAAGTAGGCCAAGAGCTTACCATTAATGTTAGCTTTTAATTGTACCACACCAAAAAAGGTTCATCATACGGCACGCGTGACCAAAAAGGTTAGAAAGCACACAGTAAAGGAAATAGAAGAGGGAACAATTTTATCCATGCTCTCGTACGCACTTGTGCACGCATCAGAGAAAGCATGCTTGTGAGCGAGGAGACGTGTGTGAGGGGAGTACAGTGCGCGGAAGTACAGGAGGCAGCGGCCCGTAAGCAATTACTATGAAAGGGATTGGGGGTGGGGAATCTGTGCACGTCCCTTTTTCAGCTTCTGCTGTAAAAAAAAATAAATAGACCTTTTAATCCGCGTTTTCCTTGAAGCCCGCTCTATTGACCATTCATTTCTCTCCCTTCCCAGCTCTTTACCTCCTCTATATGGCTGATGAATATGCAAATGAATAATCAGTTTTTTAATGGCCTATGCTTTCTAAAAACAGGCCATAAATTCGGACCCCAAGCAGGACGCTCTAAAGAGACTATTATACTACACGGCTGGGGGAAGAGACGAGCCCCAAATACCACCACGAGCACACCAGAGCTCTTTATAACGTGTGTGAATGCAGCTAGAAGACGGGCTCCTCAGAGCAGAGCCGCAGCCAGAAAGGGGAATCTCCTCACCGGATCACGGCACGCCTGCCAGGAGCTCTCCGGTGCCCCAGAGCCCAGCAGCTCTCCGCCGTTCTCGGGGGGCTCCGGGGGAGGCCCGGGGCCGTGCTGCGGGGCAGGCCGGGGTAGGCCGGGGGCAGGCCGGGGGCAGCAGGTGGCGCCGCGGAGCCGGGCCCGCTCGTGTGATCTCGGCCGGAGCAGGTCTCGGGCACGTTGTCGCCAAGTTCTGTCGACTAGGACGTGGTTAAAGCACGATGGGAGCTTCACGGAAGGCAGCTGTGCCACCCACCAGAGGGTTCTGCTGTCGGACGGCAGTGAGGGCTCCACATGTCGCATGTCAGCTGCCTCCTGGCTTCCAAGAAGTTCCTTCTGCAAAGCAAGCAATTAGCAAGCAAAAAAAAAAAAAAAAAAAAAAGTACCAATTTAATGAGACGGTAGAGTCCTACTGTACAGGGAGTGACAGCTGAAGGTGCTGAGCCCAGGTCCGTCAGTCCCTCACTCCAGCTTCTGAACTGCGCTGTGATGAGTTTGGAATCCCACAGGAATTAATCAGGCCCTAATGTGCTTTACAGTTCAGGAAACTGTATTTCTGGAAAACTGTTCAGGAACAGACATATGTCTTCAAGTTATAGATAAGCAAGAAGACACCGGCAGGAAGCAGAGAGCTCAAGCTTTGGGCAAGATGGGAAAGAAAACCTGGGTTAGAGCAATTTCAATACCACTCTGCCCAAGGCAGACAGAATCCACTGCATTTTACACAGATTGCCCTACTAACCAGGGTAGAAGGCACCAGTATCATCCTGATGGGGCACAGAGATGGCAATGCAGACGAGGCAGACGTAGCACCCTCTAAAATTTGGATAAAGGGTCAGAGATTTGAATCTGACTCTAAACTCTGCTGCTGAACTTTGAGCACATCACAGCTCTGTTGCATTATCATTTACAGGAGGTGAATAACATTTGCCTAACTCTTAGGAGTAAAATGATAAAAAAATCAATATATACAGGACATGTTATAATCATGCAGATACCTAGATGAACATCAAATAATTTTAAAATACATCTTTGCAGAGATTAAAATTTAGAAAAACCCTAGGAATAATAATAATAATAAAAAAATGCTTAAAGTTAGGTAGCCTTTGGAAGTAGGCATAATTGAACATTTTCCTTCTCCCCTTTCCCATCACCTTAAACACAGACAGACCTCGTAACACAATATGAACTCTGCAACATCAAGAAAATCAGGGTTGACAAGAGGAAGGAATGTTGGAACATGGTTTATTAAAATCAGTTTATAAAACCCTAGGACCAGTTAAAGCATAGAGTACCCATCCAATGCTTTGAAGATGGGAACAGGGCTCTCCAGAAAAGGTCTGAATCCTCGAGCATATATTTGTTGGAGGTAACAAGATTCATGTGGCAGTCAGATATGAGTTTCAGATCCTCTCTGGAGCCTTGTTTTCCCTCGTCTTTTAAGCTGCTTCTTAGTTTATTAACACAACAGCACTGTGTATGCCTACCACAAAGTAGTTTTTGCTTGTGTCACTGGAAGCACATAATTTTCATTCTAAACTTTGTTAATACTTTCACAAACATTTGCTTTACCTCAATTTAAAATATATATATATATATAATACAGTGAGAGAAAATACTTTGATTACAAAGTAAAACGAATTAGCAAACCAAGGCTAAAATACCATAAAACAAGAACTAGAATAGGAAAAAAAAAAAAAAAAAAAAAAGTGGATATCCTTAAAGGTAGTTTCCCTTAGGTGGTGGAAATCTTTGGATCCAGAAACCCTGTCAAAACACCACAGATAAAGTTGCAATCTTTCCTGCCTTGCTCCCAAGAAACAAACCAACCCCAACACCTCAAAATCTGATACGATCAGCAAGTCTCAGGCACAGGATCTTGAGGTAATTACCAGAAGGGATGCTGGCAGACAGTGGAGTTCACAGAAAACATGCACTTGCCGTTTCTTCCTGAATTTCAGAAGTCTCTCTTCCAGAGCAGTCTCTCACATATAATTGCATGTCCAGTTGTACAACCTAGATGTTGTAGATCCAAGAGGAGCAGCAATATTCTCTGCAGGATACTTTTGACTAATTAAATCCTAATTAAAACTCTTTGCATGAAGTACTGCTTAAATTAAGAACATTACAAGAGCAGAATGTGACAGTGGCATAGACATAACATAATGGTTATGCTTATAAAATGAACATGTTTTTAAATGAGAAACCACGACAAAGCCAAATCTCCACATAGGACTACATGAAGGACTTTGTGAAAATGGAAATCTATGGGTGTTTTTTCCTAAAACAGGAATAACTGCTTACTGCTTAGGTGATATTCTGTAACCACAGAAGGTAAGTTTGGAAACACTGACTATTCTTACCTATTCTAGAATGGAAACACTGGCCACATGCATCTAAAGTAGACCTGCACCTGCGCTACTCGTATAAAAAGCAGTGCCATTTGCCTCCTTTTTCAGTACTCACATTTGAACTTCTAAAATACTTCAAGCAGAACACTTGACATTTTTATATTCCCTAGCTTAAAATGGTAGCAGTAGTCACTCTTCTACATGGCTATCAAAGCCTCAGTGTGGTAGTATGCATGCTGTGACTGTTTCTTGTTCTCTCCACTCCTCCAACATGCGTAAAGCCAAAACAAAACCCGATAACATTTCTGGTATTGCTACACCTTCCCTAGCGATATGCAACCAAATCATGTCATAAATTAGCCTTTAAAAGCAAAGCCCTGATTCAAGTTACAAAAATGTAATCTTTCCCTCTGCTCCCTCTTTGCAGGATAACTTCTTTGCAGTCTATGTGCATTCATGATACTCAGTCAACTGAGCTGATTGTACTCATTTTAAATTGTTCCTTTTAACGTTTTTACCCTCCACCCACAGGTCCTCAGCTTCTCTTCTCATTGATTATTGCACCCTGGGGCTGCAGAAGAGGTGCTTGCCTGCTTCTGCTTCTTACGGCGTTTGTTCAGAAGGCGGTTGTTGGATGTTTTCAAGTCTTTAATTTTCACCTGATCATAGTCCACTCTCATGGTAGCCAAAGCGCTGGTCATCTCCTCCTGGAAACCAAGCAATTAATTTATTGAACACCCGAAGGCAGAGAGAGCACAGCCATCCCACACTAGTGCCACGTGATGAATGTACAGAAAGGAACCCTCTGTTATGCTACAGCCAGGAATAGTTGAGCCCTTTCTGCTGCAGTAGACTATGACTAAAGGCTTCGTTCTACTCAGGGATTCATTCAGGAGGAACTATTCACAGCGTTTCACATGTGGGCAACACAGGACCACACTGCTCTGGCCTGATTTCCACCATGTCCCTGTGCCCAGCATTTCTTACTGTTTGGCTCCAGGCCTTCACCAGCTGCTAAATCTGGGCTTCTTGTAACAGAGCGAAAGCGCTGCTTTCCTTGCTCTGTTACCAAACTAGGTTAGCAGGAAGTAGAATAAAGAGTCCACACAAAGTTAGTTAGAAGTGTGCACTTCAAATTCACATGCTTCCTTAGTTTGAATTAGCATTTAAGTTCAGACAAATCTTAAACTTTTTAATAAGGCTGTGAGTGATCATCTGCTTAGGTCAATGAATGCCTATGCATTTCAGGAAAGGAAAAAAGATTACATTTTATGCGAATGCTAGTGGCCCAAGGGAATACCTCTGGGACCTGTACAAAGTACAAGCATAAGAAGTTCTCAGAAATATGGAAATGAAGAAGGCTAAGTGAAAATAGATATTTGATTTCTTTGACTTGGAAGCTGCACGTTGCCTAGGTCCTGTGACGTTTTATCTTAACATAGTTTAACAGCTGAGACTGCACATTAATAATTTAAGTAAAACGAGTGATCAGTAGAATACCTTAAAGGAATGTTGCAATTACCAAAATGCCAAAGATTATAAGTGCAGAAAGTTCAGATTTAATTGTGAAAAAATATGCCAACCTGATAAAGGCCAGCAGGAAAGAGTTAAGGCTTGCAAACAACTTTTAGTCTGCCCTATAGTTTCACTTTGCAGGAAGCATTCAACTGTCATCAATACACAGAGTAGGTGAGGCACTTGGTTAGATTAAGGGAAAGACATACATTTTTCTTTTTTTCATCCCCCTTGCTAAAACTGTCACAACAAGACAAGGCTAAGGTTATTTAATGTTGTTTTATAATACAACAACAGAGTAAGAAAACAGAATGCAGCTCATCTCCCTCTCCATCCTGTCTCCCTTAATTTTCAGCATATCCTTTACTTCACCATAACAAACTCCAAACTCCCTCAACACTGTCCATTCTCCTCTGTACTACATACAGAGGTTCAGCAGGTAGCATCATCAATACCTTTGATCATAAACATTTTGTTTGTTGATATTTTGCACAGCTGTAAGGCTGTCCGACGAAGCTCAGATAGTGTTCTTCTTTTTTAATCAGTTATCATATATACTACTGTTTTAACTGGGACTGTTTAAGCTTCCCTTGTTTAACATGGTCGTTTTCAAAACAGCCATAATGTCCATGGAAATAAGCATCCACAAAGAAAAGAGCCCATCTAATCTCTTATGTGATTGACTCCAAGAAATCTGAAATACAGTTGACTCACTTTAACTTCATCCCAGTGGTCTTTATCCTCTTGCAGGACCCGTGCAGTATGGAGAGGAGTTGGTGGCACTGCCATTGATCTCTGAGAAAAGGGAAAAATACCAAAAGTAGCGTTCTGAAAAATCAACTTTGGAAAGTGACTGTTTTCCAACTTTTGGAAAGTGACGTGTATGGAGGGCATAAAGCTTTATCTGTCTTCCTTCAGTGGCTCCCATTATTCATGCTTCCTATCACTCCATAAACCAGTACATAAAAACTGTCCTGTGTGAGGTAGAGAAGGACTATAGTCCCCATACAACATTATCTTTAAAGAATAAAAGGAGAGAGAAATCAATGCTGAATTTACTTCACTCTGGTCCCTTCCAGTCCAACCAATAACCCTGGGCTGGATAAATTTTTTATGCACGCTTTAGATTTTTAACAATTGTCATTTCACTGTTCGTTAATCATTGTTTCAAAGTGGTTATTTTGACCTTTTTCTTCTAGGAATTTGCAGTAGGAGAAATTTTCTTGGAAATACGTTAACTGAGATTACCAGTTCATCAGATCATAAATGTGCCCAGAAGAAGAAAGTGTACTATTCTTCAGACTGATTCAGTATTCTGGCACAGCTCAGAAGACGGGAGTGCATTGCTCAAGACGCTCTTCGACATAAAATTGAGATCTACGTTCACCTGACATAAAAGATTGGTAGATATTTTAAACTAGAATAAGGTACAATTTCTAAAGCACAGTTCCCTAGCTAAATTCAGCAAAAAATGTATTTCTTGCCAGTCCATAAGCCAAACCATAACTTCATTCCAATAGTCTATATTCCTTATGTTTTCTATCCAAACTTGTTGTCTACTGCTGTGGCATCCTATACTGGAGGTAGCTGTGTGCCAGCAGTCTAAAGAGATCCCTGTATATGTCACTGTAACACACAGTACTTTAGAAGCAGTGCTTATACTCCACTAAACTAACAGCACCACTGTACCAAGTTCTGCAACAGTTACAGAAGGGGAAGCAGAACTCATGACTCCTGCCTCCTCTGGAAAAGTACCCCAGCTTTATCAGGTAGAGGTGGGAAGAGGGAAATGGAAAGGTAGCAGACTAGCTTTTGTGGCGTCCCTGAGCAGGTGCTGAAGGTACCCTACTAGCTGCTGTCAGCTACTTATTGAATAAATGGTAGCTACAAGCTAACTAGAGGATTATGTTCTTCACCTGAACTGACACTTTTTGTGTAAGCTACAGTATTATAAACAATGAAGGACACGTATTTTGCACAGGCCTCTACTAAAAGGAAAAAAAATAAAGAGAGAAACACAAAGACTCTGCTTCTTGTGAGAGGCATCTCCCTACTCATGTTCCTGCTTAGGGTTATAGGAAAAAAAAAGGAAGAACACAGACACTAGCTGTGTTGGTCTTTCCCTCTCTGTCCCTCTGCCTCATGGGAACAATAGGTTCAGCAGAAAAAAAGGCTAATCTGCTGCTCCTAGTGCATTCTTCCGGGAATGGTATTCTAGCACAGTTCTTAGGTGTAACAGTCTATAGACCTTGTCTTTAATCTCCACCTCATTAATTGGTTATATGAATGTTTCAAGTAACATGTGTTGCTGTAGGTGGTAGCTTCCTTAGATATTAGGCAATCGTTCTGTGAAATTCATTGCCTGCTGACTTCTGGAACACCTCCTTTTCTTTGGTCTTCAAACACTTAAGCTGGAAGTATTTACTCTGAACAGTTATTACATTTTTATTCAGTTAAAAAAAACAACACTTAGGAACACTGCCTAGGTTCTGTTCCAGTTTTACAGACTCTTAGTAACCTTAATTTCTCAGCTTCCACAACTCTAAATGAAGACATCTAACTCCTTCATCAGGATGTTATAAAACTGTGTTACTGTATGATTCTAGGGGCTTTATGATCTTCAAGCAGGCATTATAGAAATGCTGACTATTAGTCATGCCTCTGTTTCTGCCCCGTCTTCTGAGAAACAGCATAGAAAAAAGCACAGAGAAAGCATTATGGGAGAATAGAGCATTCTACAGTACAAGTGATTTTGTTCCTGGCCAATGATGTTTCGGGCAGTAGGAAACAACACAGGTCCTCTTTTCAGGCACAAATGTGAGAAGCATAAGCTATTATTTTGAGTGAAACCTAGAGCAGAGATGATATTTTGAAACTCAGCCTGATAACACATAGGAGTCCTGTCTCTTCTTTGAAATACTGCATTACGAACTGGTCCTCACCCTCCAACCCCCACTTTATTTATTTATTTATTTATTTATTTATTTAGAAGGAAAAGCAAACTCAGCCAAGTTGCAGAATGAAACCTGAACTGGGACCATTAATAGCTCTGTGTACCACCTTATCTGGTAATCTCTTACAGGGCACTAAGCTGAAACCCATGCTCCTCCCCCAGGCGCTTCCAAACTCTGCCAAGCATGAGAATTCCCACTAAGCATAGGACTGTGTTCACGCTAACACAGCTATGTACAATGGTGCCTGAGATCACTAATAATAGCTCTCTTTAAATCCTGCACTGATGAGGTAAGTACAGTTTATTTTTATGTATTTTAAATGGAGTAACACATGCATGTGCTTCAGACAACAGCAACTGCCTGCTTTCAGAAGATATAGCTATATTCTGCTTAAAAGGATGCTACTGTGGGTGTCTCTCTTTGCGTGTCCTCTGGTAACATCAAGAAAAATTGTGGTTCTACAGGCAAATGCCTCTCTGTGAAGGGCACAGCAGGTTAATTAAGTTATTAGCTGTAATCATCATCTTTCTCTTGATGTACTATGTGGAGCTACACAGTAAGTTCTGCATGCAGGAATTCATCTTGCTCCCTTGTAAAAAGCTATATGAAACTCACGTTAATCCAAGGGTGATTCATAAACTGAGAAACTGTCATCCTCTCTGTTGGGTCAGTCTTCAGTAAGTGGCGAATCAGTTGTTTGGCTGAAAAACAGGACCAACATAGTGTGTTGTAGTCTACTACTGCGCTCCCCCAAATCCTTGAGAACACAAAGACCTGCTGAATGAAGAAAGATAATTTTGCAGAACTCAGAACACCTAACTATTGCTGCTCCCAAGTTAGGACGCCATGCGTAGTGTGGGAGGTTATTATGCTTAAAGAGGCAGAACATGAAAACATCCAAAACAAAAAAGGTAAGAGGGAAAGATAAAGGATAGGAGATTCTACTCCAATCTCCTATGCTCTCTACTTCACAAACCCAACTGTTCTGAGAGCAAGAAATTGAGAAAAAGGGAAACACAGGAGCAGAAAGCTACCTGTCTAAAAGAGGGCAACAAGCTTAGCTGAATGAATGCATGAAATGACGTTTTGAGGAGTGATAGAAGACAAAACGTAGCACAGGCCATGAAAACAAAGGCAATAAATTCTGACAACTGAGAGGCTACTAAAAGGACAAAAAAGTCAAATAAATGGATTACATAAACAGGCTTTGCAGCAGCTTTCTGTGAACATGACATTGACCAAAGTGAGAGGTACTAAGTAACTGAGATGAGAGATGATCAGAGTTTGAACGTGAGTTTCAGTAATGTGAACAGACAGGAAACACCACCCAAGGAACATTATTCAGAAAGACTTAAACATAACTTCCTGAGGAAAACATAGAAAAAAATTTGAATAAGTTCTTCTGAATGACAGATGACTAAATGTTTCTCAGGAGCTGCAACAGATACAAGTTGAAACTTCAGTTTGATATAGGTCACAAAGGAGGTGTACAGTAAAGATTACCTGGAGTTTAAAATCTACCAGGTAAACAAACAAATAAAAATATAATAATTAAAAAAAAAAAAAAGAAAAAAAAAGAAAAGAGGAAACCATGAACAGAGTCCATTAAGATGATTAGATGATTACAGGAAGCTAGTGGGAAATTCAGAGGTAGTCTCCACAGATGATGCAATGAAGAAATGATCAGAAAAGGGAAACCATGACAGAACAGTAGGGAGGAGTAGGAGGACAAAAAGGGGCAGATTGCTGACAGTCTAATCAGCCTAAAAGAATGCCCATAAGCTAGCTAACCTTAGTAGGGTCAAAGGTAGAGGGCATCTATCTTCACTCAGGCAAGCATATGGAAACCCTACACATTTTCAAAGTGAATGTTCTCTGATCAAGCTCCCCTAGGATTCTAATAACTGCTGTAAAATATGAACAAGTCTAAAGGCTGACACATTATTAAGCCAGATACCCATAACCAAAACATCTTTCTTATTAATGTGAAGTAGTTTGTGCTGTATACACAGCCGTAGGATCCAATGAGGGGTTACAATACCACAGATTACAGTGTTATCCAAGGATAATTTGTTATTGCTTTAGCAGCAGACCATAACAGGATGTTAAAAGTAGCAACATAAAGGGCTTGTTAGAAAGATGTGCTCAGAGATTGCTGACCCTTCTCTCTAACATGATGTGCAGATGAGACTTACAGGTTATACGACTGTCAAAATAACAGGGAATCAAACCATCCTCTTTCAGGATACTGGTTTGAGCCCATCCAGGTCACAGCTGAGCAGCAGCAGCAGCTTTTGGTCAATGACTCATACAAAACAAATTGTTGACCTTGATTTAAGTGGTGGCTGGCAAGTTTCCTTATCACAAAAAGCTAGCATGAAAAGTTGCCATCCTTGCTGGCTGTATCACCAAGCAGGGCAAAGACTGAATGAGTTCTTAAAAGAGTTTGCCTTTCTTCCAACTCGGCTTGCATTGCAGCTGCCCTGACAGTCTCCTTTCTCATGATTAAATACTTTTGTTTCTTGAGGGTTTAATCCGGGCTTTCACTAGCACTTGCTAGAGTTTGAAAGAAAGTTTTCAGTAATCATTTACTTTCTATAGCACTTAGGTTGCTGGCTAGTATCTGTGTTCCCATTCCTTCTCCGTATCACCTTACAATAAAAAAAAATAAATGTAAAAAATAGAAATAAATATCAAATCAGGTTTTTAGAAATAGTCTTATGTAAACACTCCTTCACTGTACAACACCATGCACATATTGATCAGAAGCACTGAGCATTGGTACCTTCTTCTGATACTTCAGCCCATTCTGGATTGGGAAACCCATACTGCCCCATTCGAATTCTTCTCTTCATCCCTGGAGAAATAGCTTGTCCAGTGTTTGAATAGAATGGAGGGAAGCCACACAGGCTGTAAGAATGGACAAAATAAGTCTTACAACTAGAAAAAACTTTTCATCTCTTAAGAAGTCCCATGAAAGCTTATATACTTCCGAAGGTTGCATGATCCTAATGATTAATTACTTTTAAGTGCAGATTTAATAAATCTGTCCTTTTTCTGTTGATCTGGACTCTTTTCAAATACTTACAGAATATACGTGATGACACCCAGAGACCACATGTCACATGATTTGTCATACTTTTCAGGACCAAGGACTTCTGGAGCTGAAGAAAAAAACAAACAAACAAACAAACAAACAAAAAAAAAAACAGAAATTAACAGAGAAACAGATATTTCCTCTCATTTTCATCACCTTATAAGTAGCAGCACACTTCAATAACAAGCATGGAAAGCATTAACAAAGCAAAACAAAACAAAAATACACCACAATTCACTGCAGGAACTGTGTGGTATTTTCTATTGACAAGTTCCTAAATGCATCTCTTTAGCTTTAAAGAGGAGGAATGGAGCTGGAAAAATGCCCTATAGTCTTCACCTTAGCGTCTCTCTGCTCAAGAGAGTACTAAGATTACAGAAAAGCAGAAGGAGCTATAGCTAAATGTGTACAGGGAGACACAGCACTAAAAGAGGCCTCAACATATGTTCTAGAAAGCAGAACAGCAAGGACCTACTTGAGCTGTGATAAAATTTTGAACAGTACCTAGGTGGAGTGTCTTTGGCTTTCCTAACTACAGAGCACTGTATTTTTCATTAAGTAACAAGATTTTACAGAGATACATTTAGGGGGGATATTCAATGGGACATGTGATCTGGCAGGGAGCTTGATTTTGTAAGGAAAATGACTCTATGAACAAACAAGCAATCCTGCTGGTTTAAAGAAAAAGATGTTGAGAAGGGAAATGTCAGCCTGCTTATGTACAAATATAAAGGCAGAAAAACATATATGTGAAAATTCTTTAATATTTTATCACTAATCCCAGTTTAAGAAATCAGAGAAGAAAGCATCAGGAAAAAATATTGCTATCATAGGTTTCTGCTAACAAATGAGTAACAGTATCTTTCATCACAAAAAAAAAAATAATGTAACACCTACATAGATGAAGGGGAAAGAAAATTAAGCCCTTTTTTCTCCAAAGAAATTCCAAGCACAGACTGCCTTGGTCATACCATATGGTGAATGACTATTAACTCAAAGACTGAAAAGGACACACTTTAGAATGAGTGCACAGAGGACAGTCTAATGTGGCATTCATTACACAGTGCTCTGTCACTGGACAAAATGCAGGCAAAAATTCAGCTGTGATTAAGTCACTTTGGTCTTTCATTATTAATTCCTCCGTCTGCCATCTTTAAGAAGCCTTACAGCTGAGAAAATACTCTTTTTTTTTATTGCATTAGTTAAGGTATGGGAAGTTTTGCAAGGAAACACCCAAATAATTATGAAGCTGAGTTCAAATTGTGGCTTTTATTGCATCATCCAGAGGAAACATCAGGTTTACTTTGGTGTAATCAGAAGCAACATGATCTTTCTCCTCGATCCTCATTTGCATCCTCTGTTAAGGCTGTTTCTTCTGCAATAGTGGTTGGGGAGATCTCATCTTAAATTCTGCAGGCTCCCTGTTTGCATTGCATCCACAAGACAGGATTTGCCATCCATTCCTACAGCCCATGGACTCATGTAATGGGAGGGATAAGAAACACAGAAGAAACACATCTTGGATAACTCACCTACA
Source organism: Nettapus auritus (assembly GCA_011076525.1). Classification (NCBI taxonomy): domain Eukaryota; kingdom Metazoa; phylum Chordata; class Aves; order Anseriformes; family Anatidae; genus Nettapus; species Nettapus auritus. Next base: position 8,411,637 of record CM021776.1, on the reverse strand, counting down.
TAGTAAGGAGTGTAACAAGGGGTCTGCAGCGCATTTTGTACTGTGGTTTCTTTGGCAAAGCCGAAGTCAGTGAGTTTGAGTACAGTATCCTTCTCTTTAGATGTGTAAAGCAAGTTTTCAGGCTGGAAGACCACCGGGAGAAAGGATAAGCAGAGCAATGAAGAGAAGTCTTTAACAAGATGTTCAGTCAAACCATTCCCGCTTGCCTGGATCACCACCAGCATCTCAGTCCTCTCTCATGGTCCATCACACCACACAGAAAGTTCCCTCCCAACAGGCAAGCATCTTTACTCAGACTAGGGATCAACATCCTTCTCTGCATGGTATTTGTGAGAGTACATGGCAAGACTCCCATCAGATCCAATGGGCATCAAGTCTGGGTTCCTGAACCTCTCTCTAGTTCACTGCACTTACTAGGACTGTTAAGCTGACCAGCACCATTTGACCTGATGGTACACTGTAAAGCCTTCAGGTAGCTGAAGTGGGCAAGAGAAGTCATCGAACTCTCTGTGAGCAACTGACACCACTCCATCAAAACTGACAGTCTTACCCTGATCCCACCCTCCTCTGTCTCTCGAAACCTGAGTTAATTCCAGTCTTCACAGAATCATCTAGGTTGGAAGAGACCTACAAGATCACCGAGTCCAACCTCTGACCTAACACTAACAAGCCCTCCACTAAACCGTATCCCTAAGCTCTACATCTAAACCTCTTTTAAAGACCTCCAGGGATGGTGACTCCACCACTTCCCTGGGCAGCCTATTCCAGTGCCTAACAACCCTTTCAGTAAAGAAGTTCTTCCTAATATCCAACCTAAACCTCCCCTGGCGCAACTTTAGCCGATTCCCCCTCGTCCTGTCACCAGACATGTGAGAGAACAGACCAATTCCCACCTCGCTACAGCCTCCTTTAAGGTATCTATAGAGTGCGATAAGGTCACCCCTGAGCCTCCTCTTCTCCAGGCTGAACAACCCCAGCTCCCTCAGCCGCTCCTTGTAAGACTTGTTCTCCAGACCCCTCACCAGCTTCGTAGCCCTTCTCTGGACTCGCTCAAGCACCTCCATGTCCTTCTTGTAGTGAGGGGCCCAAAACTGAACACAGTACTCGAGGTGCGGCCTCACCAGAGCCAAGTATGGGGGGACAATCACTTCCTCAGCCCTGCTGGCCACACTGTTTCTTATGCAAGCCAGGATGCTGTTGGCCTTCTTGGTCACCTGAGCACACTGCTGGCTCCTGTTCAGCCGACTATCAACCAATACTCCCAGGTCCTTCTCTGCCAGGCAGCTTTCTAACCCCTTATCTCCCAGCCTGTAGCACTGCTAGGGGTTGTTGTGTCTCAGGTGCAGGACCCAGCACTTGGCCTTGTTGAACTTCATACCGTTGGCCTCAGCCCATCGGTGCAGCCTATCCAGATCCTCCTGCAGAGCCTTCCTCCCCTCGAGCAGATCAACACATGCACCTAAGTTGGTGTTGTCCACAAAATTACTGAGGGTGCACTCAATCCCCTCATTCAGATCATTGATAAAGATGTTAAAGAGGACTGGTCCCAGTACTGAGCCCTGGGGGACTCCACTAGTGACCGGCCTCCAACTGGATTTAACTCCATTCACCACGACTCTTTGGGCCTGGCTACCCAGCTAATTTTTAACCCAAAGAAGGGTATGTCAGTCCAAGCCAAGAGCAGCCAGTTTCTTGAGGAGAATGCTGTGGGAAACAGTGTCAAATGCCTTACTGAAGTCAAGGTAGACCACATCCACAGCCTTTCCCTCATCCACCAGGCATGTCACTGTCATAGAAGGAGATCAGGTTGGTCAAGCAGGACCTGCCTTTCATAAACCCATGCTGACTGGGCCTGATTGCCTGGTGGCCCTGCAAGTGCTGCGTGATGACTCTCAAGATAATCTGCTTTGTGAGCTTCCCTGGCACTGAGGTCAAACTAACAGGCCTATAGTTTCTCTGGTCTACCTTCTGGCCCTTCTTGTAGATGGGCATCACGTTAGCTCACATTCCTTCACAAAGGCCCTTCAGAAACAGAATTTGCACGGAGAAGATACAAGTTCTTGTGCACAGCACGGGCAACAGGACATTCCCAGAATCTGCAAGTGACTGGACTTGTTTTCCAGTTTCTCAGTCATAAGGAATCTACGCACTATTTGATGCTAGTATTTAGGGACATCTAGGAGGAAGGGATTGAAAGAAAATAGAATCCAGTACCTATTGAATAATTTGTACCATTTTTTAGTTAGTTCACTGAGCATAGTTTGTAGGGAGCACTTGAGGCTAAGCAATTCATTTTCTGTGCTGTTTATAGGCAATGGCACATAGCTCCACAAAAGCGAACAGATTTGTTTTGTCTCTCAGCTGTTAAGCCATTCTCCAGTTCCTACCTCAGGACCATCCCCAGCCCCCAAACATACCCCTCAGTGACACCAACCAATGTCAGTTCTCCCTCCAGCTCCACAGAAGCATACACAGAAACTTCATACACTCAAAGTTGTGGAATCAAGCAGGTGCCTCAGCGCATCACTACATGACCTGCTCTTTAGCACACTGCATCTCACACTGCCCTATTGCTGTGCTAGGAAGTCCTTGGTGCAGCTATCTTGTCTTAGCTTATGCTGTGTGCTTTACAGAATAGAAACAAAATACAACACTACAAACCCCGTCAAAACTCTACAAGATTTGGGTACAGGCTTTAGTGAGTAAAACACACTGTTCCACATGGCAATAACTGAGAACTTCCTATTTTTCTGAATACTTACAAACACTATTAGCATGGGCCAGATACAAGGAATTGTATTATTCCTCCCATATATGCAGTTTCTCTTGTTTCTGAAGCACCCCCAAACACTTTTTTTTTTTTAAAGGCAAGTGTGGTTCTGAAAACAAGCAATAACTGATAAAGGCTGTAGGTAGAGGTATAGTACCTAGTGTAAGTCTACTTCAAGCAGTGTTATTTTCTTGTTAATTAACTGGATTCCAAGTTGGTAGTACCCGTTCAGTTAGCCATCTGACTGTCACCTTGATTCTTCTGCATTCTCTACACAACTGGGAGGCATTAGCACACATGAATATTTTGACCTTGGACTAGATGTGAGCTAGTTGTGCACAAATCCCTTCTCACACACTGGCAGAGGAATAGGAACACTTTGATCATCTGATTGCACTCCTAGTTCTATTTAAACCACCACTATCTGTTTATTTTTCTGCTTTATACTTTTTTCTCCTTGACCACACACCTTCAGGCCTCACCTTGACATCTCTATGGGCAATGTTCATTGAATGAAGATACTGGATGGCTGTTCCGATGTCTCTCATTATTTCAGAGGCCTCTATAAATACAAATTTAGAGAAAGGTCATATTAACATTCCCACTGTAACTCAGGGACATGCTTGGGAATGCTTATGACTTACAAACAGCTTGCTGGAATACAGGGCTAGCGTCAAGACTAGAAAATCTAAAATTAGCCCTAACAGCTGTGTTTTGGTTTTGCGGGCAACCATACCCCCCAGTTCCCTGGCTGCTCAGCCCTCCTCCTGAGCATGCACAGCAATTGAACAGTTGAGACTTCTGCTTTTTATGAGCTTATAAATTTGTGCTTTAATTTGCTCACCAGAAAAGCAGCAAGAGCAGAGCAGGTATGCAAGCAACGTGCAAGACTGTGGAGAAAGGACTCCCAGCCAGGACATATCTCCTGTACATGACCTTGGTTACCTTAGACAGAAGCTTAACTTTCAGCTTCTAGTTCAGAAGCAATGGGACAGCTTTTGTAAAGACAGAGCAATGTAACAACATGGTAATTTTAGGACAGGTCACACCTTGTTCCTCATTGTCTTTAGACGTTTTTTCTCAGAAGAAATAAAGTCAACAGTTCTATTCTAGAAAGCGTAGACTGCCTGCTATAAAACAAGATGTTTCCAAAATTTAACATATACCCCAGTGGTAAATTCTTGGTGGTGATGGGCTGCCTTGCAAGAGCAGTACTCAAGATCTGGACGAATGCAGGTACACAGGGAGAGGTTTCAGAGCAGGGAGGTTACATTCCCATTGCAGCAAGTGAGCATTGTATTACATCTTCACTAACGGGGAAACAAATAGCAACTTTAACCTGCTGCTCTTTTCTGCATAGGTGAAAACCTCAGCTGCTGTAGAAGAGAGGAATTGTTGTACTGTAACCTGGAATTGAGATTGAAATTATGCAAACTTAGGCAAGAACAATCAGAAAAGCAGAAACACTCATCTCCTTCACAGAAAGCCTTGCACAACCTCCTCCTTCCCGGCCCAGGCCAAGAACTGTGGCTCCTAATGGAGAGTTGTGGCAGATATACGAAGGGCCAGCAGAGATGAAGAATCACATGGAACAGGGCTCATTTATCTCAGGAATGAATAAAAGTGTATTTCTATTTTAACACTCCCAAATGGTTTCTGAGTAAGTATGGAGAATGTTATACAATGGTATTTAATGTAGAAAAATCATGTTGTTAGCATAGCAGAATCACTAAGGACAACTGAAACAGTTTCCTCCCTGGAGTCTTTTGTTTTAGGGAGAAACAAATAAAGCACCTGAAAATGATCATTCTCCTACACAATTCTCATACCACTTAAAGGATTCATCTGAGGCTAGGAAACATAGGATTAAGAAAAGTCCAGCCTCTATACCAGACTTAGAAACCACTGTAATTTATAAGCTCAGGTATAAATTTTTCCTCTTCAAATCATTTTGTCAGGATGCTAGTTACATACACTAATGTTTTCCCTCTTGAGCAGAAATAACCTCCTCTGTTGTGAATGGGCAAGAAGAATGACAGTCAAGCACACCTGTGGTACTCTGCAAATAATAAATAGCAATGACAATAAAAATGGCAAGACTATTCTATTACAAGCTCTGTCACTGACTCGTAGCAGGTCTTTAAGCATGCACACAGTCCCTATTATAGATGAGCAGGCTTGTTTACCGTGTGGCTAATAACACTTCCTTTCAAGTAGTACTTTAAAACCCTTGAGTAAGAAATGTTTCATCAAACGTGATTTGCTCATTATATTCATCCCCTCACAATATAGCTGTGCACAGGGACGTTACTTGAGGGACAGCCAGAAGAAAAATCACAGTAGGAGCTGAGCTGATGTTGTGGTCTGGCAGGAGACCAGGGACAAGAGTAATAGAGGCTGTGGTGGTTCATAAATGAAGAAGCTGAACAGATTTGTATAAGGAATTTTCCTCTAACCTTCCACATCATGCCTAAACTTGGCACAGTCAGCTAACTCCTCATGTCCAGGAACCTTTAAAAGTAATTGTTTACTACAGAGTTGGATATAGAGTTAAAAAGCATAAACAAACCTAGAAAAATTAAACCAAAGAAAAATTCCTGTAAGAGAGAGCTAAGCAAGGGGACAAAGAAAAGGAGAAGCGATCTGTCAAACTTTAATTTTAAACTTGTGATTTTTCACCTCTCTCGGTGAAAGCTTGATCTCCTCTCTCCTGGATCCTGCTAAACAGCTCTCCTCCCTCCATGCTGAAACAAAGAACACACACACAAAAACAAGAAAACAACTTACATGAGCAAGAAAGACCAAATTAACACCTGACTGTGCATCTGTGAACCATGGCAGGAATGGATTAGAAAAGATTACAGACCGCCTCCTATGCCAATGCTTCCTAAACAGCACACTTGTTTGAATCAATGCACAAAACCATTGTGATACGGAATAAGAAGAAAACAAAACAAAACCAAGGAGTTTTGATGCTTTCAATTTAATGCACACTGACATAAGGAACGTGACACGCACAGTTGGGAAGTCAGATACACTGGCACAGGGAGGCTGACGGTAACCTTGTTTTGTGTAAGGGTTGAAGATGAGAAAAAAAGAAAGGAGGAAGCAAAGATACCAAAAAAGATTATTCATTCATCTCCAGTGAAGAGTCTAGTTGTGGTTACACATCATGGAGAGAGTAGGAAAAGTTGTAGTCAAAACAGTAGCAAAACCAATCCTGTTAGACCATAGGAGTTGCATGTGAAGTCCAATCAAAGTGCATCATGTTTGTGGAGATGTATCTATCAAGATTGTATTAATTGCTCAGCTTTCCTCAGGATATTTGCAAAGGAGTACAAGGAAAATTTATATTATGCTTAGGGTTCCTCATTCTTCCATTACACAAATTAACTGGAGCAGTTATACATTTACCCACCAGTTCTATAAAGACAACAAAAGGCTTGCTGTGCAAACTAAACTTGTGCTGCTGAGGAAGCTCTCTTCATTCTTATGTAAGCCAACATATCCTCCCTACTCTCTCCACCCCCCTCAAAGAGCAATGCTTGGTGGGGGCTGCTGCTGGTCCATACCATTCCATGACAATGAGGAGGCATCTCTTTCCATGATGTATGTTCTCATAAACATCCAGGATGTGGACAATATGCGGACACCCTGAGGCCCGCCAGTGATACTCTACTTCCTGACGAGCTTTTGGGTTGTCATACAGGAGCTGTAAAGAAATAGGAGAAAGCAATGTCATCACCTTGCATCATTTGGCTTTAATTTGGTACCTACATGCAACTAGCCTTCGAGTTTAAAGATGACAAGTGTTACTCGGGGCACATTTTCCAGCCAAAGGATGCCAATCAGTCACAGGACTTTTATCAGCTCTGAACCGCCCCACTTCCTAGACTGAAGAATACAGAAGCAACAACTGGTCCCTTGAAGCTGGATGGAGCTTGAGTTGCAGCGAGGAGAGATTTTGAAGCTGAGATGGATATAGACACATCTCATCTGTCTCTGGATGCAGAACTGCAGGTTTTTGCTACTTGTTTGCAGTAGTTGCACTGCAGTCAGGTGGAGAAAAAGGTGTTGTGTAAAGGGAACTCCTGCAAGGAAAGCAGAAGCCTTGTGCAGCCAGGTGGAGATGGAGCAGAGCAGAGCTGGAGCCTCCCGCTTTCTGGATGAAACGGGGACTTGTTCAGCAAGTAGGAAAAAATGAGTGTACCATAACTGTCAAAAAGAAAGTTCAGGAGGGAGGCATAGCCTCCTTCCCACACCTCTGGTTTATAGACTACAAGGTCCATGAGAACATGAAACTAAGTATCCTGTGAAAATCCCATCTCCCTTTTGGAGGGAAAAAAAAAAAAAAAGTGCTGGGAGAGGATGCAGTCCGAGGACAACCACTCAGATCAAGAAAAAATTGCCCTAAGCTAGAGAAAGCAATCCTGTCTTCAATTCAGGACTAATTCCTGACTGGAGCAAAAGTGATTTCCTCTTTATGACCAGTTTTCTTATGCTCGGTTGCCCTCAGTTGCCTCCCAGCTTTTGCCTTAAGGACGCCTTTCAGGACACCTCCTTTCAGTGGACCAAGGACATGCCTAAGGGTTAAAGACTTAGTAGGTAATAGCATTGAGAGGCTGCATGAGATCTTCCACAGAAAAGCTTCTCTGGTCCTCTCACTCAGTTCTCTCTGCTAAGGGCAATTGCCCTCCCACTGCCCCCCAGGTGCTAGGAGAAAGGTCTTCTAGGCATGATGCAAATCCTTAAAGTTCAGTGAGATTCAAAACAACAAGAACTTTCATGCTGGCTCTGAAAGTACTACACAAATTGCTCACCGCATCAGGGTCAGAACGAGACCTTTGACTACATAGGTGAGTGATCTCTCTCTGTCACATGTAAGGCCAGTTTATTTTAAAGGTGTTAATCTCTAGAAGAGGCAGAAGAGCTCATCCTTCCTGAGCCTGGAACCTCATACACAAGGAACGTGTCCCTTCCCATTTGAAGAACTGTGCTGCATCAGCCTCTGCAGCCGAGCTTTTGTGCAGTGGCAGCACATCACTGAATGATGCCTTTTCTTCTCTGCCCATTCTCAGTCTTCTCTCTAGATACCCATAACACGTGGTGAGAAGCTCTTTACTGCACATTTATATGGATCCTACACAATACGGCTGTGACCCGAGTTTGGTACTTCATACATAATCGTAATGATAGAGCAGCAACAAAACCGATGCCATATAAAGCATCATCAAAAGCATTGAAAAGGAAATAAAAAACAAGGGAAGAGCAATCACCTCTGATCTATTCACCTTAGAAAAGGACTACAACCATATAGGAACTGTTTTCAAACAGGCAAACAAAACCAGCCACTTCTGCACTATTAGGCTTTAGCCTGGAGCTCTTCTCACTCATGCTTGCTATCAGGTCCCAGTCAAAACACAACCTGATAACTGCTGAAAACAAGTATTAACACGTAACCTGTCATTAGGGACCTGTGAATCAGCCCAGGAAAATCAGATCGCTTCTCCATCCGATTGCCACATTTCCCAAGGCTCAAATGGTGTCGCAGGCAGCTCTTTGAACATCGGGAAAAGCATGATTTAAAGGTCACAGGCAGGAAGTCACAAACTGTAGTTTCTGCATTGACTCCAACTGAGGCAATTAGCATCGCTGGGAAAAAAAAGCTTATACTCCTTCTCTGCTTCCACAAAGCAGACACAGCAGCACGGCAGGGAAGGCCTGTGACCCCTCATGAAGTGCCAGGGAAACGCTGGGAGACCGCTGGACAGAACGCGAGAGGCTTCTCCTCTCTTCCAGGCCAGAAACAGGATAAGAGCTGCTCTGCTGGGCATCCGTTTTTGAGGTTTTGGGAAGTGCAGAGTGGCTGCGGGAGGCATTGAGCTGCCTGAGCTTGGTGGGCAGGAAGCCTCAACACCATGACTGCCATGGGGTCCCCTCAGCTCCGCTCTGAAGGCGGTGTCCCCGGCACGATGCCTGATTTTCAATGCTGCAAAGAGCTCTCGCTGAGTTCAGTGTCCTCACAGCCAGCCTACTTCTTCCACAGCTGTGTTGTGCACCCGGAGCACACCCCTTGGAGATCTCTCGCCATCTGCCTCTTCCTTCCTCCCCCAGCCTGGCAATGGCCTCATTTCCAACACAAGTAACTTCCTAAAAAAAAAAAAAAGAGGTGGCTCCAATTTGGACAAAGAGTCCATTAGCAAGTCCAAGAGCACTTGCTTTACTTCTTTCAGCCAGGAGCCCATTCAGCAGCTTTTCCTTCACAGCCACTGTGTTCTAGTTCAGCAGGACTGTCTATCAGCATTTTCCTCTCTGCCCTTCTGAGTTTGGGCTGTTGCCTAGAGGTCTCTTCAGAAGTTCATTAAATTACATTAAAACCCAAACACCCTCGGGATTAACTAGGCTATTCAGAAAAGCATTACGGGGCTTACTGCTTGGGTATTACTGGATTAGTGTCACTTCTGAGCAGAACACTGTGAAAATCTTCTCACTTTTCCCGTGCTATTAATTAGACATAACTATTACCTTTACTAATGTTAACTGCGCTATAAGGTTTGTACCTGTGCTGGCACCGTGTGCAGAGATGTTTTCATGTCTGTACTGAGTGCTTATGAAATTTTTTTCACTCAATTCTCACTCTTTGAAGAGCTTTTACAACGCATTTTGATACATAAGCACACTGCAGCTTCTTTTCTCCAAGTCTACAAGCAAGTTTCCTATGCTCCATAGTGCCAAGCTCAAATGTACTCATGTCAAGATGACACCTGGAGAAGCAGAGAAAGGGAAATGCAAAAATGAAGAGCAGATACTAAGAAAAGTGATACAAACCGAGCAACATCTGATATATCAATCAACCACTAACCTTTGAATTTCTCCTTCTGAGCCTTAAAAATAAATGAAATCTTATATCTAAAATTGGAAAACATAAGCTATACCTTTTCTGAAGTCTCAGAGTTGCAGACAATCTCTAAAATGAAAGCCAAGCAGGGTTAAAGGCACCAATTTCTACTAAATTTAGATGATGATTTAGAAAGTCTGGAACTCTAGCCCTAAGCTAGCAAAATTATAAACATACACACTGCCATCTTCCTGAGACCACACCAAGACCACTCTGTGCTCCTTGGGCTGTGACAGCTTTGATAACAAACCTAATTCCAAATCAAGGCAAAACCCCCAGACATGCCCCATCTCCCAGATTTCTCATCCAGTGCACAGCTTCTGCATAACAGGGCGGGGATGCTCAGGGACAGGCAGCACAGCTTGGAGCAGGAGCTGCACGGCAGAAAACTGTTTCTGCTGGAGCTCGGCATTACTGACCCGCTGTCTGAAAGAAGTAGATGAAGCAAATATTAAAATTTATTCACCGGGAGATCACCAAACCCACGGGCTGATTGAAGGCAAGGGAGAACGAGAGCTCCAGAGGGAACTTGTCCAGGAAAAGCCAAGCAAGAGAAGGGAAGGGCCCCATGGTGTGCTCTGCCTGTCTGCGGGGACTGGTGGGCACTCCGGGATGCCCTGCCAAGCCAGGACCTGACAGTGGGGATTCCTCAACCCATGAGGTTGCACCTACAAAACAAAATCACTTCTGAACCACAGCTTGGAAGGCCGGCCCCGTGTAATTTTTCCCTGTGGGGAACTTCTTGATGGGGAGGAAAGACAAAAGAAAAAAAAGAGACTGAAAAGTGGCACAATATCTTCTAATTGCTTTTCCATTGATTCGGTGTTGTGGGAGCAAGGAAGGATAGCAGGAACCCTCGTACCTTAATAGCCTGGTCTATACAGGAAATAGCCTTCTAAGGACTCCCGAGAGCAGCAAGGATTTTCTGGATGCTGCAACTGTACCAGCAGAGAGAGAAGATACCCATGGGCACCCGCAGGAAACAGGCTGAGGACAGGAAGCAATGACTTTTGTGACTTTCTCTTAAACACGCACTAGCAGATTAGACAGAAATTTTCCTATTACACCTGCTCTCTGCTCCCTACACAGCAGACTGAGGCCCTTACACATCTTTTTATTTATTTTAAATTTCAGCTATGTCTCCTGGTTCCAAACAGTTGTGGTGCTTGAATTAAACCACACATGCACCACGCATTCCGTGTTTAAGCAGCATCTTTTACTCACTTGCAACAATTCCAGAATCTGAACTCCTTCAAAAGACAAGCTGCTTTATAATCTCCACTCTCTGCTTTTCTCACAGAAAGGATTACCATCATTAACAGGAACGGGACGAGAAGAAACTTTCAGCCCTTGGCGTCGTCAGGAGGGAACAGGGATATGTATGTATTTAACTAAAGCTGTATTTTTCTAGCTGGGTAAAGAAGGTTTCTACTCAGGCATAAATGGGTAAATGCCTAACTTATTTTACTTTCTCTCCTCTTTGCATGTAGCTGTTACAAAAACTGCTGAATCCTACAAATAAGCCCTGGAATTTAAATACACGCTGATGCACAGAAGCTACACCATTTGCTGCAGAGCAGCTCTTCCAGTCATTCTTTATTCAAGAGGGGTTGATGGCAAAAGGAGGCTTGGATAATGTTCCTGTCATCTCTTCCCAGCCCTATGCTATGAATTAAAAAAATAAAAAAGAGCTATCACTATGGCTTTGGACGTTTTGTCTTTTATTACGTCCTGATTTTTTGTATTACATCTATTAATTCAATGTTAATCTTTACCTGTTTTCAGATCTCTCTGTAAGGGCTAAAGCCATTCTTTGTGCTAGAATGCAGAAGGAATTGAAATTATCTAGTTTTTCTTCTCTACGCATCAGCACTGCCAGTCAGTCAAGCTGCAGCGAGGAGCTCGTGTCTGTTTGCAATGGCAGCCCAGCAAGCAGGGAAATGCACAAATGCAAATCTCAAAGAAAGCAATGATTTCTTTTCTTAATAACAAATGCCTAACACATTTCTGCTAGAATTATTTGGTGCTGAAGCATCAGCCTGCAGACTAGGAATAAAACCAGGGAAGGCAAAGGCAGCGGGTCATCACCGAACCTTTCTGCTTATATTTCAAACCCAGTTTAGGCTATGGGAAATTAAATCTGCTTGGAGGCTTCACTGAAACTGTCACCCCACTTCCAGCAGAGCTGTCCAAGGGCTGTGCAGCTGCCATGAAGCTGCACCTCCTCGGTGCCTGGGGAGACAGCCAGGCACAGGGGTGGCTTTCCCTGGCTCAGGGCAGAGCAGGGCCAGGCAGGGCCACTTTGCACCACATGTGACAGTGGCATCTCATCTTTCCACTCAGCCTAGTGAGTACCAGGGGTTTGGTGCCAGTGCTGAGGGCCCCTTCTCTACCCACCTCCTCTCCAGCCCTCCAGGCTCTACTCGGCGTATCCTTTGCGACAGCTCTTTGGTGTCTTGCCAGCATGAGTGAGAACGGAGGGGACAGACGGCTGCCTGCGTGCACTGCCGGAGTCGTGCTCCGAAGCCGGCCTCCTGCTGACACGCAATGCTGCAAGTTTCTTCAACATGCATTTTAAGAGGAAGTGAGGAGGGAAGGGTAGGATGTACAAAAATGAAAAGCACAAGGTAACAGAGAGGTTTGCTCTTTTGGAAGAGCTCGCACACTGGACACGCAGCAAACAGGCAGAATTCAGCTCTCGCAGCACTCCTGCTCCTCTGTCCCCAGAGAGCACATAAATATGGCTGTATAAATATTAGTTTGCTCCAAGCCTCTCTCCTGCAGTGAATCAACCGGGTTTCTCAGAAAACAACTTTGGTGTGGTTTTGAATTTTATTTATTGCAGCGGTATTCAAATCACAACCAGGCACCCAGTAATATGGCTCAACAACCTGAGGTAAATACATGAGACATACCACTCTTAATTCTCTAATTACATATGCACCCAGCCATTCACTCTGCAAAGGTCAACTGCCTTTGTTCATAAACATTCGTGCTGATGTAGCAAACACAACTGAAATGGCAAAGCAACGGGCCAGGATACATTTCAAAAGGTATCTTTGTGCACATGTGAGGTTAGTATAAATGGCAGGCACAGAAAATTGCCTAAGTGTCACTTGACAACATTCCTTCATTAAGAAAACAAGCCAAAAACGCCCATGAAGAAAAGCCACTGCTCTGACAAATAATCTGATAATATCAAATTCACCTATTTGAACAGTAGAGCCCAAAGCATGCAGCTGAACATTCATACTGTAGGGTACATAGATTTAAATAAAAAGCATGCTATGTGTTTTCCTACAACCCTAGAACTACTTTGCATTTTAATATTGCACTTGCTCTGCAGTGTGGATAGAAACATAATTCTTACTGGCACCTTAAGATTCTGGTTACTCTCAGCTGTGACAGGCTACAAACCAGCTACATGGGGCTTCTGCATTATTCAAAATACCACAGCTGTATTTTTTAAGAAAAATAAATCACCAATTGCTACTAACGTGCTGTTACCAGACAAGAACACCCTAAAATGCTTGCTCGTACAAGAAGGCCTGGAGATCAGCTCCTCTCTGTACCTTCTCCTTATGACAACTTCTACGAAAGAACACCTGAAGACTGCATTCTTCAGTACTTGAAGTCAATATTCAGCAGCTGCCTAAAGCCCCTTCTGAAAGACAGACACACGACGAAACGCCCTTTCTTTCTACTGATTCTTTAACACGCACATGTTAAACACGAGAAAAAACAACCGCGCTCTAGTGGTCTTTCCACCCTTCCCTTCGCACCTCTTCCTCAAGCGACAGGCAGAATCAGAGGACGGAGGGGCAAACAACGGCATTCGTGTTCACGCTCTTCCTCAATGTCTGGTGTCTGGACTGCAGGGACCTCGTCATGGCTTTGCTCTGTGCTGAGCAGCTCTTCACCACCACAGACAGCCGCTGTCTTTGCCCTTGGAGCAGGGTTCCAGCCCCCACATACTCGCTCAGCTTGACGTGACGGCGTCGCTCTGCCTAGAGCACAGCCAGGTCACCAGCACAGTGCCACATTTTCCAAAGCCTCATACTGTATGAACACCTACCACATTTGGGGATTGTGGTTAAAATGAGATGTGTAGCTCTACCATCACTTTTACTCTTCCTAAATTCCTGAGTTAAAGGAAATTAAAATCCCTCCTGAAAACGACGACACTTTTCACTTTATAGTTCCATTCTAGTGCCTGGTATAAGGTGTGCCTCTGGAGGGAAAAAGAACTTAAAATAAATAAATAAATAAATAAAAAAGCCCTCAACAAGAGTTTCTCTTCATTCATGCCGGCTATGAGTGTGTCAGTTCTGATAAGAAGCATTCAGGTGGCTTGGCCTTGGTAATTCATATATCTCAGTCCTTGGCTGGTCATGAGTAACAGAGCCTGTGCGTGCATCAAACTTCACCGTTTAAGAAAACTCTAGCTACACAAAATGCCATGGCATCTCCTCAGAAGTGCAGGTGACCGTAAGCCCTTGGAAATATCCCTCTGCTTTGACTTAAACTACTCACGGAACACTAAAACAAATTCAAGACTATAATTTTGATCTTCTGGATATCTAATGCCTCCACTCTCTGAGACATGCACTGTGGCCAGCAGTTTTGCTGCCCTACCACGGCGAAGGGCCTACCTGAGCCCAAGACACATTGCCACAAGTACAGTGGCCATCACAAAACTCACCCACTTCCTTTTCAAGCGCCAGTTTTACTTCTTTAGCTTTGCCTTTCTCCTGAGCAGTGACTGTAATACAGCAGAACTTCTAAAAACATACTGGCACTTTGCACAGCGATGCAGGACATGGCAGAAGGCACAGTCCAAACAACAACAAAAGTTCAGAGAAGATTGTTTCCTTTCTTAGTCTTCCCACTAATAAATGGTATCAAAATTAACACAGAAGTGCTAATACTGCACAAGACAGAAGCAGCAATTAGCAACATGTTTAATCTCATTAAGCATGGACAACAGTAGCTCCAGGAGGAGCTCGTGCTGCCCCTCAGCCTTTCCCCATTTCTAGCATGTATGACTACGGTCACGGAGATTAACTCCCAGGAGCTCCCAGGAAGGACCTAACATCCTCCCCACACACAGAGGCGTGTGCTGGGTTCATGCTGTGGACACTTTCCATGTGTCTGACTTTTCACCTTGCAGTGCACCCAGCCCCTTCCCACCTTCATGACTTCCCCCCTCTCAGCACAGGGATCTCTTCTCCAGCCCCAGTGTTGGCAGAGAAGTCACAATGAACCTCCCGCCCTCCCGTACTGCAGCCTGCACACCCAAACGCCCTTTGGGCCACCTTCCCCTCCCCTTCGTGTGAATTTAGAGCTGTCACCCATGTAAAGCTTGGCAGTGTGCCATCCCAGGCCAGGTCTTTCATACATTTCTGCTCTTCCTCTCCTTTTACGTTTCCTTTCTCTACTCCCACACCTGTGCCCTGTCACATCACCTGTCAGGCCAAGAAGTGTCGCTCTCTTCTGTCGCACCTCCTGTCTTAAGCATTTCTAAACCACCCTACATCAACACAAGAACCCAGAAATAAATGAGGAGCTCTTAAATCTTCCTTTTCCCATTCCACAGGGGTCATCTGCTTCTGTCAAGCATTACCCCAAGGGGACACTTGCTGTGCCCCAGACATCGGTAGCACTGGCAGCAACCACCTCTCACTCCTCACGGATGAGATACCGAGATTTCATCCAGTTCTTGGGAACCCAACTGGAATGGCTCCAGCCTGAGAAATGCCAAATGCTTACTCCTGAAAGCCATCCCCTGCAGGGACTTGACTTGTCTTCAAAAATAAAGCTCTAAAACCTTCAGCAAGGACATCAGTAAGACTTCTCTACTGCTTCAAATTGCTGCTGTATATGTTTTCATGCTCAGATTTGTGCAAGCTATGCTGTTGGCATTTTCAAGCAAAGATCTATATCTGTTTCTAAGTCATAACTCAGTGGGTAGCTCAGAGGCTGGTGGTTTAAATGTGCATCTTCAGGCAAGAAGATCCCTGGAACTGCTTATTGTGTAGAGCAAAGACATGACAGAGTGGTGTGACTGACCGGAAACAAAACTGGCAGTATTCAGAAGGGGCTAGAAATGCAAAGGAAGCCATTAAGAGAAAGAGTAAAGTAAATTCCTCTCCAAAGACTTCTTATGCTTATTTTGTCTGAACATATATTCTAAAGCCAAGCGAACTATTAAATAGGAAGGAAATAAACTGGGGGAAGGGAGAATTCAACAGATGGAGTCAACATAAGCAAGTACCGGTGCAGTAAAACTGCTATTTATGTTGCAGTTCCTTGATTCATTTTGCTCAGTGCGCTAGCGTACCCATCCAGGGTCACCGCTCCGCTCTGCCTGTGCGGTGCCCGAGCCCGGCCCCCAGCTCCTCCTGAGCCCCCCAGCACCTGGAGCAGCTGATGCTGCGGCACACGGGCCTCTGGGGAACGCGTGCTTCTTGGAGCACAATGGGGGGGGGAACAGCTGATACACACCTAACAGCCCTGCCCCAGAAGGTGTCTTCTCCAGAAACCTTCAAGAACTCCACATGAACTGCCCCTTGCCCCTTTCACAGAATCATTCAAGTTGGAAAAGACCTCCAGGATCATCTGGTCCAACCATCACCCTTCCACCAGTGTTACCCACTAAACCATGTCCCCAAGCACCACGTCCAAACCTTTCCTTGAACACCCCCAGGGACGGTGACTCCACCACCTCCCTGGGCAACCCGTCCCAGTGCCTGACTGCTCTTTCTGAGAAGAAATGTCTCCTCAACTCCAACCTGAACCTCCCTTGGCACAACTTGAGGCCATTCCCTCTAGTCCTATCACTAGTTACCTGTGAGAAGAGGCCGACCCCCCGCTCCCCACACCTTCCTTCCAGGTAGCTGTAGAGAGCACTAAGGTCTGCCCTGAGCCTCCTCCAGACCAAACACCCCCAGTGCCCTCAGCTGCTCCCCACAGGACTTGTGTCCCAGGCCCTTCACCAGCTTCGCAGCCCTGCTCTGGACACGCTCCTGGGCCTTGATGTAGTGAGGGGCCCGAAGCTGAACACAGCACTTGAGGTGAGGCCTAACAAGAGCCGAGCACAGGGGGACGATCACCTCCCTGGTGTGCTGGCTGCACTGCTCCTGACACAACCAGGATGCTGTTGGCCTTGGCCACCTGGGCACACTGCTGGCTCATGTTCAGGCGAGCATCAACCAGCACCCCCAGATCCTTTTCCTCTGCACGGCCTTCCAGCCACTCTGTCCCCAGCCTGTAGCACTGCATGGGGTTGTTGAGGCCAAAGTGCAGGACCCGGCACTTGGCCTTGTTGGACCTCATCCCATTGCCCTCTGCCCATCGACCCATCCTGTCCAGGTCCCTCTGCAGGGCCTTCCTACCCTCCCGCAGATCGACACTTCCCCCAACATGGTGTTGTCTGCAAGTTTCCTGAGGGTGCGCTCAATTCCCTCAAATTGAGTTTCCTTAGCAGAATCCCCCCAAGCCCCAGCTGGATGTGGCCCTCCTGCCCCTGAACCCTCCCAGCAGTTCACCAGCCCTGCAGCCCCCGCTCTGCCTGGTCCAGCAGCAACCCCCGCCCGGGGTGCGCCTTCAGCAGCCAGCACGCCTGCAGGCCCCCAGCGAGTCCCTGCTCCCAGCCTCCCCAAGCACACAGTCTTTAATTCCCCTGAGCTCCATGCAGCAGGGTTTTCGGTTTGGTGGTTTTGCTGCCCATTTTATTTCTATTTTTAGCCAACTTTTAGCCCTATACCAGGATGTGTGAGAGGCAGGAGAAGAGGTCTCCAGCCCTAAAAATCCACAATCCGCTTCTTTTTCAGATGCTACAGGAAAACTGCTCCATATCCCCCGTACCCAGATGACAGGAAAGCAGTCAGACACCACAAAGGTAGAAAAGAACAGCTTAAATGGAGTGGTTTTTGTTTTTTCCCCTGTGTTTCCCCCGTCCCCCCCCCCCCCCCCAAACCAAGAGCATTTCCTTTACATTTCTGAATAGATTTCCTCTCCCAGGTAGTGCTGGCTGCCTCATGACTACACATGCAAGAGGCAGAGGAGGAGGGCCCCAACAATATTTGGAAATTTAAGGTTTTGATGCCCCCAATAAAGCGCCATCACACTGCATGGGGCTCAGAAAATTGGAGATTCAGCAAAAGCACTGATGAACAAAATTCACTGCAGGAACTTCAATCCTTTCCGCCTTTCCAAGCTGGAAGGCATATCCCTTTCCTTCTCGTATAATGCTGTCCTTTCCCCCCTCTCTCTGCAACAGTAGCTGCTCGGGGTGCACTGAGATGCTGGCTCATTTCCACAAGCCAGTATGCCTGGCAGAGACAAGTTCGGCCTTCAGGAAGGGGTGGGGAGGGGGGGAGAAAGCTGGGGTGACGGAGAAAAGGGACTTGGAAGATCCTCCTGGCTTAAAGTCACCTGCCTGATTCCAGCCAGCATTGGTAGCATGGAAGCAGCTGCCTGCTGAAAGCATTAATGACTTTCAAGGCGATGATTCCACAGAAGCAATGTGCCATCCGGTATCATTCTCCTAGACATGACGCAGCAGGGAACCAGGGAAACATACCCGCACTAAAGCCGTGTTAACAGCAAAACAGATTGTCTGAGCAGTGCGGCTGCTGGTCTCTGACCGAACACTTCACAGCAGGCAGCAGCATGGAGAGAAGGCACTCGGCCGTGATGCTCTTCCCTTCGGTCAGGAAGACAGTTCCCCAAATGGAGACAGCAAGGGTACGAGAAATCTGCAGATTTTGGACATCATACAACACACTCCAGAAAACCTGGAGCATACCTGCCTACTGTGCAGGATTTTGTCTAAGACCTGTCAGGTGCTGGCAATTTCAACTTTCATGTGTTAATCCTCCTCCAAAACGCTGGGGTATTTATTCAGCCACACACCACTCTTCCAAGCAGTGGCCCCAATTAATGCCTTTAGAAACCAACTCTTGGTTTGTCTTCACCATTTGATGTGTCATGAGATGAAGAGGTGGGATTATTTTTCCAAGGTCACTGGCACATTTGTGACTAACGGGAATTACAAGGGCTCCTTACAACCATCAAAATACCCTCTCTGAAGAGCAATCCAGCATCCCTCCCGCTGCAAGCTCCTTGGGTTCTGCTCTGTTTTGGGTGACAGAAGAAAATCTGGTAAAAGAATGTCAAGACAGCGATGCATGGTTCTGATCACACAACTATGCAGCATGAGCTCAACCAGGTTCAATGCAATCATGTTCAAAACACTTAATACCAAATGGTAGTATCAACCACCACAGAATCAGGCATTTATCAAACCATAATGCACTAAACTTCAAAGCTCCTGAAGTCTCAGTTTCTTCTATGCGGCTGACTATTCTAAACCAAGAAGCTGTGACTTTGAACACGGAGAGGGGGGTGCATTGCCAGAATTCATAATTACCCATCGCTCGCTGCATCTCTGCCTGCAAAATTAGAACTATTTTAGTCAAAACTAAAAGTCTCCATGGAAGATATGTAACAGATTGGTAGAAAAGCCTCCTTAGGTCCTGGATAGAACTGCTGTTCAGGAAGAGCCCCTGCCTTTACGAATCAGATACCAACAGGTGATTTATCTATGAAGCCTAGGTGCAGACATCCTCTTTCAGATTCTTGCTCTGCCTGAATTAAACTTCACTGCCTGAGTCCTTGCAGCTGCTACAGACAGGGCTCTTGGCTTGTCCACAGTGTGCCAAGCCCATCTCAGTTTCTACTACTAAAACATGAGTTAGCAAAGCAGGGACAGAGCCCCAAGCTTCTCAGACCCCAGCTGAGTGTGGGAAGCAAGCACTGCCTAGTCTGGGATGGGCATGGCTACTCTCCTTCTCAGGAGGAGCTTTAGAAGTCCCCAGGCATTTCTAAATGTTGGGAATACAAATGCTCGTATTTGATAACGTTTTCATGCAAAATTCCCTTTGCTGTTCAGCTCTAAGGGAGATATTTCTACAAACAGTTACCGCAAAAGAAAGGAAAAGGTGGACTTTAGCCAGAAAACCTCCTCAGGGGTGCCCACAGTCATTACACAACAGGGTGAAGGGGGGTCAGAAGAGAGCTTGAGAAAACAAGACACCCCAAAGACAAGTTTCGTGAACGCTGGGATTACTGGCAAGCCGCACACCAGGACCTTCATAGGGTCCCTGGGGAATGCCATGTGACATCTGCACTTCCCTTCTAAAACACGAGAGCGCTACCGGAAAATGTTATTGCCCGTTTCCCAAAGGACTGCTACATAAAAATACTGTGCCTGTTTGCTTCATCGACCCCTGTGAGCTTTAGGTGAGGAGACTGCAAGAACCTGGGGCTTAGAGTATGAAAGTGGAGCCCTTTCATAACTCTCCAACAAGCTTACTGAGGCAAGTTCTAATAAAGGGGTTTTCAGCCTCTGCAGCAGAAAGAAAAATTCTCTTGCCTTTTGAGAAGATGGAATTAGGCTTGGCTGCAGCAACATGACTGAAGTCTGTGTGTTTCCTCAAATAAGTAAGTGCATATTTTTCATGACCCCAATTCTGCCTACACCACAATGGTACCAAAAAATAAAAGAGCAAGCAGCCTTATCGATGGGCTCGGTATAGGTAAAGAGATCCATGCTCACCCACGTTACAAGTCTGATTAAACAATATGGAGCATACAGGCTCATATTTGAATTAGGCAATTATTTATGGAAGATAAACTAAACCAAATCCAATCCAAGAGTGTGCATCAAATGAAACGAACAACAGAGCCACAAATCCCCCGTTGTTTTGCAATACATAGAAGAGCTTTGTTCTCTGGTAGATACACCCACCCAGTTGGCTTAGATATGTTGCAGAAGGTATCAAAAGCAACAAATACCTGTCAGAAGCCAAAGGGAGAAACACATTTAAATCCCAGGATCCAGCAGTGCTCTCTGGCACTTTGAAGAAGAACTTTAAAGGTAACGAGACATTCTGCAGAGATATCGCGCCATTTAGAGAGCACAGATTTCTAGATGACAAACAGTCTATAGCTGTGTAGATTCCTGCAGTAGTCCTCAGCCCAGATTTCATCTACGCCACACAGGATAACATCATCTCCTTTGACTAGGTAAGCCTTCAAAAAAAAAAAACACAAAAAAACAAAACAAAACAAAAAAAACCAACCGCCCAAAACCAAACTGACAAAAAGCTCCCCAGGCATTATCACCCAGTCAATAGCTACATTCCTTTTCCTATCTTTGCCAATCTCTATGCTGTTAGCCTGTAAATACTGCTATCACAGATTTCCTTATTATCAAGAACCTATTGTACGTAGTGTATGTTTAATATTTATTGCACCTTTAGCTCAGACATCCTGTCTCTAAGTAATTATTGGTTGGGTAAATTTAGCACAGAAGCTCACTGTGGCAGTCCTACCACCATGACATAAAGCAGACCCCACACACACTCCTGCCTCTGCCATCCCTCCAGCCCAGCCCGTGGCGGGCCTGACACTGCACAGCCCACCCCACCTCTCCTGCGCGGCCCTAATATGGGCTCCTTTCACTGTTGGGACCATGCAAGTTCCAGATTTTTCCGACACATTAATATTCTTTTACATAGCTAAGCTGTCAAAACCATGCCACCGAAAATCAGAAGGGAACACCCAGCCTATATAGCTTTTGTTTTCACCGGGATGACCTGCAGCACTGCACGCACCCAGGGGCTCCTGTAACAAGCTGCAGGCAGTGCCACGACCTGAAGTTCTGATGCAGTACAGAAAGTGAGGAAAGTTCTGCAAAACAAAGTGAAGAAAAAGGAACGAAAGCTGAATCCACCACTTTGCACATTCCCGACCAAAAATTAGCAGGAAGGCAGCAGAGGCACAGCTTGCAGCTTCACTGAAAAGGCTTCAGTGAAAGAGCAGAAGAATGGTGAAGCTTTATTGGAAGTGATTGATAGCAGAAGTAAAAATAACCCTACCACCAATTAAATCTCTGAGTAGTTATTGAGAGCTGTTGTACGAGACAGGCTTTACATGTTGTGTGGACTGCAAGTGACCCGCGACTTAAGGCCCTGGGAAATGCCTGACAGATTGCACCACGGATTTTTCTGGCTGAATAATTTACGTACATTGCCTACATGAAGGGCTGCAGCAGTTAAGAGGTTAGGCTCTTACCATTAAGAGAGTGGACTCGGGGATCTCAGATCCTTTCCTGGGTCTGGCACAGACTTCTTCTGGGACAAAACCCTCTCTGGATGTCACTTTCCTCATGTTTTACTGTGGCACGGTACTTTCAGCCCAAATTCTTTGAAAAGCTCTAACACAGAGATGACAAGAGGCTATAATAAATGCTGATAAATTCCGTGCATACAGCATAACTTGGTAATTTCATCATTCTACTGTTTCTCTAAATTGTTTTCTCTTTGAACCATTTAATACCTCATCAATAAAACTGTAATAAACAAAATGTTGCAGATAGACTAGTGGTTCTTTTTCATCTTGTTCTCGCTATCAACAGACCTTTGTAATACTTAAAAACAAAGTTTGATTTAAATTGTCTTTTTAGACATTTTAACATTAGTGAATTCTAGGATTAAGGCTGCTTGAGTAACCTTAATACTGCTTCCTTTGCACGTATACCTTATTATTATACACTATTATTAAATGCCTTATTATTATACACTATTCCTCCCTCCTCAACTTCATCCTCACAACACGCAGAGTACAACCTGAACCCGATCGGGATGCAAGTCAGGATCGAAGAGCGACGGGGACTGCTATCTGTAGCCCTCCCACCTCCTCTGCATTTTACATAGAAACTGGAAGGTGCAAGAAAAGAGGCAGGAGCTCGGAAAGAGAAAGGTCTTGTGGTTACCACGGCTGAATGCTCAAAATATGTATTCTGCTCCTGTCCCTTTCTGATGTCTCACACAATGCTCAGAAAGTCGTCCGAGCCAAACAGGTAGTCACTAACTGCCAGCACCCCGTTTCTAACCAGCCTGAGTTGCAGTCTCATTTGCAAAAGCATCGGGAACACCCAGCTGCAGCAGAGCTCGGCTTGAGCTGAGGTACAACCTTAGTAAAGTACTCTGAGGAGGAGCAGAAAATAAAAAAAACCTCCCCCCAAAACAAGCTATCCTCAACCCATACACTTCAAACAACGCTCCAGTGGCTACTTCTGCTCTTAGAAGTCCATCCCATCCCTCTACCCACCACACGTGAACAAGGGGCAATACAAACTTACCTTGAAGCAATGTGAAAATAGCAGTGGTCCAGGCATTGCACTGAAAACGCCACAAGTATAACCAGGGGAAATGAAAATATCTGTTTTCAGAGTAGGTGTTGAACAACCTGAAGTGAAAAAGCCTTGGCCGTATGCTGGACAAGGATGGCAAAACCAGCTATTGAAGCCAAATATTTAGCAATCCAGTCATTTTGTCTCTGCGTTGAAAAGGGCTGAAAAAACACCAAACCCTTTTAAGTATCTTCACTTTGCTATCCCCCATGACTTACCCGCAGGGCTAAAGCCCACATATCTGCTGCAAGACCTCTGCCAGTTAGCTACAACAGTAGTGAATGACAATGACATAGCAGATAAAGCCCAGGATAAACAAGGCATGAAGCATTTTATGCCAGTGGCTTTCCCAGCTACTCGGTGACAGGACAGAAGCCACGGGACATGGAGGTTCTGGGTCGCAGTCCTGCCTGCAGGGGATAGCACTGTGCCAGGTGTGATCTCCTGCAAATCCCAGCCCCTCTGCTGGTCCCGTCTCTGCCTCAGTCCCACTGTCCTCTCCTACCAAGCCTCACTGCCCGAAGACCTCTTCTGGCACCCAGCCTTGATCCCCTCCGCTCCCCATCCCACACTTCTCCCACCTCTGCACCCAGCCTGTCCTGGATTCAACTGCCGCAACTGAACACATCCTGATTCACCACTCAAGATGTAGGATTTGGCTGAATTTGGAACGATTAAAGGTGACAGGGCAAGACAGTCCTAGACGAAAAGTCATCCCTCGATAAACCTCAAATCCAAATAACATGCAGATTGCTACAAATGCAATTTGTATTTTATGTAAGCAATTTTTTTTTTCTAGTCTTATTATTGGAAATGGTTGAACAATCTCTGCCAAAACATCTCCTGCAAAACTATTTCTGCACAGGAAATTTGAACCTTCAAGCCTGGCAGAGTATTATGATGATTGAGAGAGAGAGAGCACGTAGATCAAGGCCATCTCACCAGGAAGCTGGGCTAGGAGCCTTGCCTACAGAGGCGTGCTTCGTCCAGCCCAGTTCTGCGTCTTTCCAGAGGCACAGCAAAATGCCCTGGTAAGAGCACTCACAGCACTGACCTGACCAGATCACTCTTCCTGAGTTCTATGTATTTTTTTTCCCCTTTTTACACAAGATTTATGACATTAGTCACAGTCCTGATGTCTTCACTGAGATAAACCCTTCTCTTGACTTAACAGATATTTTGCCCGAGCAAGGACATTGACTTTATTGGTTATTTTTGCCTCATTCTACAATTAACTCTGATACCGCCTGAGAAGCTAATGACATCAGGAAAGTAATTGGTATTTTATCTGAGATCCCTTTTCCTGATGCTGTCCTCAAATCATATATATTTAGCTTTCATCATCGCTCACCCTTGCAAACACTAATTATCCAGAATGCTCTACTCTTGGAGCGATTCAGATAGCCAATGTTTTCCTGCCCTCCTTGATCCGTGGTATCTCCGTCACTTGATGCTGAAATTCGCAGGGTGCAGATGGTGCTCGCATCCACACGTTAAGTAGTTGCAACACCAGCACTATTCAGTAGCGAATCAGATGAACCCTAATGCACCAAATATAACTGAGGGTGTCCGAGTGCAGCTGCACAGAAAGTTCTTTAACTTTTGGTATGCTGCTGTGCTGCCATTAATTAATCCCCCAAAGGAGTAACCCCATACCCAAGTATCAGTTGCATGTTCTCAGTATTTTATTTCTACCCATTTCTCCCACCTTCTTGAGAGCTACATCTTCCTTTTGATTGCATAGCAACATATTTACTACTTCACTCTGTTACTATTCTGTATATTTTGCTTCTACTTGAAAATCATTAACAGAAACAAAGGAATCAAAGAGGTGACACAACCTCCAGCATATTTTACTTTACCGTTTGCTTTAACTTTATTATTTGCTTTGTCCAAGTTCATTTTCTAGGAATTTTGTTCAAGTTCCTCATTTTTTCTAGGAACTTTGGGTGTAATAAAGACCAAAATGCTTGACGAAAAAACTGTCCCTCTCAATAATCAAAACTAGGCATTATCTGTATTTCACCTTTATATCACACAACTCTGTGCTGCTATATTGCTTTTTAAAAACCATATTTAATTTTCTATCATTCCAATTCTGGTTTGTATTCATTAAATAGACAAATCAATAAATCTTAGACTCATTTATCTGATTGCTCTCTTCTTTCAGCAATGGTTATCATCTCTGTCTTTCAATTCTGGTACATTTAGTTGTTTTTATTTTCCTCAGTTCCACCGGGCAATGCTAGATCATTTGCATGCCTTATTTCTTTGTCGTATAAAGTCTATGGATAAGTAATCTGCTGCCTCCTAGTCTTCTGTTTCAAACTAACAATAAAATGGGTGAAGTTAGAAGACATTTATTTCACGCTTCTTTTTAAATTTGAGGGCAATTAACAACAAATTACAATTCAAATAAACCTAGTCAAGCTAAAGATGTCTGAGATTCCACGTGAGGCTTGTTGTAATACCTGTGTCTTGCTGCAGGAGACCCCGGATTAACAGCAGCAAGAAAGGGAAGCAGGCTGATGCACTACACATCGAAGCAGCTCCTGGAGCAGCCAAGCTTCCTGGAAGGCAGTGCTAACAGTTGGCTCATGTTTTCAATCAGCTAGCTACAGGCATGATATAAATTGGTACTGCTAGTGTAGAACGAAGTGCTGTAACATCAGGTTATAAGATAGTGCAGGTTTGATACCTGTATTTAATTTCAGGGTAGAGCCCTCATGCTAAGAGCTGGAGCTGGTCACATCCTTACCACCTGTGGGGACTGAGCTCAAGCTTACCTGCTCCCCCCTCGTACCTGGCTCACGTCACCAGAGAAGCCACCTGGAGGTGGTAAGGGACATGTTGTCCTAGAGATCTATGGCTACACTTTAAGGACAAAAACAGATTAACAGAGAGCATGCATGCTGAAATAACAGATAGAAAAGTCCCAGAGGATTCTCTTGTTCTTGTGCACTCAGTCTGTCCCTCAGAGGGAGTCGTGCTGTGGCGGTGACTGCGTGCTGTATCCCCAAACAGCTCCGTAGGCGGGCAGCAATGCATACACGTACCTGCAGTGCAGCCCGGGAGGCGGTGGGCACAGAACTCCCCTTCCCAACGCCCTCCAAGCCTGCAAATTGCATGTAAAAGTACTTCAGCCAAAGAGCAGAAGTATTGGGCAAAGCTTCCTCGCAGCTCCTCCAAGTTTCTCATTGGAGCACTTAAACAAAACAACTATGGAAACTTCAGTATATTCTGCCGAGTAAAAGCCTCACACATCCGATTTTTACTCCTCACACACTTGGCAAATTTAAGATGTAAACTATACATCTTTGTGGATATAAATGTAAGAATTGGAAAATACACTTCATGGGTCTGGTGTTAAACTGCAGAACCTTGGGTTACTGTGGGGTGACCAGAAGCCCAAATGCAGTTATGCCGTATCTCAGAACATGCCACCTATTTGGGGACTTTTTCCTATACCCTTGATTTATATTATGCACATGAGTCTGATGACTTCCTGGAAATGGCAACGCTTACTGACTTCTATTTTCATAGCCAGTGAGAAAATAGATATAAGGCCAAAACTGAATTCCTAATTCAAGCCAAACTCCAACAGATTTCTCAGGAAAAAGGCAGAAAGGAATCTAATATTTTTGAGTTACATATCGTACCAGTTTGACTTTGTTGTGTATTTGTGGTTACTAACCATCCTCTAGTGGGCTACACTTCCCATTAATTAATGCTTATTTGTCCCATTTCTTATAAATTTGGACTCTTGTGATCACACAAATATATAATCAAACATGCAAAAAAGGGCAGTATAACATATTTTGTTTTGAGCCTGCAAGCTCTATGATTTCAGAAAAAAAGGAGACATGCAAATCAAATACCAGAGCCTACATTTCTATATAACTAATGTAAATAAAACAAACAAAAACCACAAGAATCTTTAAAAACCAACTAATTGAAGAGCTTATCAACTGTAAGGAGAAAGCAGGGTACAGAGACGGTATGGATACCAGATACCTGGCCGCAGAAGAAGTTCAATTGCAAACATTTGCTCTATTTTGAAAGCATTTTTACTTCTTCCTTCAACGTATGTCTACTTAAATGAAAAATAGATACTGAAAACCTCAAATTTAGTAGTTTGGGAAAAGATCAACAACAAATTTAATCATATTTCACAAAATGAGTTTCTATTTATTGAATAATACATGGATCTTAGAGGGAAAAAAAGGGAAAAATTGCAAAGAGGGATGTCTCACAGATTAATAAAAATTATATGAAGGGAAAGTAATGAAATAGAAGTTTGGGGGTAGTAGGGAAAATTGACATTTACTGACATTTAGTAGTTAAAATGTAATCCTTCCAGAAAATGAATAGCAGAAAAAAATGGGGGTAGAAGGGAAGGGAATCAACTTCTGCCCTGGTTACACAAGAAAAAAACAAAACAAAACAAAACAAAAACACCTTAAAAAGCATGGAATTAACCGAATGGAAGAACAAAGCCATGGTTATCTGTGGATAAAGTTCTCCCAGGCATGGAGAGGGATGGCAGAGGTCCCAAGAATACGGATTTTGGCCCTCCCAGACACAGACACATCCCCTACAAAACAAGCAGTCAGCTACCAACCATCCTACTGAACTAGAAGAGAGATCATTGTGCCTAATGTCTCAGAAGTGATATTTAGCAACCAATACACAAGAATACAAAGCTCAGAATCTGCACAGGATTTATCATTATTATTATTTATTTTTTTACAAAAAAGTTTTATGAATTAAGTCATTGTTAAAAACAAAAAGAAAATCCCCACAGGTTTGGTGGCAGGGACACCAGCCACCCTGGGCAGGTGCACACTGAAATGTGAAACACCAGCACAGATTTCTGCGCGATCAGCAAAACGTATGCAGTAATCTAAAGATTGTCTACAGTGCAAAAGTATAAGGTAGCAAGATGAAAAACTTGCAGATTTAAATAGTGGTGTGAAAGCATGAATTAACTTTATTCAAAAATAAGAGTTAACTTTAATCAAGACAAGTGCTATCTGAAGGCTTGAACAGCACAGCCTGATTTCTCAGCAGGGTCACCCCATCAGAAAAGCCATGCCTCCTCTGCACTGCTTCAAGTTAAGTAGTTGAAATAGAAGGAGCTCTACTCTGTTAAACTCTTTTGTAGAACTGATGTACTAGGGAGCTTTGAAAGTTATCCTCCTTCAGAGGAAATGAGGAACCTTTGGGTAATAAGAAGTAACCATAAAACAGAACCTTAATTCACGTTACTAATATATTAGCAGTGCTCATCTCAGCCAAAGAAAATAAGCAAGCAACGGTCTTGTGCGCATAATGAAGGGAGTAATGACATGCAGTTGTCTACTGGTAATCCTCTGCACAGTAGGGAACCGAGTTAAAACAGAACACATTACTGTTATTCATTTTTTAATATAAAACAGTGCAATATTCCTCTGTGATGTAGTTGGGGTGCCATGCACATGTAAGAAGTTAGAGACTAGCAGTGACATTAACAACTCCCCTGATCCCAGCTGAGCCCCTCCCTATTCTCACTTGCTCAAATGCAGGCCACTAGATCGGTTTCAGGAGAGAAATGACCCTTTTGGACTAAGCAAGTCAGAGCATCCTTAAGAAACAGAGCTGAAGAAATCACACTTTGGAACACGCATGACTTGCGTGAGAAAATGGTTGTTCTGCACACACTACAAAGTCACAGTGCGCTGAATGGGCTTAAACGTTCAAGTTTAAAAGAGAGAGAACACAAACCTCTTCACAACCTTCAGTGCTTCTGATAGATGGCAAAGATGATGCAGAAAACTCCAGCATCATGGGTGTGTTCCCATCCTCTGGTCTGAGGACTGCCACACTGCCTGTTCTCATGCTGACTCTACCTGCGCTCCAAGCTCGAACCAATCTCTTACTCCCAAATTGCTCTCCTGTGAAACATGCTCCTTTGCTTGGGGGATGCAGGCAAAATCCTGCTTGAGTTTGTAGATGGAGCAGTCCTACATGGTTATTAGCTCATATTGCCAAAGTCAAGACTGCCATAGATGCCAACTGTCAGTTTGGAATATTTTGATTTAACAAAAAATTATTATTGCTGTGTTGGACCAACACTTTGAGAACTTTCTCCAGATTTCCCCTGTGAGACTTGGCTTTTGTGCACAAACATACAACACTGCAATCATTCACCCTCCCTCACACCTCCACAACAGTGATTCAGACAGCAGAGAGGTGGGAAAGACTCAGAATTAATTGCTCTTGTATGAAGCCTTTTATCAATAATGCATATTGCTGTTTTCTCCTCCTCCCGACTGCAGTAAGAGGTTAGTTTTTGCAGATCTTGAGTGCAATGCCCCATTTTTCAACGGTAACAGGCATACGGCCCCAGCTCAAGTCAAGGCAGTCACACTCACCTGCCAAAATAGAGGCGTGCCTGGCAATCAGGGTTTCTGAAGTGTGACTGGAACTAAAAGCCACTCTCACACTCCCTCCACCTTCAAGAGGCCTTTAATCACAGCATCTCAGCATCAGGAAAAAGCTATTACAGAGCTGAGGGACTGGAGGAAAATTCCACTTGATGCCAATCAACCAGAACTGAAACTGCTTCTAAATTAATTGACCTTTCCTCATCTACCACTCTTACTTTATCAGCCTTGTTTCCCTGTACCCTGGTGTTGGAAATCCTGTGAGAAGTCACTTTGTTGGGTTCCAAAGACAGTCACCTGGAAAACCACCCAACTAATCCTGATAGGCCTGTAAAAACCTAATTCCAGCAGACAAGGCACTAGAAGCTGAACAAAATCTGAAGTTTTGCCCTTTGTAGGAATGACTTGTGCACAACAAACTCCACCACAGAGCCAGTTACTTGGTAAGGAAAGGAACAGAAATAACAAGAATACAACCTGCTACCTAAAGCAGGTTGAACTTCTAAATTGCAGCAACAATGCTTAGTCTTTAAAAGCCATTAATAGGAACCCCAAATTTGAATTGAAACCATATCAGCATTCGGATACGTGCTTTCGTCATGTAGTTGAGCCTGTTTAAAGCATTAACTTCCCATTTCTTTGAAGTTTCAGCTTCTGGTTAAATGGAACAAGCTGTCTTCAGCAGTTGCTTTCTACTGTAATTTCTATTAAAGGTGATGATAAGCAGCAGAAAATGCTTGAAAAAAAGTTCCAGCAGCATTATATTGTTTGCATTTCCACAGGCCAACACACCGATAGAAGTGTTCTGCCCTGACCTTCCCAAGATGAAAAAAAAAATTTGAATATGAATAGGCATTGTGAAAAATGTATTGCACTGTACATTTACACCCTAGTTTAGACAAGAACAACTTGTCCAGGAAGACACACCCTACATGAAACTATTATGCAAGTGAATGGCATTATTCAGAGCTGAGGCCAAATCTCCACCTCCCTCTCCTTGGACAGGAGGACACCGTACACCTACAGCAGCCACGCACTTAGCACGAGATGAGCAGTAAGACGCTTTCTGAAGCTCAGAGCTTCATTACTTATCTGATGGTTTTGTAATTACAAGTTGTAGCAGAAAGATCTAGAAGACCATGGCTGGATTTGTACAGTGTATTGACACTATAGGTTTCTTCTTCCTGTTTGCAATGCTCAGAAAAGCACTGTTTTCTCTCAAATTCTTCACAGCGCCACTGCCACGCAGTTCCTGGGGCAATCAATTTCCTAGGTTAACCAAGTATGAGAAAACACCTTCAAACAATGCGATTTCTCAAGGCAACAGAAATGCTTAGTTGCTGTCCTAAGGGGATGGGTGCCTCAGAAGACCATGAGTCCTTTCACTGGAGCAGCTTTTCCTTTGGTTTCACATTACTGGGCAAGGTAAAAGGACAGACAGTTTTGTATGTACGTGAGCTCTCTTTTGTTCACAGAAAAGCTCTTTAAAATCAGACGGCAGAGCAGCGCCCTTCAGGAGAGAGGGCCTGAAAGAACAGGAAGCCTCCAAGCGTCAGGCAACCGCCAGGCCCCGTCCCCTGCCCAGGCGTCAAACTTTGACCGTAAATCGGTTGGAAGGGGAAGAGCAGAACAAAACGAAGGGCTTTTCCTCCTCACAAAGACGACGGAGACGTGCCACAGACGTGCTGCAGCAAGGGCCTGCATGGCAGCGGCGAGGCCGGGAGCGCGGGGCCTCCCCGCCTGCTGCAGCGGGGACATCCCTGGCGGCGACAGCCCCGTTGCTGAGGAAACCAGGCTGATTTTCACAAAGCCACGCTGCCTGAAAGCAACAGTGGGAATGGGAGGAGAGCCCCTTAGGGAATTCATCCACAGCAGCCAGAAAATACAATTTTGGTTAAAAATCAAGTGAGGGAAGGGCACTAATTGTTCATCCTTGGAACAAGAGGGACTTTGTGGTGGCTACGGCAGTACCCAGCAGCAGGTCCTGTGGCACTGCAAGGGGGATTTTAATGCCCCTGCCTCCCTGAAACACACGGTCGGTTTGATCCGAAGCAGGCCACGGGCCTTCACCGGTCCTACGCAGAACGCAGGTGCGCGAGGCAGCTGCTCCCCATCCAGATCTTAACTGCTCTCCCTTGAGAACAAAGCCAAAACCCAAATCCAACCCCCAGCAAAATAGAAACCGACTGTGGTTACAAATCACTACTCCGGTGCTTTCATAAGGGCTGACGGCTGATTCACACCTAGGCAAACTACTCGCCCCAGCCAAAATTTCCCCACACAAGAAAGTTCAGTGGATGTAGAGCATGAGTCACTCTATACCCTGCCACTTCCAAAGAGTTTATGTATTTTAGAAATGCTGTTCAAACAAACAAACAAAAGAGTTTTTTCTGAGTCCTCCCCTTACAATTGGCTTAATAAATCTATGCTCAGCCCCAGCTGCCTCAGGCCCAGGGGGCTGCCCGAGGGCTTTGCTTGGAAGGCCAGTGTACTTGAGAGGACTCGAGACAAAATCATCCTGGGAAAAAGCCCATGGAGAAGAGCCAGAGCTTGAACTGGCAAGATTTAAGATCTGTGAGCTGTGCAGCTTTAATAAGATTGGCTCCTCGGCCCAAACTTCTGAAATTGCTCGTAGAGATAGTACATTTGGAGTGGTTTGGTTTGTTTCTTTTTTATGTTCAGCAAACCAACATTTCTGGTGGGAAAATTAATTTTAATATTTACTTTTCCTGTTAAAGTAGGCCATGGAAGCTTCTGTGCAAAATGCCATATATTGTAAGGATTCAGGAACTAGGAGGCCACGCGTAATTTACATGCTGAGCAAGAATTCTCTCCCCCTTCACTCCTGGGGTATTAAAATGCTGGAGCATTATAGCTTAATCTCATTTAGGGAGCTTTGAATCATCTTAGATACTTAGGAAGTCTGTAAAATACCCCAATCCACACAATTTCTACGCTCTCATCCAGACAGACCCCACCAGTAGAGCACTCTGGTGATGACCGACAGTTCTCACGGCCTCGCACGTAGTGAACGGAGCCCCCTGCCCGTCTCCACTGCCAGCCACATCTCTGCCGCTCTCCTTCCGTGAACACCACCATGTCTTCTCAAGGTACAAGAGCCACAAAACACATAGGTCGGACAGCTCCACCTTACCCAAAGAAATGAGGACAGCTACACAGACAGCTATACTGTTGCTATCTGAATATTAAAGGCAATCCTTGAATCTGGCATTCTAAAGGGATATTTGACATGGAAAATTCCACAACAAGGAAACATATGCACATCAGCTGAGAAATGGGAACTTTTTCAGGGTTGAGCAAATAGTAACTACAAAAGCATTTGGGGGTGCAACATGGTATATATGATTATGTAAATAAATAAATGTTTCATTTTTTTAAGCTGCTGTACACAGTGAATTGATTAGCACCAAAGAATCTTCATGTGCACAAGATTCATCTAATGATTTTCTTAGTTTCACATTGGCTCTCACTCCCAATGACACTGGCAGCCTCCTTCATGCTTCCCATTAAGATAATCTCTTTTTTTTTCTATTGAGATTTAACTGGCAGCAGGCTACCATGACAAGTCACTTATTTGCAGACAAGACTCCTCTTATACAGGGTGCTGCCGCATATGGACAAAAATGCACTAAGGAAAAAAAAGTGAAGATGTGCGTGAACCATGATACTCAGGTGCAGCCTTGATTCTTCTGAAATTATAGAAGATGTTATCAGTTTTTTCCAGTCTGAGCATCTTTCTCCATGGTACTACCATAAGTAAATGAGGCTAAAGTCACTTGACTAGTAGATGAACTTTAAAATTCTTCCTTATCATTCCCTTGCACTAAGGCTTATCTGCAAAATCCAGTTATCTGGAATGAGAGTCCCAGCTAGCATGAATCAGCAAGGTTTTCCTTTAGTCAAATGGAATAGCAGGATTTAGACTCTACAGGGAGGAGGGAGAGAAAAAGAGAAGGGTCTTCTAGTCTAAAGAGGGTGTCAGCCGATAAACTGCATCTGACCCATATGTGCATGCTCTGCCTTTAAGCACATTCCTCATGGTTGAAATAAGACACAAACCTACAACACTTTGAGATCGCTGAGTTTGGGCAAAGACAGGGGGAACACACCTTGATCTGCCAGAGCTTTGCTGCTACACAAGTCAGGGTACAACTTGTGCCAGCTTGCTAGTCAACTGGAAGGGAACACAGTAGGTGCAAAGCTGCAGCTACACAGTATGTTTTGTGAGATGATTTAAGGGTTTTATAGCATTTATCTTTCTGTTTGCACTTTATGAACTGCTATTGAACCTAGCAGGTATTCATTACACACAGTTTTATTATTTCAGACCAAGAATATCTTATTTTTTATTATTAATTACTTGCTATATTTCAAATAAGGAGAAAGACCAGTCAATAATATCAGATCATCAAAGTAAACTGATGAAGTCCACCTTTTTTTAACTAACTAGTCCAACTGACGCTCTGGAAAGAGCCATTCTGGCCCAAATACGTACAAAGTGCTGAAAGACTCAGGTCTTGAATGACTCACTGGTTTAAAAACAATTCTTGTAGCAGCAGCAATGACCCACTTTTTAATCGACTGGATGTTATTTTAGGTATTTTGTGCATGTTTATGTAATCCCTACCAAGACTGGCACTGAAGGATAAAATTCAAGGACCGGTCTCATGCTATCCATATTTTAGGTACTCCTCCATACACTGGGGGCTGCCACTTGACTGGAACTTTTCTGAACTCATATTCATTTTACACTGTTTCTGGCTTTGATCTACCAACACATAGCTCCTGGAGTTTATTACTCATACTCAGCTGTGTTACTGACACTGAATTTACTGTAGCATGAGACAAACCAGTATAAATAGGCTGCAGGAAACGTGGTAGGTAAGAGGGAACTACAGAATATTTCACTTAAAGTACTAATTTCTTCCTGAAACACACAGTCACTCCAGTAAAGCAAGAGCTCCTTCATCCTGCACAAAGCCTAACCAACAATTACACTTGGTTCCCCTGAATTCCCACCACAGCTGTAGCTTAGTACAACATTATTCTTCCTTGCTCTGAAATGTTGAAATGTTTCGTTCCTGATCTGGAATAATTTTCTTCTCTTCTAAAAATGCAATCTATAGCATCCAAGATGCTTGTTAACATTTCCTGTTCTACAATCAATCATCAGCCTAAAATAACCTTCACTTTCTCTATATGCACTGCCTGCAGTGTATTTTAAAAGTACCAGCCATCTAGATAACTTGCAAAACAGATCATTTGACTGTACAGTCTCCTGTTTGTGAGCAACCCTGATCTGACTTCAGGGTATACTAACTGAAAACAGACTATCCAGCGATTAGTTTATGGGATGTAGTATTATTTAACATAATCAGAAACATGAAAATTGAGTGAGAGGCAAAAACACAGCTCACAAGACTAAATGAAATTAAGGACCATCTTTCTCCTCAGTGATTCCACTCTGCAAAGCAGAACCACATTCTCTGTGTAGCCCTATGTGTGGTTTCCAAGATCCTTTACAGGTAATGATTTCTTACAAAATTTCTCTATTACCTGCTTCCTCCTGAGTACGAAGTTATGCTAATACTCTTGTGGATTACAATCGAGACTCCTACTCTATTATTATCATTCATATCATTCACCAAAAGTACCTTAAAAGAAAAGGAGCCTGTTCATTTTAGTGTTTGCTTTTTGCTTTGTTTAATGAATGGGCTTCACCTGTTTGTCTTCAAATCAGCAAATCACGTACCCATTGTTAGCATTTAGCAGCACAGGACATTTTCCATGAGGCAGGTCACTGCTTAACTCACTATTTGTTCTAGAGGGTAAGACCTGTGAACTAGCAGGTCCATTCATATATACTCCACCTTAGTCTGAAAGTCTCAGAACGACTGGAAGACACACACAGTAAATGGCATGTACGCACCGTGCTTAGGGAAGAAGTAACTTCTGTAACTACTATACTGTTATTCATGTGAGTTTTCATATCAAAAGTATCAAACTACTCATAAAACAATGCACTTTGTTTTCCTGAAGTTCCAAAGATCTTTGTTTTGCTGTTATGTCTGAACTGACCTTCCTTTTCTTCTCCTGGAGAGACACAACATCTGTTTACTGAAGCTGAAGCGTATGCCAATGTGTAACACATCTCACATCCTGAAACATCCTCAAAACCACAGAAGCAGAAAAATGCCAACAACCCAGCAAAAGAACGGTCTCTAGCTCCCATTTCTTGATCCCACCTTTCTGAGCTCTTTCTACCATCTTTTGCAAAAATAAGGTAGGCCAAATGCATTGAAACATTATTTTGACAGCACTTAGCAGGAATTTGTACAAATAAAGAAAAAGCAAGGGAAGAGAAAAGGAAAGAACAAAGAGCTGGATTTTTTTCTTCCATGGAAAGACAAGGCCCAGGAGCCCACATTTACCCTCACAGGTAGTCAGCTATTCTGGTTTCCTCTCCCTAAAGAGGGAGGAGTGGGGAAAAACAGCACAGAACACACAGGCTGATGACAGGGGTAAAGAAGCAGGGGTTAAATTTTAGCCCCCAAAGGTAAAGCAAACAGAAGAGGGCAGGCTGGCAAAGAAAAGATAAAAATAGAAGTGATTTGACTTCACTTGAGTGCTATTTCTGGATCAAATACAGAAAGAGATACGAGTTTTTCTATTTGCAAGGAAGAGATGGATCAAAACACAGTCGCCTTCTGGAAGGCCAGTCCTGCAGACCAGTTTTGTTTATGCTTCTACCCTTCTAAATCCCAGTGTTCTCCCTATTTGCAAACAGCGCTGTTCAGCCAAAATGTCATTATGTGTCTGAGTAAACAGATTAGGTTTTCTGTAGCAGGACAGCAATGTGCGTGGCATTTCAATCTAACAGAAACAAAGCTGACAACACATTTTTAAAGTGTGTAGCAAATCATAATGCCAAGGAGAGTAAGCTAAGCCACCTAATACTTTAGGAAAATAACCAAAGCCCCGCAGCATCTCTGGGAGGACGTCTTGTGTTTTACTACTCTAAAACGATTAGTGAAATTCTAACTAGTTCCAATTACAGACACAGACTAAAGAAGACAGCAGGACCTCCCAGTTACACCATGTAGACCTCGACTGACACATGGCTCTGGAGATGAACGTCTCTGCCTATTTGAGCCCTTTCCTCTTGAGTACCTCAGTTAAAATTCCTTCCATTGAGTAATTTCTATCCAGATCCTGGCTGTGATGGCTTTGTTCCCACACAAAAACAACCTGCAGGCAGAAAGCAGCGCCATCTGCCAAGTCAGAAGCTTCTTTAATGGACAAGTTTGGTGTGCAGGGGAACAGACTATCACACTTCATCTTCAGCAGCAGGAGTGATGTTCTTCTTTTCCTGGGAGCAGGTTGCAGGGAGCACATTCACACTTGAAGTATCTGTCCACAAATATACACAGATATCAAAGGATACTGCACAAGCAAACCTCCAAGAAAAAAAAATAATCCATCTAGCAGCCCTTATTTTTTTTTCTGTTCAGCTTGCAAATCAATCCTTACATTTCTCTTTACCTGTCAGACCAGGGTTTTCTTTTGCGACAGCTTCAACAGCCTCCACTTTCTATTCCTGCAAGTGAATGATAACCCAGCCATCGCACCTAACAAGTGTGAGCCATCACAAGGCTGAAACACCAAGGCCCTATTGTCCCGACACAGAGCTGTGCACTGCAGTTGTCTCTGAACAGATTTTTTTCCAAAGTTTCCTGTGTTTTTTTTTTCCATGCTCTGAAGCTCCATCTGGAGCAGGTTCGGGACTTGCATGGCCCAGTTCAGGTTTCACAAGAAACAACGGCAAACTTCTCTGAACGTTTTCATCCTTGCAAATATCTTCAGGGCTAGGAAAAAGACCTTTCTATTCTTGCCAATTAACCAAGCACAGTTTTTATCCTTCCTCGTTGGGTAATCTTCTCATTAGACCATCTTTGGAGAGAATAGCAGATTCTCTCTGGGCTGCCGGCAATTTTGCTTAATTGCATATTTAACTTTTTATTCAGCACTTAAACTCATAACAATGAGAAATACATACACACAAGCAGCAAAGTATTACCTGCCATTTAAGCTCCCTAGAGCTCTCATAAGCATCTTCATACGTCTGTCCATTTTGGAAGACAAGAGCACACCTTCCACAGCTGGGGGAATGTCACACATACTAACAATTTCAGTGATATGTTAACCATCACTGACAAAACTCCAGTTTGGCAACGGCAAACTTCAGTCTTCAATAAAGTTCTGAAAAAAACTGGCCTAGTCACTCAATGCTAAACAGAAGCTGATGTTCGAGGATCTACTACAGGTTCCTCTTGCCCATCAGGCAGAGGACATTCTGTCATGGCACAGCAACTTTAGTTCTCCTCTCCCCCTCCACAGCTCTCAGCACTGAATTAAAACGTTTTACAGATGCTAGTAGCCAAAGGAATGTATTTCCCCTTGAAAATCTCCCCTCTGGAGAGCTACAAATTTTGTTCTGAGCACACCCGATGCCACTGGATTGTGCTCTCAAATGGCAGCTTCTATTTTAAAATGCTTCCATAAAACCTCTGAAGTATGACTGGTATATAATACGTCCCCAGCACCTGAGGGAATGAGCCGTGCTGGAGATGGTTGATAGTGATTTGGACAATGACCAGACGAGCAAAGGTCCCAACGAAGTCCAGCACACACAGTCCAGGTGGCAGAAGTCTGTACGGCCTGCCCAATCATCACACGCCAGCATGCTAGCAGCGATGAATTGGAGATGGGATGGGACCGACGGTGGATGTTGTGTCCAGCCAGCCTCAGCAGTATGAAGAAAATCTCCCTGCGCCACTACAGGTCTGCATCTCGGCTGTGGAGAAATTGTCCCAACAGGTCTAGCGCCCTGAAGAACATACGGCTTCGTCCTCACCCAGAGGAGTACCTCATCCCTTACGAGTCAGCATTTTCCTGCTCGAGAGAGTACCAGGGATGCACAGCGCGTGGTTTTATCTCCATGACCATGGCGAAGATATGAGGAAGTGGGATGGTGAAACCTACCTTGACCCTAGCAGCTCGGGTACATGTACTGCAAGGAAATACAGCAGCCAAAAGGAGTTCTCCTAGGAAAACTGCTGCTATAATTTCTGCTAGAACTTGAATACAAACTGAAGTCAAAAGCAGCCAAGTGCTATTGACATCACTAGTGCATTTTTCTCCATCCCTTTGGCAGCAGACTGCAGGCCAGTTTGCTCTCACTTGAGGGGCGTCCAGTCCACCTGGAGTCAACTGCCCCAGGGACGGAAACACCGCCCTGCCATGGACTGGTCCAGGCAGGGAAGGGTTCCCAAACACCTGCAATACGTCAGTGACATCATCGCGTGGAGCAACAGAGCAGGTTTTTGAGAAAGGGCTGTTCCGGACCCTGTGATGTCACACTCCGCAATAAAAGGTGGGAAAGGGGGAGGAGGGGGGGGCTCTCGTTAGGAAGACGTCTGTCCTCCCACACAACCGCTATGTGTATTGAGGCCCTGCTTCCCGGGATGTGGCCAAACAGTGCTTGTTGATGGGAAGTAGAGGACTCTTTTTTTCCCTCTCTGTGCATCCATACAGCCTTTGCTTTTTTTTTTTTTTTCCCCCCTCTTCCTTTTCCCTTTAATTAACATATCCTTAACTCAACTCATGAGCCTTTTTTTTTTTCTTTCCAGCATACTTCCTTCTCTTCCTCTTCTTCTGAGGAAGGGGAATGAGAGAGTGGCTGTGGTAGAATTCAGCTGTCCAGCAAGGTAAAATCACCACACTAGCGAACCTGCTAAACTCTTCAGAAATAGCAGAACAGTCTCCATATTAACCTGAAGGAATTCTATCCTTCATCACAGTATGCTAAGTATGGAAATTAATGTTGATAGCCCTTCAAGTTAACTCACTCGTCCATGAATATTTTAGCAGAAGGATCTGATTAATGGATCACACTTCAGAGTAGCAAAACCCAACGCTCCCCTGGGCAGGTGTGAAACCCCAGTACTTCCCAGGCTGTTTGCCAAAACTTCCAGCTTCCCTGATGATAAACCTTTGTGAGTCAGCTACGTGTAGATAATACACAAACAGCGATAAAGAAAACGAGAGTGCTGGAAACATGTACATTAATCAGCACGCTATTGTATTATAACCTTTTCTATTTCACCTATTAAAATTCTTTTTAATATACAAAGCTACCAGGTATTTCCAGACTCCTGCATCAGCGTGCAAGAAATCTGCTGGGCATGGCAATTCTAGCTCGATAAAGGGAAGACCACATCCAGGCTCCAGCAGGCCTTCTGGCTGCCCAGTAACAGATTTGTCCTGCTGGCAGCAAATGCGAAGCATGAGGTTTATGAAGCAGAAGGGTACCCAAAAGTCTTCTAAATATCCTAACTAATCACATCAGCAAGAACTCTGTTACATTTCTTAAGACATTCTCATGACAATTACTTCAACTGGTTTTCAGTCCTGCCATACAGAACCAAGCTGGTTCGCATTTGGATTAGGTTTAAAAAATATATTATTTTTATTTTTATCAAGTGGTCTAAAATCATCAAGGAAATCTTCAGGTTAAAAGCTGCAGAGCGAAAGGCAGGCGAGCTTAACGTTCTCTAATTAATGGCTACCGGTGCGCTTATTCAAGTTATGCATATCATCATAAATTCCTTCTCATTTTCAGTTAACAGCTAAACTTACTTGCCAATACTGGTGTTGTGTGTGTTTTCCCAGGTAATGCCCTTCTGGAATCAGATCACAAAGACAAAGAGGAGAGTAACAGAGTAAACTGGAAATGCCGCTTAAAAAGCCAAAAGAGATCCTCCTTCCAAAGCTGAATATTTGTGACAGTCTGCCTCTACCAGCTTTGCACCTACAATTAACAGTGCCCTTCAAAAAATCTTCAAAGGGAGAAAAGCCTGAAGACCAACAAAAAAAATACTTCCCAGTTCAGGCCTATTTCATTGCACAAGATCCAAAACAGTTTCATTCCCAAGTATTGCATAATAAATTCCTTCAAAAATCTAGCAAGCTTTCTCACAGAACAGAAACTCATGCAGAATTTTCTGGAAAAGCCTCAGGTTTGGGCCACTATGCTGTAAGCAATACAAACATCCCCGCGTATTGCAGCTCTTCTTCATGCAGCCCTCTTTGTGAAATATAAGGAGCAGAACAAGTAGCTCTTCTGGGGCTTTAGAAGTAAACCCTGGCCTCCAAAACATAAACATGGAAAAAGAAAAACAACAAAAAAAAGAGCCTACATACCTTCAAAGCACATTTCTGCCCCGTCTCCTTGTTGAAACACTCCAGTACTTTGCCATTGATTCCTAACCCTAACACCCGTTTGGAGAGTTTGTAGTCATCCGTAACTGCATGTTTTTTTATCTCTAGTTTGACATGGGCTGCTCCCCCAGGCAAGGATTTCACGATGCTCTTGCTCTCCACGTGGCTCTCTGGCTGGGATTGCTGTTCACCTTCATTTTGTTCCATATCAGGGAAGAGTCTGAGGCTACCGAGAACGCCCAGCAGATGCCCTGCGGGTTATCCTCTGCAGAGCCCCTCCTGGTGATCAAACCAAATGCTTCAAACAGTCCATTTGCTCGCCATTTAGCCCTGAATAAAAACGTAAATCAGCATCAGTATTAGCAACAGATGCGGATTAACTGTGCGCCACCTAACCACTTTCTTTCCTAGCAAGGTGAGCAGGCACCCAAGAGACCAAGGGCAGAGGGAGGGAGGGACGTTCCCCTCAAGACACACACTTGCCCCAGCTGTGCACCCAGCTGTCCCGCACACACAGCACTACAACTTTCTGCTCTTTTATTGCGGTGCCTGCCTCAGACCAAAGTCTGTGCGGCAGCACGACGAGACGGTGGCCTCTGCCCCGAGGAGCTCGCAGAAGAAGCACGCTGACAACCTGCTGTCTCTCCGAGCAGAGCGGCCCCGGCACTCGAGGCCGTGCGGGAGCCACGAACAAGGCCGAGGGGTCACCTCACCCCACCGGGCCCCGGCCTCTCAGCAGCGCGGCCCCCGGGGGCGCCGGGCCCTCGTCCCCCCCGGGGCCGGGCCGGAGCCTTCGGCCCCGCGCCGCAGGGAGGTGGAGGAGGAGGAGGGCGGGATGGCGCTGAGGGGTGGCGAGGCGCAGGGGGCCGGGGCTCGGCCGGGGGGGGCTCGGAGGTCGTTACCTGCCCGTGGCGGCGCGGCGCGGCCCCAGCCGAGGCTTCCCGGTGCGGAGTCCCGGAGGGCGGCGTCTGCCTGCGACCGCCCCGGGCAGGTGCGCGCCGCCTCCCCGAGCCCCGGGGCCGCTGAGGGGAGCCTGGCCCCGGGGGTGAGCCCCGGGGGTTGAGCCCCGGGAGGCGGCGGTCTGCTCGGCCGACGCCTCGTCCCCGGACCGAGCTGAGGGGGGAGCCGGCGGCCGGTCCCCGGGGAGGGCGAGGGGTAAGGGGGTGCTTAGCGGCGGGGGGACCCTGAGGCGCCGCTCCTCGAGCGCCGGGGGCAGCCGAGGCGAAGCGCCCGAGGCTGCCCTCGGGCGAGGCGCGGTGCGAAGGCCTCCTCCCCGGGAGGAGCGGGTTTAAAAAAAAAAAATAATAATAATAATAAATGAAACAGAAGAAAAGGGCCGGGAGAGGCGCGGCTGCCTTCCAGGCTGCGGCCTTGTGCCGCAGCGCGCCCGTGCGGCCGCCCCGGGCAGGGAACGGCCCCGCGGGCAGCCCCGGGCGGCGGCCGGGCCCCGGGACGCGGACAGCCCGGTGCCGGTCGCGGC
Organism: Nettapus auritus; assembly: GCA_011076525.1. Classification (NCBI taxonomy): domain Eukaryota; kingdom Metazoa; phylum Chordata; class Aves; order Anseriformes; family Anatidae; genus Nettapus; species Nettapus auritus. The sequence continues at coordinate 8,369,502 of CM021776.1, read as the reverse complement.
GCGGCTGCGAAGCGCTGCGGTGCTGCCGCACGCCGAGATGAGTCAGCGGAACGGAGCCGTGCCGCGGGAAAGCGCCGAAAGCTCGCCCGCTTTGCGAGTTAAAAAGGCACCCGTCGTTTCACCGAACGTCACGGCCTCTGGAGGTCTTGCAGTCAGGAAAATCATCAGAAGCGCTAATGAGCGCTGTCTCCAAAGGATGAGAAGTAGCGCGGCCGAGCGGGATGCGGGATGCGCCACCGCCGCCGGCCGGTCTCGGCCTTCCCTCCAGGCCTGCGGCCGAGCCCAGGGCCTGGTGCCCCGTCCGGCTCACCTCTTCTGGGCCTGTCATCCCCATGGACCGCGGCCGTTTCCAGCCTCACCTCCCAGGTTGGCTTCCAGCCTTCTGCACCACCTCCAGCAGTGGTGGTCTCAGAGACGCGAGCATGACTGTAAGCCGGCAGGCTGGAAGCCCTCCGGAACACCACGCTGTAGTCTGCAGCTTGCTCCTACTTTCCTTCACACAGCTTCTGCCTCTGCCGTGTATTTGTCCTGGATGGTGATTTCCTCCTCTTTGCAGTAGATAGCTACAGTTTACAGGCACTGGGGGCCAGGCCCTTCAGAAAACACATCAATCTCAGTTTATAATTTCAGGAATATTCTCACGCACACTGATTTGTTGCTCCCATTCATGTCCCGCTTCTTATCTTTCCACGCAACTCCTACAGGGTCTATGGCTGACCAAAGCAAGCAGTCATTACAGTGGCTTGCGTGTTAAAGCCAGGGAAAATATTAGACGTGGGAAACTGCCAAAAATCCAAACACATGTCTACTGAAGGAGTTGCTATTTTTTCACAGTGTCTGCAGCTAAGAATTTCATTAAGAAATTATGACTCCTAACTATTTCAAGAATGAGCTTCTCCAAAGTAAGATTTGCAGGGAAAGAGAGGAGGAAAGATGAGGGGATAAGGCAGGGTTCTTCTGGTTGCGGTTAGCTGGTTCTACACGTATGTTAGGAAGCCTCCTGCAAAGGTTCCTCAGAAGAGTTCAACTGGCAGGATATGAAACAGTTTTCATATCACTGCCTGAAGTGATGCATTCTTGAAAGCTATGTTTATCTGGGTTCACTACTTGATACCGTCTATATATGCTTTTAGGAAAGTTCACCAGTCTGCCAGCAACCAGTAATAAGCTTAAACACGGCAAAGACCTTAAAAATCCTGTGTGAATCGTGGTTAATAAGGCCTTACAAAAACCCTCTGCTAATTTCACCCTCCATCAACTTTGAAAAAGCCTTTGCAGCACAGCCCAAGTATCAAATAGCCTTGCAGTAGATAAGGATGACCACAGCTGAGGCAGGAAAAGCAAATATATCCCCTTGTTCTTTGTGTTCATGCTTCTACCTTGGATAGGTTGTCCAAACACAAAGTGTATCTCTATTCCAAAGCAAAGGCAAAACACAAACACCAAACCCCAAAATCCGGCCACGTGGGGCAGTCCAAAGGCAGCCTGTTTCAGGTGTTCCACCAGCGAGAGGTCTCTGCCGCAGTGACCTGGTGTGGTGCCTTGGCGCGACTGCCTCTGCAAATCCCTGTGGGAGCACCCACCTGGAAGCTCCTGCCCTTGTAAATCCCGGCCTTTGCAACCCACACGCACTTTGCAGAGTGCCGGGAACGTTCATTTGTGCAATATCCTGCTCGTAAGCTGCTTAAGGTTTTATAATTTCTCTGACAAGCTCTTAGGGAGAAGCGAGCATGCTGAGGCCAGGCACACATCCTGGAGCCAACAAGTGGGTTAACCATTTAACCCCAACGCCTCTGACAACATAAAGGCAGCAAGTGCAGCGCGGTCATCTTGGCTCATCTTGTCCCCCCGTCTCGCTCTGGGAGCATTTCACACAGCGCCTGCTTTCAAATGTCAGGCTTAGATCTCGCTGGGAATTACATTTCACATGATCAAAAACTTACACCGCGGATCTTGCAGCTCCTCTTTGTGCTCATGGCAGGTCGAGCCGCGTTACAGTCCTTTGGAGATGCTGACAGAGGAAACGCTGACAGGCCCGCTGCAGCTTATTGTGCCGGGGGACATTCTTCATTCAGAAAGAAGTTTTTATTTATTTATTGATGTTTGCTTTTTGAAGTTTAAAAAAAAACACAGTACTATTACATGATAAGAGCCCACTACGGCAAAAGTTCTTTCATCCTCACAAAAATCCCTAAAACTGCAAATTAAATATTAATCCTGTTTTAACCAAAAATCCCCAACAGCAACAACACAAAACAACTTATTTCCAGAGATCATTTAGCAGCTCAGCTTCTCCTGCTAACCCCGCACTAGAAGAGTAGTTCGTAAGAGAAAATAACCGCACAGTAACGCCTCAATCCTGCAATAAGCTGTGGGGCAGCAGCCCCATGTCTCTAAGCTAACATATTAACCCTGTGAAGCTTCGTATTTCAGCCAGCATGTGATTTGTATATGCCATTCCTGTATCAATTTTATCATGTCTTGAGTATCACAGATACCTTGTCTACACAAACGGAGTGCTGTTGTTTAAATATGGAAGGTTAATTTTGGCTATCTCGCTGGGTATTTTTCACTGCCCTTTTCCTGTGCTGTAGCAATTCAATAACAGCAGCATCTGGGAGCAGAGCCATTTCAGACTGTCAAATATCTCATTTCTTAACAAAAAAAAAAATTAAAAAATCTCAGTTTGCTGTCACACGAAGAGCTACAAAATCCGAGGTCATCAAATCTTCTTGGGGAGATGGCATGTTTTGGAAGAATGATACTTATCTGAATGCTAGAGTTATCTCAGTTTATTTAGAGACAAAAGTGATTTGTATGGGGGCTAGTCCTCTGATAGCAATGTCTCGTGGAAATCAATATCAACGGCAATAAAGAAAATGCCACCATCAACTGAAAATATAGTGACTTGTTTTTTTTCTGAAACAGTCTCCCCAGAGTAACAGCTGTATTTTTTTTCCTGGTGTTATGAAAAATCCACTCTCTGGGATGCATTATATAGATGTCACCGAGGAGAAAACACTCCGTATTGTCAGGTTGAAGTGAGGACACAGCCTTGCCTGATTGGGAGGTTGCAGCAACCTTATTAAATTTCTCAGGATGTTCTTCAAAAACTGCTGTGTCTGTGATATTAAAAGAAGGAAAGGAAAGCTCTACAGAACAACACTGCAATACGTGGGAGAATTAAAGAAGCTTCTATATGATCTTTAGTTTAGTCTGTCACGCACACAGTGCTCTGGAACAGAGACTATACACATTTTTTTCCCCCCATCTTTCAGTTTTGTTCTGGCAGTGTCTGCCGCAGACTTATTGAAAAGAAGAAGAAAAATGCCTAGGGACAGCGAATGTGGTGAGCTGCTTACGGTAGCACCCAGGTATTTCCCTGTCGCCCAGAATGAGGTCCGCTGCTGTCCTGCACATTCTGCTTCTGCATGTCCCATACCCACGGCACAGCTCGCCCACCACCTGGAGCGCCCCATTGCTCCATACTGGCTTGGGAAATCGAAAGCACGACAGCAAGCTCTTGGATGATTTGATTTTGGATGTAATTTTCATTTACACCAATTCTGCAGGATGATGGAAATGGCCAACACCTGAGGGAGCCGCGCTGACCGCAGCCAGGGGGACTCTGGCCGCCTGTCTCCCGCAGCAGGTCCATCAGCAGATGGTGCTGTTGGGCTAGGAACCTTCCGAAGGGACTCTGTGGTTCATTTCTGGACTTTTTTGCCTCTGTGACTTCGTTGTGAGCTTCCCTTGAAACATTTGATAACCAAGTTCTATCACCCAGCAGTATTGCTTGGAACTGCTTTTGCCATGTCCTCACTCCTCAAGTCTGAAACCTTGGGAGCCGCTTACATCAGTATAACCTGGGTGTAAGCAACTCGTTTGTTGGAACGGCAACGATTTCTATTCCCTGAGCACAGGTAGCCAGCTGCAGAAGCCCAGGGCACCGGCAAGGCCCACACACTGTCCTGCCTCTCACCTCAGGCCTTCCCATGACATGCAGAACAGTGGTGAGAGGCAAAGCTCTCACACAGGGCGCTGAAAAGAGGCAGAGTGCTGAGGTGCTGCTGAGTACTGGCTTCTGGCGGTCAGTAATACCGATTTTGTAGGTGAAACAGCCCAGGCATTAGCTAGACCCATTTTTTGAAGCAGACCCCTAAAACATTTCCGGTTAAGATAAAAGCTCCTGTCATTAATTCTCATACACATTAGCTGCTTTTTTTAATGGTCATCTTTCAGGCCCGCTGTCCCCTCGCTCCCTGTGGCTTTACCCTGGTGGAGGGTGAGCTGCAGCCTGCAGCGGGAGCAGAGGTGAACTGGCCGAGAGGTACCTGCATGCCGGCACCCCTGGGGTGTCCTCACCCCTCCGTGAGGAGCTCCCTGCTGCCACAGCACCCATCACCGACGAAGGGCAGGAGTGAAAGGTGTCGGGGCCGGACAGGGGCCATGCCAGGCCAGGACAAGGCCCTTCTCCCCACAGCCCCACGCAGCTGGTGCCCAGAGGCACTATGGCACGTTCCTTCCCCCCTCCAGCAGGCGAACACCTTGCGGCAGCGAAGCGAGGAGCGGGGCCGTGTGTAAAACCCAAACCTTCAACAGCCCCAAACGCGCCACTTCCACCCCATTTTGCCCGTTCGGCCCCTGCGAGCTCCGCGCAGCCCGGGGGGCGGCCGTCTCCCGGCTGCCTCGCTGATTTTCTCGCCGGGCCCAAACCCGGCCCCGCGGGGGGAGAGCCCGGAGCGCCCCCGGCCGCCCCCTGCCGCGGCGGGAGGCCGAGGAGGAGGCGGCGGCGAGGCCGAGCCC
>CM021776.1:8079862-8364296 GCA_011076525.1 Nettapus auritus | reverse complement strand
TTTTTTTTTTTTTCTCAGAGCTTCATTACTTCTGGAGTCCCTGAAAAAGCAGGTTGCTGCTCTCCCGGCTCTCCTCTCCCATACATTCAGGGAGAGGCTATTTATTCCTACCTATTTATTATTTCAGAGCGCTCTGAATATTATTATTTTTTTCCTAAAAGGCTGCTTTGAAGGAAGATCGGGTCCTCTCCAGGCAGACGTAGCCTCCCTTTTCTCTGGTTATTTTTAAAACTTTGCCGTTGCCGGTTGCTGGAAAGCGGCACGACAACGCGCTCTTTTCCACCGCCCCGCCGAGTCCCCGCCAGCCTGACCCGGGGCTGAAGCAGGGCTGGGACACGCCGGCTGCCTCCTCCTGGGAAGCCCGGACCCGAGGCTGAAACGAGCTTGGTCCGTCTGGGAAGCGAAGCACAAGGAGCCAAGGAGGACGAGAAGGAAGAGGAGAAAGCGTTTGCCACCTTCCTGAAGACTTAATGCTTTTCCCTTGGTCCAGGAGTGACATGATCCTCTGTGTTCAGGGGTAAGATACCTTGCAGCCTTGTTTTAAAAGCTGTCGTGGGATCCTTGTAGGATTCGTAGGTTCCCCGGGGTATTTTTTCAGCTAGTGTGAGTTGCCGTGTGGGACATGACAATGGGATGGGAACAACTTAGGCTGGCCGAGCACTGAGTTCTGTGTGGGTCCTGTATGCCTGTCCTGTAGGTTCCATGGCCAAAATCATGCGGCCATGAAGTATTCCTGATTTCTGTGCTTTCTGCTGCTGAAAAGTCACTTGGTGGTCACAGTCTTTTGGGGAGTCACACTCAGTATAACCCCGTGTGCCGCCTGGTGCGGTGTGTGTAGCGCCCGCAGGGATGCAGACCCAGACCGAACGGGTTCTCTGACGCCCCGTGGCAACGAGCCGCTCACGGGGAGATCCGTCCCTGGAGTTCAGACCTCCATGTCTGCTTCTAAGTGAATGTTTCTGCTGAACACATGGTTTCCTTTTTCTATTGCTTTTCTGCGTAGTGTTAAATGTATGCGCATATAGGCAGACTTCCCCACACGCAGCACGCTGCCAAAATGAAAGCCAGAGGAGGCACATACACAGCAATACTTGTTCAGTACAATAGGAAGCAGCAAAGCCCCTTCTCCGGTACCGGGCTCCGGTAGCGGTGTGTCAGCACTTCAGTGTCTGTACGATCCGCTCGGCTTACGGTCACCAGCCCGTGTGAATACCTGGGCTGCAGGAGTCACCCCACGCTTTCACACGCGCTGTGTGCTTGGGAAGTGCCGGCGTTTGCTTCGCTCTGAGCCGAAATGCCAGGGCTGCCCACCTCCTGCCCGCAGCGGATTTCCCTCAGGGGCACCGCATTCGCCTTGTCCGCTCTAAATGACAAAAGCGCGGGGACTTTTCTGCCGCTTTTCCCCCAAATCCGTTCCGTAGACCAGCAGAGCTCGTGCTTACCAATACTTTCCTACTATTCGAGTGGGTTTTCCTTTGCTCATTTTTGCTCTCGTTTTCAGTGTAGTGCTGCAGTTCCTACAGCCACGGCAATGGAAATTCATTTTTCAGCTTATGCTTTGTGAAACCCTTATCTGAAGCTTCCCTCCAGGGTTAATGTGCTGCAGCTACTGCTTCCCATCTCCTACCAGGAGCATGTTCTGTAGCCAGATGTGCAGATGGCTGCCTCTTAATATCTTCTTTGTGACCATTTCTTGCTCCGTTTTCACTGCCCTACAGGATTTCACATACCCCAGACTCCATGCTCTCCCTCCCAGTCAGACCAAGCTCCCACGGGAGCTTTGGGACGTGGCTCACAGAAAGCAGAGCAGCTCTACTCACTTTTTCTTGTACTATTTGTACTGTGCTACAAAGGGCTTATCAGCAAAGTAACTGCAAAGCTAACACTAAATGGTATCAGACATATCTATTCGCTTGAACTTTCTTGGCTTTCCAAGGCTTTTTGAAACACTAATTGCCAAAGCACTGGAAGTTCATTTGCTGTTTCTCTCGAGACTGCACACAGCCTACCAGCCAGCCCTGCCAAATCTTTTAGGTTTGTTTTCCTCCTCATCGCAGCTGTTGTACTAACAATTCACACTGATCTTGCGTCTGTCTCTCCTCTACTTTCTTTCTTACGAGTGCTATTTGTGTTCAAATTCTTACTCTGTCCCTAGTAAAGGGCTGACTTTTCCATGGCAGCATACCTTTTTCAACACATCCTTGTGCCAGCAAACTCTTGTCCCTCTTGCAAATGTGCTTTCATTGGGACTGCACCCCTCTCCATAAACGCCGTAGTCAGCCATTACTCCCTGATCCCTCTGCCCTCCCTTTCCTGTGCTTGGAGCTGCTCTGCTCGCTCACAGCAGCGGCTCTTTTTTCTTCAGAGTACTTTGAGTCGCTTAAGCCACCCGCAGCTCCTGGTCTGGGTGAATTTTTTATATCCCTGCGTTCCACCAAGCTCCTTTGTGATTCCTTTGGTAGGGGGGGACGGGCAGAAGGCAGGCGCGTGGAAGGAAAATAGGAGCAGTAGCATGGTTCTTCCCTGGCTGCGGTGGAAGAATATCCTCTGGGACTGCCTGGGGCTCAGGCTCCTTCAGCTGCAGGTAGCAGAGGGCATAGGGAAGCCTTGTCTCCTCACACACATGGGTCCTGCTTCAGAGGGATGACCAGTGGCTCTGGAAAAGAAACCTACTGGAAAATTCACGCAGCCGATGTGTCTTTTGGACACAGACTGGAATTAAGGGCTTTCTGCAATGAGACTGGAGTGTATTTCTCCATGTAGCCGTGCTATCTCTCCTGTTCCGTCCCAGTCACCTAGCCAGTTCCTAATCACCCCTCCAAAACAGGTATACAGAAAGACAAAAAAAAAAGAGCAGTTCCATGCCTGGAACAAGAAAACCTTTCTTTGTGTGGGAAATTGTTTCCCAATGGGTAGGCCAGAAAAACCTTACAGGCGAAACGAAGTGAGGAGAGCTTTGGAATCAAGCCTGCGGTGCGCAGGTTTGGGGGAGAGAGCGGGCAGTGAGGGCTGCGGGACGGGCTCTGCCCGACGCCTGGCACAGTCGTTGGCAGCTCTGTGAACAGAGGGCCTGCGAGATGCTGCCCTGCCAGCGGCCCAGCCTGCCCACCGCAGGCTCTCACCGAGGGCTCGGTGCGGGGAGGGACCCGGCCTGTAGCCCTCCCTGCTCCAAACAGGGAAACGGAGAACCGGGAATCTCCTTTCCTCAGGAGCGCAGGTAAGGTTTGTGAGGACCATCACATTGAGAGGGAGACACCTAAGTATCTTTAAAAATGCAGCCCTCATCACCCACAAACGCAGCTCAGGTGAGACTTAGAAGAGAGCTCAGGTTTCCCAGCAGCTGGTGCCAGGTACAAGAGTGTGTTCAGATCCACCGTGCTGCCAAAGCGACTGAAAACGCGGTCCTGGTGGCCAAGGGTGCCTGGTGAAGATAAGGGACAGCAATCACATTTGGCTTCCTACCCATAAATAGAAATTAATACATGAGGATTAAATGCCATGCAGAAGCAGTAGATACCCTGCTGCTGGAACATGGTTTGACACATGGCAAAAAGGAAGAATGTTCTTTTAGAAGTAGCAGCAGAACAGTGGGGTTTTGCCATGGGTTACGTGGGCAAGAGTGTCGCTCTTGGTTGATTCATTTTTACCACTGGTTTACAAAAGCCTTACTCCAAACCTGTGTGGTTTTATTAGAAACACGGGCTCACGGAGCTGACTGGCTCTCACTCCCAAATCATCATGAAATCATTTTCAGGCTCTATCCAGCCTACTTTTCTCGCAAATCCCTTCTTCTGGTTCCCAGTCCTGTCTCTGGGACTTGGCAGTTGGAGGGGGTGTGGTGCAGCTCTGATCAGGTGAAGGTCAGTTTACAACACTTCTGCATAGGTACCTAGAGCGTATCTGTTTCTGTAAAGCACAGGGGAGGAGAAGAGGCAAAGGGAAAAGCTTACAGCTTTGGAATCTCCTCTGCAGCCATGTGGGTGGAGGTGGCTGCCGCCTCTGTAGTCCCCATTGGTTCCTGCGGTGCTGGGACAGCCTCATGTTGAGGACTGCATTGCATTTCCCTGGAAACTCATCCATCTTTTGTTTTGAGCGTCTGAAAGAATGCCTTAAGCAAGTGAGAGCGTGGGGGATGTAACACAGGACGTGCAGCAGAACGGGGCATAAGAAGGCAAAGAGCTTAAAAGAGAAGACAGAGTCCCATGTTTTTTCTCAGGAGCTTGCTCTGGGGCACCCACCCCTGCCCCGGAGCTCTGCCTTGCTGCACAGGAGCGCCTGGCACACACCAGGACTCCAAGGCACGAAGCCACTGCCTGCTGTTAGCTTTGCTAACGCCTGGGGAGTGCTGCTTGTAGCAGCCCAGCCGTGGCAGAACCTCCTGCTGCTGTAATCCTGCAGGGATCACGGTCGCGCTGAGATCTCCTTTGTGCCCTTGAATGCTAGGTCTGTGAGCGCAGAGGCTTGGTGAGAACAAGTATTCCCGTTACTCTGCTACCAGATCAGCTCACCCTGAGCTCTAACAGGCACTTTTAAGATCGGGTCAACCTTCAGTAGAAAGCGGGTAGGACAAAACCCAGGCCGTTCCCACTTCTGCTTCTAATTATAGTACAGTAAATGACTAATAAACCCACTGACAGAAAAAGAAATGCTCCAACTTCATAATGATGTAAGCGGAGCTGGAATGCTGCTATTAACCTCATTGCCTCTAAAACTACATATTAAAAGGCAACATCTCAACCATCAGGTTTCAAATCAACCTACATTGCAAGATAGGCCACCTTTTCCAAGGTGAAAGAAGCCAGCGCCTCTCCTTTCTTAGGGCTCTTCTTCAGCTGTGTCATTCTCCCCCTTGCCAGTCTCGGTGTGACACCTAATGGTGCTGAGGATCTGCTTGCAAACATAACACGCCGTCGCACAATGTAGTACGCTCTGAACAGTCATCGTAACCTCTTTCAAGGCAAGGAAAAATAGCACAGTGTGCCCTTCGTTTCAGACCTCATCCTTTGCTGGCGGAGGAGAAGATCAGGCGACTGTCACTCAGGGGCATTGCGGTGGATCTGCCGGAGCAGATCATGCAGCCTCTCCCAGTTACGGCCTTCCAGGAGGAGTCTGCGCCTGCCTTTGCAGCACCGGTTCCAGACAACAACCCACCTCAGACGCGAGACCCTGAAGAAGACCTTGTCTGCATTGCGAAAACCTTCTCCTATCTGCGAGAATCTGGTAAGGGCCAGCTCACAAACCGTGGGGACAGAGGGGAGCGGGGAGCCAGCTCCGCGGTCGGAGCTCCAAGAGGGACCTCCTGGTCCCTCTCGGATAGGAGCTGGGTCTTGTCGCAGGCACAGCTGCCTGTTGTGGATGTAGCAAGAGTATTTCATTCTCTGCAAACTCAGCACTTGTCTCATGAAGTAATTTATGACTAGCTTAAGCAAAATCTTTGTCTTTTTTAACTGTATCCGGAGAAAGAATGGAGAAGCCCCTCTTTCTCTGTAATCTCCCATAGCTACAAAAGCACCTCATCCCCCACACAAGACCCAGCGCGGGTGGGAAACCCTTGGCACTCGGCACTGCCATCTTTCCTGATGGCCTTACGAAGTCTGCGCCTGGTTACTTTCCAGGCCCTGAACTTAGCAGGCTTCAAAGCTGTCCTAAATGCTCCGCCCATCCTTCGATACCTTCTTTCTCTAACCAGTTCTTTCTGGGATGCTTTTCCAGGTTGGTACTGGGGATCCATCACAGCCAGTGAGGCCAAGCAGCATCTCCAGAAGATGCCGGAGGGCACCTTCCTGGTGCGGGACAGCACCCACCCCAGCTACCTGTTCACACTCTCTGTCAAGACCAATCGAGGTCCCACCAACGTGCGCATCGAGTACACCGACGGCAAGTTCCGGCTGGACTCAAACTACCTGTCCAAACCTCGTATCCTGGCCTTCCCAGACGTGGTCAGTCTTATCCAGCATTACGTCATGTCCTGCACAACGGAAAGCAAGACCGAGGCCCCGTACCCGCCTCCGTCTCCTCTACCTCCCATGCAGAAAGAGATGGCAGCAGCAGCAGTACACTTGAAACTCATCCGGCCGCTGGGCCGCAAAGACAACATCCCCAGCCTGCAGCACCTGTGCCGGCTACGGATTAACAAGTCCACGGCCGCGGTGGACCAGCTCCCCCTGCCCAGGCGGATGGGGGACTATTTGAAGCAATACCCTTTCCAGCTCTGAAGCGCGGCCGCTGCGTCTCAGGCACGACGGACAGGAACAGAAATGAGAGAACTCTGACGTGTCCTCGTCCCGCTGCCGCGCGGCATCGAGTGGGCATGGCAAAGAGCTGACAATCAGCAGAGACTGCATCCATCTTTCCTCTCCCCTTCTCTCTACATCCATTCCAGCACCAGGGAGGAGTTGGTTGTTTCAGTGAACAATGGGACACAATCCAAGCTCTGAACCTCAGGCCGCGCCGACAGTGGCTGTGAGAAAGTGCTGTAGGCATGTGCACACTACTTGAATTTCAGAGTTGCTGTGACCCCAGAGATGTTAACCTTGTTATTTTCGCTATTTATTTCCATGGCAGTTTCTCTCCTCATGGTATTTTAAAAGCACCTTTTACTTTATTGTTTTGTTTTGTTTCTTTTTCTTTTGTGGAATTAGAGATAGATTAAAGGCTCCCAGACAACGGGCAGCCAGAAATCTGTGGGAATTTGGATTTGGATTTATACCCAAACAGTACGTGTTTGAGCCTGCCTTGTAACAGGTCACCCGAGTCCACATCCAAGCTCCCGCAGACTTGTCGGCTATGCGGGATTCAGATGATTGCATCTAGACCCACCTCTACATTGTAAAAAATATTTTTTTCTTAGCTACAGGGGGCTGGGTATCGTAACCTCAAAGCACATCAGTAGCAGCTTGTGTACCTCCCAAAGACGCACGCTGGGTCATAGTTTGGGGAGGGGAGGCTTCTTGGAGGAAGCCTTTCTTCCTCGAGGACTCAAAGCAGAGATTCTGGGTGCTGAGCTTGGGCCAGGGAGCACTCATCCCATTTTTCCATCTTCTCCATCTCAAAAGGAAGTTTGTGACAAAACATTTAGAAACAAGTAATCAGAAAGCCAACTCTCTTATTTGCAGGCAGAAGGATTTGGTTTCAGAGCACTCTGCATTTGGCTCGTATCCCTGATACTGCCCTTGCCTCGCGAGACATGGGGCAGGAACAGTGTCTCCTTGACCAGGGGCTCAGAGACGGCTCTGCTGAGCTGCACCGGTGACACACAGCTTCAGGATATTTATTTATTTATTGCTGGGGGGAGAACAAGTTACACGCACCTCAGCAGAAAGAGCTGTCCTTCCTCTCTGCGAGCACAATGCCAGACTGCCAGTTGCTCTGCTTCTGCCAGCATTATTCACAAGCCATGTGGCTTCAATCAGAGCCATGTTCTAGCACACACTGGAAACCACAATTTAACTTCTCTCTCTGCCAAGGTCCAGACCTCTCTTCTCCCTTTCTCAGACTTGCATGTTTGTTATCTTTAAACAGACTTTTTTGCTCTGGGTTTAATTCTCATACCGCATCCTTTTCACACCCCTGCAAATGAAGCACAATGGCTCTCCCTTGCTCTTTTATGGATGGGAGGGACAAAGAGCAGATGGGACCTGTCCCCAAACAAACACAGAGAGATTGCCCCTTCTCCTTCATTTGCACGATCCTATTACCTCCCCAGCCTGTAGGAGCCAGTCCATGCCACTGAGTGAGAGAGGGGAACAAACAAGACTAGAGAAATTCTCCTTTGGCTTATTTTGCTCCCAAGATCCCATGCCTTTGTGAGGCATGAACTGATTTAAGGATTCCTCATTCATCCCTCTGTGGGACTCTCTCTCTAAGGCTCTAACTCAGAGGAGACAAATCCCAGCTGTACCTGAGGGCTGAGAGAGGAGGTGAGGAAGGATGGGACAGTGACCCAGTGGACAAGCTCAAGCAGCGGGTGGAGTTCCTTCCACCCTAAGTCAAAGCTGCCCAAAGGAACAAGATGGCCTGATGTGCTTAGTCAGTGTCCTTTTTCCACCCCCTTTCCCACCCATTTATACAAGTTTGTGCTCTTGAAAGCTTTGTTTTTGATACTTCGATGATTGACAGCGTGTGATGTCAGGTTTGCTTTTTATTGTATCCTTCCCCCTTGCCCCATATGGCAGCAACCATGAGAAGGCACTGAACGAGAACTTAAAAGATAAAACAAAACATTTTTAAAAATAATATATAACATAAACCACTGAAAAGGCTTCCTTTTATCCAAACACCTCTGTTTGCCTGAGGACACTGGGAACAAGGAAACCACCGCTCTGCAAGGAGCAGCAGTGATCTCAGGAAGCCCGCATGGCTTGGCCACAGCCTTGGTATCTGCAGCATGTGAAAACTCACTGAGAATTGTACAGCAGGAAAGGGCGAGTAGTTCAGCTCTATCAAACTTCCCTCCTACTTGATCTTTCCTCTGCTGGGGGTAATGAGAAAATCAAGCTTGCAGGTTTGACCTTGTTGCCCCAGGAGAGTCCGGCCAGGACGGCAGAAGCACATAAGGAGAATGAATGCCTGGTTAATCCACCAGCAGGACAGCGCAGGGGCTAAGCTGAAGGCTGTAAGCTCATCTGGGCAGGGACCACCTCTGTTGTATGTCTGTACCGCATCTAGCACAATAGGGTTCTCTAGGTGCTACTGCAATACAAAGAATAAACAATACAGTTACTCCAAAAAGGCAGTTTCTTCTATCTTGAGACAGTTTGTTAAAAATCATTTGACTTGGATTTTAAATAAACATTTTAAATATATTTTAAAGCCAATCGATGTAAAAGTCTTTGGTAAAATCCTGATGGATGAATTCACTTGCTAGTCACAAAAATCCTCCCCAAGAAGACTGGGCAAAGCCTTGACCATTTTTTTTTTTCCAAACAAGACACAAAAACCCTCATCAGAAAGAAAAGCCCGTCACATACTGGGAGAGTTAACACCAAAATCATCAGCACCACGGGCCTCGTTTCTACTGCACACAGACGAGCAGTGGCGGATCCCAAGTCCCACGTTACCAAGGGATGAAGGAACATTTTTAAAACGATGTACAAAAACACAGGGACGCTTTTTGTGTTGCTTCTGTGTGCCATAGAAAACCATTACAATCTAGGGGAAAGGAGATGGAACGTAACTGGAAGTTTGGCAATTTGTTTACAGCAGGCTTGACGTTGGCCCCAAAGAAAAATTCTGCTCATGGTCGTGTTGAAAGAGGAGTTCAGCAAGCGCAGACCATGCTTTGGATGGGAGACTCATGGCATCAGCTTTATGCCCACGTTCTGCGGCCGCTGGGCCTCGGTCTCTCCCTGTGGGCAGAGACTGGGGAGCTGGATCTGCCCTGCGGTGGCCCAGGGGCACAGAGGCTACCCCACCTGCCTGGCACTGCCGGCCGGAGGATGTGTGCTGAGGGAACCATCCCGTGCCCCACACTTGCCCCTCTGCACTCCTTGCCCAGGAGAGATGTCCATGCCACAACACCCCCGCCTGCCAGGGGCAAGGCACGGTGTGCTCTCAGCCAGGGCAAACAATAAAAGGTGCTCAGGAAAAAAAAGAAAATCTCACTTAGCCCCTCTCCGTCATTCTCCCTTTCTGAATCCACCGGTTTCAAAGTTCAAGCTATTGCTTTAACGTATTCCCAATGCACGTGCCGTCCTTCCTGGGCTGGTCTGGGGCTGGCCTCATCAGCAACCATTGTTTCCAGACCCTCATCATCACACACCAACCAGGAAATGCTGGCAAACGAATATCCTGCTCGGGTTTAGGTCATTGAACAAAAACAATCACGTCCCTCTTGCTTTTACAGGAAATGTGGAAAGTGAGGTAGTGGGGGGAGAAAAAAAACAAAGTAGAAAAATGAAAACAAAAGGAACGAAAAGCTGCACCCCCAATTTAAAAGGAACTTGGAAAACCCCAGAACACACTGAAAAGGAAGATGCAGCATTGCTGATACATTATTAAGTATTTTTTTATTGTTGTTTCTTAGCTGGGCTAAACTACATATAGGAAACCCTAGCTACATCTATGAACCCCTGCTGCTCCCTTTCCACAGGTTCAAGGAAGAAATGATGGGCATGAGTCAAGCCCATACAGAACAGCAATCACACGTGGTTTTACTGCATCGGCTGTTATCTTAACAACTCCCACTCCTGCGTCTTCAGCACATTTTGTTAAAGCAAACAGGTTCATTTTCTGAGAACTCCTGTGCCAAACCTCCGTGCAGACTGAACTGATTTTTACCGTTGAGTTGCACACCTCTGGACATAGGGACATTCGTGGAAAGGCAGACTGACCTTTATGGTCACTGAAGCACGGCCGCGACACCTCTCCCGGCAGCGCCTGCATGGCGTGCTCAGCCACTGCACACGGTTTGGTTGGATTCTCTCTTGTTTTGCAGTTTCTGACTACAGATAGGCACAGGGATGGGGAGCCCTCACTGGGAGCCTGAAAAGCAGACTGATAGGACAGGGAATAGAAATCCCAGCCCATGACTGAAACCATGCTACCATGGCTCGCTGCCAGAGCAGCAATACCTTGCAGTTGGTCAGGCGCATATGGTAACATTTTCTGTCTTAAATAATCAGCTTTCTGAATCAGCAACACATGCAAGGGAAAAATAACCCGCTCACATGCACACGTTCCTAGCCTCGCTAAAGTACTGAAATCCCGTTCCTCTCCTGAGATCCTCTCAAGAGCACGACTTCCCTTTATACAGCCCAGATGAACCAGCAGAAAACCGAAGTGAAATCAGCAGTGATTCTTACAACAGACATGGTCAGGTGCTTTAAACCAATCAGACTAATACAAGGCACTTCCAGTCCAAATTCCATTGCCAGTCTCATCTGTTATCTATGAAATTACAAGAATTATAATAAAAAATAACTGGACAATGTATGTACGGCTCTTCCGCTCTGCCCTATCATTTTCTCATGTGCAAATCTGCCAAAAGCCACTTAGTCACAGTCCTCTTCTCCTTCTCCCAAACGGCCACTGGAACACTTGCAATCCTCGAGGAAATGCACTGTCCTCACCCCCACCCCTACGGCCATCAGCACCCGAGGGTCTGCAGCACGGGGTCCAGCACTCACTGGTAAAGATGGGCCGGAGCAACTCTGGATGCCAGGCAACATCTTCCAGCTCACTCAGTCCCAGCAGTATCGTCACAACACCGACGTCTCATTTTCAGTGAACCCCTCCCATCATCCATATGAAAACGAAAGAAAAAAATCACAGGAGTAGGCAGCTCCTAATGAAATAAACTAGCCAAAGGTAAGAAGGAGACATGACTTCAAGAGATCTGCCCTGCCCTTGGGCAGAAATATTCATCCTTTTGGCTTTTTGTGTTTGCAGCAACCTAGCATTGAATTTCTAAGAGGGAGTACTGGAGGACCCGGTCCTACCAGCCTTGCCTAACGGCATGGCAGCAAGGAGAGGGCTGCGCAGTCGTTAAATGCATTGATAACGCATTGAGACTCACACTCATTTCCTTTGAGACGTCAATTTGCTGCCCACACCCAGTCCTGCCTATATATATATATATATATATTTTAATAAGCACGTGTGCCAGAGTGTGAGGGAGCAGGAATGCACGGAGGCTAATGCTGCTTCATGTGAACCCCGTTTCGATCTTCCACTTCATTGCTGCGAAGCACAGCGATCGCATGGCTGGTGCTATGTGCTGTGCCAGCAAATAAGGAGAGTGGCCTTTGGGAGCAGGCGTAATGCTGCAACATCAATCAGACATCCATCATCACCTCTGCTATACATCAAAAAACAAGCTTGAAGAAAAATGACAAACTGGGCCAAGGAATAAAATTAGCTTGGAGGCTTTCACTGGTGGCATCACGTAGATTGATGAGTGTATACAAACATACCGTTCTGAATTTTAGAAAGAATTAGGTTTTTGTTTATTTCTTTGAAAAAATATTATATTGTTCCGAGGAAGTTATTGGCAGGCAAAATATACACCTGACAGAAGAAAAATCATTCTAACAGTTTCACCATTAGCCTGGGCAATAAACTTCAAAAGTAAACTATGAAAAAGGTCCCTATAAGGAAACCATGGTTTGGATTTTACATAATAACTTAATGGTTCAGGTAATAATTTGGAGGGCTTTTTGCTTAGGAAAGAGAAAGGAATACAACAAAACCTCAGAACTCCAGCTAACGTTCATTAAAGATGAAGATGAGACTTGATGAAAAAGGAAATTTTACTGCAAACCACTGGTGGCCTGGTCCTCCCAGTTTCCTTTTAATCACACAGTATTGGTCACAGCTGGAGAAGGGCTGCTGGGCTCCAGGTCAGCTCCCCATGGAGCTGGTCTTGCATCCCTACACAATCACCATTTCAGCAGTTTAAGCACAGAAAAGACCAGCTACCAGAGAACGCAGCCTGCCCCACCAGAGTAAAGGATGCAGTTAGAACTGCTTCCAGTCCGACAGACATTGCTAGGTTAGCAGAAAAGGGTTTTCCTTTTGGGAACAGGAACTATCTCACCCTTTTTGCTCCTCTTGCTCAGCCCTTACTGGCAAGGTTTTTTCCTGAAGTGACATTACTTCCTAACTGTGGTATAACTGCACGTTGCAGCAGCTCAAACTTGAGTTGCAAACATGAATATGATGGCAGTTGTAAAAATGGTTATTTAAGAGAGCACTTTATCTATAGAGGAAAGGCATTCGTGTTATAGTACCCCATGCAACTACAGTAACAATGAAAACTTCAAATAATACTGACCACTGCAGCATTAGAATGTCCAAACATATAATCAGAGACTTGGTATTTCTCAAAAACTTCTGATATAAATATGCCAGATGGAAGGGACAAAGGATGAGCCGGTCAACCAAAAATCGGTGGCGGAGCTCAGCCAGGACTTGAGTTTCTTGGACTCCAGCCTGGCAGCCTGCGTAACTCCATCATGTGATTGCCTTCATCTGGAAGGTACTGCAGCTTTCCTGATTGCAGCTGTTGGAGCAGCGCTGCTCGTACCGACACAGCCCTGCCTGTGAAACCTGCAAAACAAAGCGGCCTAAATCCAGGTTCGCTTCCCATTGAGTGTGATGGGAGTTCATTTACTTCAGGGCTGAATTTGGTCCATTTAATATTCCAGGCTTCACAAGCAAGGATTTTATCCTTGGTGTAATTCTGACATGAATTTGGCATTAGAAGAAAGTATTGTAGAGAAAACTAAAGCGCTGAAGCGTAGCTTGTCATACAAGAAAAGCCTTCCTTCACACGCCGCCCCACCAGCATAAATCCCAGCCTGGGCAAGCAGAAAGCAAGCTCACAAGCAAATGGTGGCTTCTCTTAAATGCACCTCCAACTCCAACTACACCAGTCGGTACATTTGCAGTGCCATTTAGGGATATAACCATCGGTCCATGGAAAACCAGGCAAATCCTGACTGATCTCAGCAAACTCATTTCACCGTGGCTAACACCGAGCTTTCAGTGATGACAGCTCCTGAAAACAACAGCTCTGGGTTATGTTTGTGACAAAGAGACAGCAAGACACAGTGCTAAGCTCCAGGGGTGCCCATGCCCATGCCACGCCACCCCACCGATTCTTGCTGTTTGCTCTTTACAGGCGCACTCATCGTGAGCCAGCAAAGGAAAGATTTAATAGCTGATCAGAAAGACTGCATATGCTTTAATGTCAGGACTCTCTCTTCCTCAGAACAGCAATATGGTTTGAAATCTAGTTTACAGAAGGCAGAGCTGTGTTTATACTTGTCAGAGTTACCCAACTTGGCAACAACCCTTCCCATCATGCAGATGTCATAGCAGTCATTGCCAAACACTCCAGAGGCAGAGTTCAAAACACTACCTCCAAGCCTGTAAATATGAAGAAACATGTTGTACAGTGCACATGCTATGTGTTTGCACTTGTCTGAAATGGTTAAGTAGTCATAAAAGGCACCTTAAGATTAAAATTTAATTCTGAAAAAGCCTAAAACACTACTTAACATGATTTCCAGGGAATTTAGTTGAAAATCTCTGCAACGTTTTGAAAATGCCTCCTCCACTTCTAAGCCTTCGGTTTTGGAATACTACATAAATTCTTCTAAGACTCTATGCAATTCAACCTCCTTTAATTCCTTTCACCCCGACCCTGTGCTATGAAACCATCTTGGCTGAGAGGTGCTGGGCAACATTTTGGGAAAACCTTGTGCCACGTAGCCCCGCAGAACTGCTGGGTCAGCTGGGGGCTGAGCGGACCGCATATGGGGCCAATACGGGGCCTCCGTCTGGCTCATTCCTTTCCTAGAATACAGACTGAAGGCTTCCCTGTGCATGCAGAACCTTTTCCTGCTGATCAAATCCTCAGGAGCGAGGAACGGGGTTGCTGCGACCTGCCAGGCTGCTGACTCAGGGGGATGCACAAACAGCTGCTCCAAGCAAGAGCATGCAAATGTCGTAACACCTCAGCGCTCCGGATACTGACAGCTAGCAGCGAGGAAGAGTTTGGTCATTAAGTTAGTGGGGAAACACTTTGCTGCAGGAGTCATTGATTCTGGTACAAAGCGAATAGCTGCATTTTTCACTTTCCAGCTAGGCCACATAGGTGACACCAACCAGACTGCCTTGCCGCTTCTCGCACTGCCTGTTACTCAGCTCACCTCCCTCCATCCTCACCATTTTCTGTCAGCTCCTGGTGCACCCGCAGGCTGCCCACAACCCGCAGCTCGGCTCTGGGCTGGGGCAGGCAGCACTGCAGGCAGGGAGGCCAGCTCCGCGCAGTCCGTCCCGCTCGGGGCAGCAGCTGAAGGCTGCTCTTTGCCACGGCCCTCCGCTCGCTCCTGCCTGCCCGCACAGCACAGCCTGTCTCACGCGGCACGGCGAGGGTGTAGTACACAGAACAGTGCAAATCTGGCACGCAGCTGAAAGCAAAACAGCTCACGTTAGTGTCACAAGTCCCTTGCATGGCACGGAGCTGTGCAGTGAAAATGTCACATGCTGGCTTCTGTTCGATTCCGAATGTTGAATATATTAGCAGATTTTGACAGAAAATATGCCTTGAACATCACATTGGCATGACTTCTTCATACAAACAGTAATCATGGTTTCAAAGGGAAGGTCTGTCACAACCACTGGGAGGGGAAATGCGCCTTTCAGTTTCGGATGGGAAGAGAGGTGACTTCAGAGGGAGATGGCCCACTATAACCAACAACCTCTGCCCCACGTTATCAATCCAGACCTACCTGAGTAATAAACTATGAAAATAAATACACTATCTTGCTTATGCTTCTTACCCCATTGGCAGGAGGCAACGAGCAGGCATTTTGAACATTAAATGTGTAGTTTATTTGTATTTTCTTTTTGTCCTGTTACCACTCTAATGACCACCTCCTCTGTCACAGTTCTTCTCCAGGCATTAGCTGATGGAAGAGCAACACTCCTGTCAACGAGCTCCTCAAATCAAAGACAACCAGTTTCCTGTGAGCCAAAACATTATCCTCCTGTACTTGGGGCAAGGAAAAGAGGTACCTGTCAAAGAGGCTGTTTCTTAATTCTCTCTTCCCACTCCCACAGCAGCAGCAACTAGCATCCCTCCTCTGCCTTCTACTTAGGTGGAACTAAAACCCAAAGGCTTACAGTAAATAATACACATCCTACAGTGAGCCCTATACCTGGCATCAGGTATAATTCTTCCAGGAGCAGAAGCTGACAGCTCTCAAAACTCTCTCTGAAGTTACTGACAAAACAAATTATTTAATGAAAAGCGTTACATGACACTGGTTGATTCTAGGTAGCCAGCTATCTCCTGTGATGACCCAACAAATACGAGATGACGTAGCCAGCTGAGGTCAACACTCCTCATAGGGTTTACCTTGACCAACCACAGATCTAAATATGACCAGTGCCTTGCTGTTCCAGTATGTTTGCTTTCTCAGGTGGGCACCTCAAAAGACAATATCTCAGGAAAACAAAGTATAAAGGAATTGATTTATGTTACACTTGCCCTCAAGCACTACTATGGCTGATATGATCACTACAGCAGGATGTTTTGGATGGAGTTGCTTATTAAAGCCTGCAGAAGAAGCACTCCAAATTATGCCAGGAAACACTGATTTTTTTCACATACCCTTTGCCTTGTAGAGGTGGTATTTTGACACAAAGAGAGTTGGAATTAAATGAGATTTATATGTTATGGAATAAACAAGAGGAAAGGGGGAATAAAACAGGCCCTTTACCATCTCTGTCACTAAGGCATTCACACCTGTTGGAACCACTGCCAAAGAAAGAGGCCAGCTCTTTATCGAAGGCACCCCAAAATCACGTGTCCATAGGGGTGGGAGTGACAGAAGCCCAGCAATCATGTACTGTTCACGTAGGCTCATCTTCCATGCCCAGTTTCTGAACCTTAGGATCAGTATGTATGCTGAGGTGTTGGCAGGGATCTCTTCTGTCCTGGTCCAGTTGACAACCAACAAGGAACGTCTTTTGAAGCCTTTCTCCACAGACACAAACTTCCTAGCCTGCTCTCTACTCTAAAAAGAATGGTGGCTGTGTTACCCTAACAGCAACAAAGAAAAGCACAGGGGCTCTGGCATACTAGCAAACCTGCACATAGTCAAAGCAATAAAGTCAGAAGAGCAAAATGAAAAGACATCAGCAATCTGCTCAGAAAAGTATCTGGATTAAAAATAAAATGAAATTTGATGATTGACATTATGAATTCTAGCAACTTGTTGTTTTTCTTTTACAGCTGTAGAGCAGCTGCAGTTTCTCTCAGTTGAACAATGTGCGCCTCCAGGGAACAGAATGAAAAAGGGCAAATAAGAAACATTTCCTCCTTTGTTCTTCTGGGGCAAAGAGATGTCAGGGCTCTGCGTGTCCTCTCCGCGGCTGCCTCAAGCATCCTGCGGGGAGACAGAAACCAAAAGGCTGAGGACGCAAGGACTGAATGTGCATCTCCTCTGTGGTACTTGACAGAAGCGTCTGGATGAGCTGCATTTTCGTGTTATTCCCTCCTTCTGCTCCCAGTGCTGGTGATCTGCTTCCACATCATCAGAAAATATCCGAGTGACACAGAACTATCGGTGGCGACCAGCCTGACCTCGAGACACACAAAGGGAGCTACAAAACTCAGCCGCTGAGGACAGAGTGGGACTATTAAAGGCACTTCAAAACCTACACAGTTACCAAGTAACGATTTAACATTTGCTTTAAAATGACAGCTCTCCCTGCAGAAAGTAGGTCATTTCTTCAGCATCAAATTCAAAACAGACAGACCGTAGCTGTGTTCATCTAAACCAGTTATTCTGGGTATCAGGCAGCTCCCATTGCTATCTTAAGCTAAAAGTAATCCTCTGCACTTCATCCCAAACCCTGTGAGACAGAGGATGTGCTCCGATCTATCCTTTGTCCCCAGGGATGATGCAGGGCGATGTTGCTGCTCCAGGTCCTGTCCGTGGATTTCACACCACGAAACGGGGTGAAGGATGCCCACGGGTGGCCTGGGGAGGACAGTGTGGGTCAGGCATCCCCCCATCCTCGCTGTAGCAGGAGCTCGGACCAAAAGCCTCAGCTGGAAGCCTCCTGCGGAGCCCCAGCCTCACTTCTGGCCGGGAGCGTCCTTTACGAGCAGTGGGCAAAACGCCCATCATCAAAATGAACGCGGCTCTACCCAAGCCTGAAGGGTCTCCTACGGCGCAGTTTATAAACAGCCTCAAAAACAGCTCTGGAGAAACCAGCACACAAAGGGGCTGGTGTCCGGCGCCGCCGCTGTGAGGACAAACCGACGCAAGTGACCTCAGCGTGGGGAAAGGCAGGCCCAAAGCCATTCTGTACAAAGGCGACGTGCTGGTGCCCGCTGCAGCGCAGCCGCAGACCCAGGCGCGAAGGGCTTGCTGGCGGCCCCAGCTCCTCTCTGCCCGGCGGGCCAGGAAGGGACAAGTCCACCAGCACAGCAGGGCAATGAGAGAGCGCACGAGTGGCTCAGCTCAATCGTTTCTCTTGCCCCTGGGGGAATCTCCATGCAGAGGAAAAAAACACATCGCTAAGCCTGGCTTTACAAGCTCAGGAGGCAAAGCCGCCTCTTGGGCTCCTAGCCACAGGAGGTCTTCCCTTGCTCCTTTCCCTCTCAGCTGAAAAATGCTGGGGGCAGACCTCTCGTCCGCTGGCCGCACCCCGCGTTTTTGTTCCCCGCCACGCAGGTTCGCAGCTCGCAGCGCGTGCAGTGAATCACAAGCGCTCTTCGGGAACTCGGCCGGGTGCAGCAGGTGCGGCGAAACATTAAAATACCCCAGCAGGCCTGACTCCTCTCGTCTGCTAATGAGCTTTTCATGGAAAGTTGGATTCTGTTACTATTAACATCTTAGCTACACCCTTCTTAGGGCAAACACGTATTCCACCCTGTGTTTGCTCGACAGAAGATGACTAAGATGATTTGTTTGGAAAGAAACCAGCTACAAAAGAGCATTTCCCTCCTGCTGTCTTCATACAACATATCTGATTAGTTTCACTTCCCTGAGCTGTTAAATGTCAAGTACCTTTGTTATGTGTATACTTTTTTTGAGTTTCCAGCGCTTGTTGCAGCAGACCAAAGGAGCTTGGGAGAAGAACGTTTTAATTGTGCTCAACCTGCTCCACTTGAAAAAGTATTTTTTTTCCTCCTTTGAAAGGTGCAGTAATATTTCGTAACTGAGGTTCCATATTTTGGACTTGATCTTCCTCTTGTTTTCTTTCCAGGGCAATAGCTGGGCACGCTCAGAGTCTGGCAGCACCTGCGGGAGCGCAGCAGAACCCTGCCAGAGCACCCCAGGTCCCTCACGGTTCTGGTCTCAGTTTCAGGCACGGGGCAATTAAATTATTTCAGCGAGTCATTACGTTACACAAAGCTGACTGTGAGCTGCAGAGGACTGGAGCTGCACAGCAGTCACAGCCTCTGTGGAAGATACGGACAGCAGCACACCATAAATCCACGCGCTGCCTTAGTGTGCAGACCTGTTCATACAGACCCGCTCGCGAGCTCCAGGGGCTGAAGCTGTAGGCTCCAAGAGTTTGCTGCCTTCCTGCTGCCCTGCACGCGGTGACCACGACCTGCTCTCATGCAAAGCAGGTGCACACCTTTCCCTGTACGGTGGTTTCAGTTTGAGAGCGCTGAAGCAGGAGCACCTTCCTCTGCTTGCTCACATCCCGGGCTGCACACCCAGAGGAAACTCTTTGCACTCAGAGGCAAGCGAGCTAGGGTGGAAAGAAACTTCTAGATCTTTCATTTCCACTGCTGTTTGACTTCCAGATTGCAACATAGGCAGATTTTTCATTGAATGTTAATTCCTTTATGCCCCTACTGTAAGGACTGCAGACCTACGTTCCCTTCTTCCCCCGGTGCCCTCAAACACTCGGCTGAAGACATTCGGTTCAGACAACAGAAGAGACAGGCTTGAAGCAGCTCTGCAAGTACCAGAGTGTTTGCAGGATAACCAATCCAGAAAGATAATAATGGGCCCTGTCACCAGATCAGCACTGAGGTGCAAGTTGGGGAACAGTCCAAACTGCAGCTATGGAATCTGCAATTCAAGGTTTGTTTTCTTAAAAGCAGGGAGGCAAGTACGCTACAAGTAAAATAGAAAAAGAAAACATCATACAAATGGGAGTGTGACGTAGAAATAAAAATCTATTATGTAAGGCACGGACAAGTCCTCTGCTGGCATTTGGGTCTCCAGAAATAACACGGATGTTGCCGGCACCTGCAGGGTGCCCTGTGGCACACAGAAAAGCGCAGGATGGCATGGTGCCCTCACCAAGCACGACGCCACAGAAGCATGAAGCCCCTACTGCTGAATGATGTGGTCGAAGCTGTGTGCAGCGCTCTCCCTCCCTCCATGTCTCAGTGAGGCTGCAGAAAGGAAAGGAACCGAGCTCTTAAAACCGTCCCGTCTCAGTCAGCCCTCCCCCAGACTGTCGGTTTCTGCGGAAAGCCCATTGCTCCCTGGGGTCATTTTTATTGCACTTCAGCTCTTCCAGGAACTCAGACATGCTGACAGCAGTCCCTCCTCTGCCAGGCACCCAATCAGAGTGCCGAGGGAGGTTTTTCTAAGGAAGCTAATTGAACATGTTTTATTAAAAGGAAAAGAAAAATGGAAACAAAAAACAAAAACAAAAAACACCTTTGCTCTATGGGCAAATTCTGTGAAACACAGAAAACCCAGGGGGAAGATGCTAGGCACAGGATCAGCTGGAAATGCTGTTCAGGGAACCAGACGACGCTGCTGATGAAATTTCCCTGGTGTCTGGAAAGGACATCAAGGCCACGCCTGCACCTCACACCTTGTCAGCCCTTGCCTTGGGTTGTGGATCAAGGCCTGCAGAAGCAGCAGGACGGCAGTTTCACTCACTTTTCAATGTGAGCTGCGGGGCAAAAAATGACTCAGAATTCACCACGTGACAGGAATCGCTCTCCACTACGCACACCCATTAGCAGTGATTAGCACTCTACGGCAGTAGACGTAAGGCCACGGACGCACAGAGAACACGTGCAACTCACAGAGCAACCCCTCTTCCTGCGGCACCAGGGTTCTGAAACGGAGCCCCGGTGCTTACAAGGTCACAGAGCGCTGCAAGGCTGGGAGAGTTACACTTTGGTTACCTAGAGGGCCTGAGGGGATACACGAGGTGATCCCTCCAATATTTCCACTCCCACCTAATGAGGGGAGGAGGTGGAAGCACGGCGGTATCTACGAAGGCAGCAGAGCACGCTTGGGAAGGCACTCACCCAGGCTCCAGCGCCGGCCGGGATCTTGCAAGCTCCGGAGGCTGGGGTCCGGCAGAGAGCTGTGCTGCTCGCAGGCCGGCGGTGCTATGGCCGTGTACAGAACGGACACAGGCTCTGGCTTCAGCATCTCTGCAGTGTCCTGTCACTGCCTGGGAACGTTTCTCCGGGCTTTGGGAAGGGCAGAGATGGCTCACTGCCGTACATCCCGCTGACAGGATGCAAACACAGTTGCGCACATTTTTACCATCTATTGCCTTGGGCTCTTTGCCTCTAAGTGCTTCTCTCTCTCCCATCTGAACAGATGATCTCTGATCCTGTGCAAACTGAAGCAGGCACAACTTCAAAGGCCAACAGTCATTAAGTCAAGAGATGGATGGGGTTGAGCTCTCCAATGTCTCCCTGATACCTTCTATTTATGAGAGTAAATTCACATTCAAGTGGGTTTAACTACTGGTTCACAAATTCTATCGAATTCTTCCAGCAGTCACAGCTAGAAAAAAAAGCCAAGTATTTCTGAGCAGGAATCACTACAGACAGCCCGCTGCAGATGTGTCTGCTCTCTCTGGGAAGACCTAGGGAAGCAGAGCACGGTACAGATAGAATCACAGAATCACTGGGATTGGAAAAGACCTGCAAGATCATCTGGTCCAACCATCCCCGTACTACTACTGTCACCCACTAAACTATGTCCCTAAGCACCACGTCCAACCTTTCCATGAACATCCCCAGAGATGGTGACTCCACTACCTCCCTGGGCAACCCGTCCCAGTGCCTGACTGCTCTTTCTGAGAAGAAATGTCTCCTCATCTCCAACCTGAACCTCCCTTGGCACAACTTGAGGCCATTCCCTCTAGTCCTCTCACTGGTTACCTGTGAGAAGAGGCTGACCCCCAGCTCCCCACACCTTCCTTCCAGGTAGCTGTAGAGAGCACTAAGGTCTGCCCTGAGCCTCCTCCAGACCAAACACCCCCAGTGCCCTCAGCCGCTCCCCACAGGACTTGTGTTCCAGGCCCTTCACCAGCTTCGCAGCCCTGCTCTGGACACGCTCCTGGGCCTTGATGTAGTGAGGGGCCCAAAGCTGAACACAGCACTCGAGGTGCGGCCTCACCAGAGCAGAGCACAGGGGGATAATCACCTCCCTGGTGTGCTGGCTGCACTATTCCTGACACTGTTTTCATGGATGGTTTGCACAGCCTTCGAGCTGCTCAAACTTCCCCTTCAGACTGAGAAGCACCAACAAGGACAACTGCTAACGCTTTACTGTAGGATGTTGCATTGCTCCTAAAACTCCCACCTGTCTGCGTTCTCTCCAACCTCCTCCCATATAGCCTCGTGCAACAGGAGAAAAAACTAACAAATGAGAAAGCAAGCAAATAGGGGGAGATATGCAGGAGGGAATAACTACATTGGCACAAGACCATGTTGCAACCATACGGTGCTGTGAATGCCTTCGGAAGCTTCCCATCCACTGCTGAGCAAGAAATCTGCACAAGCTTTCCCCAAGCCCCACCTGAGAGCCAGTTCGCAAGGAAAAGCCTCTTCTAATGATACTGCTTTCAGATCGGAGAGACTTTTCCTATGGCTAAAGAAACGGGGATCCTCATGCCTTCCGCACTGTTCTTAGGTCACTGCAAAGAGGCGGGCACGGGTTTAAACATTATGCTGCAAGTATTCCCATTTCTTCCCAGCTGCTCCAAGCTCCCCGCTGCACCAGCGCCTGCTGTCCGCCTGCAGGTTGCATGGAGTCCAGCAAGCAGGATTTTCCACTGCAACTCTTGGCATGACAACATGGCACAGAGAACACCCAGAAGGAGGAAGGGCAAAAGCTGCTGTACACTAGGAGCCAAAAGAGCACGTGGCATAATTCAGTTAGCCGAAGTGCCACGGACAGCCAGTCCCAGTTGCAGAGGATGCAGCCATGCTCAGTTTCTCAATCCCCGGAATTGCTTATCACTTGCAAAGGACCTCGCAAGCGCTCAAGCAGGAAATAACTATGCATTTAACATCTGGAAGAGGGTTTTTTTTTTCATTAACAGGATAAAGGAAGCATTACAGCAAAACGTGTGCATGTCTAGGGAGGGGTAGGATCCATTTGACTTAGGATACCAGTTTCCCATAGGAAAAGCAAGCTCATCATCTCCCTGCACCTTCAGACTAGGTAACAAATTCATAGCAAGTCAACTCATTGATAGTTTCTCTGAGAGACCATAGCACAGGCTGTTTGAAAGCTGCCAGCCAGAAAAGTTAAACTGTGTTTCACCATTGGGAGACGCACATAGTAAATGAGTTGTGTGCAAACTTTCTTAAAAGGAAAGTAAACAATAAACCATCCAGGTTGGATGAGGCCCTGGACAACCTGATCTTGTGCGTGGCAAGATCGCACAATGGCAAAGGGTTGGAACCAGATGATCTTTAAGGTCCCTTTCAACCCAGGCCATTCTGTGTTTCTATGAAATCTAACAATGGGTTGGCCAAGAATCCCTCAAACAAAAAGTGAATTGTTCTACCTCTCTACTGCTCATCTGCAACAGCAGCAAGAATTCAGTTTTTTAAAACAACACCACTTGTACCTTGGAGGTAACATCTAAAATGTGGGTTCTAGCCACATAAGCAGCAGCAGCTGGCATTGTGTTTAACTAATAATGTAATGTTATGTGGCACCTGCACCTATTTGTGCCAGTGAGAGTAATGGAAAGAGAGAAACAATAAAGATAAATATATAGTTACTTGGTATGGGATTTCTTGGCTTCCCTCAGCTCCATCCTGTCTCTTTGCTGTAGCAAAGCAACAAGTCACAAAATCAAGGAGTCCAGTGTTACCTTAAACACATGCCTGCATCCCAAAGGAGACTATTTCGTGAAGGAGGGAGAAATGGAGTCATGAAATAAAAGGCTACTTTGTTCTAGCTATGTTCAGTCATAGTGAGGGCACCCTAAAAGGCCAGGGAATAACTCCATTAAAGCAGGGGTATCTACAGATGACCCAAATATGCTGCTCCCCCCATCCCTTGAGGCTTACCAATGGAAGAAAACCAAAAAGAAACAGAACCTGCTAGGAGACAAAGGAAGGTTCCAGGTGAAGAGTCTACAGGCAGTCTTTGAAAGATGGCTGCTAAGTGTGTGCACTCTCATTTCCAGCAGAGCCTGCATCAACCACGCACCAGCAGAGACTCGGGAGGCTGAGCGCTCATCCTTCTGGTATACAAGCACAAGAGGGAGGAATCAGCGCACACAGGATGAGCTGATGGAGAATGGACTGTGGAGGGTTTTAATTCAGGACTTCAGATGCTTCAGGTGAGAAAGAAGTGTGCAGGACCCCCTCCACAGGCAGGAAGGCTGCTCTAAGGATGCTCTCGGTGCAGTCGGTTGCGCCAGGAGGTTCCTGGGTCCCGGTCTGGCCGCCACCACACAGCCGCATCGCCCCCTCCTCTGGCGTCTCCCCGATGGCGGGGAGCTCTGTCGCGTCTTCCCAGAGCACATAAAGTTATTAGAGGGAGATTAGCCTGGCACGGCACTGCAGCCCTTTTGTTAGCTTTCTAGGAAAGAGCTAAGCCTTTTGATCTCCTACCAAAAACTAAATAGCAAATTAAATGGTAATAAAACCTTAATAAAGAGCTACTCTTATGCATTTTAATTAGTTGTTCATAGAAACCAAATACATCTCATAGACAAAGAAAACGAAAGCCAGTAAGGAAGTTGCTATGGTTTTGATGGAAGAACTACTTCAGCAGCTCAATCCTGTGAATCTATTAAGGTTTTTAAGTGAGGAGCAAGAACAGCTGCCTCCCCCGCTGCTCCTGAAAACCAGCGAGTGCTCCTTCCCAAACCAAGGGCATACACGAGCTGAAAAGATTTTGTCACCTGCCATTTTATGGAATTTTCTCCACAGTGGAAAAAATACACAGGAAAAAAACAAACAATGGAACAGAGGAAGGTACAAAAGCAGTTTTGCAAAATCTCATCAAACCGAGAAGCAGAATCACAATAAGTACATGGGAAAAAAGAGGTTTGGGTGCTGATACTTTAGAAAGGCGTGTGAAAAGCAATGTGAAAGCAAAGAAACAACCTGCTGTTACATACAGGGAAAAGCCGATGGCCTTCAAGGAAGAACCCCAGAAGACGACGCACTTGCTGGCCGGAGCACGACGTGCCAGAGCTGTACCAGCTCAAGTCAAAAAAAGGGCCAGGAAACTCAGGGTCAGAGTTTGAACAGAGTTTACAGGACTTTTCAGAATAGGACTAGACTCGAAATAATGTGCAGAATGATAACATCCCAATAAAATTCATGGCACTGATGACGTCAAGGCCTAAGGGACCCATCTGGCCTGGCCCAGGAGGAGGGCAGGAAGTGGGACCGCCTGCCTGCCTCCCTGCTTCGAACGCGCCGAGCCTTAGACCTCCTCTTCCAGGAAAGCCACCCCTCCGCGCGTGCCGTACGCAAAAATAGAAAAAGCAGGCACTATCTGCAGCCTGCAACATTGCTACAGTGACTTCTAAAAGTATCTTGGAAGCCAATATCCAGTTTCAAAATTTCCTCCCCTCAAACCTCTGCTAATTGGATGCCAAGCCAGAGCAACGCGGTAACCACACGACAAACACGTGCTAAAATAGGCCAGCGCTGTGAGAAATCCACTCCTCCCAGGCTGCCAGCAGTGGTTGGAATAATTTTATCTTGTAAATGGGTAGCAAAAATAACATTAATTTGTCAGTGTCACGCTGAACGTTTTCCTTGCAGGACTTGGGAGAAAAGTTCCCGTCAGCTCCTGCTTTGGGAGGAGAGAACGCGGAGCACGTCTGAACCCGGGACAGGCAACGACTGACGGGAGCAACGGCACCAGCCAGCAGAAAGTGTGGGACAGCAGCACGAGCCAGGCTCAGCCTTGATTTATGGCTCCTCGTTTCATTTATTCAAGGTCATATGGTTGTGGGAGGTTACGGGGTCTTGAAATCGCCGTCTGAGCTGCTGGCACCCTCTCTCACTCCGCCAAGGAGACGATGACTGATGGCGGGAAATTTTGACCTTTTAACTCCATATCCCTTTTTTAAATTCCTGTGGTCACCACTGGTATCTCCTGTGGAGCAAATTCTTTCTCTTGCTCCCCCAAGAAGCCAAACAACATACTGTAGTACAGTTCGGAGCGGGGCATAAATCTTCAGGCCCTTCTGCCTCTGGTAATCTTCCCAGCCCCATGGCGCGACTCCAAACTTTTGCCCCCTGCCGCTGGGGAGCCCCAGGACACTGGACGAGCTCTTTTGCCATCCTTGGAATGGCAGCGAGAATTCCCTGAAGCGTCCCGCGGGGCCCGGGGCCGTGCTTCCCAGAACTGGCGGCTGCTGACTCGGCTCGAGCTCTTCCTAGAACCGCCGGGCCTCCGCTCGCTCGGTGGGGCCGGGAGGCAGAGGAGGGGGAGGAAGGAGGACAGCAGGGAAGAGGCTGCAGATTGTGCAGACCCATCAGCACTCCTGACATTCTGCGTTCGTGTTTCACGTGAATCCCAGAAGGATTTATTTTTACCTTATTTTTAACCTCTGGAGAGCACGGGAATTCGGGGGTGAGCTCAGCTGCGGCCCGCTTGCATGGGCAGCTGACGGCAGCAGCTCCCCTGACCGGCGCTGCCTCCCGGCTCCATTACCAGCTCCCTGCGCGGTGGCTGAACGAAGGCTGCATGCTCGTGCCACTGTGTCACCACGCTCGTGGCAGCGCGCTCCTTTCCACGTCACGGCTTTCTTGAGCATCCACAGGCAGCCAGTCTGGCTCCTAATTGCACTCAAAGCAGCTGCGCGTACATCCCACCACACACCTAGCTACCACATTTACTTCTAGGGAACAGACATCCACAGCGTGAGCCTAGCCTGTCTGGGACCAAATTCTTTTCTCAGCTAATCCCATGCAATTTGTCCTGCTTCAGGAAAACCGCGCCGAGGTGATGGAGAAAGAACACGGCCCGCGGTCCAGCTTCTCACCAGCACAGCATTTGGCTGTAGACAGGATTTTCAGAAGGAAGCTCCCAGAGTACCTGACTGAAAAATAACAGCCTGAAAACACGGTGGATGAAAATTGGGAGTTGAAAGAAAGCAAACAAACTAAATGGGCTTCCCTGCTCCCACAGCACACGTTTTTCCTTCACTCCTGT
The DNA here is from genome assembly GCA_011076525.1 of Nettapus auritus. Classification (NCBI taxonomy): domain Eukaryota; kingdom Metazoa; phylum Chordata; class Aves; order Anseriformes; family Anatidae; genus Nettapus; species Nettapus auritus. The sequence goes on along the minus strand of CM021776.1, from coordinate 8,337,408 downwards.
GTGCTGCGAGGAAAGGTGATGATCTTGCTCCATTTACAGAGTTTTTCCTGGCCTGTCCCCAAAGTCACTAACCAGTGTGTTTATTTGGTTTTCATAAGGTCAAAGAAGCGTATTTGGGTAGCAGAGAAAGTTTACTATGGACTTTCACCTTCGTCATCTCAAACCAAGTATGACAGTAGTAATGAAAAACATTTACTGGCGTTTAAATACATTCAAAGGGGCTCTTGGAGAAGAGGAGGCTTTCAGCGTCACTCCACATCCTTCTCAGCAGCTTTTAAAAATGTATGTATTTATTAAATGCAAGAGGAAAAAGCAGCAGCTATTAAGATCTGGACGTTACGATGTTCCCAGCACACACTGCTCCTCCTGAGCCCGACAAGTCAGGTACGTCCAGGGAGTTACTCCCGCTGATCTCTGCCGAAGAATGCCAGTAACGATTACAATTTTACAGACAACTTACCTGGGGCTACTCATGGGCTGCTTTAAATAGCCAGGCAGAAGCTGCAGTAAGCAAGTCATGTGCAATGCTGCCTTTTCCATGGGAGCCAAAAAAAACTGCTGGCATGGCTTATCAGCTTAGTTTATCTGGAAACCTCAACACGCTGGAACTTCGTGTACTACACACCCTGTGCCACGGTCTGTAAAAACAGGCCATCAAGCATGCACGCTATCCAAAAGGCCGTCTGTCCTACGCTCCACATCCCTGAACTCCATGGTCTGTTTGGTGGCAGTCCCTTCTCTGTAGTGGCCAGGGAAACAGAAACAAAGAGGACCGGGAGCCTTTCGCTGGCCCACAGCTAGGTCGCGCTTTTCCCGTAGGAATTAACCGCAAAGCACATTCTCCCACCCGAGTGGAGAGTGACCAGCAAAAATCCATGCTCCTGAGACATCTGAGGAGGTCAGAACATGCCAGGGAGGGGTGGACACGCAGCACTGTCTCTGGACAAACCTGTGCTGGCTTTGACCCAGAAGGGTGACGACTACAGTGACCACGCTGCAACACACCACCCGACTGCCCTCAGGTTCAAGCCCCTTCCTGACATACGAAGGGAGATGACAAAACACAGACTGATGTCACCAGAGGCATCTTCAAGCTGTCTTACATCATCAGTTCTCCAGCTGCAGTCCTCAGAAGTTTGGGGTTTCCATGGATTACTGCTGAGACCCATGGAAGATGACTAATTAGAGGAAACATACCGTCAGGAGGACTTCTCTGATGGCAAGTTCTGAGTTACGTGAACGTGGTGACAAGCACTTCCCTAAGTGATGAGTTGCAAACAGTTTCTCCGGGCCTTTGCATGCCCTGGGTGGGGGCTGACAGGTGATGCTCTTCCTCCTGCCACCTACATACCAAATTATATTCACTCCTTCCTAATTTAGCTCCTCTTGTCAAGTTCCAAGCAACTTCCTTGAATAATCATTTCTAAAACTGAGAGTACAATATGACAGATCCTAAACTCTCCCCCGGAGCTGATACGTGGAAAGTTGAATCATGTGCTTAACCTCCTCAGTCCACAAAATTACGCAAGCAGAAATCCCCTTCTGAGCAACAGGAGAGCATCACCCCGGCTGTGCAAAGCTTTACGGACATCTCAGCTCTGCTGTGAGGAACCTGGTAGAAACCTGCCTGTTACGTAGTAACGTATAACATATGAGATACAAATAGATTTATAATAGCCATAGAGCTCCATAGAAAATATCTTAAAGCTGCAATTTAAGTTACAGTTGCTGTATCTTCAACAATTCAGTTACAGACACTACAGATAAATTAACTCTCATTTAGGCAAAATAGGTTAGGTGGTTTTACTGACATGAGAAGACAGATGCAGGAAGTATTCCAGGAAAACCATTCCCTTCACTTAGAAACTGTGATGGTTTTCATCCTCACCCTTCACTCCTGCTTGCCTAGCAGAAACAGTGAAGTTGTGAGTCCCAGAAGCAAAATTTTAAACAAACAAAACCAATGTGATTCCACCCTCCAGGATGCAAAACTGCACAAACCAGCGCAAAACCAGCTTCACGTACCGACCTCTTAACACAGAACGGGCCATCACTGCTGCTAACTTGCACGTGCAGCCATACTCATACTGGGAAATGGTTGTCCTTAATTCCTTCTCCACTGTCATTTGCTCTTGCCTATGACATGACCATGGAGCTTCCACCACGAGCCCTCATGTTTTCTCAGGGAGCAGCTGATGAGCTGAACAAGGATGTGATGTTCCTTCCTTACTTCTTTGTCCTGGGTACACTGCTTCTGCCACCAACAAGGCCTAACAGCACAAACTGTAAAGAATACCAAATTCTCAAGACGGTGATGAAATTTGCTTGTTTTTGCTACAGCATCGGACACCTGCCTCTCAACGCCATGCCCCGCATGATGGAGGTGTTAGAGAGGACGCATTAGGGAGAGGAGCACAGATCTGCAACAGGCTTTAGGAACCACTCCCTGAATTCCTGAAAAGCTGGTAAAAAGGTCACCCCCAGCACTGAGGATGGAGCTGCTCACATCCTGACCAGCCCTGCCAAGGACAGCGAGGTGTTGCGAATAATCGTCAAGGTCAAAGTAACCCCGGCTGTACTGCAGGCCGGGCAGTTGTCAAAAAAAGCCCTGCACATTTGCACTCAACGTAGGGCGCAGAGAGGAGTAAGCAGTCAGACCTTACCTGGTGCCATGGAAATACAGTAGAGAACAAAATGTAAAAACATACCAATTCACATACTTCTGTTGCCTTCTATTCTCCTGTTTTATTCAGGCCATATTCCACTCCCATCTTCTTTCACAATTGCTGTTTTCGCCCTTTTCACTCCCAGCATTGTTTGCAGCAGCGCTTTCTTTCTTAAAGAAAGTAGCTCCTCAGTTGGTATCTAGACTTCACAGACGCCCTCAGCTTCCCACTTCTTTTATCACACATCCCCTCCCTGTCTTACCCATTTTCCACAGAGGACTTCCAATGCCCTTTATTTCCCCCAATTCTTTGTCCTCACCTGGCCACAATGTAAATGCACAAACACTTTCTAAATTTAGAACAGCCACTGCAAATGTGATCAGTCTCTTGCCTTACTTTATAACTCTTTGTGATTTAAATATATATACATGTAAAATTGTAACAACAATAACATTTTTTTTCCTCCGTTCCTTCTTTATTTCTTTGGGGTTCTCTGCACTTGACCACGGAGCCAACTGAAAATCTCTCCAGACAGACACAGCCCATTGGCCCATTTCTCAGTTAACTCCTTCAGGCACTACTAAGGCCACTGCTGCATGTCTTCAGCAAAGCACTCATGTCGCTGCCTCACCTCTCAGGGCTTAATTCTGCACACAGCACCATCAACTACTTCTGCCCCGGTAGCAGAAAATGCGAAGCCTTTTCCCACAGAGCTCATTTCCCTACGGGGTTTTGATTGCCAGGATTTGCCTTTATCAATACTCGGAAATTCTCCACTTGTCTGTCTTCGTCCTCCAGCTACATCTGTCGTGGCAGGGCAGCCACACGATTTATCACACCAATTCTCCTCCACTATAGCAATCTACAACTCACCAGTGGGGTTTCTACAACCAAGACTCGGGCAGAAAACCCTGAAAGCCTGAGCCAAGTGAATTGCATCAATACTCAGTGATGACAGTGTGCCAGTGCTAATTACTTCACTGCCAATCAGTTTATCAGAAACACCCAGTTGTGTGCTCATCTTTCAAGTCCCCTCCTCTGTCTCCATGTGCCCCACCTTGCCTTTCTCCGCTGCCCAAACATCTGGGTGGCCGCTTCTCTTCTCGCAGAGCAGCCTAAGGAGGGGATTACAGCTCTACGTAACATGAGCCATAATTAAAACACAGTGGAAAAAAGAGCAAGAAACCATGGTATAAGCTAAAGAGTAAAGATGTGTTGGGGCCAGCCTGGAGCGTCTTTGTTGCTCAACATGGAAACGTTGAGCTAGGGCCTATCTGGAACAGCAGAAGGCAGCTGGAACAGCGCAGCACTGGAGTGCCGCATTTGTTCTCCTCCCTTTCCCAGGAAGGCTGGAGGAATTAAACTAGGTCCAAGAACTCCTTCTTCTCAGTTAACGCTCATCTGCCACCAGCTTTTTTTGCGAGACAGTCCCTCCCATCCTCTTCCCCACGGCCACTTCAGCCAGCCTCTTCCAGGAAATCAGACAAGACAAGAGCAGAATCACTCATTTGCCAGCCACCCGATCGCGCAGCAGGGGCAAGAGATTGTAAGAGGAAATGCATTTTTAAAGGAGAAATTTCAACTGCTTCTCGGGATCTGGCTTCTGTGTAGACTGACACACAAAGAAACTCTTACAACATGCACACAGAGAGGAATTCAGATTAGGGAAGTACAGAGAGAAGCGGAAACAGCTCTGAACCAAGCCTGAAAACCTGCAGATCCTCAAGCGCTTGTCATAAGATGAGAGCAACAGCCTCATACTAGGAGCTAGGGGAAAAAAAGAAAAACAACAAAACATACCACCACCACCCTTGAGGATCTGCTGAACTCTGTTTAAACTTTTTATTTGATGTAGATAATCTCCATAATTTTAATGCTTGACTTTTGAGGTGAGAGGGGGGAGCCAACATAGCAAAGCGATTTGTATCTCAAAAGGGAGCATCTGGAGTAACCGACCCTGAACAGAAAAAATGAAGTCAGATATTTTAAAAGGGTGATTTTATCTAAAAACTATCAAAACCAAGAAGAGTTATAAGCTCTACTCTCATGCCATTCATACTACTATGCCTCTTAGATCTATTTTCAATACTTCTCATTCATTTCATTACATGAAAAGGGTGGCAATGCACTTTCATGATCTTAAATCTCAGAAGTGATGAGAGCTGGTGCAAAAGCCACAACTCTACCTGTCTGAGTAGCAGTAGTGTTCGGTGCAGTGTTGGGAACACTTATTTGCATGTTGATCCCTGCTGCCCGCTTAAAGAACAAACGATCTGGGATTACAACTCATTGGACTGAGACAAACTTGCATGTGATTTACTGAGTGAAGCTTTCCAACCCTGACGTCCCCTTCGTCTCCTCCTGGTTCATACGCAGCCAAATGCATCTGTGCCTGAGGGGGCCTTTGCCATCCTCTGCAGAAGATTCCCGAGCTCCCCAAGGCCGCACAGGATACACCGGTGCTGTGCAGAGTCACTGTACGGGGGGACAAATATCCACTGACCTGAGCTGCAGAGCTAGGAAAGATGAATAAAACGTAAAAAGGCAGGACAGTTTACTAAAGGTTTAGTTCATGACTCAACACTCTGCAAAGTTTGCCCAAGAAAGGCTGGCAACCTGAAACTGATATAAAAATAGTGTCTTTTTTTTTTTAAAAAAAAACAAACAACAAAACCAGAGCCAATCAAAACCATGTAGCAAATCCACTGAACTTCAGGTTGTTACTGTGCTGCATTGCAACATCCTGAAACTTCCCAGAACAAAGCTTTTGTCCGCAGGACAGAGCCATTTACGCAAAGCAGAGATATCTGCTGCTGCTAGCAGCGAGCTCTGCATGCAAACACACAGCCGCGCAGATCATTCCTCAGCAGGCAGGAGAGATGTGTACTCAAACAGCTACACGTGTGTGCAGGCACATACAGTCATAGCAAACTGCGTTTGTTTATTGAATCGTACCAGCAAAACCTTTCCTACGAGAAAGTCGTGGTCACAAAATTGTCAAAGCAAAGGAAGAAAACAACTGCGCAACACAGCCCTTGGGGATGAGGGTTTGGAGGACGGGGAGTCTGCAGGTTAGGTTTTTCCTGGGCTCTGATGACTTCATGGTGGAGACAGGTGAAGTGAAACCTGACTCGGGTAACTTTAGCCAGAGAGAGATAGAAATAAACAATATTATTCCTGGAAAGAAGGGGTAGTAGCTGTCCCTCTGCCAAAGCGCACTCCAGTCCAGAGCCTATTAGCAGCAGATTCCTTCCTGCGCTCCACCTCCCAGTGTCAGGGCAACGGTCCCAGGTCTTGACGTCAGCGCTGCCTTTTGTTTGCTGCAGACTTTCCCCTTCTGCAGGGTGAGCAGGCTGAGGCACGGAAGTGGCTCGGCAGAGAGCTCCGCTCTGCCCAGGTCTGCCAGCTCTCCACAAGCCTCCAAGGACAGCCCGCTCCCTGCATTACCGATTCCAACCTTTTCCAGTGGAAAGAAAATTGAGTTCATTACGTCTAAATTGTTTTACGTCCAAATTGCCCTCTTGCTAACCTTTCCTTTGACTCGTACCATGCTTTATCTTTTGTGGTTTTATCTTGCATTATTTAGATTACAAGATCTGCCAAGCAAGGACTCTTTCCATATGCGTGTCACAAGACTATAAATCTACTTTAGCTATCAGATGTATTTGGAGAAAATCCTCACAGAGACGGGGGGACAGTCTTCTGGAGCTCCAGAATCGTGTTCAGGGATATCTGAGGGGGAAGGAAGAATGAGGGCAGGTGTTACCACAAAATCTTCCCACCTCTCTGAACCTGCGACAGCTACAGCCAAACTGGCGGTCTTCCCAAGCCAGCAGAGGAGCCTCTGTCGACCAGTCACGATGACTTGGGCACCCACAAGCCGTTTCTCACCCTATGCAGCTGCCTGTCCCAAAACACGAGCTACCCCATGGCAGAACAGGGACAGAGGGGCTTGCAGCTGAGCAGGTGCCGCTAGGTCGGGCCTCTCCTGCTGAAGAGGCCCTTTAAGATGCAGCTGGAGCAGTCACTGTAAGATTGTGCCACCCCTAACATAAATTCAACACTCTGTTACACCCCATAGCTTCTTTGTTTAAAGGCTGAATGTTGTAGGTAAATAAATACAAGTCAAGAAGAAATGGAAAAACACAGTCACATAACACGCACAAAAACAGGCCCGGTAATCAGCTGCTGCGTGTTTCCGAGAGGAGATGCCAGCCTTCTCACATGTTCAGAGTTAAGATCTGACCACATTCACAATCCCTCCTTTTGACAGCACCAAACCTGACCCTTGCTGGGATATTCCCCAAGGCCCCCCCTTCTATTCCCTTGCTGCCGAGACTCCCGAACCCATCCCACGTGGCGCCCAAGGTGCTGACCCCTCCAAAGGCAGGTGGGCTTCAGGCCCTCCTTTTTCTCCTTCTGAAAGCTCAAAGCCGGGGACCTTTCGTATCTTTCCTGCTTGTAAGGTTCTCAAATTAGTATTTAATTTCATAATTTTTGCATGAGTGCTGCTGCTGGCTTTCTGTATCTGTAAGCAAGTGAAGAATGGGGCGGGTAGGTCTGGGTAAGGCACAGGGCCGTCACCGGCCTTCCTAGGCTCTTGGCAGCTATAACAAGGTGAGCAGCACGTGCTTCTGCTAGTGAGAAAAAAAGGAAGTCTTGTCCACCATCTCTCCTGTCAGAATGACAGAAAACTACGTGCTCAACCTAGGCCAAGGTGCTTCCGTCCTCATTAAGGGTTAATTTGTGAGGAAGGGAACGCAAGCTGCCTGGTCAGCCTGTGCCATCCTACTGGCCTGTACAGAAAGCCCAACTCCCCAGAGGACCAGCCCACGTCCAGTCCCCCAGGAGACCGCACGCACTACCTAAACCTTCCTTCAACGCCACAGGAAGGTGGGAGGAGGAAGCGGCCCCAGCGGCACCTCACGCAGCCCCCTCCTTGTCCCAAAGCCCAGGAACCACCTGTCGCCTCTTGGAAGCTCCTTCCAGGGGAATCACGCTAAACAAATCGGAAAGGCCTGCTCGAGCTGATGGGTCAGGAGGATGACTTGCTGTTGCTGACTGAGAAGCACCTGCGGGCAGTGCCTGGGGGCAGCCGGGCAGTCCGCCAGCGCCGCGGGCTGATGGAGGGCTCTGCGCGAGGGAGCGCGGCACCAAAGCAGGCCGGCTTTCTATCAGCGTGCCCTGGGAACGCACCCTGCCAGTCGGGTCACCGCGGAGATAAACAGCACTTTGCGAGGCCTCACGCAGATCCTTTCTCTAACATAAAGGCTTGACAAAATTAAGCTTCGGGGATGACTAGCAACCAGAACTTAATTTATGTCGCACGGCGCGCTCTAAAACCAGGCTGTGATGCATAGAGAAAGAGTATTTCCAGGTACTGGAGAGACAGCTATTCCTGTAACTCAGCACTACCCTCCCACTCCACCGAGGTAGGCGAGCGAGCGGCACGAGGCTGATCCGCAGCGCTCTGAACCCGTGAGTCAGGTCTCCAGAAATCGATCGACCGAAAGGCTGGTAGTAAGGGTGTCAGGGTGGAACGGAGGCGTGTGGCTAGTGATTGGCCTTCAGACTGCTGAGCCTGCAGAAAATCACACTTCCCAGGCTCTCCCCTGTCACTACAAGGACCGAGAATCTTCTTTGCTGAAAAAGAAAAGAAAATTCGAGATTCTTACCTCATCAAAAGAGAAATTATGAAGCCAGGGGTTTAAAGAAAAAACAGGAAGAGCCTGCAGCGAGGCAGAAACGGTTCTCTAGACCACGGCCACCACCTGAAAGACCTGCTTGCTGCAGCTCCCCAGGCAGGATGCGTGCCGTCCCGGTGTGCCCTCTCCCAACTCCCCCCCACATCCCACACTCAGGCGGCGCTGGAGCCGGCTGCCAGGTGCACAGGGGTGACCGCGTGTCTGCACTGCACTTGCAGAGATATGGCGGGGTATTTCTGAGCTCGAAAACACAAAGTGGCCACATGGCTGAAAACGTTCAGCTACATCCTGGCGGTGTCAGCAGTGGCTCCGTTGTGTGCTGCTCCTGGAGCACTGCTATCGGCCCCAGGCAGAACGGGTGGCACGGGGCAGGCGCTACCAGCACGCGCTGCTTGGAGGCCGCGGCTGCCTTGACTTCACTGTCTGTCGTACTTTTTTTTGTGATATCGGTGCAGAGAAGTAAGGAAACAGAAGTCCAGGGAGGAAGTGAGTCAGGAAACCTGTACCTCAGCGCAGGGGGAAGTGTGACTCAGAGCGCACGGTGCTCGCCGCTCCCCGCTGCCCTGGAGGAGGTGATAAGATTGTGTAATCCCCAAGACAGCTTGCTGCACATCCTAATTCTGCTGATCCTCCCAGGGGAGGGGTGCCTCTGCTGAGTACTGTACATTAGCTGATTTCTTAGAATAAACTGCGACAGCTCCCCGTGAGCTCATCGCGTGGGAGGGGGATGCTGGGCTCCCTGCCCGAGCTGACAGAACGAGGAGCTCCACGAAGCGTCGAATTTATCAGGAGTGCAGCAAAGACCTGGCAGAAACCTCTCCTTTAATCTATTTGGTTTTCTTTCAGAGAGAGAGCATGGGGACCTAAGTGCCTGAAAACCATAGAGGAACTAGCTAAAAAGCAGAGGGACGGATTTTAGAAAAAGAAAACTTGGGAAGGAAGAGGAGGACAAAGGTGGTGGCCACAGGAGGGGAAGAGACGGCCTGTGTGGTCAGGTGGGCCGGCGAGGGGCAGCCAGGGGGAGAGGCAAATGAGACACCAGGGGGAACGGAGCCCAAACTGGGGGTCGAGCAAGGGAAGCCTGAAAGAGGAACAAGGAGGGCAGAGAGAGGATGGAGAAAAGATCACAGGGAGAGTGACTCAGGAGTGATGAGGAAGGTATACTGAAAACAAAACGTTGCTGGGCCTGAGAGAGTAAGGGAAGACGTGCAGTACTGCACTGAGGGAAACAGGCAGACACCCACTGCATTCCCGGTACCACCAGAACCACATTTGGCCTTTTGGGGTCTCTGCTCTTCTGTGTAAGGGCCCTTCCAGAGAGACAACCAGAGCCCTAAAGCAGACAGGTGGAACATCACCAAAGTGCCCTTTCTGAACCATCCGGGATTGTTTCCTTCTCACCAGCACAGGCAGAAGCAGTGTCAGCAGTGTCTCCCAGCGGGCAGTCAGGCAGCGCTCAGCACTGTGTGTTTGTACAGCACCCGCTGCAACAGCACCTCGGGATGCTTCTGGAAATTTCTACTGCACAAACAAAGCGTGCATGCCAGCTGAACTTCCGAACTGCCACCCTCTGCTCCCCACGGGTGGAAATGTACCTACAGAGTTGCTTTTGCAAGCAAACCTCAGCCGCGGCAGGTGAGCTGAGTAAAGGCGCTCGCTGTCCCAGCACGGGCAGGGCTGGAGGGCACACCAGGAACGCTCAGAGGCTTCCACAAAAACTGTCACAGGGTCAGGAAAGGTCCTGTCCCACCTCACCAATGTCAAAACCCACAAAACAATAAAGAGCAAGGCACAAGCTAGGGAAGTGAAGGCTTGTTTATATAGAAAGCTCACTCTGAAGTATTGTTTTCAGGAGGGACTGCTCTGCTCTTCCCAGGAAAGCTTCGTGCTTGGACACAGAGGGTCCGTTCATCTGAAGAAGATCTAAACTGTATTTCAAGCACTGTTTGGAGTCCTAAGCACACACATTATGGCACTAAAAACACCGTAACACCTTTCGACTGCAAATCCATTACGCTATTTGAATCAGGAGCCAGAAGTGACCACAGCAACCGTTTCAGAGACTTTTACCCCCAGCCGAGGGGCAGTGAAGATGCTGACTGAGTTTCAGAAGACCTAAAGCCTACTTCCACTTCTGTCCCGACCTGCTGGCTGTCCTGGGGACAAACCACTGCATGCCCTTGGACTCTGGGTCCCTTTTCTCCCTTTTTCTGCCTCCCTGGTATCAAATGCAAGCTTTCTGGGTGGAGGCTGCTGGACAATACGCGTCTGCAATGTTAAATGCATCCCAGACCGCAAAATGCTAAATGGTTCTGTAATGGAAATAATAATGAGTACTTTAAGTTTCACGGCCGGTTTTCTAGGACAAATGTCACAGCTCCTATGACCTAATGTCCCAGGGCTACCAGGCCTGGGGAGAAGAGCTGCGCCTTGGAACTGCGTGCTGGTGAGCAGGCAACTTGATGCTTCTGGTAACAAGAGAGTAACATTTTCATCATAAAACCCAACTCAAGGGAAATAATAATTCCCGTGAAATCTCAAGGCTGCTGGGAAACCAATTTGCTGGAAAGCTTTGCCAGATTTTGTGACTGTTATCACGGGCTCAATGAGCCCATGTACTGCACCTCCTTATTCTGCTGTGATCGGTCTGTTACTCAGAGGGCGATGGTATTTTGTTCCTGCAGCTGTTTATCTGTAAGGCCACAGTGCAAGGGCAGAACTATCGGTATCACACTTTCTAATCACGAGTTAGTTATTCTGCCCCCTGCAAACACTCTCCCATCTTAGGGCACGGAACAGGGATGAGGCTCTGTCCAGCAGGGCTTTTGTGACGTCCTGCAAGCCTGACTCAGCTGCTGACACCTCCCCACCCACACAGGATGCCTGCACTCTTTTGCAGCGACACTGGTTTTTGCTTTGAACCTGTGCTAATAGGAAAGCATCAGGTGGAAGGGTCTATTTTTCTGGTTTCTGTTTTTCAAGATGCTGCCTGGCCTAGATCAATTCCAAGAACTGAGGCAGTCAAACAAAGAAACTTTTACAGGCTCAACAGCAGCACGAACATCGCTGCTCCGGCAGCTTCCCACGCTGTAGCAAGAATTTGCACAAACCAGAACGAGACCACACGCAACACAAGGGCTGCTCGGCGCCGGCAGAGAACCGCCAGCAGCAGCACCTTCAGCACCTCTGCACACAGCAGAGGCGGCGGGCAGCCCCCGGCACCCCCGTTACACTTCCCCCCAAACACGCTCGACTCAAAAAACCTCCCTGCTGCTGTTCGTCCAGGCACCCGAGCAAATCGCAGCACGGCGGTGGCGGGGGAAGGCAGGAGATGGGGTTGTTCACTCAGTTCCCTCCCCAGAGGCCACGCTCTTGGGCAGGACTCGCGCACTGCAGCCTCTCCTCTGCTGGATATGCGGCCTGGAACATGAACAGCAGTAAACTCCTTCGGGAACAGGACAGGGCAAAGCACAGGCTTGTAAGATCCCAGTGCTTCAGCCCTTCTTTCTCCATCCTCTGTGCTCGGAGAATCAGCCGCTTCCATGAACAAAACATCTCACCAAGGCAGCTCCTTACATGCAGCTACCAGCAGCAGCTTACAAACAGTGAATCTGACAGCCCAGGTTACCCGAAGCCCCTCTCATTCCCTCCTCCTTTGTGTGTACGTTGGCAGATGCCTCTGCTGTCATTCACAGTGGCTTTGTCTTCTTTCCTGGATGAAAGCACTGAGGAGCTGAAATCAGGAGCCAGACCTCCTCAGAGCTGGACTGAGAAATGAACCTGACCAGTATCAACCTGATGACCTGCGTCAAGTGGAAATTCAGGTCAGTTTTAGGCACAGAGAGAAAGGAAGGCATTTTCTTCCTCTCCTGAACAAGGAAAGCAAAAAAACATTGCAGCAGAAGAGCCTCTGAACTGCTCTTTGGCTAACTGCATCCATGGGAATAACAACAGACATACCTACACCTCTTTATTCTGGTCACCTTTAGCTGTTTTCTGGGTCCCATCGGAGTCATCACAGCCATCAAACTTGGATAGATTTGGCACCGGGGCCATGGCCGTGACAGTCACAGCTGTGAAGTAACAGCTTTGAGTCAGAAAGAAGCAAATGAGCCGGTGTGACCCAGTAATAGTTTGTGTTCCCAAAGAGTGGGGGCCCCACAGGCACTGACGAACCCCACAGAGCCACTGCATACACAGAGGGGAAACTGAGGCACAGAGAACAGTGCTTGTCCCCTATCATGCCGCAAAAAACAGAAGCCAAATTGCAAGATTATAAACTAAAAGCTCCTCCTCCCTACCCATAACACAAACGCAGACCCCATGGAAGTGATTTCATTTAGCTTAATGGAATTTGCCCTGTGGCACACAGACTCTTTATGTGCTGCTGGAAGCATATCGTCCAACACGTTGTGCACCAGTACACGGCGCTGTGCTGCAGTTACCCTCTCGTGGTGCACCTTGACCAGGACGACTCGGGGGGAGTCTGCCTGGGAAGCTCTCTGCCCTCCAAAAGGCACTTCTCGAACTGAAGCGGGGCTTGGGGAGGAGCTGGCCACTGGAGCAGCCTGGCCGGCTAACAGCCGCTGTGGCTTCAGCTCTGCGAGGCGAGATTAAAGAAACTGAAGGTGGTCCTAGCATAACCTATTGGAGCTGGGTTACACCGGGGGTACATCGCGCAGGTGATGTGACAGTATTCCAGACTGGCTTCCAAGCACCTGACTGCAATGAATGCAGACAGCCTCTGTTCCTTTCCAAAAGATCGCAGCATAGCCTCCTCTGGTGCAGCGAGGGTTAATTCAGGCGAGCAAACAAGAGGGATGAAGATCAGCTCATCTTTTCCATTCAGGCAGATCCTGCCACAGAAAACGCCGGTTTCTCGATGCTCGGTGTCTCAGTGACTTCCAGGAACAGTGAGCTAAACTCAGCTGCTCTTCCCAGCACCAGCTGAGGGGGCGGCAGGGGATGGAACACAGCCCTGTTCTTGGAAGGCAGGAAAAAATAAGGCTCTGGCAGAGCTGTGCAAGCTCGCCTCTCTCCCCCTCCCCTCCCCAGAAGCCTCTTGCAGCATCTCTAACTCCTCAGGGTACAGCTGGGTTGGTTTTGCCTTTTATCAAATAAGCATAAGAGCAACACACGAGAACTGCAGGCGGTATTCACGCAGAGAGAAAAAGAAATGAAATAAATAAATGATAAGCTAACCACGAGCTCCGATGTGCCCCACCATTTTAGTGCATGACCTACTGTACTTCCTAACATTTTTGTTAGATAAACGCAGAAAGCTACAGAACCATCCAGTCCACGGAAACTATTTTTGGCTACTGTATCTTCATGCAATGTGAATTCCAAGGGATGATTGGATATTTGGACCTCTCCCAGCCTGGCTGACTGCGAAGGGAGCAGACAGTAATCTCATTGCTATTCTTCTGTGGAAACAAACATCTTTTAGAGATGACAAGTATCTGGCTTGTAGGTGCAGTCCTCTGAATGAGATTCAGGGAACTAGAGCAGTCAGCAGCTGCGAGGAATGTGAGGATAGCCTCAAGGCACACAAAAAAGGAAAACAGCAATCAGACCCAGTCGGCTTCACGGTTGCCCACAAGCTGCCCTTGAAATACAAGGCCCTGAGCAGGGAAAAGAGGGAGCAAGCGTCTTGCAAAGTCTGTGGTCGGCACCTCAGCTGGATGAGAATTTGCACCATCTTGTACCCAGACTTAAGTCAGGCCACGCTGAAAACTCAGCACGCCGGCGCCCAGCACCTTGCCCCTAGCAGCTTCGAGCCAGCTCCCCGGCTGGGCAGCGTGGCCAGCGGGCCACCACCGGCCCGGCCCAACGAGTGGTCACCCCAGGACAGCACCAGGGCACGCTGCCACCAAGGCCTTGCAGGAGAAGCCGTTCCCTGAGATACGCAGTAGCTGTGCAGCAGATAAGATCTCTGTCTCCAGTGCAATCAGTCTCTCACCTATTACATGCGTTTTGTGCACTACAAATGCTGTGGTTTGCTGCTCTGTTGTTTTTTTTTTTTTTTAACCTGCTGAACAGAAGGAAAATGCAAACCTGCATTGCTCCACAGGACTCTGAAGTTCCCCGCACGTGTTTAGAAGACAAGCAGACTTATCGTTACCTTCCATGGGTTTCAGGGCTATAAAGGGAACAGGGAACAGCACGGCAAGCAACGCAGGGTCTGCAGCAAACCACAAGTCTGGTTTGCAGGTTGTTGAACACCTTCCACTTGCTGTTTTTTGGTTCTCGGACACGAGCTAAGAGCCTTAAGCACCCTGCTGTCCCTTCAGGATTTCTGAACTCCTCCAGCATGCCATGCCATTTATCTTTGCTACCCTCAGCTGGAAACAAGAAGTGAAAAGTTGAGCACCAGGCTCAATTTTAGCAGTACAAAAGCTGCTACTTGCCCATAAATCAACGTAGATGTGCTGATTTACACTGTGTGAGAAATTGGTTCATTAGCTCTAATTAAACAGAGGCCCAAGCCACACAATTTAAATTTGAACAGTGTTCTTGAACACCCTGTTCAGCCCAGGAACTGGGATTTGCTTGGTGCTTTCCTATATTTAGCATACAGTAATGTAACTGAAGCAACAAAATTAGACTCGCAAATAGACTGGTTTCTCAGTACTTAATCAAGGACCTTTTCCCAGAACTGCTGAGGGCTGAAATTAAAAGAAAGGAATGTGTGGTAATCAGCCCCATGGAGACAGAAGGAAACCACCATGAGTTTTAAGTCCAAACATACATTCTGGCCAGCTGAATGTACCGTTGTTTAAATTGAATGTGGCTTCACAGTGACCCAGCCCGGGGATTGCACGAAACTCTTCAGAGGGCACAGCCTGTGCACAAGGAATTACCGAGCAGATGCAACTCTGATGGTCAATAATTCGCCGTGCTCAGCCCTCATCTGATGTAGAAAATGATAGGTCTGAGGTACCCCTGCAATAACGCTGACCTGTTTCTGTCCATGTCTCTGGTGACCAGCAGCAGGTATAGAAAGGAGAGTCTGAAAGACAAATCCAGCGTACAAACTGCAAAATGCACAAAATGGGCAACCAGAGTGCGGCAGCACCAAGCAACAAAGCAAGGAAAGGAGGCAGGAGCCTGCAGCTCTGCTCTCGTTCAAACTCACTTTAATAGGTCTGACAAGATAAACTAGAAGGCTCCATTTTCCGTCCTTTCCTTAATCTACTTTTTTACTGGGAGGCTGAATAGAAGAATTAAAAAAAAAAAAGAAAAAAGTTCTGTCACTGATTTTCATACTACTATTAGGAAAAACCCCTCTCCTCATTCTAGCCTAAGAATTGCCAGAGGAGTAAGACAAAGAAAATATCCTGTAGGCAGTGATATAGCCAGACATTTAAGAAGTGTTGAACTACTTCAGAAACTGTCAGAGCTTGCAGCTGATGCTGAATGAAAGCAAGCTTCATTTTTATGCATTTCTACAACACCAGCACCAAGAGCCTCCCGGTGTCGGTTAGGGCTTGCACAGACACTGATGAAGTGCTAAGTCAGAGGAAGGTACATATTCTTGGAGCTGCATTTTCTAGCTTTGGCAACCCCCTTGAAGAGCCCAGTTGTGCCTCCCCATCGCTTCTGCTCGCACCTTGCAGCGAGCTGACGGAGCGGCCTGCCGCATGCAGAACATGCCCCTGGAAACATCCTCCGAACGGCTTCTGAGAGGAAGTCTTCAGGTTGGGTTTACTGCCCTCAGGCAGAAGCTACTGACTCCTCCTGGCATTTTTTTCCTACATAACGTGGGATCTCTGCTGGAGCTGGACAGATGAGGTAAAAAGGCTGAGAATCCCCCTGCGCTGCTTTCATGTACTGCATCCTCCTGCTAGTGCAGGAGGCAGGATGTGAACACAGGGCAGGGAAGCAGAGAAAATAAGGGGGGAAATGGGAACCACACAACACTAACATAAATTAGTCACGGTGACTTCGGTTTACCCGGAGGCAAGAGAGCTGAGAAAGAAGGGCCCGGTTTGCTCCCCTTCCTGCCTGGGCTCTGAAGCTGAATCTGGAAATGACTCCCTCTGAGCTCCAGCTATTGAGAATTCATTATGCAAAGCCACATCAGGGAAAGCATGCCCTGTGTGGGGCAGATCTTTCTCAATGCAGTTCTACAAAACATTACAGCATAATTATGCTCCCGTTAATATTGATAGCTCCATTTTGAATTCTATTTCTAGTTCCATTTCCTCCATTAATCTAAGAATTAATACTGCTTTCACATCCTTATTAAAGATATCAGCATGACAGCAGAAAAAAAATAGGCTGAGAATCTTATTTGTAGTGACTAATATCGGGTGCAAACTGCAAAGAGCTCCAGAGTGCAAAAACCTCCAAGCTAACCCAACAATCCCAAAGCCTCTCTGAGATTCACAGATATGAGCATTTCCTAGAAGAATAATGAAAAGAAATCATTTACTCTTAGATTACAAAACACTCACTGGAGACATAAGTGCATTTGAAAAACACACATCAAATGCAATTCAAGGAAACACATGCCTGGCTCCTACATTTTTAAGAAAAGCCAAGCTGCCTTCCTACGAGGTAATATTCAAGAACAAGAAGTGGAGTCATCACTTCTGCTGCTGTGGTGAACCCATTCACGCTAAGGACAGCAGAGCTGCAGTGGAGGGCGCAGGAGAAGCTGTGAGGCACAGCTGGTGGGGAGCTGGGGGACTGCACAGGCCTGTGGACGATCAGTATCTTCTATCCTACAACTAAACGCAGAATCAGTGTGCGAACTAATTTAATGCCTCGCCCTCGGCCCTGCCTTTCCTTCCTCCCCAAAGGCACGCTGCTCCTCACGGCGTGCTTCTGCAGTGAGGGGTCCAAGGCACCGCTCTAAGTGGCGCTCAGGTGGTGTTCCTGTGTCTTTGTTTCCTTAGGCAACACCTCACACTTTTATGCTCCCTTGTGTTATGCCGGAACAATTTGGGCTTTTGCATTTCATCCAGGCCTCGAACCCTTAGCGGGCGAGCCCCTGTTAGTGCCCCAGTGGAGGCAGAGCCAGCACGCAGACTCTCCTGTAGTTAATCTTCCAAACCTTCTTACTTGGAGCGGGTGCAAAGGTGGGACACTTCCCTCAGCTCACAGGCACGCCGTCTGCGGAGCATCCAAGCCCTGCAGCTGGACAGTGTCAGGGCAAGCACAAAAGCTCAGCGCTGAGCGTACCTTTTCTTTAGCAGGGAGGCTTGATGCTACGCAGCCGCCACACTCCCTTCCTAGCCTGTCAAGAGGGGGATTACCACGTCAGCTCTGGCATCACCATTCAGAGCATTTTCAAAGGAAACAATTCCTAAGTACGCAGGAGTTCAAGTCACTGGTGGACAGAACACCCGAGCAAGCCAGTGAGCTCCTACCTTCCCTGACAGTTAATCCAAAGCTCTGGAGGATGACGGCTCCAAGCCTCAGTGAACTCCCTTCCCTCTCAACCAGCACCACTTTGTGGCCTTTTTGAACCCAGAGCCTTTTTCCAGACTCAGTGGCTGCAAGCCAGCTGTTCCTAAAGAAGCAGAAGTGTTGCTCTGTCCTGGAAGAGTCACGAGACGCCTTAAACCCAGCAGGTACGCTAAGGGATCCTTTCCCCCAGGGCTGGTCCGTTACCCTGCAGAGAAGTAGGGAGCCAGGCAGGAAGCCCTTCACTCCAAACTCTACACCATCTCCAGTCACCCGCTTTCCCTTTTGGCATACTGAAACCCCAGAGTCCTAGATCTCCCCAGTATAAAAATTACCACCTGCAAAACACCTCTTAGCACGTCTGCCAGCCTTTTGCCTGCAAGTTATCTGAACATGCACTTTCTAAAATGCTTGTTCCTAATCAGTGTTTTATAATATTTTTTTCCTTGTGGCCTAATAATTTAAAAATTAATACTTCTGTGGTTCAAGTATATTATTCTGCTGTCATCCAAACACAGATCAGAAATACTTACTAAATGCTTCTACTTAATTTTCATCCTCATTACCAATTGCACCATTTCAATTTCAAAGAGGCATTATACAATTTTCTGTTTCAAGCAGATTGTTTAAATTCTTTATTGTCCTTGAAGATAGCAGCCAAGGATAATTTTACATTTCCCTTTTTATTTCCAGTTTTCTACACTTCATTTCTAATTTATATTAACTGCTACCCATTCTCCCTCCCCTTCCATGCCGCTTTTACTTTTTTGCTCCTAATGCTGTCTTCACCACTGAACAACGGCCAGCTTTTATGCAGACGCCTCTTTCCCAAGGGCACAATAACAGTTTTTCCATATAATGCACTGTTCTTAAAGAATGCCTAAATCTAACATTCCTATAAAGCTCTCTCTGAATTCCAGTCAAAAAGTCCTTTAACTTTAGATAAATTGGGTGTTACGTTACTAGTTGAAAGAGTCTTCTTCTTGTTTAGGTTTTCTCTAACAAAGGTCACGGTTATGCAGATCCAACAGCTACCGATCTGAAATCCTTCACTCCCAGATGTGCTGGGTCTGTACAAACGCTGCTCTGATTTCTTGAAAGCCACGCAAGTCCTTCCGCTCTGAAAGGCTGCACCTGCTGATCCCAGGTTCAATAGTTTGGGTTGCTGCTGTTTTTAACTAAAGTACTAAGTGGAAAATAAGCCCGTGTTTAGTGACACTGCAGTCTGAATCTAAGCCATCAAAACCACTGATGCAGAGAGGTAGGACTTTCCTTCGATGTTTTAATTCACCACGCTAACTACGGCATTAGGTATAGCCGAAGATAAAGCACCAGTCCCCTCTGCACGTGGTTCACCCAGATATGTGGGGTGGAAGCTGAGCGTGTTCACTCTGAAGAGCAAATGAGGATTACTTTAGCACAATGACACCTAAGTCCTGTGGTATTTTGAAGCTGCAGGTGTTTTTTCTTCTGAGGAGCCTGCTTTGCAATGGTTTTTCCCTCATATATTGTCCTCAGACCTTGCCACCTGTGCACCAGAGGCTAAGAGATCAGACATCTAGTATCTATGATTCTATACCTGGGAAGACCTGGTCTTGCCCTGGCACAAGAGAAATGGACTTTCCTGCTTTATTTCCCACAATTCTTTCATGTTTTACTAAATGCAGTTGCTTTTCTACATTTTCTGAAGATACTTAAAGGCCCTCACTGAAATCGTCTTTAACTGGGTTGAACACAAGCAAACTGAAAAAGCTCTTACAATCTTTGCATCAGAGCCTGTTTGCTATTTTTATTTCAATTCTAGGCTGGGGTCAGCTCACCCGCATAGTCCTAACCAAGCTGCTGAAGAACAAAATGGCTCTAGAAAATCAGAAAAGAGCCATCAGCATGACTTATCTTGAAGATTTTTCACTCACCGCTGTCTTTTCCACACACAAATGACATTTCACTCAAACCAGGACTGTTTCAATACTTCAACAATTAATTTCATTCATTACTAACTCAATGCAATTTGCAAGGAGTACGTTTCTGGCACTCAGTGGTTAGTGTCTCTCAGCAATGGCCTAGCCTTCTAAATTAATCCAGTCTGAAAGGGTCTGTGTAAAACCCTCGGTGCTTTTTATTATTATTATTATTAGAGAACATCTCTCAGCTGGATCCAGCTGTTGCGAGGAAAGAAGTCCTCTCCCACAGCAGAGATCTCAGTACGTTTATGAGCACACGTGCCAGTGGATCCTAAACAGTGCTACTGCAGTCACTGAACGATGAACTACCTGGGCCCCAATGCAAATGTCTCTATGAACGCTGCTAAAGCTGATGGAGATGGGCTTTACTAAATGCAAGCTCAAGTGCCCGTCTTGGCTCAGCACAGGGAGCATGGGTCCCGCTGGGGAGGGCTACGGTAGCCTGAGGGTTATGGCAGTGCATGACCAGAAGGTGCACAGAGGAAAGCAGAGGTCATCTTCCTACAGGTGTGAGACAGCACGTCGCTAGCGACCGCTGCCTCGTGGTCTGCCCTTGACTCCTGCAGTGATAACGACGGCCGCTGCTTACACCCGTGGCTGTTACTGCTGCTGCCTCCGTGTTACAGCAACACGAGTCTGGGAACCCCTGGCACAGGTTATAGCCACAGGCTGAATTCCTCTTTGATACCACTTAAGCCAACATGAGTTCTGAGAAAATGTTGCCACATGTTCTCTCCATGACGCACTGCTGAACAAGCAGCTCTTATTTTGTGTTGCCTCCAGTTTAAAAGTGATTTCAGTGTATGGCCCCATACTCAGAGCCTTGCTGCAGGGCGACTTGGAGCTGGGTGAATGTGGCAATACCAGTGCCCACGAAGAAAGCTATACGCTCTCCTGGCTGTATGTGAAATAATAGTACTCAGGACTGTTCCTAGCTATTAGAAACTTTCAATTACAAACACCATGAGGAACGCTTATGTCATTTGGGTCTCTCTTAACCTCTCTTACCTGAGATAAAACAAGAAACCCTGTGCCAAAGCCTTAAAAAACGCAACACCCCCCAAATCTGAGGCTCTCATGACAGCCTGGGTTTAGCAATCAACCACCGCTTAAAGTCAGGTTAGCCGGCTGACACGGTACTTAAGGCAGATCCTTACTTGCTGTGCTGTTCCTCTGAAAGACTCAACCACTGGTCCAACTCACCACAAAATATGTTGCCTTTTCCATACCCTGCCAAGAATTAGTTATAGATCACAGCCATCTCCAGGGATGAAACACCACTGACATTCTAGAATCCTGTGCAATTGCCTGGATTAAAAAACAGCCTGTGCACAACTTTTTCTAGATCCCTGACACCCTCCAGGAGAAAGGCAACTGGCTTCAGTGCCACGTTGGGCTCCCTTCATTGTGTTGGGCTTTGCAATTTGTGAGCGGTCACAGAGGAGGTGGTGTGAACGTGCTTGCCATAAGGGAACGCCTCTTTGAGAAAATCCAAGAGCTTTTGCCCTTCTTTCTGCAGCATGTCTTGTTCTCTTCTGAGAAACTGGGTCTGAAAAACGTTGAGATGTGCTGCAGCCTCCTACTTACCCAAGCTTTCAGGAAGGAGAAGTCAGGGAGAAAAGAGCCATTTATGAGAAAAGGTGGGTTTTGTGGGAGCTTAATGAGCCACAGCACACAGCCTTTAGGAGACGTGACTATTTCTGCTCTAGCTGTACTTTTAGCTTTCTGCACAGACAGTAACAGTCCTTCCCTGCTTTAAAATTACTTAACGTTAACTGAATTAAGTCTCAACTTGAAACGTCTAACTTCCAGGAAGAGCAAGTTTCTTTAAGGAGTATTCACCAACTATTCCTGAGAAGTTAGGCTAAGGCCAGGAGGCCCATTTCTTCAGCTTGTCACACAGCAATCTGTCCTGTTCATGTGGAGCTCTGCAGCCTTGTGAGCTGCAGCTTCTTAACTTTTGTTCATGACCTCGTTATGCCACTGTTTACAAGCTACCCAAGACTGCCTGGCTATTACGGCTTAAATGTATGAACTGCATCCTCAAGTGAACATTACACTTGCGTTTTGGAAATTTACACGTGCACACAGAATTTGTTAAATTTTGAGAAACAAGGAGGGGAAATAGATTCACTAAATGTAAATTCATTCTTTTCTCAGAAAACAACAACAACAAAGAGAAAAACAGTAATAATCCCAGCCAATCACATATGTATGCCTTTAAAACTCTTTTCAGCTTTCAGTTGGATTTTTTTAACTACTTGTTGGTTGTGTTTGCATGGCTGAAGAGCCAGCAGTTAGCAACAACTGCTGTTCAACTGAAATTATACTATGGTACCAGTATTTTGTGGGTTTTGTGACACTTTGCTGCTGCCTCAAGTTGTCCTGAACACAGAAATAGTGCTTTGAATGGAACAGCTGCATTTTATCCACAACTCTTTACTTCATTGTCATAACAACAGGAAAAAACTCTGAGGGATGCGTGCTCACTAAACCAGTTATAAAAAACACAGACACAGAACAAAGCGAGAGACATCAGCCAAAGTCAACTCCTCTGGCACGCAGGGTAAGGGAATGGGAGAGCCTTGGGCAACTCTTCCCTCCTGCCCTGTGTGACATCCCCTTATTTTCACGGCACTCCCAGGAGCCCCCTTCCAGCACGCCCCAACTCAGAGGGCAGCACGTGGGGCAGGAGCTGCGAACCCCCCACACCACATTCGGAACAGTCTCAGCAATCTCCACCAGCCAGAGCTCGCCCCACACCTTGTTTCATTGGGTTAGTCCCCCAAGGTAACCCTAGGCCTGCTGGGCCCATCAGAATAGAACAGACACCAAGGAGTCATTCTCACTCCAGCACGGCAGGTTTTACGCTGTTATCATGCTGTTATCTGGGCCTATTTCAAGGCCCAGGCTGCACAGAGATCTCCAAGCATGGAAGTGACTTACCTTGAGTGAAGTTCACAGCCCGTAGATAATTCTGCCCAGGCCTGCACACCACTTTGGCTCCATTCACACCACTGAAACTGTTTTAAAGAAAGAAAAAAAATAGGTAAACTCACTCTTCAGGAGTGTCCTTTCAGAAAAAAAAAAAAAAAAAAAAAAAAAAACTTATTTTGTTATTTTTTCTAATTCTTCACAAGACTAATGAGCAGAAGAGCAATCTCTTTGCAGCCTTTGCTGCCTATATTGACTCAGCCAAAAGCAGACACCTAACTGAAATTCTCAGAACAGGGACTTTAGAGGTAAATGGTGAGAGAAGGACGCATCCAAGCTGGATCTGACTAGCACTCGTGTTAGTGCCCAGCCTGCTCTGCTGGAAGACCCAGCGTTTCTCAGGTGCCTAGGCTTACATTCTGTCTCCGCCAAATTCCGTCTACTGTCCCTTCAAGGATCAAATGCAAAGGGCTTGATCTTCTTGTCTTGTTAGTCAAACAAAAAATTGAAACAAATACATTATATATATACATATATATATATATTTAATCCCCTTCTGACTCCGTTCTCCATAGCAGCTGCATGCATTTGTGGCAGCTCTTTGCTCACTGCCTGCTTCTGTTTCTGTAGAGCTCATAAAGCCTCCAGAGCAGTGGGCATGGAGGACTTGCATTGCAATTTGCTGTGTGATATGGCCGCTGCCCCACTCTGAAAGCCAGGACACTTTCCTTGCTTCTGCCTCAAGGAGGAAGCAGTGAAGCCTTGCTCCTGAGTGAGGCAGCAGCTCCTGGCCTTGCAGGACCTCAGGGGGAACCACGAACTGTTGCCACCAAGGGCGAGAACCTTGCTGATGAGGCGTGAAGAAGGAAGCACGCCACTTTTGGAACCAGCACCCCTAGCTTTCGCTTCCCCCTCATTCTGGCCCTGACCAAATCCTAAGAGGACAAACTGTACTTGGCACCTTCCCAAGCACGGCGAGGAGCAGCCTCCCCCTGCTCGGAGCCGAGGCTGCCGCTGGCTGGCACGCAGACAGGCTGTGCTGCTATCGGGCAGGTACAGTCAGTGCCTGCTGCACCGTGGCACCGCTACAAGCCGGGCATTTCTGGCCACCACAAGGCTTCTGTCTGCAGCATGGCTTCCTGAGCCAGCAGAGTCTCTGCTGTCTGCTCTCGTGGAGGCTGATCAACTTCAAAAAAAAGACATTGAGAGGTTTCCCTGTTGTTATGGCTCCTGTAAGCCTCGCTGTGCAGGGCCGTTGCGGCGCTTTGCTTTCCTCACTTCCCTCTTCCATGCACACCCTGCAGACGTGGCTGATGGTGGAGCAGAGCCTCGGATATCCGCCGCGACGCCAGGCCCACCGACTGCCCAGCTACGGACACCTCTGGGGAGACGTGAGCACGGGGCAGGTGCTGGCACACGCTGGCACAATGACAGGAGCAGCTCGGCCATGGCTGGATCACTCACCGCGAGCAGCTCCACTCCTGGGCACCCGAGCATGAACGCCGCTGAACATGACGCAGCCTGCAGCACAAAGAGGCCTTTTCCTTGAAAACAAACGTGACGTGAAGCCCTCTTGGTTTTACATCCCAGCCCATCTTCCAGGTAACACAATGAAACCACCGCCAAACCAAGCAAGGACTGCGATCGTGAGCGATGCTGAGTCACAGCACTGCTCACTTCGCTCAAGAATGAGGCTGCCCAGGTTTACGGGGCCGCGATATTTAATTTGAACTAAGCAGCTCAGAGGTCCTTGTTTCACCGCAGCCGCCTGAGATGGATGGGTAGTCCCAGGTTTCACGCACCAAACAAAACCTACTTGGCTCTTAAAACCCAGCAATGCTGTTCAAAGGAACGAAAGGGCTGTTTGTGTCACCACTCCACCACCGCAGCAGTAAAATCAGTAACGTTGCCATACAATCCTTGTTTGCTTTCTTCTGCAGCCACTTTTCCTTTCCCAAAGCTGTCAGAATGCCCATTTTCACGCCCTGCTATAAAGCAGACCACTGTGATGCTTGTACAATTTTTGGTTATTTATAAAGCCCTACTTGAGCGTATTATTCCTTTCATACACTCTCCCTTCTTTTCTGTATCTCTTATTGTATCAGGAAGAATAAAAAGCTCATCTCAGCTATTCAACAAACATAATTGCCCACCGCAAGCCTGAAGCAGGCCGAGGACAGGAATTACATGCAGATAAGCAGAGTGTGGAATGGTCTAAGCCGCAACGGCCACGTTACAGTCAGCACAATGTGTAACAGCCTTCAAACTACGAATCAGAAATATACAATCCCAGTTAAAAAAAAAAAAAAAAAAAAGCAGAACGTTACTGTGAAGAACGGCCTTTTTAGTCAAATCAAATGTTTGCAATTTGTGAAAAATACTTTTCTCCCCAGCATTTATTAGGGACTATGGTCATTTCTCCATTTCTTATGCTTTTGTATGGCCTTTTGTGCTGATACAGTTGGGAAACCACTGATTTCACACGTTTTAGCTTAACAGAGGTGGAAACGCTAGGAAAGGGAACATATTCACATTTCAGAGAAGTCTGCAATTAACTGCAACACCGAAATGAATATTAAGCACTACTCTCCACCTCTCCATTCTTGGCTTGCCTGGGAACAAACTGCTACAATTCGGACTGAATCGATGCGCAGCCACTACAGCCCATTTTTCCAGCACGTGTCACAGCCTCATCGTTACAGTCAGGCTTATCAGAACTGATCAGTTTGCTTCGTTCCTGTGTCACAGGGCCTCTGTCAGTGAAGAAAGGAGGCCAAACAGACAAAAGACTAATTCATGCCCACACTGAGACACCTTCACCCCGCCAGGTGTGTGAAGAAGTGCAGCCGCAGAGACCAGTGCCCCAGCTGTTCTGCCTGCTCTCAGGAGGGGACAAGCCCCTGAGGCACAGCTGCCTGGTCCTGAGGGACACCCACACGAAGCAGCGCAGCACTCGGCAGCCCTCGCTGGCCAGACAGGCAGGTCACTGGTCACAGGTGTCCCCCAGTCACTGACCCAGCCACTTAAATGCTCCGTAGAGCTCATCCATCCCCAGCACGGAGCAGGCTCGGCGCAAAGCAGTGGCAGAACCCAACGGACACTTCAGAAATAGAATACTTGCAAAGAACTCGGTCATTGGTTTTGGTGTCGCTTCAGAGAATGAAAATGAACAAACCCCAGACTACGTGACACTCCTAAGCCTAGGCTAGAATATGCTAGAGTGTAAATACAGCTCTTGGAGATCCTTGTGCTAGTGCCACTGAAAAGCCCACGGACAGGATGCGAGCAGCTGACCTCAAGTAAGATGCCTGCCAGCAGAGACAGGAGTTTGGAGACAAGCACCCACGTGACCCGGTATGATCAGAGCAGGTGATCCTCCAAAGCCCTCTTTGCAGAGATTTTATTACAGTTGGGCAAGTGACGGGCAGGTCATGAGTCACTTGCCATGAGACACACTGCCACGAACTCCTCCCAGCAGCAGCAGGATTTCAGGTGGAAAGTTACAGCTGTGCTGTACACCAGGGTTGTGTAAGAGGTCGTTCTGGGTGCTGCCTTTCAGATGATTCCAGCCAAGTGTCAATTTGAATGGCACAAGCGTGGTGAAGCCTAAGGACTTCGGAAAAGTGGTCAAAACATGCCTTATGTGGGCTGCACAACAAACACGTCTCATGTTCCAGCAACAGCAACCCCGAGCAGTGAAACAAAGGGCAAACATCTCACCACCTGCGGGGGTTCAGCAGTGCTCAACAGCAGCACATGAGAGCGTGACCGGACGGGACAGCCAGCACTGAGAGCAGCGCAGCTCCCGACACGTACAGGTTTCTCTCAGGGCACTGCAGGATGTTACTTAGCTTCCTTCCTCCTCTAGAGATTTCCTGGCACCACTGCCTTGAACACAGACTTCTGCTTCATGCCAGCATCCTGGCCTCCTGTTCCCAGCCTCATCAGCTGCATTTCAATCAAACTTTCGGGCAGCAGACAGTATACGATGCAGACTGCCTTGTATTTCAATGTTAATCACAGAATGCTTTGGGGTGGAAGAAACCTTAAAGCCCATCTAATCCCAGCCCCAGCAGCCTAGGTTGCCCCCAGCCCCATCCGGCCTGGTGTTGGGCACTGCCAGGGATGGGGCAGCCACAGCTCCTCAGGGCAAAATGTTAAACAGAAGTGGCATTGTCTGTAATCCTAGCTAGAGAAGTGGACATTCAAAATTAAATCTACTTCAGTAACTGGATTATACTTCTTGGCTAGTCACTGAGTGAGGTCCATATGCTCTCCTACAAAGACTGCAGAAGATGGGGCTAGACCCCACTTCCTGCAGACCACCTTCTTCATTTTATTAATCTCTTCTCTAACACCATCTGCCTAACTGATCTGTTGCATCCTTACGATGAGACTGCAACCACTGATGGAGAACTTCTGAGCATGAGAGGCCTCCCATATCCAAACAGCAAAGATTTGCCCCCTCAAACACTTCTAGACAAAGCAGTGCAGCAGCCACTACAATTGACTTGGTTCAAGAACAGGCTTGCATCCCTTGAATCTGAACCAAGCCGCAGGGATGTACCAAGTTCTGTCCTGCCACGCTCCCCGGCCGCCGCACAGAAGGGTATTTATAAATTTCCCGTAGCTCGCTTGTCCTTCAAGGAAGGCCGCAAGGTCCAGTCCATCAGGTGCTGGAATCCTGCGAGGCAGGAGCGGCACCGCGCTCCTCATGCCTCACGGATGATGGCAGAGCTCCTTTTAGTCCTTAACCTTTTAGGTTAACGGCAGCAGGAAACCGTCTCAGTGTAAGTGAACATGCCGCACCAGCACGAAGAAGAACCCCAGCTGCCAAGCTAATTGTAGAGACGGGAACGGGTGCTAGGAGGTTAGGACAGGAGATGGCACGTCTTTATATTAGTGTTGTTCCAATGTCCTCAGCGAGCCACAAGCAGGGAATCTCACTCCTCAGGTAAAGACCTTCCATTATTTAGCGCAGGGATTTTATCCTTTTAATGGAAAAGTTTTGACAATCATGAATAGGAGCATTCACGTTACAGGGAAATTCCAGCTAGGTTTTTCGATACCTCTTGTGCAACACATTCCAAACTCAGCCAGTTTCTTCAATGTGAATTTATGTGCATGCTCTGTGGGATTCACATCCTCCACCCTTTGTTACCTGCTGCCAGCCTAAAGCTAACACAATGACAGCTGACCAGACTCAGAAGCCACCTCTCAGCGCTGGCACAGATAAGTGGAAAAAGTGAAATCACTTGAGGGAGGTGCTGAGTGTGACAAGACAAGTACGACCACACTTGTGTGTGGAAAAAGCACTCCTGATAAGCACCTGTCGTTTCTTACAATCCAGCTCTCTGCTAACTAGTGAGTATGGGTCAACTTTATTTTCTTATTGGAGAAGTTTGCCTGCATTGCTCCGTGGATGCCTGCTTTTCCATCTGACTGAGCGTGGGGTTTGACACCTACTGTTTGTTGTACAGCTCCCACGTCCATGGGGCAGCCCTTGGTTGGGCAACTCAAAATAAAGATGATTTTACAGCTAACTTGCAGAGGCAGCAGATAGGAAACATGGCTGTGACACAGGGTAAAGTGACACAGCCAATGACACAAATGACGCTTTCCAAACATTTCCACTACTCTAAGGCATCGCCATCCTGGAATGATCACAACAGATGAGCAATATGGTTTACAGGAATACGCACACACTTGGGCCCACAGTTTAAGCTCAAACATTTTGAAAAAGTTTAAAAACTGAGCATGCAGTCAGGGCAAAACCTCACAAGCTTACAACTACAACATTTTCAGCATTCTTTCACTCCTCTTTTATGTGCAATGTAATGACATACATTGCGCTGGCTTGGAGTAATAGTGACAAAAAAGGAAGGCAATTGAGACTTGAGCCCTTTCCATTATTGCCGTTTTCCTGGAACTAATGTAATACAGAATAGCTCCTCAGTGTGCAAACATTTCATACATTAACTAACAGATTTAGAAAGAAAAGGAATTAAAGCAGTATAACGGTTATCAAACACCTTGTTTGGTTTCAATTAAGTTGTGAGGGAAAGAAGAGGAAGAATGGAGTGGCAGGGGAAGGAAGGAAAACAAAAGGGTACAGAGGTTTTTCACTCTCCCCTACACAGACAATTCCTTACGTCAAATTACCTGAGAGAGTGTAAGAGAATTTGTGGAAGTTCTTAGAAGAAGAGGGATTCATCTTAGTTATGGTTTCTTGAAGCTTTTATGTTCCCAATGAGCAGCATTTGTTGTATTAATCTCTTCTATTCACCTAAAGAAAAGACTGTGAGCTACTCAGCATGTAGGTAGACTTCTTCCCGATGCTTCCCTAATGTTCAGGCAAACATTCTCAGACAGCTTAGAAGAGAGATTCTCGTTGTAGCTGAACAGGCATTGTTTGGAAAACAAACTACAAAATTTTGTCTTTACAGAATAAGGAGTGTCTAACTCCATTTGCAGATATTACAGAAAAAAAGAAGAGAAAGAAAACCCCTGTTTCCTGCAGACTACAGATTTAGGCCTCACGGGATCCAACTACAGCTTTTAATTTCTGGAAACCAGGCAAACTCACAGACATCTCACAATGGTATGTGGAATATTTAACAACCCAGCTACCTGAATAGCTGAGCGAGACAATGCTATCAAAATTATTCTATTTAAAAATTCAGATTGTTTACAATTGCGAACCTTCAGCTGATGATTCTTTACTTCTTGTGCCAATCCTTCAATTTTTCTGATCATCGAATGTGGTTTGCTGGTTTTGTAATACTGGAAGATGGTGCTGTGAACAGTAAGGGTAAGATTGCTCCCATTTCTAGACAGGATATGTTCAAATACAGTCTTGAGCAACTTTTTGTCCTTTATTTCTAGCAGAGAACACCAGAATTCAGTCCTGTCTCTCTTGATTTGTCAGGTCAAATGGGGAGGAACATCCCTCAGAGCAACTGCGGGTCATGTGTCCCCAAGGCCTGCCTTCAATCACACCATTTCTGTGCACCAAAAGAAGAATATAAAAACAAGATAACAAATCAGCAAGTGCCCAGGACAGTAAACATTACTGTAAGCAAGGTCAGGTTGTCCAAAAACACTGAAAAGGAGTAAGCTAAGAGCTCAAGGCTCTGCAGAAGGACTACAGGTGTCAAGTTGGGTGACAGAGAACTAGAACACCTTTACCAACTGTTAGGTCACACTGGTGTCAGTCCCTCGTGATTTCCCTTCTCCCTACCAAAATTCCCTGCTGGTCCTATGACCACTTGAAAATGCAAGGACCATATGCTTCCATGAGCTGGAGGCAAGAGAGACCGGCCACATCATCAGATACGAGCCTGTTCTGGGAAATGGAATTATATTCATCATAGCCCTGCAATGTATTGACTCCATCCATTAATGGCAACTTGCCAGTGCTCTGCTTGGCTTTACTGCCAAGCCAGGATCATGCTGGGGAACAAGAAAACAAAGTCTATTAGTAAGAGAAAAATGCTACGCAAAAGCAAGCTCAGCAGAGCTACACCATGGATACTGTGGCAAATTCCAAAGGAGAAACAGATTATTATTATTATTTTTTTTTCAGATAGGCAATAGTGCTCCTCCAGCCTTCTCCCATCACGCTGACGCTATCCAGATCTGCAGCCAGAAGGAATGGGAAGTAAGTTGTCTCTTTGTCCTGAATACTCATGTCTCAGTAAGAGCTGAAAAAGACATTTGCTCTGCATGCTCTACCACCCCTTCCTTCTGTACAGAAACATCTAATTATTGCTTTCTTCTTGCATCCTTTATCCCAATTCCAAACAGTTATTGTTTCTAGAAATATCTTCCTGTGTATCACCACTAGGCGTGGAAGTTTCTGGTTTCATTGGTTGGTTCTTGGCTTCCTACTACTTGCATTTTCTTCTCATTCTCTAACCTGAAAACTTCAGCTTGTCCTGTAGGTGAGCATTCCTCAGTTCCAGCCCAGGGGAGTGAAATAGCTTTGAAAATACTTTCAGGAAATGACCTCATTTTCTCTTAGCCCAAACATTTCCCCACACTTCCAAGCAAAACCCAACAAGAAGGTTTGCAAAAGGATCCTAGCATCTCCTCTGACAAAGGCAGCTTCACAGAGCTTCCTTCTAAAATTTCATGCCAAAAGGCTGTCTTGGAAGCTTCCAACAAAATTGGATGCAGTCTCTAAATATGTCCTAAAACACATCCTAATATTTTATGAAAGGAAATACAAATAGATAAAGGATATAAGGAATAATGGACACAGAGACAAAGCTACCTTACTACAGCCAATGTAGATCTGTGCCAGAATGGAGCAGAAAATGGCAGCAGCTGGGAAGTGAGGAAGGAAAATTTATAACAGAGTCCTGCTGTGCAGGCTTGGGTTCTACAAGGTGCTGTCAAAAGGCTCTACCCTTAGTCAATTTGGTGAAGTCTTTACTTGAACACTACGATATTGCCAAAGCCAGCTATCTGCATAGCTCGGCTATCCTGAAGCTGCCCTTGCCCTGCAGCTGACTTAGAACTTGGCTGTCAGCTCGTAGTTACGGCTGTGACAGCTGCTTCTTCCCTCTGCTGCAGCCTGCACTCGCACCTAGACGGCTGGGTCAGGCTGCCTACAGCATCAACACGCACCAAACAGAAGGAGACCGTGTCCGAGATTTAATTTGCTCTCCCTTTGCTCCTGCAGGCCCCTTTACGAAGCTCCTTTGGTCTCCATTTTTTCCTTTTGAGAGACTGCTCCAGAATCTCACTCCTCTAGCGGCTGAAAATCTAATTTCCAGACTAAGTTTATTAATAGCAAATTTGTACCAATTTGTCCTTGTGCCAGCATTGATCTTTATTATAAAGACCTTTTCTTCCCCTCTAGTATTTACTTTGCAATGAAGTGTTTACAGAGAGACATCACATTCCTCTCTCAGTCTTTGTTTTGCTAGGCAAAACAAACTGATCTCTCTTAGTTTTCCCTCATCTGCTGAGCTTTCTGTCCCTTACTCATCCTCCAAGCCCTGTTCTGCACCTGCTCCTGAGCGAGTGTTTTTTTCTGACGGAATCGTACACAGTGTTCCTGGCACTCCCGCATCTTGGTTTTAAACCTCCCTGTTTGTACCAGGACTGTCTCCTTGAAAGTATCCTGCGATTGGCCTGGACACTTCTCCACCACATGGTTCCTATCGCTGTCGGCGTTCCCTGCTGCCCCGGCAGCTCCCTAGCACTCCTCTCATTCCCTCCTCCTACCTGCTTACTGCCAGCCCCAGTTCCCCTGCACTGGCCCCAGTTCCCCTGCACCTCCACAGGGCTCTGCCATGCACTGCAGGTACCCGTCAGCTGCTCTGCTCCCTGGCTTTGAAAGCATCACGCTCTCGCAGAAGATTCCCCTGGTCCCGTTCCTCCTTGGCCTCCTTCCCTCATTGGTAGGCTTCTCTGGTCACCACTGACTGTCTGGCTTTCAGCTCTGTATCTTCTGTGGGTCAGCCAGCAGTGACAGAAGGACATCGGCACCCTCAGGCCTCCCTCCGTCCTACTCAGAAGTACACAGCCCTTAGCTAGCCCCTACAAGCTCCAAAATGCAGCTGATCACCTTTCAAAATGGCCAGATATACCCACTGAGCCTCCCCCTGCTGCCACAAACAACAGGAACATCCTTATTTTTTTTTTTTTTTTTTAATTTAATTTTGGCCAATTCTCCTCAGGCTTCCCTGCTAATGAATCACCAGTTCCCTGCTCATAGGCAAAATTCTTGCTGACTTCATTACATTTCCCTGTACCTTGCAGTGCCATGCGCTGAGCTGTGATGTCTCCTGGACTGCAGCCTTTTTGCCTGGCCTTTCAAAGACCTGCTTTCAGTATAAACCCAGACACATCAAAAATGGCACACAGAACAAGCAAAGGCATTTTCATTCTTGCATAAAGCATCAATTTGGACATAGCTAAACCCAGATCTTCGCTTAGGGAACAAAGAATTCCTCCGTTCTCCAACCCTCAATCTCGTTCTGCGAACTGGCGCAAGTGGGGACATCTGGTGTCTTGTGGAAATGCAGTTCAGACGAGCACACCCATGGGAACTTGGCCAGAGCTATTTCGGTGGCATGGTTCCAGACGGTGCCCCCATACCCTGCCTTTGCTCACGCGCTGCTCCCAGATCTTCGCAGCAGTAACAGCCGTTAGGCGGCGTGGCAGAAACCTGCTCACAAAACCAGCCTGTTCTACACTAACTCAAGAACTTAGACTCCTCTTCCACCTCTACATTCACAACAAAGCTGTCCCGTTTTTATTTCTGACTTTGGGACAGCTTAGCCTTCCCTGCTATGTATGGGTTTCTTATCACTGGTACCACTAAAAAAAAAAAAACCAAGTCTTTAAATCGGTGCAGTGGGGTGAACGTGGCAGCTACATCTTGCCAAAGGCAGACGAGTTTTGGCAGCATGCTGCTAACCGCCTCATGCTTCTCTGCTGGCATACTTTACGTCTCAAAACTACTGATGCCTGGGTCGTGTATGGGCTGCAGTCCTTTGCCATGCCACAGCCCAGACCTGCTCTTCCACCCTGGATGCTATTCTCAAACCAAACATTTGCTTAAAGCAAACAAGCAAGCTGCTGCTCCAGTGCCAGTTTGTTTTAGCTGTATGGCATAACAGCTGCATGGATTTGAAAGTTTTCACCTGTGCTGTGAGCCGTGCTCCAGTTTGGTTCCCTGGCCTGTCACTTCCCACCATTACCTGCAGGGACGACCGCTGACAGCCAGCCCCAGAAACATTTTCTTCCACCGGGGCAGCAAAGAGCCACCCACTGGGCACCAAATCATGATGCAAAGCACGGCAGGAAAGGAGATGCCGGATCCCTCAGTTTTGCAGCCAAGTGCACTATGCTCCCCTGCTCAGGCCATCTTGTGGTTCTTCGGAAGACGTTTGTGTTGCTTGACTGGGAGCACCTCGGCGAAGAGAAAGAGGCATGACTCTGTTTGCCACTGCGGGAGGGAGCAGGGGATGGCAGAGGCTCAGCAGGCAGCGTGCTGTCCTCTCCCTGTGCGAGGGGCAGCACAGCCAGCAGCTGTCTGAACCACACTCTCCTGCAAAGGAGGTTTTTAGGACTTCCACTAAAGCGACTTGGATTTAAGTCCTAGTAAGAAAGCTCCACGTCTTCTGTACTCACAGTGCTAAGAGGCATAACCAACAGTCAGTGCCCTCGCTGGGACAGAGACAGCTAGCAAAAAAACCCCACCAAACATATTGTTAGGAAGAGAATCTCTTAACAATAGATTTGTTTGGTTTTGGAAAGAGCATTGATTTTGATAGAGTTCCTGCCAAGGCTCCTTGGAACAGCTTTGTTTCTGGCAGTCCAGAAGCTTTACTTCAGAACTTCCAAATCGTATGTATTTTATCTCAAAGGTTTTTATCCCTCATACATCATTGACTGCCTTGCCCTAACGTGACAGCAGTGGTGAAATATTACATCATTTTTTAGATGATTAAGATGAATCACATCGTACTGCAGAACAAAACGTTACTTGCTTTCTTAGATGGAAGTCATTCCTGGGTGTTGTAATGGCACTGCCAAACTTTCATTATATTGCAAACAAAGGACTTCCTGTTCTAGAGAATAAGATAAGATGTTTCAGTCCATATTAAGAAGCAGCTAATCTTATCGATTAAAAAACCCCACAACTACCTACCGTGTTTTCTTATACAATATACATACTGTGGTCTACTACTAGTGTTTACTTAGCAAATCAGCAGCAAGCGTAAATAGAAGAACTTTACAAGCATGTAATCCAAAATGAAAATTCAGAAATCCCAGAGCAAAACACTTCTAAAATCAAAATCTGGGACACAGTGTCCTCATAGGAAATTTTAAAAATAAACTATTGAATTCTGATTAAAGAGGGAAGAAAAAAAAAAAAAAGAACAAACAAGGTTTACAGTGTCAGAACTTCCCAGGAAATGGCAGTTCTGAGTGAGGGTAATGCGTGCTAATTCTGAGAAGCCTGAGCAGGATTTTTTTTGCTAGGGACGAAGTCCAAGAGGATCAGGACGGAGGGAATTCTGCAGGGACCCACGGTACAAACAGCGAGGTTATGGGAGGTCAGGCACAGCTGGGTGTGAGCGCTCCAGGGCTAAGCAGAGCTTTGGTGGAGGAGCGCAGCACTGCCCCATTAGAGGAGCACGGAAAAAGGGCGCTGCCTTCGCTCTTCTGCCCGCTGTCTCCAGAAAAGCAGCAGGTCAGCCCTCGAGGGAGAAGCGTCACGCTCCCGTGGGGAGGCACACCGGCACGCATAAATGGATGCCCAAGGCTTTACACTGAGCACCCACACAGATTTCTTCACCGCGCAGATACCTCCTAGAGGGGTGCTCAGGAACAGGCGCAGCAGCAGCAGGATGGTGCCTCCCAGGCGCTTCTTGCTTTTCCAAATTTGGCCTGAGCAGAAGAGTAAGCACCAGCCGTGGCAAAGACTGGGGACTTCAAGCAGTTACCTTGCAGTCAGGATAACTGCGTCAGCCAGACACGTTCATCTTTTCATTTTCATGCCCATGACTCATGACTTTCCATGCTCATGACCCTATCCTGGCCTCAATCCTGGCCCTACTTAGTAACAAAGTTACTTAATTACTAAATTAAGTAATTTAATTAATACTAACTAATTTCATTATCCAGATTTTTAAAAGATACAGAGGCAACCTGTCCAAAGACAAGATCTTTGCTCCTGAAGTATTTATGTCCCTTTTCTTTCCCGCATAGGCAATGATGGATGGAAAATCTGAAATAAATGAATTAATACCTCCACAGTCTTGGCTGCATTGCTGGTCAATAAGGAATACAGGCAATCCTCAAAGTAAGACAGATGATATATTTGCTGGGCTTATGGAGCTTAGCCGTGGAGTTTATTGCACAATTCGGGATCCGCATCACATATGCGTGTGCACGCACGTTGCTGAGGCGGAAAAAGTTAGGACATGAACAACGGGCTACTGTCTGCTGACACAAATGAGACAAAAAACTCACCGACCTGGAAGCTAAAGTACAAAAACTGCTTGCAGCTTGAGTGCCCCCTGCCCATACACATTAAATGAAGAAGCCTTGTTTGAGCCAAGGATACTCTTCATCTACTATTCTTAAGCAAACAAAAGCAAATGCCAGCAGCGTGACTCCCACCCTGGCAAACCCCATCAGCAGCAAAATCACACGAAGGGCAATGCAGGACTAAACTGCCTTTTAGAGTACCATTTTTCTGACACAAGCCTATTCCAAATTACCTAGCATAAAGAAACTTATCCATGGAGGCCAACAGTGTTGGCTGGGGGAGAGTTACACAACACCAGAAGATACTGGCAGGGAAAAAGAGTATTGAAAACTTGGAGAGATGGAGCAACCTGTGAGAAAAGCTTTTAAGCACTACGGCAATGCAAACGCACCATGAGCTCAGAGGACTTCAGTGAAGCAGCAAGCTCAAAGTCAAAAGGGATAGCGAGAAGGTCACCCCCAGATGAGTGGCAGAGCAACATGGAAAGGGAGAAAAGACTTATCAGCTTAACAGCCTGCAGTCCCTGGAAAGGCTTAAATCAATGAGGCGACACTTGTTTCACGGAATGCCAATGCTGCATGTCACCAGGTGACCGACTTCACCCCAAGGGGACCACATGGGATGACTTCACTGCGGTCAGCCTGCTCTGGATTTAGAGCTGGAACACCAAAGCACTACGCAGACCTAAGCAGTGAATCATAAGCCAAACGCCAGGCCAGGAATTTTGTAATATTTCAAACCTTTCTCAACAACCCAAGCTATTGTGCTCGTGTGCTACACAGTCTCGGGTGAATATTTCAGACAAAGTGAGGGCTTGGACATGAGAAGGCACACTTCTACCAGCTCTGCTGAGCACGGCCGCTTTGGTGGCTTTGGTGGCGGCTCAGACTGCCAGGTTCAGGACCCAAATTGATAGCAGGCACAGTGTGCCCCAGTGTCCGTGCTATAGCTTGGATTCAAAACACAGGAGACAAGCTAACCATCGAGGAAAGAAAAAAACAGAGCAGATAAGCAGCTACAATGACATATATCAGCTAACCAAGTGGAAATCAAAATCTCCCACGTAAGAACTGTTCAAGACATCCCACTAAAAAGTTCTGTCTCCTGTGCACTTGCTGTTTACTGAAACGCAGGCTAGTAGCAATTTCCTGAATCACACAGAGCAGTGCTCTGCTCTAATGGAACAAGGCTCCCCAGCGCTGTGCTCTGTTCACTGTTGCTTGCCCATCCCCTGCGGTCCACCA
This sequence comes from Nettapus auritus, assembly GCA_011076525.1. NCBI lineage: Eukaryota > Metazoa > Chordata > Aves > Anseriformes > Anatidae > Nettapus > Nettapus auritus. The sequence continues at coordinate 8,300,466 of CM021776.1, read as the reverse complement.
CAAAGCCACCCACCCTGGAGGAGGCGCTCCATTCACTCTGCAGCACACACATTAAGTAGGGATGCTCAGAGTCTGCCTCCTGTATGCAACCAGTGCGTTACAGACACTCGGCCCCACGCTTCTGCTCATCATTTCATAGTGGTAAGGCAGGAATGTGGCAGCACAGGCCATCCCTCCTAAAAATCCCAGCTTTGTTCTACCACACCCTTCCTCAAGAATCTTGTCTTCTCTAGACAAACCTCCTACAGTGGCTTGGTCACCCCTCCCTCCTCCTCCTCGCCCACCACATCTAGCATTCATGCGTGTCCAGCTCATGCACTATTTAGCAATGGCTCTGCCAGTGATACAAACCACGAAAATTGCCCTCGTGCCATATTTCAAGACTGAGGCTCTCCAAATCAAACATTTTTCTGGCCAGACTTTCCTATCTTCATGCAAAGAGAGGGAACAGCAATAACTGCTTCCTACTCTCAAGGCACCACCACCCTCCCAGCTGACAGCTGGGATGCCTGCACTGGTTAAGAGAGGACCAGGACCAGTAAAGCGAGAATTGAGTACAGCTAGATTGCCAGAACTACTATTAGAGCATTTGAGCTCTTTCTCTTCCATGGCTCTTCTTCCTTTGCCGTGTCTCAGTTTATTGCCACTTGTGTTGGCTCTGGATACTTCGATGGCAAACTCTTCTTTATCGTGCTGTAAACTGCAGCCTGGGAGCTGAGAATCCCCGCAACGTCTCCTGATGCTCCCCGCCATGGGCAGGAATCTCAGAACACCCCAGCTGCCACAAGGAAGTACAAAGCCCCAGACTACTCACAGAAGCTGAAACCGAAGCAGATGCCTTAATGGGACGAGGTACTTTCTTCCCCAAGCAGCAGCTTGTTCACAGGGCGTTGTTTGAAGGCTTTCTGTCCTGTGGTAACCTTAATCATGTAGCCACTTCTATCATCATAACACTGATTGGGTGGCTGCAACTGAAATGACTTCTTTTTGATGCCCGCTCCCTCCAAGACAGTATGAGCACTCAAGACAGAAAAGAGACCATTTAGGTTTGCTGGTGAAGGAAGAAGAAAAAGAAGATCTTTAAATTGCAACTTCTAGCTCTAAAGTTACAGTTCTGACATCAGCCACGTAAGGAAGATGAACCATGGAGACCACAACACGTGGCAGCACTGCTCTCCACCCATCGGCAGTAACAACATAGTGCTCATGCAAAAAGCTCCTCTGGCTTTTGCGACCAGGACGCAGACCCAACTTTCTCAGCACTGCAGCAGGCCTGTCTGCCTGTGCGTCTTGCTCTCATTACGCTCACAGATGAGCTTGTTGCAGAAAAATCTAGCACTGGTACTTTGGCTTACTTCCTTGTCCTTTGGTTTTGCACTGGCATCACCGAAAAATGAGCGAAACAAACCTCATTTATTGTGCTGCAGCATGGGGATGTGCCCTGCCACCAAGCAGCAGATGCATATTTCATAAAAGTTGGCTCATTATTTGCCTGGGTATGATTGAGGAGGGTACCATAGCGCAGTCTCAGTCCTTTCTTCAGCAACTGACTACCCCACAGCCTCTATATAAGGCACCCTTACAATACACTGAGACAGTAAAACGGTATTTTGCCAACCGTAACAGCAGGGAGCAGCGTTAGCAATAATATGCCCAAGGTCTCACAGCAGGGATCCGAATCCTGTTTTGGCAAATCCCAGAACAGGCCTGAAACACTGGCGTGTTTCTGGCAAACAGAGGTAAACTTCCCTGGGGGAGCAAAGTGGAAAAACATCTTGCTTGCCTCTGACCAGGTAACAGTGGATGCAGAAGAGAATGCAGATGACACCTGCTTTTGGGCAGAGCCGGAATTACTTGGGCGTTGCTCATGGGCAGGAACTGATGCCAGCGAGTTCCTCCTTCCTTGTCATCCCTGCCCACTCTGCCCCCACACTGAAATCCAGAAGCAGGTGCATTTTCTTCTTCAGGTGTGAGAGAAAGAAATCTACGACAGTTTACTCAAAGAGACACCTGTCAAATCATCTGATTTTGCAAGTGCATTTGCACGCACCATTTATCCCAAAGGCCTGTTCCCAGGTCCCAGCCCAGGAGGAAAACCATCACAGCATTTATTTCAGCATTGCCCTGCACGGTGCACGCAGGTTAGCACAATCACACCTTCTACAGCATGATCCTTGGTCTGCTCATTTCTTCTACCTAGGGGTTAACACGAACCTTACATACTGTCTCTGGAGGGGCTCAAAAACTTACACTGAGGTGCGTAGGCTACATAGCAAACTGCTCATACTTCTATTTTGCCAGACGTATCATGGTAGTGACAGGTGAGACCAGACCAACCAGGGGCAGAGACCATAGAATCACAGAATGACTCAGGTTGGAAAGGACCTTGAAGATCATCTAACCTCACCCCCCCTGCCATAGGCAGGGATGCCACCCACTAGATCAGGTTGGCCAAGGCCCCATCCAGCCCGGCCCCGAACACCTCCAGGGATGGGGCATCCCCAGCTTCTCTGGGCAGCCTGTGCCAGTGCCTCACTGCTCCTACACAACTTCCTCCTAATGTCTAGTCTAAATCTATCCTATTTTAGTTTCAAACCATTCCCTCTTGTCCTATCATTATCTACCCTAGTAGAGTCCATCTCCATCCTTTTTATAAGACCCCTTTAAGTATTGAAAGGTCACAACGAGGTCTCCCTCACTGAGGGAGCCTTCTCTTCTCCAGGCACAATGCCCGGGTCCTTCTCTGCAGGGCTTCTCTCGGTGAGTTCTCCCAGTCTGTCCTCATGTGTGGGATTGCCCCGACCCAGGTGCAGCACCTTGCCCCATGCAGGTCAGCATCCTGCAAGACACCAGCACGTGCTTACAGGCACGCTTCCAGAAGTCCCCCAGCCTGCAGGGCAAACACTGCCAGCAGTTACATTCTGAATCCTGGGCTCGTCAGCCTAAGCCCAACTGGCACAGTCAAAGAAACAACTGCAAGGTAGGAGCGAGCCAGTTACAGGTCAGATTCTGCAACTATTGCACACTGTTAGCACATCCTTGAGGTTACAGTAGCTAATGCTACCTGTCCCAAATCTCAGCAGCTGAATGCTAAGTGTGATTTGGCCGTGATCCCAGTGCTGCGGGGCAGCAGTGTGTAAATAGCCTACTGTGCTCACCAGGGACTGGATGGATAGACCATGCTGAGACTTGCAAGCAGCTGCCAGGCAAAAAAAAGGCAGAGAAGTGCTGTGACATGACCCTCCACAGGCAGCAGGAACAGCTGAAGCTTCAGACACTTAACTAAAAGCATATCAAAACATCTGTGGAAGAGGCAATAGGCTGGAGAAACTTGATAAAGTCTCTCTGAGTATCTCATCATCATCTCAACTGTGAGAGAAGCCTTCTCTCACTGGGTGTTTGTCCCTCTGGATGCAACCCTGAGCAAGAAAAAGACAAAAAAAGTTTTTTTAATAAACTTAAATGCGGCTTTTGAAAACGTGCCCAGACAAACAAAACGTTAATGCAAGTTTTGGCCTGGTCTTCACTGCTTGGGAAATAACATCAGTAACATCAGCTGTAGCAGCTCTGTTATTCCAGTCACCACAGGCACAAGCATCTCCTTCAGCATGTCCAAAGTAAGCTCCCCTTCAGCACACCCAGTGCCCCTTTACCTCTCAAGCAGGGAGGGAAGGGTGTGCAAGAGGTCTACAAACCAACAATATGTTGGTGCTTCCTCAGAAACAAAAGCCGTGAGGAAGCATGAGAACGGACTAACACATGGAAGCTGCTCTAAGGAAAGAGCCAGCTGTTCTACGCCTCAACAAGAGAAGTAGTACCCAGCTTCAAGGGCAGCAAGGAAGAATAGGTGCTAAGGACACCTTTCCAGCTGTAAGAACAACAAAGCAAGAGAACAGCTTGTGCGCAAAATTCCCGATCATTAGTAGAAGCCTTTTAGATCAGGTTGGGCAAACCTGAATGTTATAAGCCAAGTTGATCCTTTTGGACAAGGAATTATGGGACATGACTGTCAAGCTCTCTTCCGAGCCATTCTGGAACATGTCCCTGTGTCACAGAGCTGGGTGCTTGCCAGTAACCCCCACACACTCGGTCATCAGGGTCCCCAGAGACAGATTTCCTGTGCTGCCTTGGCTAAGTCACTCTGTGCCCAGCAGCTCCTCACCCAGGAAGGTGGGAGCCCCATCCCTGCTACATCTTCCCTCAAGTGGGAGCACTGCAGGGATAAACATGTCTTAGGCTCTAAGGTCCTCAGAAAGTCCCTTTCATTCTGAGTGAGGGCCTGAAAACACAGGTGGTACTTGCACTTCAGGGTACTTGGAAATTACACTGGAACAAAAACATGGGTTGTCCCAAAACATGGATTAATAGAGCCCTAAGGGGGCCACGTCACAGCCACGAGGTCACGCCCCAACTTCTCCACAGCAGCCCCACGCTGAAGCACAGGGAGGTTAAAGCCCCGCTTTGCAGCTGCACCTAGAGAGAAGCCCTTTGCTGACCCAGGTTCTCACTGCGGACTTGACATTGCCACGCTGCCAACAGACGCATGCTGCGCTGGGGAAGCTGGTGGTGGCAAGGCTGCTCTCCATCCACCACAGCCACAGCTAGGCTGGGACCACAGCACCATCTGCAGGGCTCTGCCAAACACCAAGCTGCTACCAACTCCTCAGGGAAGGCCAGGGGGATCCTTCCTAGCAGATCCTTGGCAATGGTTATGCTCCAGAAGTACGCACCTGAGCGCACACAACCACGCTCTTCAAGGTCCTGCAGGAAAACAAAGTCCCTCTGAAAGCACCACTTCAGAAACAAATCACTTGCTTGATCCAGTTCCAAAGACCCATGAAGGTCCCAGAAAATGGAATGCATTTTGATGCTGGATTATGTAAAACGTCGACAGAAGTGTCAGCCTTGGGTGGCTTCAGGGAGCAACCGCACCGCCGCAGAGCGCTCACGAGCACAGGGCAGTGCTGGCAGCAGCAGGGCCCCGCGCCCACAGCCAGAGGTGACACGGCCACGGTCAGTGCAAGGGCACTGGGAGCCTTGTGGTTTCTTAAAACTACCACATCCAGAGCGCTTTGCAGAGCTTCTGTACCAAAATGAGCCCAGGCCAATGTGCGTAAAGCACTGAAGAACACGCTGTACTACACCAGCACATTCCCTCGGATGTGTCTGACAAATAAATCCCGCCTCTTGGGAGGAAGAACAATTTTTCTCCATTCTTGCCTTTACGAGGAGGTCTGCAGCACCACGTGATTTCCCGAGACATGTAACCACTATGCAGTGCAAACCCACAGACATGCAAGCATTTTTACTATTGTTTTAGCTATAAGTGCAGGAATTTAACACTTGGCCTACTGGACTAGACCAAGAGTCCGTCTCAGGGAAAGTGTCCTGCTCTGTGCTCTGACGAGTGACTGCTTCTGAGAAAAGGCAGGCTGCTTTCTGCAGCTCAGCCACCAGCTCGCAGAGGCACCTAACTCTGGCCTGCTGCAGGGAAGCAGCCTACGCCTTGACAAATGCACCATGACACCATCTGATGCTCTCATAAGCCAGTACATTATCCAGCTTTTAAAGCGCCCTGTGCTTCTTTCCCCTGTTTTTCATAAAGAAACAGTATCAATGTTAAGATTAAATCAGGGCACACTGTTTTAAAAATCAAATTTAAAGACCTAAGTCCAACAAACTGAGCTAAAAAAAAAAAAATAAGACTAACCCTTTACTGTTGTTATTTATGAAAAAACACAGTACCTCTTTGACTACAATTTGTACTCAATGCTGCCAGAAGTCACCTGTGCTGAAATTTTATTTCCAAACCTGGGATCAAGTGCACTTCAACTGAACCTTTTCCTTTCTCCCCTTTCCTTCATCTCCTCTACTACGTTTCACCAGGGCAGTACAGTCCAGCGAGGGCTTATAACTTCAAGTAAAGTTTGTACAGTGTTAGAGGAAAACTCCTGGGGTGAGCAGAGTGGTGCGAGGATAAGTGCAGTGCTGAGTGGTGGGATGGGGTGAAAGGGCAGTCTGTGACCTGAACGGTAAAAACCCAGAGGGCGAGGAGAGGATCTAAGCAGAAACCCAGGCGTTGGTACATCAGAAAGATGCACGTGGGAAAAAGCAGGGCGAAGGCTCCAGCATTCTAAAGTGAATGAAAGAGCGGAGAGAGTCAGCGCAGCAGAGGTAGGAGGGAAAGGGACTTGCAAAGCCCTCTGAATCTGCTGCCACCTTCCAAACAGATGCCAACTTTGCTGATGCAGTACCTACCCTTTCCGGCTATGCACTCCCAGTTCAGCACGCACAGATGGCCTGAGAGCAGATCGCTGGCACACCCAGACTGCAAAAGTCACTGTTTGGGCATTTCTATTCCCTACCACATGCTCACCTCCACTGGCTCAGCAAGTGCTTCCATTCAGACTGATCCAGGTCTTTTCATTTGGTTTCTTTCCTTCTTTCTCTGGCTAGCTATGGTCAAGAAGGGAACTTGCAACACTAGAAACAATAGCAACAGGCAGCAGCTTGGATTTAATCCTTTCAGCATTTATAATGCCACGATCTTGACTGTTCATTTCAGGGACTTCTCTCAGTGTTGTTGCAGGCAGCCCTACTCTGAGTCATTCTTCCCAGACAAAGGAACAGACCTCAGTTATTCCCATGGCTGTCAAGAGACTGGGTCCTGCTCCAAACTTAGCCTGTTGTCAGATTTTGTAAGTCTTCTCACCTCACTTCTTTTTGACTTCATCTCTGAAACTGGAGTAGTGATTCTGGCCTTCTCTGCAGTCTCACATTTAAGAACGTTACATGGAATTTAAGCTTTACTACCAGAAGCAATACGCAGATCCCAGATGTTTATTCAGACCCACCAGCACGTTTGAAAGCACGATTGCACAGCATTTCTTGTAAGACTAAGTTTAACGTACATACAGCACTATCTTTAACACAATGGTTTGATTCTGGCAGCATCCACGAAGTGTCAGGTGCTATAGATTCAGGTGGCTTTAGCCAGCACCAACGGAGCTCCTTCCTCTAGAGCCACTGACCTACTAGCCACAAATACAGAGTGAAAACATGTATGATAGGAAGAGATGCTTTATCAGCCGTGGTCCCCAACTGTCCAAATACAAGGCTTTTCCCTTCTACTCCAAACAAGCATATTCCAAAGGAAGGGGCAGACTGATCCATAGATTCCTGTTTAATCTCTTCACCAAATCCATCCCAACCCAGGCATGATCAGTATCACTTGATCTGAGCTGCAGAACATTGTCTCTCCTAAGCAGTCACGGTGTAATATGTGCACTGATACTTCAAATGACACGTCACTCAGCAGGACTCAGAAATGAAAGCTACTTTGCTGTTGGAAAGCTACTCCAGAGCATCAGGAACCTGAAAGAGACCTGAATTTCAAACCTGCAGGTTAGTTATGTCTCATTATACCTGCAAATTCATGAGCCACTAAAGCCAGAGTTGGACTGATCAATCATCTGGTCGTATTCTTTCAAAGTTTACCTCAAGGTTAAATAAGGAAAAAAATCCTTCTAGGTGAAGTGGGTGATCTGACGTGTTGAGAAACTGTATTTTTAATGTATTTCTTGGAAATCTGCAATGAAATATCTGGAGTTGTGAACTCTTCCATATTGGTCTTGAGATTAGCAAGTCACTTTAGCAGAGTAAACTAAAGAGTCACGTGTAGATCCCTGAAGAAGATGAAACACGTTTAAATGCTCTGTTGAACCTCTGAAGTGCAAGATGAAGTCTGTTTTAGGAAACGAGTTGTCTGTCACTGCATGGAGAGATCAGAGCACTGGAAAACGAAGTGAAGATTCCTTTTGCCGTCCAGCAGGGCTCATCAGCAAAAAGCACACCACAAGGAATGTTATTTCCAGCACTGTTGTCATCTGCTTTGTTTTTTGATGTGCAGGAACCTAGGCCTGTGGGGAAAAGAAAGAGCAGAATTTTAAGTCTTGCTAGGGAGAATACAGTTACAATTCCATTACATAAAAGCAGCAGTTTTCCAACGGTGGTAACTTCACCAGAGCCAGTCACCTTATCAGAAATGTTTACCTGTGTCATAATTTCTGACTCAAACACTTGCCAGGTTATCTCAGGACATAAAGTTGAGATACTTGGAGCCCACCCCCTTTAATACTTTTATTGATGACGTGATGATGGAATGGAGCGCACCCTCAGCTTGCAGACAACACCAAGCTGGGGGAAGTGTCGATCTGCCGGAGGGTAGGAAGGCCCTGCAGAGGGACCTGGACAGGATGGGTCGATGGGCAGAGGTTCAACAAGGCCAAGTGCCAGGTCCTGCACTTTGGCCACAACAACCCCATGCAGTGCTACAGGCTGGGGGCAGAGTGGCTGGAAAGCCGTGCAGAGGAAAAGGATCTGGGGGTGTGTACTGGGTCTGGCTGGGATGTTAACTTTCCCTGCAGCAGCCCATACAGTGCCATGCTCTGCACTTGTAGCTAGAACAGCAGTGGTATCACACTAGTGTTGTGTCTGCTGCTGAGAAGTGCTGGCACAGCATCAGGACTTTCTCCAACCCTCCTGGGGGGTGGGCAAAAAAGTGAGAAAGAAACATCACCAGGGCAGCTGACCTAAACCAACCAAAGGGCTATTCCATACCATACGGCGTCACACTCAGCAATAAAAGGTGGAAAAAGGAAGAAGGGAGGGGTGGGCTCTCGTTGCGAAAACGTCTGTCCTCCCCACTAACACCGGCTACATGCGTTGAGGCCCTGCTTCAAGGACATGGTCAGGCATCGCTCATTTGTGGGAAGTAGAGTAATTTCTTTCCTCTGCACTTCCACATAGCCTTTACTTGTTTTGTTGTTCCCTTTTCCCCTCTCCCTTTAGTTGAATTAATTAATAATATTTCCTTAATAATTTTTTCCCTTTAATTAAATTATCCTTATCTCAACCCGTGAGTTGTTCTTTCCTTTATTTCTTCCCCTCCTCATCTGATGATCTGATGATAGTCGGACCTGATGATCTTGGAGGTCTTTTCCAACCTTAATGATTCTGTGATTTTATTAAAGGCTGGCTTCAGCTGCTTTCTCTTGCTGTGTTCCACTCAACATATCAGGGTACAGGAATCCAATCTACTCAGGACACAGACCAACACTTGAATCAAGACTTTGAAGGCAAAACAAACTCACTTGCCACAGAAGTCCTTGTGAACAGCACGAAGGGTGAGTAGTAAGTCCGGGTGTGCCTGTAGCCAGTTCTCCACCATATCTGGGTGTCTGGGATCAACTTCCAGAAACACGCTTCTGAAAGGACACACGTAGGAGTAGAAAGTGGGGAGATGCACATATTTAGGTTGCTAAGATGATAAAAATTAAGGTCTTCTTTTCTGGAAGACTCCTATGAGTGCAGGAAATGAGAAGGTCAAAACACTGCAAACCAACAATCTTAAAACAGATCAAAGCGGTCCATATATGGTGCAGATTCCAACTGCCTCCTTCAGGGGCACAAAATGTTGATCTTAAGGGAAACTTTCATGGTACTCCTCTATGTGAGCAGTTAAACCTGGCACTAAGACCTAAGGATCCCTTCTGAACTCCATGTGGGAGTACCACCAGCTCTGTCTTTCTGAGGCCCACAAAGATTTCAAGTGGAGCAGGCTGCTCAGGGAGAGCCAGAATGACATTTTATGATGCAAATGCATGAATACTCAATACTGGACTGGCACCTTGTTGTATAAACAGGGTCACATTAGGTCACTGTAGTGAGTCGAAACACATTTTCTCCATAGTAAGTATCTCCATAGATCAGTTATGAAAACACCAGCAGGATTCAGGCCATACAGCCCTACACACAGGACAGTACAAAGGAGAGTGCAACAGGAACAAGGGAACTTGTCAGACAGTCTCAGACAACGCACCAAGACATGGCTTCACATCGGAGGGCTATTTCCACTTCTGCTGCAGCTGGGCTTTGTGACCCTGCCATTTATGAGTCTCTGCTCCCACAACAAGGCAGAATCACCCTTGCTTACAGGCCTGCAGAAACGGGTTCCAGCCTCTGACAGTGCAGCAGGATACAAGCTTAACAAAGTACAGAGGCCAAGCCCCAGCCAGACACTCTCCCGGGAATTCCTGAAACGTCCCACACTGAACACTCCCTATAAATTCACCAACTACCAGCTGGGTGTGGTTCTCATTCCTGACCTTAAAAAACTTGGACCCCTTGAACAGGAGCTCCACCTTACAAAACAAGTAAAAAGGAAGTAGAAAAAAAAAATTCTAACAACCAGCCCCACAGGAAATGGGGTTCCCGTCTGTTGCTGGGAAACCCTGGGGAGCATCTTCTGCTCGTGGTCCTAAAAACCATAAGCAATGAATTATTTTCAGTACGCCTCTCGTTACTCTTCTCTAAACAGGAGATCTTCCATGTCCTCTGCTATGCTAACCAAAAGGTGAGGAATTTTCAACAGGATATGGGAACGTGCTGACACAAGACATTTGGGCATCAGCCTGTCCATGTTGAGGCACAAAATGGATCCCACACAACAAATAGAAAACCAGTCTTAAGAATTCACAGTGAAGAAATCTAACATTGAAGAAGTTATCCCTGGCTGATTACCATCATTCTCCCAGGATATTCAACATTGCATCCTGGCACAACATACAAGTTTCCCCTAAAGAAAGGGTGTGAGGAAAATAGAGATCTACATCCATCCTCACAGAGCTCTGCATTGCTTCTCCCTCCATCAATTATTCTGCTTAAGTAAGCTTCCTTTTGTGTGCTCCTTCTTACTCCGTTGCTCTCTTTCATGTTCCTTCTGTTAGTGCTTTAACCTTTAAAGACTCACTTCACTAATGACTATGAAACATCATTACTTGTCAAGGAAGGCCGGTATCCCTGTATTAACCAGGATGATTTTAAGCTGATTTTGCTTATATATATATATACATTTTTAACTGCTATTACTAGGTGGCATTTTCGCAATTATTTTCCCCCTGTGTCTTCCTGTATGAAGCAAAAAAGGTAGTTACAGAAATGGACAGAAGACATGAAACGCAAAAAAAGAACTGTACTTACCCAGAATCCTTCAGAAGAGAAGGAGCCAGAGCCAGAATTGTTTTGATAACTCTCATCCCATCAGCTCCTCCATCCAGTGCACCAAGGTCCTCATAGCTAGGGATTGGGAACAAGACATTACCAGCAATTCATGTGGCACGAGCCATGCCATCGAGCCACTGCCTGACACCATGGAGAAAGGTGCAACTAATACATCTGAACTCCAGCCTGGCAGCAAGTGAGAGCACTTTCACAGCTTCTAGGAGAAATACTGGGAGTAAGAAGGCTGCCGCCTCTAGGCTGAGAAACTTCAAAGTGAACACAAGCAGAATACATTCATTGAGCTTTTTCTGAAAATTTTGAGTCAATTGCAGGCAGGGTTACACAGTCCCAACACGTGGTGTGTTCTCTCTGTGCTAGCCGGGCAGGGAAAGGGTGGGTTGTACAGTGATGGAGCACTTGCTTTATTTCAGCTGTGCCAAGAGCCAGGTTGGACTGCCTTCTAACCTAGCAGAGCAAATTAGGATGCAGAGAACTTTGCCACTTTCAAGTTGGAAGCTCAGTAATTTCAATACGTGCGTTTCTTCCATTTTTATAAATATTTAAAATAGTTTGGTATTGGTTCAGACCTGCAAGCATTATCAAAGTAATGCTGTACACTATATATAAACACACCTACAAGTAAGAATGTAGGTGCATACTACATTTCCCTACTTTCTGTGCAAGTGTGTGTGTGTAACATAAGGAGGCAGCCATAACACCTTGCAGCAAGGAATGGGAGGAAAATCTACTTATCTGGTTACCTGAGGATCTCTGCATCCAGAGAAGCCATGTCTTCATGGAAAACATATGGGGGGTTACTGACTATGAAGTCCACGGGGCCCCAGAGTAGCAGCTCTTTGGCAGAACCTAGGAAAGAAAAAGAATCACAGCCATCTCTCAACCACAGCAACCTTTCCTCTAAGCTCAATACCAAAATCCTATCCAGAAAACTGCCTTTCCAGACAGCTGCACGTGTGTTTGGTTCTGCTTCTCTGGTAGAATGTTATCCCGTATCTTTTTGGGATAGCCTAGCCTGCTCACTGTCCCACCCTGGACACAAGAATGACACAAAGCTAAGAACAAAGTATCTTTTTTTTTCCTATTCACAGCCCTGCTTAGTGGAATATCTTACAGTACACAGGACCTGGATGCTCCAGAAAGATCTGTGCCCAATTAAATCTAAGCAACAACTGGAACTTGATAGACCACACAGTCCTAAGTGAGAGCCCGGGCTAGCTGTCAGGATGTAGATCCCTCCTCTCATCAAAGCTGCAGAAGGACCTCTAATAAGCAAAAGAGCCCTCATCTGTATCAACCTTCTAAAGGGTGGCCTTTCTGCCAACAAGGTTCAGCTTATGCTCGTGCTGCTGTCTGGACTGATACGTACCAGCTCTGGACCAGACACCACAACCCTGGGAGGGCTGTTCTGTCCTTGGGTTGGGCTCCCAGAAGGGAGCTTACTCCTGCAGGTGCCAGGCCAGCACAGCCACACGGCCTTAGGACTGCAGCCAGCTGGCTTACTGCTGGAGTACAGCCAGCACGAGCTCAGATTTGCAGGTAAAAGAGTGTAAAGACATTGTCCCAAGAGGTAACAGTATCAAAGCCAACAGTGTCAGAAAGGTGCATTAAGGAATCTGCAACACTGGAGCTCCTGGCTCTGGAGCTCCTAGCCAAGCACAGCTGAGCATGTGCTAACCTAAGTAGATAAACCTCATCAAATGGCGGTTTTAAGAGGTTTCAGCCAAGGCCAGGGTAACAACAGCAGGTATCCTCTGCTTCAGTTCACCTCATTTCAGATGAATAAAGGCTGGGCACTTAATGTAAGCTAAATGTCTGGGCTCCCTCTAACATCAGTGGAAGGAGGCACAAACCTGTTCATCTAGAGCACCCACGTCAGCATGGAATGAATTACTCTGTATATATGCCTCTCCCCACTAACAGCAGACAGCACCTGGGCTACCAGCTCAGAATCAACCTTTAGACACCCAAAATCAGGAAAAATTCATTTTCTGATTAAGTCATAGATTTCCCTCAGCTGATTATCTGGCCTGGAAATCTCTAATGGGAAAAGCTTCACGGGCTCACTTCCTACTGACCTGCTCCTCTATTACTCCAACACCCTCCTCACCCGTGTCCCAGTGGGGCAGCCCTCCAATGCCTCTCATGCCCAATGCCCAACAGCAGAGTAAAAAGGGAGAAGGACAAGAAATTATAACAGCGAAAATAATTACTGTATGAAACACTGTGGTGGAGGATGTGGATCCTGTCCTGGAGTTGTAGCCTGTAGAGAAAGTTTCAGATGTGAAACAGAAGATTAGAAAGCTCATCTGTGCAGAGTCATGAACAGCATATTTAATAAACAGACTGTTGAATAATCACCCCTTTTATCATACGTGTGTATATACCACCCCACTGAAAAACACAATTAAAAGCATCAAATGTATAAACTTGATATTGTAAGGGAAGCCAACAGGCTCATCTTTGTCACATCCTTTCTCCAGCCATTTTTTTTTAAATTATTTTTTTACAGTTGGGATCTTAAGAGTGTTCTGTCATCTGAGTGTATTTTTTTAGGCATCTTTATAGAGTCACATTTCATCTCACGAGTGTGTTAAGGTCACCAAGAAGCCAGCACATGCAGTGCAGCAGAACCCCTGTGCCAGACGTAGACCAGGAGAAGGGACTCCTTTATAGACTCATAGAATCAATTAGGTTGGAAAAATCTTCTAAGATCAAGTCCACCCATTAACCTATCCCTGCCATGTCTACCACTAAACCGTGTCCTTAAGCACCACATCTACAAGCTTCTGAAATACCTCCAGGGATGTTGACTCAACCACTTCCCTAGGCAGCTTGTTCCAATGCCTCGCAACCCTTTCAGCAAAGAAGAAATTTCTCCTAATATCCAACCTAAACCTCCCCTGGCACAACCTGAGGCCATTCCCTATAGTCCTATCACTTGTTGCTTGGGAAAAGAGACGAACCATCACCCCACTACAGCCTTCTTTGAGGTAGTTGTAGAGAGGGGAGCTGTCCCCTTTAGGGACACGCATGGACTGTTCAGTAAAATATATTTAAAGCACACCAGGGTTTCTCAGATGCGACTTTCTAATTCATGATCCTTCTCATCCCTGACACGTCTGTGCACATTAATTGGGAAATGTTTTGCTCAGTGCCTTTCATCTGTAAGCAGACCTCCCCGGGGTACTCACACCAGCAGAGTCCCCAAGGTACAAGAACACACAAACACCTCCCTTTACCTATGACAAGTAAGCACAGTGGTTTGAAGAAACATGTCTTTAAACACCTGGGTATTTCTTAGGGAGAAATCCTGGCCAAGATTCTGATCTCTTATTTACTGACTCAATCCCAAGTAGAACAGCCTGAGACGGCCAGGCTGCCATTGCATGATACTCCAGGCTGGCTCAACCTGGTGTGATCCATCCCTACCCCCCAGCTCGCTCCAGATGACACTCCCTGCCAGGGGGAAGTAGGCGGAGATGCCCCTAAGCCTTTGGGACCTTAGGAAAAGCTCCCTTGATGCTCCTGGGGCAGTAAAGGGATGCCAGTGTAAAAGCTGCCTTGGTAGTTGATTACAGTTGATCACAGGAGAGGGCACAGAAGCAGAGAGCATGAGACGGCAAGGGAGGAACATAAGCCCTAATTCCTCAGCTGTATGATCCACCCATCACAACACCTCTCCTCACGAGCTTTGCCTCTGGCTTTTGAGAAGACATTTGAGCAACAACAGAGAAGGCACTTTGCAGAGCCAGAGAGACAAGGTGGGTCAAGAACTGCCGATGGAGAAAGACTCCAAGCCTCCTACAGGAGGTGCCATTCCCTGACCACCAACAGCACAGCGTGGCAGACAGGATCTGCCCTGTCCCCGGCTGCAGCACGTGTCTAGAGAAACCTCTGACAAAACTGGAGCTCTTCCCAGTATGCTCTTTCCTCTCAGGAGAGACCCACCACAATGGCAGATTTTGCCTGGTCACCACACACAGGCACCAAGCAAAGGAAGGATTCCTGCATCTATCTGAAATGTGCACAGATGGGTAATCTGGCACTGCTATGGATTTGGTGCAGCCAAGACTCACCTAGGCATCCTTGCTTGCTTTTATTATGTTTCTGTCAAACTGCCAGAGAGCTTGGTTTGATACTCAAACATCAGGAGGAAATCTCTGCTGCCTGTTCCCCATAGCCAGAATAGAAGGCAAACGCTACTAATGAGGTAAAAGTGCAGGAAGGGTTTGTGTTTCTACCCAGCACTTCAGACTCACATAAAATCTGGGACTGGGTTGCAAGAAGTGGAGAGATGCCACTCAGTGCAGCCAGAAACAGGAGCAGCCTGTCTGTGTAACCCCTGTGCTGGCAGCAGCTTTGGAAGAAAGGGTACGTGGGCCCTGAGAACAGCAATGTCAGTTAACGAGCACCATTTTTACAACTCGCGGCTGTAAGACACTGCAGAAGAGGTAGCACCAGGAATCCCTCCCAGGACTGCTCTAACTCATGCCCAGGGCCCAGAGGTTTCAGAGGATATGAATCCATACCAGAGCTCTGTACGCTTCAAAATGGCTACAAAGACTGGGCTCCCAGACTCAAAATCATACTGAGATGTACCCCTGGCGCTCACTATGCTCGTGGCAACCCAGAACAGCCTGGGTTGAGCAGAACCAGCTGAGGAAGCAGAGCTGCTAGGGAGGACAAGGTTTTCCTGAGAGCTGCTCTGCCTTCAGGCACAAGGACTCAGCAGCTCTGACCTCAGCAAACCCCAGGCTGCAAGGAGGACACTGAGGAATACCAAACCAACACGAAGTGAAGTGTGAAAACTTGTATCCAGAGGAGCAATGAGAGGAACAAGCACGGCAGTAATGCTGTAGGTAGCCAGACAGAGTAAGGTTCAGGCTATACCTGTTCTTAACCTGTTAAGTGACACATGAATTCTTACTACCTGCTGCCTAAGTTTATGAAGTCTATAGAAAAGAACAAGAGCAGTGACCAGGAAACACTTTGAAAACCCTTGGGAGACAGCATTCAGGCTGCTGCCTATGCAAAGCGCATTCACAAGTGAAAGGAAAAAAATCCTGGTAAATATAAACTTTTTTTTTCCTCAAATTCTTACACACTTTGGGAGCTCAAATTCCCTAGTTTCTAGTGGTGATAAATACATCCAAATATTGATGACTCCTGGTCTTCCTCAAGCAATGATTTACAAAAAATGGGTAATACGTGGGCTCGTACCTATGCACGTTCTCCTTGGTAAGATCCACAGCAGCCTCCTCTTTATCCACAGCTATCACCCGGCTCTAGGACAGAAAAACAACAACAAACGAAGTATTACCACATCAGGGTTCCTGAACAGACAAGCTCTGCCAGAAGAGACATGCAAGATAAAACCTGCCAATTGACTCTTCCCTCTCAGCTCCTGAAAGGAACAGCTCACGATGAACGCCTCTCAGGGCACCGATGGAATCACAATTCACTTCTAGTAAGGCAACTAACATGACAGAAGGCAATCTGCAACCCTGCCAGCATTCTACCAAAACAGACAAGCTTCTGACCAAACCAACTTGGCTCACCAGAAAGGAGTCACGCTGACTCACATCTCTTGGTAGGTTCATAGCTCCTAGGCAGTGTGAGACTCAACGCTTCAGCAAGCCAAAGGCTGAGGTGGGCACAGGCTAAAAGAAGATCACATCCTAGGCTTCTCCACTCTGATGTGGATGGAATCCCTCCCAGCATTAACACAACAGCTTGGATAGAGGTTCTGGCATTTTCCATACGTTGGGCAGACACTTTTTGCCTACTTACACCACTGCAGCCCTTACAGTGCTTACACTACATTCACCATCTGTATTGACTGCTTGTACTTGACAGGGTGTCAAGTATTAGGGAGTCCTCCGGTATAACAGCCTGTGACAGGATGGTTAGAGAGATGTTTGACCTTCCATCCCGCCTCAGGAAAAGCGCAGGCAAAGGCCTGACTTGTTTTTGCTTTGCTTTGTTTTTTAAACATAGATGTGGCTAAGTATTTACATAGAGAAAGCATGCTCAAAGAAATTACTTTGCATCTGGGGATGACGGCGGCATGTGGTGCGATCAACCATCATTCCTAGGGGATTCATTTCACAGCCTGAGACCGGCACCCCCACACAAAGCAGACCCTTAAGGTGAAGGACACACCTGAAACCACACATGAAAAGCTGCTGGCATTTTTCCTTGATACCCTACTGCCAAATTCTGCCTCAAGCACTGAAAGAGATCACACAGAACGTGAACTCAGGTTAGGTGTCAGTGTGGCTACTGATCACTCCCTTCAGTCCAGGCTCTCGATGTCTCTGGGCACAGCAGTTTGCGTTAGCCAGCAGGGAAAGGACTATTATCAGCTGCAGGGACAGACTGGCACAGTTGTTTAACCTGACAGGAAAGGAATCACAGAATTTCTAGGTTGGAAGAGACCTCAAGATCATCGAGTCCAACCTCTGACCTAACACTAACAGTCCCCACTAAACCCTATCCCCATGAAGCACAGCTCAGGAAATCAGAGTAACTATACTTGGAAGTCACGAAGCCCAGGTATTAACCTTATCAGGTCTATGGGAGGGGGAACACAGGCACTGACCTCCATAACTGTAACACACCAAGCCTCACACTCCTCTCTCCGAGAGGAAAAGCTGGCCACAGCACTTCTTGCTCACAGGAAGGGACTTGCTGAAATCTGTGTGATGAGGTCTTGGCTTCATTTCTCTTCTTTCTTTTTTTTTTTTTTTTTCCCCATTTACCAACAGTATCTCACTAACCTTGTCTCATGCCATAATGATCGGGGCAAGAAGGGCTTTGGTCAGCCAGACCTCAGTTCCCTTCCCGCTCTTTCCACACGAGGCTTTTTAAAAGTGGTTTGGCAGTTGTGGCAGTGTGACATCTGCTTGTCATACGGATCCTAACTACTGATACTTCTGTGGGAATCCCTCTCCTATATTCATTTGGTCTCTTCGGACTCTTAGAGATGAGGTCTATTGGTTCACAGCAAGGCGATTTTAAAGATGACTGTCCCACACGTTTGGCTAATAGAGTGTATGCTCATGCCTCACTCAGTCTTGTCCACAACCCAGGATATCAGTTTAACCCAACACCCGTCACAGCTTCAGGATAAGGTGATTAATAGTGAGCTGTGACAGCTGAAGAATGAGCACATTTGCTTCTTCCATTCTACCTTTGCTACTCCTTCAGACAGGGAGAGCAATTCCTAAATACCCTCCCTCTACCCAGCATGGACTTACAGAGTCTGATCGCCAAAGACCTTAGCTGCTAAAGCAGCAGCTAAGTCCCATCAAGTCAAAGAAGTTTGCCTGGGAAGTCTCAATGAAGTCTGGTGGAGTGGGACTGTCCTGTAACACAGACATCTCTTGTACTGTGGGCACTGAAAGAAGCTCACCTGAGGCAGTTTGCACAGGAGACTCAGAGCAATTGCTCCAGAGCCACAGCCAACCTCCAGGACAACAGGATGTGGGACAGCAACTGAGAAGCAGAGGCCTGAATTCTTCTCCTCTTGTTTCCGAGATTCTTCCTCCAGAACTAAGGAGACGAGCTCCTACCAAAACAAAAGAAATCCTATCAACATTTTTCTAAGCTGTTTTGATTTTCACCTTTGTGTTCTGAGGACTGAAGGAATTTAAATTCGTTGGTTTGTAGCCCAGTAAAATGCATTTCTGGTGCTTATTTTTAAAACATAAGTGACAGCAATGGAGCTGACACACAAGAACTCATTTCAGCTCCACCTCCCCCACAGGGTGCTATGACTAGTAACCAAATCCTCAGGATGCAGCTTCCCAGGGATCCTCTGAGGTCTTCTAGCACTGGCAAAAACAATAACCAAACAGCTGGAGTACATTATCTTCTGTAACACCATGTTATTTACCCCCAAATTCTAGCCTTTAGCATTTGCATGCTACAAAACTTAAGAATTCTAAACTTTTAAATAATCTGGAGACAGCCATATGGCTCTGAACAACAACTAAACCAATAATCCAACCTGCAGATGAAAAGCAAAAGCAGTGAAGTACTAAATGACCCAAATGTCCCTGCACGGCTTTCAGATTGTGGACTCCTACTGCGTTTTGTTGGTATGAAGTCACACGGGAAAGGCTTTCATCCATGCTTCTTGAGCCGTATGCATCTCTGCTGCCACTGCTCCCTCCCTCCCATCAATCTAGTTTTGAAATCTCTTGGCAATTTCATTTAAAATCCAACACAGCAGGAGAGGTCTTAAAGATACACAGTTCCGAGGTTTGTGAAAATGAGAGATTAGTTGCTACAGAACACACACACACGCCTCCCTCAGACTGCAGCGTGAACTTCCCTTGCTATTCACCAGAGAAAACCCTTATTAGACACCTCGCTTTAGCAGGTGCTCACAACTCCCTGGGACCCCGTTCTTTGCATGGCACAACTGTATAGAAACAAGGCCTTACTGCCCAAGGTGCTCCCACAACGACTAGGTTATTTCACTTGAGAGATCTGCTCTCAAATCTCTCCTGTAAATCTAGACAGCTTAACAAAATTCACAAATTGGCTTGATTTTACCAACAGGTGCAAATGAAAGACATTACCAGGAAAATTACCAGTCTTCCAATTTCTATAAGACATTTTGCATGTTCTTGGCATAAGCAGGAATATCTATAAGCAGTGCAGCCTGGCAGGCAAGTCAGGTTCTCTTTCGTAAAGTACTGACCTTTTCCAGGAGCCTAAACCAGGCACGCGTACACACAAGGGCACAAACCCTTCCTTGGACACACCAACCAAACCGGGGTACAAAGTAACAGATGGTTTGTGCAGAGCTGGGGAGTTTTTATGAAGATGTTTGTTGCTGTTAGGCTTCCTTCATTAGGCTCATTTGCATCTGCAGGAAGGAGGAAGAGAGGCTACAAACAGGTGTAAAAACAAAGAGCTGGGTTAGAGCTTCTGTGGAAACATCCCCAGAGTCCCTGAGAGACACAGGCTGATTTGTCAGATAGCATTTTTGCTGCACACAAGACGTGCATTGCTCTTCAATATATTAAAACACCATGCCTCTTCACAGAAGCGAAGCTTGTGCTGCTTCAGTCCTGAATGAGGGAACAGGCATATTTCAGCGCTGGCCTGCCCTAAGCAAGCCAGGCAGCTTTCAGCTACTTCATTTTAGTATAACCCTTTGCCTGTTGATTTCTCCAGCTGAAAGAGCCTGAAAGCACGTGCAGAAAGGAAAGACTTGGTTTATTTGAATGTGTAGATGCTCCGTATTTCTCCCGGTAACATTAATTCTTGTTTAAATCAACTTTTCTGAGCCTTTGCTATTTTCAGCTCAGCTGCCTTTGGCTTTGTTGCTTTTCCAGTAGCATGGCTCTGCCATCACACCAGCTTTGGGGAGACACAGGCTCCTTGACTTTCTTTGGGCTCCTTTCCACAGCCACAGCCTTCTGGGGCCTGTGGGAGCTTTTTAGCAACAAGCTCCTTTGCACTGCTTTCTCTCAAATCTCCTGCAGT
The DNA here is from genome assembly GCA_011076525.1 of Nettapus auritus. NCBI lineage: Eukaryota > Metazoa > Chordata > Aves > Anseriformes > Anatidae > Nettapus > Nettapus auritus. The sequence goes on along the minus strand of CM021776.1, from coordinate 8,279,883 downwards.
TGTTGAGCTGCAACAAGCCTGAACCACCCAGGTCTTTGCTCACCAGACACTCAAAACCAGCCTTTGTTCTTCTCCAGCCCATGTCCTCCGCCTCCCACAGCTCTCCACGCTCCTCAGCAATGAGCGTGGTGCTCATTGGGCTCCTACCCAAAAGCAAAGGAGAGGCAGCCCACAGGCTGGAGGACAGGCTGGAGGACACTGTTCTCCACCGCGAGGTTCAGTCTGGAGACCGATGTTGGCCTCAGCCCGGTATGAGGCGCTGCCCTGGGTACCGTCCCGTTAGTGGCACGGCACTCGCAAGGGAGCTTTGTTAACAAAAATCACCTCCTCCCTGCTGCTGCTCTGGGATTCCTTTCCGAGAGGACCATGGAGGAAAACATTCTCATAGCTCCCAAACAAGGCTGTGGGAAGCCAGTAGAGGACCACCGGCACTCAGATAACAACACGGAACAATAAACACTGTATCTACCCACTCGCGTCAGAGCGGCTTTTGCATTTCAAATGGATGACTCAGTTTGAAAATACTTCTGCGACAAAGACAGGGAGAGACTGCAACCACAACAGGTGCTGATGATTCCAAGACCACAGGAGAAGAACCACCCAAAAAATTCCACTTGGACATTAAATTGCTCTCTTAAATGCTGGCCACTTCTGGTCACGTATAAATATTTCCAGGAAATCTCTGTGCTGGCTCAGAAGAACCATCCATCTCCAGGGCTGGTCACAAAGGGACACGAGTTACTGATTACAAACGTCCACATGCAATTTCCTTGAAGTAGAACTACTGTCAGCATTTATTAACTTCATTAACATTTACCACCAGCAATTTCAAGCTTGCAGTTATTAGAGAAGTTCTACTTTATATGCTCCACAGTAAAAGTACTTTGAGAGTGCTTGCCAAAGCTCTTGTTTAAGTACGACTGGTTGCAGTTTTTGCCACAGGTATATTAAAAAAGAGACATTGATGTTACTTCAGCTTTATATCCTGCTTCCTGAATCCCTTGCCACATTGCCCTGGTTACTTCATAAACATCCCTCTTTTGGAGGCAAAGACTATTTCTCTCATAATAAGCACATTTATCCTAATAGTTCAAAATTAAAAGACAGCATTAAAAATAATGTGATGACCTAGAGAAACTCATTCCTCTTCCAGAAGCTAGTATCTCACTACAACCCGAGAGATCTATAATTATGAAACTACGTTCTTTGGGAAGTAAATTTCATTGACAAGCAAAACAGAACGTATATCCTAACCAGTGCATTAGGAAAAGAGAAATTACTGGTACAAATTGGACATTTAATTAAATTTGTAACTGTTTGTGTATTAAAAACAAGAGGAAAACACAAAACAATGCACAGGAACAAGACGTTTTATAAATCTGCATTAGCTGGCTGTGATATTAGCTGTCCTTGCCTTCATTTACAGCTTTCCCATGAAAACCAAACTTCCCCGACATCTGTAAGAGAACCGGGAAGCCCCAGCAGCCACAACGCAGAGTGGGCCTCGTAAGCCCACGGCCACGAGTTTTCCTTTCCAGAAGTCAGGTGCGACTGAGATATCCGAAGTTGTTTGGAAAGCGTTCTTCAGATAGCCTTGGTATTTTTCCATCCTTTCTGAAACAATCCAGTGAAAAATCGTGCTTCCCCAGCTCTCTGAAGGTGTCACCACTGCGAACTGGCAAATCACAGCACTTCGCAGAGCACAGCAGAACTGCTGCCAAACCTCACCTTGGGAGATGAAGGATTTCTGGCCATGCACTGCAGCGCGCACACACGGAGCAACAGGGACAGAAGGTGCTAGAAAGAGATGCCAGTCCCAGACCCTGAGAAACTGGGACAACAGCAGACGTCCAAAGGCTGTCTCTGTTGTGTAGGACACCCTACCTCATCTCAGACCGATGAGTTGCAGACAGCAAGCACCTGCTAACAGAACGCCATCATTGCTTAAAGCGGTCTTAACCCTCAGTTTAGCTACCAGCCCTGAAGATTAAGATGAAATTACAGAAAATCTATTGGGAAATAAGAGAAAACATTTTGACAGCCTAGATAATTATCCTCTGGGATACTCTGGGTAAATTCTCCACGTGTCACTCTAAGCTGAAGTGGCAGGCCTTTCAGAAGGGCTTACTTTGAGACACCACTTACAGGATTCGATACTCCAGAGAGAAATGGCCTTCGCTACAGAAAAACTCTATTTTTTGATAAAACAAAGACTCAACAATCATTGAGGCTTTATAGTGTCTACCAACAGAAAAATGAGTTGGTTGCTGAGGTGCCTCATCCCTGAAACATGCCGAGCACGTCAGTACCTCTAACAGCCATCCTCACAGCTCCCATTTTGCAGAGAACAGCGACCGGCCCGAATTCCCAAAGGAGGACTGGCAGAATGGAGCAGTGAAGCCTCATCTGCACCGTTGCCACTGCTTTAGGTGATGGAAGTGGGTCCCCCAGGCTGCAGATAGGAGCAGACAGATCTACACCTGGCACGTCCAGTGTGAGGACAGCTCACCTTCTGCTTAAAAGCAGAAGTCTGAAAAATCAGACTCCTGCAGCACCTAAACAGTCAGTGCTTGGCTGCTCTTGAACTGCCTTTTTGTTCTTAGTGTTGTATATGAAGACTGTAAAAATAATTACAACACCAACAAAGTGCCATTTTGAGGAACAAGTGAAATTATAAACTAAGAAATTATTTCAGAACCGTGACCTGATTTCACGTTTACCCACCAGCTAACCACTGGATAGGATGAATGTTCAACTGTGGGGTTATTAAAATCCAGATTGCTGCTTACAGCGTGTCATTACTGCCAGTAACAACACAGCCCACACTGAAAGTTCTGCTAACCAGGGCTACAGGTACTGGCAGAACTACTTCTGCGCTGGAGCCTGGCGCATACGAACGAGGGCGGAAGCGTGGTACGTGTGTTAGGGTGGGGAAATGGAAGATTTTGAGGATCTCCTTCCCCAGCCTGTGCAATAAGCTCCTTCCTCAACTAGCTTTGGAAGGATTGAAGGGACCGAATGCCAGCCAGACAAAACCAGAGAAATTAAAATCCTCTCTTTTGGCACGAAAGTAGAAGGGAAGGAGTGGACAGGACATGGCTGGGACAGCCCCCAAAGGCCTCAGAGTGTCGGCACACACTTGCAGGGGCAGAGTGCACATCTCGTTCAGTAGATGGCTGCGTACAGATGCTCAAGTAGCAGAGAGGAAAAGCCAAAAGTCACGAGGAAAGGTGAGCTCAGGAGCCACTGCTTTCCCTGGTAGCAAAGCCTAGCCATAGCTAGAACTGCCCCACAGCTCTCCTCTCCCCCTCAGCCTGCAGGGCTGCCACACACCTTTCCAGGGTACACCAGCAAGTCTTGGTGTGCTCCAGGGCCCTTTTGTCATCTGCTACAGGTAAACATCAAGACAGCCTGAGCAGCTGGCTAGGCTCAGGAACGGGGCCAGCTCACAGCTCTGTAGCGACTGGTGTGAATAAATCCCAGTCTGCACACTGCAACTTTCCTCATACAGCAAAAAGAAGTTCCCCTTCTCCCCCATTTTACAGGACTTCACACAAATCTTCAGGAGGACGTCAAGAGCATCAGCTAACTTCAGAACCGTGCATTCACAGGGGTGGTAAGCTAGGGGAAACGCAAAATATCTGGAAGGGTTTTTACACTGCACTGAGCTGGAGGTGATGCAGACAAACCATTTGTTTTTCACAGGCATGAATAGTGTTGCTTAGCACGAACAGAGTGGGGACAAGGTGGCAGCTATTTAGGCCTTCTGTAACTTCCCCAGAAGAGTATTTAAAAAAATCTATGGGGAGGAGGGGGAAAGGCAGGGCATCCTTGTGAGTGAGAGGGCATTTCTGTTCCTGAAGAGCAGAAGAGGAGCTTGCAAAGACTAGAAGAGACCCATTACCTACAGTTCCACTCAGGGGACACAAATATTTGCTTCCCATACTACTTGATTTCCAGCCCTCACAGATTCTCAAGCTTTTGTCTCTCAGCCAAGCCAGCCCCAGCCTGCTCTCACCTTGCCATTCCAGGAAGCCTTGCCTCACTGCCAGATTTGCCCTAAGTTCACACCGTCATTTATTTGTCATCTCCCCCCTGCCCCCCCCCATTTTTCCTGATGAGTGAAATAAATGCTAAACTTTGCAAACACCTCCAGCTTCCCGTGAGCCTCACCCCTCCACCCACAGCTCCCATTCCTGCCGCCCCCCCAGCGCACACTCCTGTTCTGACAGGTTCTTGGTATTGCCTCCCCCTCCCTGCGGCCAGGTCTCTAGCTCGCTGTATTTCTTGGAACCGCAGCTGCGCAAAGACAGCGCGAGGACAGCGCCTGCCAGCACCCAAACCACAAGCTCCACAGCTGCACAGCTCCAACCAGCAGACAGCACGGGGTCAGGCAGCTTTCAGCGCCGAGACAGGCAGGAGGAAACGGCAGAGATTCTCACTGCACAGCGGTGGCTGCAGAGCTGCGTGGAGGTCCCGAGGCGAGGCAATCACGTGCCGCGGTCCAGCTTCAGCGAACGAGACATGCGATGTTTCTGTGGTTAGAAGTACGGGGCTAACAAAAGCAAGAGGATGGCAGGGAGGGGAAAAAGCAAGGATGGAGCTCACAAATTCACAGTGTTCCCTACCGGCACCCTTTTTTCCTGCCCTGCACGGTCTGAGGAAAGCAGGGAAGACAAGGTCCTGGGGTAGGAGCCTGGGCGGGGTGAGAGGCGCTGACCTGCAAGCTTAGCAGAGGGGACAAGGAAAGCAAGAGACCCATGAAAACCTGGGTAACCTTCTCTCTGCTCTCGCACGCTTCCTGGGAATGTTTTCCTTATTTGTGTGCTTTCCAGAAACTTCTGTTCTCAGAATTCAGGACTTTCCATAGAGCCTGATCTGATATTAACCAAATCACCCCTCCCCTCCTGTTTGTCCACTTGGCTGCCAACCAGCACATGACAAAACACCAGGAAGCCAAGCTGAAAACCTACCTCCATGGCAATGGCCACAGAAGATCGCTGCCACACACCCTCCCTCCGAAACCAGGCCACCAAGCCAGCCCAGGGATTCAGAGGCAAGCTTGTGGCCACAGCATGCATGGCCCGGGCTCTTCTGCCTGGCACTGCAGCAGTAAAAAGAAAACAGGGCACAAAGCCTGTCAAACTCTGCTGAGACAGGTACACGTATAGGAAGTGAGACACCGGAATAACTCGTGAAGAAGTCATTGATCCTGAAAGAAAAGGGGGCTTTAGGCGGAAGCGGTGGCAAACAGCTAAACGCACAGCTCATACTGAGGAAGGGGGGTGGCTTCTGCCACGCAACTTAAAAAGCTCCCGAGGTGCCAGGGCACAGGCCAAGCACTCCTCTGCCTGTTGGAGGAGAGGCTGGGACAGCACCCAGAAACGAGTTCACCGGAAGGCACCAGCCTTTGTGATCCATTTGTGCCAGCACCCAACAGAAGTGGCTGCAGCTGCCACGTCTAAACTCAGCCATGCCCCACAAGGGCATGGGGAGGGTCGGGGCGCTGCCAAACGCTGCTCGTCATGCCTCCACCACAAGCCTCTGTACCCAGGCGCAGCCCTGCAGAACTGGGATGTTTTCTTTCCCTGCAGCTAGTGGCGTTGACTGCCAACAGACACAGCACCTGGACAGATGCTGAGGCCCGGCTTGCCGTCCCTAGCTTTGAAATCCCATTTATGTGGGTGTCAGAGAGGGAAGGCAGGGGCTAGGGGGGAGCCAAGCGGACTTTTTTCCTTGTCCATGTGGGAAACCTCGAGTCCCAGCCATCCTGTTCCAGCCACTCCAGTTTGTTTTTTCCAGTTCTAGTCCTAGATCTTGCTCTAAGCACTGATGAGCTACTCAGCTGAAACCCTCGGGAACTGAGGCCCTTTTTCAATCAGAACAGGTGGATCAGAAAGCTGGAGCCTTTGTGGAGTTCAGGGCAACAAAGGCCTTAACAGCACACATCTGTGAGAACTGGCAGGTTCTCTTGGTAGACACCAAGCCTACCTAAGTTAACCTGAGGAACAGGTTTGTGTGTCAGTTAGAGGGGGAAAGAAAAAAAGCTGTTGCTTTTCCCCATGGATTTTAGCATCATATTTGCATTTCTCAGTCTGTTGTGGAACTCACTAGCCTAGAAGCAATACTCTGCACTGTCACAGCCTTTTTTCCTGCATCGGAACCCAGGAGAAACTACCGCCACAGTCCTTCTTGGCCAGGTAAGCCAGGAACAACTGTTTCTTTCTACACTTCCATTTGAACGAGAAGAAATCTGCCGTGGCAAAACATCCTGTCCTGATTTTAAAGAAGCCAGCAAGAGAGGTACCAGCTATGCTGCCTTAGGAGTTAATTACACCCTCTGTTAATGACATACACCTTTTCTTCTCTTGGCATTTACAGTGCTTCTTATACACTTGTCCATGAATACAATGAAACTTCTAACAAATTTCTGCTCTCTTTGCCACGTAATTAACCCTTGAGCTTGTCTTTGACGAGCTACAGCCTTTCACAACAAGGCAGATTTTTTTCAGTTGCCAATTCACCTTCTCTTTCTTCTCCTGCCCTCGTTTTCCATCTCTTTCTCAACCTGTCAGTAAGATAACTGGACATATTGTTTCATCAGCTATTCCTTTACTGCAGTTTAGGGAGGTTATTTAACCCTGTTACTTGTACTTGGCAGTCCCCTGGTCACACACGCGAGGATCACACCACCCTGCACTGAAAACGGATGCTTACGGTATGCCGCACCTCCCCACATCTTCCTCCATGCCCTTCTGCCAGACGAAGCCCCTCTGGCACAGGCTGCGTTATTTCTTTGTATACGAGCTGCTATGATGATAGCTCAAAGGGCAGCTCTGATTACGGTACAACAATAACAGGCTGCCTTTGTAATTCCCATTCCTCGGCCTCTGGGCCACAGTCCACTTTTTCAGAAAATATTGTTTTCCCTCAAACATACGGATAAAATATTACCTGTGGGCAAAATCTGCTCTCCAGGAGGCCACAAGAGAAATGCTACAACTTCAGCACGTTTGTTTATAGCGATGTTTTGATAGATGGCATTTCGTTTTTGATCCATTAAATAATGCTCTATTGCACTTCCGTTTAATGCACCTCATAGGAGTCTAATGATGTTTCAGGAAAGGACCCCAAATCATGGATGAGGGCACCATCATCCTTTTTGTTTCCCAAACCGGGAAGCCAGAGATACAGAGAGAAGTGGCTTTCCTGTGAAGAGAACACTGGTCAGAGGCAAAACCATGAAAACAAAAAACCCCCCAAACTCCCACCGACCTCCTGACTCCTGATCCCTGGCTGCACCCACAAGACCCTGCGACCTTTTGAACTTTCCAAAACAGAACCATATGTGGCACTGAAATTAGGGAAATGAAAGGTGGTTCTGCATCAGAGGCTTCCTTTAGCACTGATTAAACCAGCTGACGCGCAGGACTGGTGGAAGCCCCCCTTGGGGACGGCTGTATTTGCAGACACATGCCAGGAAGCAAAAATCCTCCCTTCTCCGTGTGCCTGACCTTCTTGAAAGGTTAATGGTTATGCTGAGCTAAAAGGCAGGTTCAAAAGAAAGGTTTCTCTGAGCAAACCTTTGTTTAAAGTGCTTCCACAGAACAGCCGGCACAAGGACTGCCATTCAGCTGATGGAGGCCGGTGAGCAGCGGAGGTTTCAGTGTGCTGAGCCCTTGGCACAGAAAGGAAATAATCTCCAGAAGCAACTTACAAGTTTAAAAATCACAGGTGGAAAAAGGAGTAAGACCTGACAAGACTAAAAGTTACAAGTGTTATGGAGAGCTTGAATGGTCACTGCACACGTTACACAGTTCAAAGCTCTTCCCTGTTAAAAGAGCAGGCAGCGTCTGAAACAAAGAAAGTACTTTTCCCATTTACAGTACAAAATTAGAAAGATTCACCGTCAAACAGTGTCATGGAGGCTACAGAGACAGACGGACTCAAAAGAGGATTAAACAAATTAATGGAGGACAGATCCATTAGTGATTATGAAGCAGAATGGCCCCAAATCCAGCTTTGGCTAAGAACAGCCCTTCACTGCTGTCTCTCGAAAGAAGGGGGGGTCCTTCTCTGCCTGTTTCTTTTTTTCCTTGTAATTGAGTTCCTACCATCTGCTACAACCCCCGGTAAGACCCAGTATATTCAATTACACAGAGCAGTATAATCGGACCCAGCAAGCCTTTGTCATGTTTTAATACGACCTTCCACGATCTCACAGGAGGCTGAAGCCACAGTCTGTTTTGCATGACCGGTAAGAAAAGTGCTCAGCATGGAACAGACTCGGCATTCCTGTCCCTAGGATGTCAAGCAGGCTAAACACACCTCCTCGCCCTGCAGAATGCTTTCCCCTTCCCTTAGCAGGGCAACGCGCTGTTCTCGCGGCAGTCACCACAACAAAACCAGGGTGGAAAAATCTGCGCAGCCTGAGCTCGTGCTGAGATCACAGCGGGTCATGGAGGTGTCACCAGGGGACTCCCGGGTGGCCTGCGGGGTGGCGGGGCTGTGACAAACCTCGCAAGCACAACGGGAGCTCTCCTCCCAGCAAATGAAGCACCACAGTGTTCAAGAACCTGACTCTACCCACGCAGTAGCGGCAGGGGATAAAAGGAGACTATTTCTGGTTCCACGGAATGAATAAGCTTTCATTTGCTTTAAAAACCAACACCTGAGAGAGGAGGGGATCAGGAGACACCAGAAGTCACCCCGTAACAAGTACAGGACAGGGAACCGACGGGAGCGCGGTGAGCCTGAGCCTGGAGTGCCCTCTAGGGGTAACCAAGCAGAGAAGCCGCATGCCCCAAACTACTCGGGAGAAATCCTGGACCAAAATAAACCTTTCCTTAATGAAGTCGTGGTGAGGATTGATTTAGCTGTTATTTACTTGGATTAAAAAAAAGGAATTATCTACCCACGGTTGGCTGAGTTCTCTTCTTTGTCCTATTTTTCTCTGATCCACAAGGCTGCTGTGACAGTAATTTGGCCTGAATTTTAGGTGACTGAACAGCGCTGAGACACGGATCCCTTGACGTTACAACAATAAGTGCAGAACCAAGAAAACTCACGAGATGGAGAGCAACCATAAACTTTGTCCTGAACACACACCCAGCAAAACCCTGGCTCCGGTGACTCCGGGTGCGTCACAGAAATTACCCCAAGAGTCCCCGCAGGGGTCACTGCTGGCCCTGGCAGACGGCACACGCTGTGCTCCACGCACCCCTACAAACCCCCAGCGCCTGCAGCAGCGAGCCCAAAGCTCTGCCCACAGAGGGCCAGGTAACTGGAGGAAGGCCTGGGGACAGCACAACAGCTCTCCTCCAAGGCTGCGCAGCGTTGTCATCCCGCCCTTCAACAGACCTGATAGTTCTGCACTCCGGGCTCCCCGTCCCATCCCCACCCCGATTCCCACGGACCAGAAGAACAGAGCCACATGTGCTGAGAAAGACATCCCCAGAGGGAGCAAATGGCAGAGGGCTCCGCTGCCAGAGAGAGCGAGCTAAACAGACTGCAGAGGGGCAAATTCCACACAGGGCAAAACGACAGCAGACAGCCCAGCTTCCCTCTGCTTGTGTCTCTTTGTCCAGAGGAACAATGGTGGTGGTTTGTGCCACACCGCGTGTGCCTTCAGAGCATTACCCACACGCCTTGCTCGTAGCAAGAGCCAGAACCCCTCTGTTGTAACCGCAGAATAAAAAATGCCTGATAAAGATGCCTCCTCATCCTTTCAGTCTTTGAATTGGCAGACAGGAGCATCTGTAGAAGCTACAGAAATATAACTAGAAGGCAAACGTTGCAGCTTTAGTGCAGCTGCTGGTGTACCTGCACTAGGAAAGTCAACGTAGGGAGCTGCATTTACTCAGCCAAGGACAAGACGTGCCACTGGCTTGTGTGTGCAGTCACAGGTAAGCAACTTGAACCTGAGATATCAGCGTTTCCTAAAGAACATGGATTATTTAGTTATTATTTGATGAAGAGTTTCAGCACTAGTGGCCCTAAGAATGCTGCAAGCAAATCTTAAATAGAAAGAAAGCAACAGAGGAAACTTACTTCATTATTTTGCAGAGGAGATGTTTCTATTACAGTTTTAAAGTCCAGGGAAATCTGGAAAAATTACTCTTACTAAACAAAGCACAAGCAAACCCCAACCCAAAGATCACGCAAAGCTCTGAGTCAGAGACGACCAGTGCAGGAGAGGGAAAGGCTCTGGACACCAGCTCAGTTCTGTGCACCTGGTTATGCGCAGTGCGTGGTTCCTGGCAGCACCTCGTGCCTACAGCAGCACCCCGCCAGGTGCTGCTGGATAGCTGCATCTTGTCCCCACGCTCCTCCTGTCCAAGAAAACTCCCCAACACCAGATCACAAGAACGCTCCCTGGTGGTGACAACGACTCATCCCAAGCCCCAGGGTTTACTGTGCTGTATTTTTTCCTAAATAGGATGAAGATCAGTGTAACAGCTTCACCACAGCCAGCTGCAGACATTACCTAATGCCGTTGAAGACATCACAGGTACGTCCCTAAAGCAACACACACCCATGAATTCTTCACCGTGCCTCCACGATGATTAAGTCCAGAAAAAAGCAAAAGTCTGCTCCTTCTACTCCTCTCCCTAGTATGATCATAAGCAGGCTTCATCAGCTGCATCCACATCTACTTTCAGATTAAACAATGCAGTGGAAAAAACAAACAAACAAAAAACTCTGCAGCTCTCTCTCAAACCTACAACAGAGCTTTCTATACCCCTCACCTCCAGCTCTGACAAATGCCAGTGACTGCTTGTGCCTTCCAGGTAAGTCTGGGAAATTGAGATCAGTATTTTTGGCATCAGCGCACAACACATCTCTCCACAGAGCAATTCACTGATGTTCGCAGGAAATGCAACAAAAGCTTCAGAAACTTGATGAACTGTGTCAGTAGAAAAGCGGCCCTAGGAGGAGGTTAGGTGGGATGTGTTTTTCATCAGTGTACGAAGAATGCAGCCAAGTCTGGGCTGCCGAGAAGGCATGAGCCGAAGCATCTGGTGCACTAGCGGCATATAAAATGTTCTTAACATTACCTAGAAGTCTGAATGTAACAGTTCTGTTGGAATAAGACTGTTCACCTGCACGGTGCTGCATCAGGGAATCATCCTGGCTGTGAACTTGTACAGTGAGTTTCCCTAACCCTCATTTTAGTTACATCTCTATCACCTGGGAAGTTTAAAACATCCCAGTGGAACCTAAGACCCTGCCCCACTTTTTACACCCCAGCTGACCCGTTGCTTTACACATACAATGGATGGGAGGATCTCCAGAGACTGCTGCCAACCCCAGCCACCTGTGCTTCCACAAAAAGGTCCTCGGACAGCATAAGAAGGACACAAGTAGCCAAAGCAAAAGCCCTACAGCGATGCAGGAACCCAAGCACATTTAGCCATTTGCTCAAAGGCCTGCTGGAATCCTAATGCAGAATGCCTTCTCTACTTCACAGGTCTCAAGACCAGGTGACTGTTTCCTGATGCGCTATAAAATCTCAAGGGAAGACAGGAGCAGGAACTGGCTGAGAGTGCAGCAGAAGAGAAGCCACCAGATGCAGGACGTGCAGCCATTCTGGCCTGGGCTCCCAGGCCTAGACCGCAGGGCTGCTTGTTCCAGCCCCTCCTAGCCCTCACCCCTTTCACCTCTGTTTTACTCTAGACAAGCTCTTCTTTCACCCGGCTTTTTTCCCATTCCTTCTCTCTTGCTACATGGCTAATTTCTTCCCGACCGAGCAGCCCTCCTCTGCTCCCCGTGAAAAAGGCCAAGGTGTGCTATACCTGCTAATTCCAGTGTCTTGCCTGCTGAGACGGTTTGCTGAGGCAGAACCACCCTGTCTGTCAAGTCAATGGGCAGCGCGGCTTCATTCCTGAGCTATCATCGTACGCTTCTGGCCTTTCATAATAAATGAGCTAAAAATGTGCCTTCGCGATAAGTATCACGACACATCAAATCAAGCCTTCCCACAAACACAAGGTTTGGGTTAAGCTGTTTACGCTGGACGTTTGCCCCCGGGTACGTTACGTGGTTTCAATCGCAGCGTGTTGCAGAACACTGCACTTCAGTTTGTGCCGGCAGAGCTGCTCCTACCAAAATCCCACATGTGGGCACCATTAGCCATGCTCACAGGCGTTAGTAACCCCGGCTTCCACGGTACACAACAAGCCTTTGTTTGAAGCCTGGCACTGTGTTGGGAGAATTAGAGCACAGCACCAGAGGAAGCCTTGGCAGCAGATGGTTTGACTTGCACAACATGCAAGTTCTCTTTGCTTTTCGTGCTCGTATTGCACTCAGGAATTAATGGGGAGCTAGAGGTTGGACACGCACTCTCCAATCAACTGGAGCAGAAATACCATCAGTAAGAACAACAATAACCATCTTGGGCTCCAACCAGCAAACGCGTTTGGAGCTAGGGCTCTGGGGAACGTCACCAGCACTGTGACCAAAGGCAGCCAGAGAGCTCACACCTCCTCTGGGCACAATGTGTCACTGCTACGATTCAGGGCCCAGCAGCCTCTCAGTGAGATGCTGCTGATCCCCCACGCCAAACCAAGACTCAGGTTCCAAGTAGTCTTCTACAGGCTGAGATAACCGGATTTCAGTGGTTTTGTCTGGAACCCACTCACAGATTTCAGTAACAACCAAAGAGCATAACAGAAGCACTGATTTTCTTTGCCTTTTACCTAACTAGAGGTGTCAGTTGAAGGTCCCTGTAGCCTGTATCATCTCTTTAGTGAGCTGCTCCTTTCTTCAAACTTCCGCTTCAAACTTTTTTCTGCTTCCCCAGAAAAAGCAGAGTGGGGTCCCCGTGTCTCCAAAGTCCACTCAGTCCTTGGCATCTGCTCTGACATTGTCAGTAGAGGACATTCTGTCTGAATGATCCCTTGCTGTTTTTAATTTAAGAATACAATAGTTCGGTTGGAAGGGACCTACATGGATCATCAAGTTCATGCGTGTGAGCACTGCAGGGCTAACCCGAAGTGAAAGCACATTACTGAGGGCATTATCCAAATGCCTCTTGAGCACTGACAGCCATGGGGCATCCAGCACCTCTCCAGGAAGCCTGTCCCAGTGTTTGGCCACCCTCACCATAAAGAAATGTTTCCTAACGTCCAATTGGAGCCTCCCCTGCTGCAGCTTTGTGCCGTTCCCACGCGTCCTGACATGGGGAAGAGACCAGCGCCTGCCTCTGCATTGCCCCTCCTCAGGGAGCTGCAGAGAGCCATGAGGTCACCTCAGCTTCCTTTTCCCCAAACCAGACAAGCCAAGCGTCCTCAGCCTCTCCTCGCAGGACATGCCCTCCAGCCCTTCTGCCAGCTTTTCTGACTCCTCTGGATGCTTTCATGTCCCTTAACATCCCTTTTAGATCACGGAGCCCAGAACCGTATGCAAGGCACCAACCTTTAGTACAGTGGGGGGCCCACAGTATGGAAACCATTCCTTCTCTCCTTTGACCACCTGGTAGTTCTGTGTTGAACGCACCCAACACAGCGTCCTTTTCACTGCACTGTCCCCTAAGCAAAAGGCTACCAGTACATTGCAACAGTCACCAAACAGCAGTCAAACGATGAGAGAAATGACAATGAGACTGACACAGCCTTAAGCTTCTGGGACTCCTAATTGGACAGACTGCAGAAATTACTCCATCTCCAAACGTTAAAGCGCACACACTATTCTCAAAAAACCCCCCCCCCCCCCAAACAAACAAACAAACAACAACAAAAGAACCAACAACTCCTGAGGAGTAGTAAACTAAGACTTTGTCACTAGGATGCTCATGAGCTGAAAGCTAACATCAGGGAATGTGTCACAATGTACTTCCTATGCTTTTCCCTAGCAGCAAGGACAGCGGGTGAAAAAGTTTTAATTTGATCATATACGGCTGTCCTTTGTGCTTTTACAACTGACACTCACATTTAACTCCAGCCCAGGTCAGAACTTACCATATGCCAGCCTACAAAAGGAAACTACAGCTCAACGGCCAGTGCTTGTCCACAAACCACCGGGGAGTCATCAGCCAAGCGGCAGGTGCCACTTCCTACCAGCCTGCACCATCTTAATCTGCACGTAGACAAGGAAGCTCTCTGGAGCCCAATATCTTTTTCCAGTAGTACCCTTCTACTTCCGCAGGATTTTGTTAACAGACTTTGGACAACTTTGAGATTCTTGACCTCATATCGAAGTACTAAGCCACCAGGATATAGTAGGAAAGTTCTTGAACTTGTAGGAGTCATTCCCATAGCAGAAATAAGGAAAGCAAGCCAAGTCCTTCCATCAATGGATGTAATCAAGGGATATGCTAGCTTGCAACATCTCTTGCTCTGAGCCAGAAGGCAAAAGTTCTAGGTCACGAGCTTAGGATGCCCCTGTTTTAGAAGCGATCTGACCTCTTTATCACAATGTAACCCCACCAAGCACATCTGTAGCAACAAGGTGCCCAGATTCAAGCCCCCCCTGTGCTCCCTACATTCATACCTCTGTCTCAGGCCGAGGAATAAACACTGGGGGTCTCATCTTCAGAGTCAGGTCCTGGAAGTCCCACTCACCAAGCACATACTGCACTGGCATTCTGCAGGAGGCAAAAGCAAACAAACACTTTACGACTAAGCTCTGTTAAACAGAAAAGTTCTCAGTACTGTGCTCACCTCATTAGTAACCCCTCTGAGAGGGGCCACCTAGACAACCCTGAGGCTCTCAACTGCAGGTACAACACGTACACGCCCTCTCTCTGAGGGAGCTGTAGGAGCTCCATGTCCACAGATCAGTTTGCCATCAAGCAGCAGACCTGGGGAACTACAGGCTAGTCAGCCTCACCTCGATGATGGGGAAGCTCATGGAGCAAGTGATCCTGGAGATCGTTTCCAAACACATTAAGGACAGCATTGATTTACAAAGGGAAAGTCACTCCTGGCCAGCTGGAGTCCTGTCTGTGTCCAGTGCTGGGCTCCCAGCAGAGGACAGACATGGATGCACGGAAACAAGTCCAGCAAAGAGCCATTAAGATGATTAAGGGATTGGAGCATCTGACATACAAGGAGAGGCTGAGAAAGCCATGGTTAAATTCTGTAAGCACAGAAGGGCTTAATGAAAACATACTGGCATCAGAGTCAGTACTGCCAGTTTCCTGCTCCTCTGTAACATCTCTTAAACCCTCTGTGCTCCCACACAGGGCAGACAGATGTCTCGCTACCTGTCAGCAACAGCAAATGCCTATCACTTGAGTTACCATGAGAAACTGATGCAGCACCAGCTGTAACATGACCTATCAGCTACTGATGGTCTTCAGCCTTCCCTCTGCTACCGCTCCTCTGGCTGCATTAAGCCTGAGGGAAACTCCCCAAAGGAACGACTGCAAGAGGATTCCCCTACCTTTCTAGTCGCCTGTGACACAGCCGCTGGATCTGCTCCTGCTGCACTGCTGTAAGCGGAGTACGGAGTTTTTCGGAGTTCAGGCTCTGAAACTGAAGACATCACTTTAAAACCAGCCCATTTGTGCAGCTTAGGCATTGTCTGCATTGATGCAATGGCATCTTCCAGGCAGACCCAGCACGCTGACAAGCACACGTGGCTGGGACTCTTGGAAACCCTGAACAACTAAGGAGAGCCTACCTGTATGTTTAAAAATAAACCCATACAACTGTTCTGCTACTTTTGGGGGTCAGAAGTACAGGCAAAATTAAGATTTATTCCACCAAAGAAGTCAGAGCACAGTGCTAGTGTATATGTAACCGGTCACATTTCATTCCCTACAAAGAAAGCATTTAAGAGATCCCAAGTACTTTATTGGCATTAATAAACTAACCCCGCACTGCCATCTGAAGGAGGAAAAAGTTGTTCCACCTCCTATTTGTGAGATAAAAAGAAGGGCAAGGGATTTGATTGAAATAACAAGGTAAGAACCCACAGAGACCTTAACCCTTTTCCATTACTTAACTGTTTTTGCTCCCAGGACAAATGACACGATGTATTCACTGGATTCCCGTGCCTCAGGGATCCCATTTGTCTCAAACACCTTTTGCCAGTAGCCGGTCACATCAATGGCAGTCACCAGCCCAGGTCTTGCACTGCAGCTCTGCCTCAAAGGTGACTGCTTGGGGCCAAGGACAGGACTTTGGCTCAGACCCACTGGCACGCACTGAGGCAAAAGACCCAAGAACCTCCTGAGCAGTGGCTGGGTGAGGGATCTCATTCTTGCAAAGTCAGCTCCTGACTTCCACCTGGGTTCCTCCTTTCTGTCTGCTGATCTAATCACTGATGAGACTCACAGGACACCTGGTGTTGCACAAGCCCCCATGGCTAAGCATCAGCTGGTCACAGTCAATGGATTCTTCTCAGGGCACAGTGGAAAGGGCAATCGCTTGCAGATTTGCTTGCCTAGAAAGAGGAAAGAAAAGTCTGGCCTGAAGCCCCAGGGTAGCAAGAAGTCACAGGTTCCCTTCTGACAGAATGCAGACCGCTTGCCCGACTCCCACCGACAGGTACAAAAGCAGCTACTCACGCCCTCAGAGAAGCAAGGGATTACCCCCACACACTCTCAGGTGGCAGCTGAACAGATCTGCTAAAAAATGGGTTCCAGTGGCAGATCTGCCCATCTCCACAGGCCAGAACTACAGGGAGATCAGTCTGTGCTCATGGCAAGGCAGCAGCAAGCGTGCCTACAACAAGCCACAGGCACGGCCTCCCTCAGCTCCATCCCCAGGACAGCTCACCCAGCTTCCCTGCACAAGGCCTCCAGTCTCTCCTAGCTCTTTTCTTCCTCTCCTGTTCAAAGCCCCCAAGTCCCAAGCTTCACACAGACTTAGAGCTCATGGGTTGTGTTTTTTCCACGTTGTTTCCATCCAAGGGGTGCTAACAGAACAAGGGAAGGAGAAAAGCTCATGAGGTGCAACCAGAGGGAAGAGAAACACTTGAAAGCCACGAAGGCAAACCCAGCCAAAGGGCAGTCAGCCTCTGAGAGAAAATAAGCATTGCCAGAGAGGAAAAAACACACACACACAAAAAGACAACCACTGAGCCACCAGGAGACCAAACTTTATAAAACAGCTGCTAACCACACTCGAAGCTGCCTTTTAATGGAGAACAGAGCAGCCAGCCCATCTTCCCGCTGCGACCCTAGGCACGAGGCCCCTCAGCGCCTCACAGCCCCGCGGGCTCCCCTCAGCTCCTGCTCCCGCCTCGGCGAGCCCACGGCGGCCCCAACTCCGCTTCCCCCGGCCGAGCACCTGCTCCCCTCGCACCGCCGGCAGCCCTCGGCTCCCCGGCCCCTGCCCTTTTCTTTGCGGGGCTCCGCCGCGGGACAGGCTGCGGCTCCCCCCCGCCGTTACCTCAGCGGCCCCTCAGAGGCGAGCGCGGCCTCGCAGGGGGCGGCCGCGGGGTAGAAGGGCCGCCTCAGCCGCCGCGCGCTTGATTGACGCAGCGCCGCCCAACCGCCAGCCGAGCCCTGAGGCCGCCGGCCAATCGCGTTGGGACCGGCAGCGGAGGGGCGGGGCTTACCGGCCGCGGCGCGGCCCCCCCTCACCTCCCGCGGGCAGCGCGGCCCCGGCCCGGCCCCAGCGGCGGCGCCCCGCGGGCAGCGCTCAGTAAGTGGCGGCCCCGCGGGGGTGGGACGGGAGCGGCCGGGCCGGGCCGTGAGGGGCGCTGCGAGCCGCGGCCGCCCGCCCGAGGTGGGGTAGGCGCCGCTCGGCGCCGGCCTCTCTCGAGCCCCGCTCACCCCGGGGACCCCGGCGCGCTCCGGGGCTGGGGGTGCCGGCAGCGCCCGGCGCGGCCACCTCACGGAGCGGCGGGGCGAGGCGGCGACCAGCGCCGCGTGTTCTCCTTCTGCAGGAGGTCGCGGCCGTGCGAGGAGCTGCGGTGGAGCCCCGGGAGCAGCCGTCGGAGACCTGGAGCCGTGCCCAGCCCGCAGGACGAGGCTCCGGCCTCGGGATGACAGCGGGGACAGGAAGGTGGTGCTGGGGCAGGGCACGCGGCCCCTTCGTAAGCCGCGGTCCCGGGCTGGCCCCTGCGGCGTGGGCCTGGAGGGGCTCGGGAGCAGGAGTGCGCTCGGCCGGCCCAGGGGCTGGGGATCTGCACTCTGCTGGGAACCTTCAGCCAGCACCACTTACAGAGCTGGGCTTGGGAACCCTTCAGCGCGGGCAGGATGCTGAGAGCACAAACAACCCCCATCCCCAGTTGACCAATTTTCTGCCAGCTGATTTTAACCTCGCTTGTTTCAGAGGAGCAATGCACAGCAGCACCATACCTGGCCCATACCTAAGGGGGCCTTTCCCAAAGGCTTAAAATCAGCTTCAACATCCAAGTGGTTTTCCGAAACTGACGCTGAATTGAGATGGAGGCTAATCCGTCATGCTTCCAAAATTCAGCAGCTCTTTGGGATCTAGAGCTGTGCTCTGAGCAGCCCTGAGGCCTGCTTCGCTGCTTTCACTTAGGTTCCTTTTCCAATTTTTGTTTCCTTGGTTGTGGCTCTTTATAAAACATCACGTACCGTCGTGGAGGGTTTCTCTGAATAGCAGAAATTGAGGGTTTCTCTCTGAGCAGCCGCGCTGTCTGCCCCATACCTGTGCAACAGTTCCCTCCCTTCCCCTGCTGGGCCATGGCTGCTGCTGTGGCACTCGGCTTTCCAGTTTGGCATCTCTGGGCCTGGGTGTCTGCCACCCCTGAGCTCTGCTGTAGTCAGTGGTGGAATCCAGGTGCTGCCTGGTTTGGTGGTCAGTGAAGGACGCTTTCCCATTCAGCCACAAGGCAGCCGTGTCTCAGTGTGATGGTAGGTGGCAGCAGGCCAGAACTGCTATCTCCTCTCACGTTTCTCTAGAAACTCACGGGAGTTTGACACGTTCCACAAGTCTCCCAGGCACTTCGAAATCTCCCGGCAGCTCCTGCTTCACGAAGTTGTTCACTGGGAACCGTGAGACAGGGTCTGCATGTGTGGTGAGAGGTCTGCGTGCTCAGGGAGATGCAGGACAAGCGCTGTGCTAGTCGAGATGGCCAGTCAGGCTGCTGACAGACCGCGGGGAGGCCTGGAGCTGTTTGCCTGCTGTGATTTCTCTGCTTCAGTTGTTAGTGACAGATGTTAATCATGCTGCTTAACGCAGTTACGGACAGCAGCGAGGCATCACAGTAATGGGAACTGCGCAATAACCTTGCCCAGAATAGAACAGTAGAGCTGAACAATGGCTCATTTCTCTTTGCAAGCACATCTTTTTCTATTCAGAGCTCATTAACCCCTGTGTCCTGGTTGCATTCCAGTTCAGAGATGTAACGTCTGCTAAAGAACAGAGAAATTATCGGAGGACTGCTACTGTAGTTCTTGGGATCCGCATTACTCTGCGCCAGAGGTAGCTGTGTTTTCACGGAAGCAATTGCTGAACTAATGCTATGTGCAGTGATTTTTATAAACAAAGTTGTGCAGATACTTCCCCTAGGATCATCCCATGGTGTTTTGCAACTCCTGATCACTTCCACAATAGAAGCATGAAAACAATTAAAGCCTTCCATGTTTTCAGCATGAATAGATCTGTCAAATTTCACAACTGCAATCCAAAATGGGACCCGTTTTAAAATTAATACCAATAATTAGCAGTGCATGACTAAGCCTGAGTGGGTGCCTTCATGGGGGACTTAGAAATACCATCTTTAGCAGCAGATGGGGGACCAGTGCAACCCGCTGCCTTAAGGAAGCTGCCTTCCAGAGCGCGTGGGCTGAGGGACAGTGGGTGGAGGGACAGGGCAGGGACTTGCCAGTCAGCAGTGGCTATCGCGACAGGGCAGTCCTGCTTCGGATTCAATAGAAAAACATGCCGAATTATGGATGCCTCAGAGCTGATTGCTGTTTTACTGGATTTGTTCTCACTGGTAAACTTAAGGGGATCTCTAACTTGCTGTAAATTGAAAGCAAGAGACAGAAGAGAAGCAGGAAGATGCTGTTTTTCTGGTATGGATGGAGGCCACCTGGCTCAGCCTGGAGCAGACAAAGGCAGGGGCTCAGAGGCTGGCCCCACACAGGTCTGCCAAGTGCCTGCAAGGAGCTGAGCTGAAGTAGTGAGGGGAGAGCATATCACTGACTTCAGCTGAATCAGGCAGGGCTTTGGAGGCTCTTTCAGGGGAAAAATGGTTTGTTTATTGATTTTTTTTTTTCCTTATTTTGAGCGGGCATCTCTGAGCTGCTCTCAAAAATTGTGCTAGTTAATTGGGAGGCTTTGGGAAAGGTGCCTGTCTCTATCTGCACTATGTGTCTGCTCTCTTCCTTTCCAAGGCAGAAACCAGTGTGGTTCCATGAAGAGAAGCCATCAGCGATGATGCTACCGGATAGGTCTCACATGAGGGTCCTTGAAATGAGGGGCAGCTCTCCACCACTGTAGCTGGAACCCGTCTCTTGAGTGGCTGGAGACAACAGCTTGGTAAAAGAAGCTACCAGGAGCTGGCAGGATGAGTTACAGCTCACCCTCTGTACATGACTTGTATCACAGCACCACCACGACGGCCAAGCCAGGCCCGGGAACAACTCTGGATGTGACTGTACCAGAAACAGCTACCGTAAGCCCTGAGACTACTAGTTTCAACAGCACCAAAATCCCAGATGTGGCCAGCAGTGGACCTGGCATGAGCACCATGCTGCTGTCCTTTGGGATCATTACTGTGATTGGGTTGGCTGTAGCTATGGTAAGAGACCCTGCTAAATATTTCTCTGTCTGTCGAGGCTGGGGGGTATCAAAGGGGCTCTAGGACTGATTTGGGTTGAATAACTTCTGTGTTATATTAAAGGCTCACCCAGAACTGGTGGGAACTGATAGTTCCCAAGAGCCTTTTTTTTTAAGGCCTTTATCCAGTGCTCCAATACTTCTGCAGTCTCCCTGGGGTCTAGTCCGAGCCGGCTGCTCAGCAGGCCCAGAGGAATCCATATATAGCATCGGTATTTATTTTTAATAGCAAGAGGAAGTTCAATTAAAAGAACACAAAGCAGCAGCAGACTGACAAACAAGTCAGTCTCTTCTGACTTGTTAACTGGAACAGCTGCATTGATTTAAACCTTGTCAACACCAGGGGCCCGCAAGAAAGTTCATCCAACTTAACTTTTAAAGCAGACTGTTGAACCGTGTTAATCTCCTCTGTGGACATGGCTTTATGAATTAAGGCAGCCTAAATTCATTTTAACTTGACTCATTCTAGACTGCGTTTCTGAGGTTCTGTTGCTGGGTATCAGCAGAGTCCTCCAGGACTTGCTGCATGTAACTGATGTTGCTGTTAATGCTTTAGGTAGAAACTTTCAGAAACTAGTTCTGGGCCTGACAGAGACAATACAAGTGCTGCAGTTTTCTTTCAATATATAACCAGATCGTTTACCTGCCAACAGAGAACGAAGGTAGCAGCAAGCTCCCATTCCTCGTATGAGGAAGAGCTTCGCTAATGCAACCAGCAGAGGAGCCTATGGAAAGGGACTACTGCAAAATTTCATTGTGGGCCCAAGGAGGAGTTTCTCCAAAAGCCCCTAAAGAGAACCTGGAAAAATTATCCTGGAAACGGTCATAAGTTCCCGAGAGCAACAGCCAGCGTTCGTAGTTCTCAGAACAAGGCTCTGGAGGCCAAAAGCCTCGCTTTCCTCCCAGCCCAGCCACTCTTACTGGCTGACATGAGGCAAGTCACTGAGCATGCCCTCTTTGCTTCTTCCCTTTGTACTGGGGAGGGGGTAATGATGCTTCTATGCTGTAGGACTCTGCAGATGAAAACCACAAATGGAAGGTTCTTCATTCACTCTTAAATTGTAATGTATGGCCTGCAACCACCAGGAATGTGCTAAGCTACACTTAATACACACCTAATACTCTGACTACTACTAACACACCTAATAAAAGGCCACTCAAGCACTGTCAGACTGGATGTGCTATCCAGCTTACAATGATGTATATGAAATGTCCGTTTCAGTTGTCACTTCTCCCTTCCCTCTGCTTTGGTGCGCAGTGACATCGGACTTGCTACACCTCCTTTCTGTGTGCCCTGTACCGAAATTTTCTCACCCCAGCTGATCTCCATCCTACTGGAACTGTTGTAATGATGGTTTTCTTTCTCCTTCAGGTTCTGTATATCAGGAAGAGGAAGAGGTGAGTAACATCTCTTGGTAGCTGAAGGAAACTCAGTGTTTCAAAATCCAGGTAGAGCTGGGAAGTAGAGCAGGAGATGGGGAGAGTGTAAGGAACAGCTGTCTGAGAGCAAGCACACAGGCAGCCAGCTGCATGTGAACGAAGCGGGAGGAGGGACTGCACTCTGCCTCCTAACCAGAGCTTCCAAGGCTCCTTTGCAGCTTTGGGAAGGACAACATTGTTGAGCAGGAGGAGGTTGGGGATCCTGTAAGCTCTTCATGCTTCATCTGTGAAATGCACTAAAAAAGAGGAAAGGATCAGGAGTGTATCAAGAAGCTGGAAACTCTGATGTGAGAGGCATGGGTCTCACATTTCAACTGTTCCCAGATCTCTGGGCTTCCCAACAGCCCAAGCCGATGACAGTGGCCTTGCAAGTGCCTCGTTAGCTGCAGTCACAGCAATGCCAGCAGCATAGTGCAGAGATGCAGCTTTCTAGCCTGAGACTTAGTGTCTTAATTTCCTTGTTAAGCTCCCATCTGAAAGTGGAGAAGACAGCAGCATGCAGGGAGACTCACTTCTTGATTTTTCCATCTCTGACAGCAGAAGCAGTGAAGATCTGTTAGCTGCGGTGTTCCCTGTCTGATTCCTTGTGGCAGGGCCACAGACCTTCTAGAAGTGCTGCTGCCCACTAATGAAATTTCCAAGCCTACCTGAGCAGTCCAGGTCTGGGTACTGCCACAAGAGAAGCTAATGCTTGGCCTGTGAACAGCGCTGCTGGAGATAATGGCTGTGTTGGCAAACCTGTACAGAGGCAGGGAGGGAATGTGTCATCCCAACACTTGCCAAAATAGATATTTGTGGTGACACTGCCAGTAAGAGCTTGGGTGTTTCATTTCCCCAACCCCCAAAACTCAGCTACAGCCTAAGTGTTTTCCCAGGAGCATGGCCACCCATCCATCCTCCATCACTGACCTGCCTGCTATTTAGGGAGACCCTCTGCGGTAATGCTTTATAGCTCTGCCACTTGAAGCAATGATACAAGAGTAAGAACAACCTGTCCACATGCATCAGCCTCCCACGAGTCTCTCTTTCCTATTTTCTATTTATTATATTTCTATTATTTTCTATTTATTATTATATACTTCCAGTCAAGTATATAGTTAGACAAGTATAGCTGAAGTACTGCTCTTAGGTCACTGGAGCTAAAAGCAGACTTGTGCTGGCGGGCATACTGTGACGTGGCAGGACTGGCTGTCATGGCAGGGGTGCAGGGAGAGGAGTTGCAAAATGCCTAGTCAGTATATTCCACCCTCTTGTTTTTCTCATGAAATAAATCTTGTTCTCAGCTTTATTAGGTCTGCAGATACTTAAAATCCCCGTTTGATTCCTCTGTGCGTAATGCCTGCCAACATAGATTAGTGAAGGCAATTAATCCCTGGAGCTGCACTCTGGGCATCTTCCAGTTGTGTGTAGTAGGTTCTTATCCTCCTCCCCACAGGACAGGGTTGTGACCATTATCCAGAAAGCAGCAACAAGAGCTGAATCCTCACGCAGAATGAGAAACACGATGCAGAAGGCTTTATCTGTGGAGTAGGGAAGGCAGCCTGAGCGTCTGTCCTTCTGTCTTTTGATTTTTTTTTTTTAACCAACTCTTTGCCTTCCCTCCTGCGGCAGGTTGGAGAAGCTACGGCACCAGCTCATGCCAATGTACAACTTTGATCCCACCGAAGAGCAGGATGAACTGGAGCAGGAGCTGCTTGAACATGGGCGAGATGCAGCATCTTCCCAGGCATCCCAGAGCAAGGTAGGCAGCAGCGGCCAGCCAGTCTGTTATCACAGCCACTGGCACCTGCACTGCTTTTGTTACAGGGCTAAGGAGTTTTTGTAGGGTTGTACTGTAAGGAAACCATATGAGACTCCGTGAGAGCTTTTCCCATCTCAGCCAGCCCTGGAAACAGGCACCTTGAGCATTTTGGAGTGCTTAGGATGATTTGAAGAGTAAGGCAACTAGGACAAAGAGCCTGGGGAGGGTAAGTGCTGTCACTACTCAGCTACGGGAGAGAACAGGGCAATTTCAGCAATTAAGGGTGACTTTATTACAGGTTACTACCTAGGGCACCACAGGGGAACAGTAGGATCAATGCCATTTTCTGGGAGAAGGGGCTTCAGTGCTCACAAGGTGCTGAGGCTCCCTTGTCCTGTCCCTGAAAACATTTCCACCCAGTTTTAAGGTATCTCTGTTTTGCCTAAAGCTATGAGTGTGAAACAAGGTCTTGTGAAGGGAGAGCCTGTAGTTGTGAACACTGAACTGTGTTGCAAGCCCTGAGGAAGGCAGGCAGAAAGCCTGTGCATTGCTGTGGCTTGGCACATCTGATCTTGTCAGCACCTCCAGGCCAACCTGGCTGGGCACAGAGCAGGCATGGCTCAAAAAGAGAAAAGGGAGGAGAGTTCTCTCTTTGAATTTGGGGAAAAGGGAGCAAGGCTTTGCTTTGACCACTTCTGAGTGTTCAAAGGCATGGAGTGTACTGAGAAATGGTAAGGTCGTCAGAGACCACTGGCTTCCTACATCTGTGAGTTAGGAGAGAGCTTGATGCCAGTTGTTCTTGGCTAATGGTCCAGATGGGTCTTTGTGAAGAGGCTGTCTCCTTTGCCATTGTACCAAGAGCAGGGAGAAATAGGGAAGAAGGGCTTCTCACCATTGCAGCCAGTTTCATAGCGTTCTTTGTTTCCTTTGTCACCACTATTGCACACAAAAAGCCTTTCTGTAATACAGAGCCAGCAAGGATGGTTGGAACAGGTACGTCTCTTAGCCAGTGATGCAACCTGCCCTTAGAGTAGACACCTCTCCTTTCTTGAATTCCTCTCCAGCTGTTCCATATTGCCCTTGCTTTTCCAGTTCTAGGAGCATGAATTCTCCCAAACATGTCTCAGTTTCCACACACTTGATACCTTCAGATAACCTGTAGCAAGCTTGGTGTGGGCAGAAAGGATGAAAGAAGAAAATAAATACAACTGCAATTATAAAATATTTACCTTGAAGGATGCTTCCCAGCCTGACAAAGAGCACACAGCAGATGTGTTGGAATATGGATGATAATCAGCATATTCTATACACTGGTTTGGGAAAGTACAGAGATAATGCTGTATAAAAGCAAAGGATCTTGTTCTCTGAGCAGCACATACATCAGAGCCCTCTGTCAGTGCACACAGAGTACTTCCCTTCAGGTAATAAAGAGGGGAAATGACAAGGCCAGAGTTAAACTTAGCACAGTAAAAGTGCATCCTTTCTATACAGTGACTGGCCAGCAGGATACCTTAGATCCCTCCAGAGCTTGCTAATGCACCGACATCTCTGCTTGGAAAGTACGCGAGTTTAAAGATTTTTTGGAACCTGAGAGGGAGTCTAAACCAGCAGCCAAAGATCAGTTTGTGGCATGTTTCCAGGCCTTCTTGAGGTTTCAAGTCTTTTTATGCTGCCTTGAGTATATAAAACAGTGAGTTACACATGGCAAATCTGTGGAGTCCTGGGTAATCCAATGATGTGGGGATTTTAAATTGGCATGGTTGTGCTGACTTGCTCTGTGGCTTGTTGTATTTTTCTGTTGCAGCCTTGGTAGTATCATGTTAGTCTATCAGCCCCACCTTGAGTAGAATAGAACAGAATAGAATAGTTCACTTGGAAGAGACCTACAAAGATCATCAAGTCCAATTTCCTGAGTGCTTCTGATCTAACCAAAAATTAAAGCACATTACTGAGGGCATTATCCAAATGCCTCTTGAGCACTGACAGCCATGGGGCATCCAGCACCTCTCCAGGAAGCCTGTCCCAGTGTTTGGCCACCCTCACCATAAAGAAATGTTTCCTAACGTCCAATTGGAGCCTCCCTTGCTGCAGCTTTGTGCCATTCCCATGTGTCCTGACATCTGTTACTGGGGAGAAGAGACCGGCGCCTGCCTCTGCACTGCCCCTCCTCAGGGAGCTGCAGAGAGCCATGAGGTCGCCTCAGCCTCCTTTTCCCCAGACCAGACAAGCCAAGTGTTCTCACAGGACATGCCTTCCAGCCCTTCTACCAGCTTTGCTGCCCTTAGTAAGAGGCTGAATGTAGTTATGATACTGTGCAGTCTGCGCCCAGGGTCAGGCACACGAGAAAAAACAGACTTGCTGGGTCTCATCTTTCACTGCTTCAATGCAGATTCTTCTGACGAATCAAGGAGCCCTCCAAAGACCCAGCCGTCTTGTGTTCACAGACGTTGCCAATGCCATCAATGCATGAACAATACCTGCCCCTGCTCTGGGATTGTGCCGAGACTGGGGAGGATGGAGCCAACAAACCACTGACTTCTCACGAGCATGGCTGAGTCTCGGAGCCCAGCTGGTCACTCTGCTGGTGTGTGATACAGATGGGCACGAGCACTGGGAACAGTTGTCACTTTGGGAAGGAAACCCTTTGTGATGGCAGTAGCAGTTTTTGGTGTGTCCGTTACTACTAAAGGGTTCTGAGCTGCCATGCTCTGGGTTCCGGGCTGGTGCTGACAGACACCATCCACCAGGCCGCATGCTTAGGAACAGTGCCCACTTTGTTGTAGCGTAACTTATCGGAGCACACATGTGAGCGCTCTGGGTCAGGGAGAGAGGAGAGGTGCATGTTTCACACAGCTTCCCTCTTGGCTTTGTGCCACCAGATCCCCAGGAAAGTGAAGAATGAGCCTCCCTGTGCAGCTTTGGCAGATCCTGGAGGGCTGACCAGTGGCAAAGCCTCTTTGAGCTGGGAAAGCTGACTCTCCTAGCTGAGCGGTAATCTGGGGCACACAAGGGAAAACACACACCATGGGCTTACCCTGTTGTGGCATGTGTGATGCTGGTAAAGTGTGAGCCTGGCCTGATGTTGCAGCATGGGGAATTCGCTAGCTCTAAAAAGTGAAATGGTGAACATTTGGCTGATAACTTCTTAAGTGAGGAGATGATCTGTGAATATCCCACATCAGTGCTGCCATATGTAGAGAAGGGATTTCACACAGCTGGAGGCAGGGGTTGTCACATCTAGCTACACAACTCGCTGCCACTGACCTGGGAACGCCAGCGCCTGAGCCAGAGAGAGGAGCTGAGCACTGAAGAGAACCGGGGCTCTGATACCATGTATCCCCCCGGCTTCAGCTCAGAGAAGTTTTTACAGTGCAGAGAGAAGATTAAACCTTGATTTTTTTTTGTTTGAATGAGGATTAACAGGTATTGGCTCCACATTACAACAGGTGTGCCTAGAGGTGGCTGAACATCTGGTTGCTTCCTTACCTGCTAGGACCTGCAGTCAGTCTTCTCCCTGCTGAAGGAAACAGAGTTTTGTGTTAGCCTTTGCTCGTGTTACCTGCTAGTACAGAAGGTGGGTCTGGGCAGGTAAGCCAGCAGTTCCCCTGTAACCCTGAAGCACCCCGCTGCCTGCACGTCCTTCAGGGCTGCAGGAGAGAGGGTTTGAAGGGGTCTCTGGCCACCTTGGCATGCTGCAGTGCAGCATGAGGGCTGTCCTCCTCAGAGCCTCTGGTGGCCACCAGCCTAGAGTGCTGCTGGCCAGCACAGTGGCCAGGGGCTGGCAGCGGGATCCAGGCTGGGCTCTCACACTGCAAACAAAGAGCGTGGCAGAAAGGACAAGAGGAGGGTCCAGTACAACCACAGCACCAGGCAGGTGCCCCATCCTCCCTGCCCCGTTCCTCAGTCACGAAACTGCAGGGAAAATCAAAAGAAGGGATGTGCGTCTGCCCACCCCGTTCGGACATCGTGATCTGGGGGAAGGGGTGCTCCTTTTTGCTAACCTGCTGCCAGAGATTGACCCTCACTCCTGGTTGGGTGGTGGCTTTAGATCCCTGGAGGTGAACGCACAAATCAAACTGTCAGTCCCCGGCCATGTACTACTTGCCTACTGATTTTTCTGCAGCATATGCAATTCTCAGATCCTATTCCATCCACAGCACCAGTTGAAAGGGAATCAGGGCCAGCCAAATTTTGAATGCAGATCTGAAGGTGAGCTTTATGCAAAAAGCTATTTCATTAAGTGGCAATTCAGGTATCACATGCTTTGCTGCAAGTTTGGGCCTGCTAGCTAGTTTTTGTTCTCCCAGATCTTGTTTTTTTTTGTTGTTTTTTTTTTTTTTGCTTCCCACCGTGATTTTCCTTTGCTATTCACAGATGCAAACACTTTGCCGTGCACATGCCACTGACCCCTGCTGCAGTGAACAGTTTTTCACCTGCTCTACCTTCTTCACTACACAGCTTCCCTCGTGGCATTTTTGCAGGACTGAGTTGCTTTATTTTTTCAGTATTCCTCTTCCTTTATTAGAACCAGAGAGTTCTGGAAGTGTAGTAAGGCTAGGAGTGTCAGCACGTGTAGAAAATGGCCCATCCTTTATGACTGGTAGATATGGCAGGAGGCATTCCCAGCTTGCCAACATTTGCGCTCCAGGGAGACTGCTGGAAGGGCGTGTGGGTACCAATACTTGGTGTAATCTGGTGTAGGTACTTAGAATTTGGAGGCCACCATCTGTGGGTCTTCCCAGAGGTTATGACCAGCTAAAAAAAAGCAACCCTCACCCCACCCCTGCCTCAACTTACCATTTCTTTATCTCCTCCGAGTGCTCCTGAGGACAGCCAGCCACAGAGATGTCAGATTTTCCCCTTCAGCAGCTGGCACATCATTGCCCGCCACGCTCCTGTGCTTTGCAGCAGGATGGGGACATAAGCAGTGGCAATGGTGCATGCCCTAACCTGCAAGCGTTCAACCCCTAGAACTCATAGGACTGGAACTTTGTTGTTGTCGTCATTTTACACTCTATAAAAGGCAACCATAAGCTGGCTGTTGCCTCAGACCACTCCATGTACTGCACAGGCAGCTGCTGAGCAGTGCATCTGCCAGCTCGATTACAAAAACAGGCACCTTGTTCCACATTAATGCTGAGATATCTCATATAACAAACATACCTGCTGAGGAATTCTCTTTAACCATTCTTCCTGCAACAGTAGGCTTTGTCCTGTGATGACTACCCTTAGATTAAAGAAGTACAGAAGATAAGACTAAAAGAATATTACGGGTATTTGCTGGGCTTGTACTGGAGTATTCTTTTAGTTCAATAGCGCCTTCACTCACAGTTCTTGGACATAAATGTACAACTTAGCAGAAGCATTATGATGTAATTTAATTCAAGTGTTTCTGTGTCTGAAGCATTTAAATATAATTAAAGTATTTACATGAAATGTTGTGTGATTTTCTTTTTTCCCTACTATTTACATTTTCCAGGGAAAACTGGAGTATACCCTTGGTACCTGTTGGTAACGTTGTACACAGTGAATTCCCCTAATCTTTCCAAGTCTGAAGTAAGCATCAAAAACTTCAAACGACAAGCTCTGCAGAGTTAAAGGCTTTGTATTCCTCTGTGTGGAAACTCAGACCCCTATGGGAAGGCTTAGTGGAGAAATCAGGAAGGCAGGCGCTTCCAGCCTAGCACATCCCAGGCACTCAGAGCGCAGAAAGACAAATTCCAACTAGTCTCTTGGCCATATTGTCCTTAAAGCAGCTGAATTCTGAGACAAACTCTGGATTTATTGGGTTACCTGCAGTTCTGTCCAGGACAGCTTCACCCACATTGGGTGAACATTGTGGGCAGCACCATGGTGATATATTTTTTGTGTGATTCAGAGAACAAATTTGCTTTCTACCTCACCTTTTGGCCCACAAACCCATGACTTGGGACTGGTTAGGAAAGCTGTCAGATGAACTGAAGAAGCTGCACAGAGGAACAGAATTAATTGTACGAAAACCTGTGGCATATACACTATGTGGCATAGCATATATGCCACATGTGTATGGACTTTGCTGTGGAGACTTCTAGGTATGGACATGAAGCAGAATTAGCCTATATTGTACTGTAAGATACACAAGAGGCTAGAATTAGGTACCAACACTTGGTTTCTTTTTGTCATGATCCCTCACGCTCATTATTCCTTGTTTTCACATAGGTCTGCAGGTGCTGCTGAGCAACCAAATTGTGTTTTAGAATGTCCAAAACTTTTTTTTTTTTTAACTCCAGTAAAGAAAGAGAAACATGTTTGCCTAGAGATGTGGGTGAGCTGAGGTTGTTGCACATGGAGGAGGCAAAGCAAAACCTGAGGTGCTGTGTTTTATACCTTTATTAAAAACAAACTCTGAGGCTAATTTCAAATTGTGAAAACTCTTCATGCCTACACCAAAATGAGAACCATTTATGAGAATCTTCCAAACTTTGCTAGAAAACACACCTTTGTCATCTCCACTGTTCTGATCCCACTGCAGTGACCTGTTTTTGACACAGACCCACTGTCTGAGCTTAGAAACATTTGAACTACATTTGTTTAGAGGTAGGATTTGGCTACACAAAAAAGGTAACTAACTATGGGGAATTAAGTATTTATCTTTCAAATAAGAAAAAACTAGCATGAGAGCCAGCCTAGCTCTCTGAAGACAACTGGAATTTTGCCTGCTTTTAATAGACATTGACTTTCACTCCAAGTCTCTGCAGAAAAGTGAAAGCTGAAGTTATGGACTGGGATTTCAACTACATGGGGAGTGGCTCCTAACAGTGTAGAATTCTAGTTGTTCCTAAGCAGTTAATTTTTTTTTTAGAAAAATGTTTTCTGCTGTTGTTTCCCAATAGAATATTAAGAGGTAGCAAAGACTAGTTTTGTTTTTCCCCTAAGAGGAGTACTTTGAGTGCATATCCAAGAAGAACACTGCTGACCTAAATCAAATGGATTTGCTATTTAACTGAGGCAGTTTCCATCCCTACTGCATGTTACCAGCTGAGAAAGGACTGATTAGTGTCATAAGAAAAGCTCAAGTCTCTTACAGATGCCATGCCTAATCCATTTAGGAGAAGCTGAAATTTCAGTTTCACGTGGTAACAGCTATTACTCTCAGGTAATTGGGCTCAATTAAATACACAGTACAGTCTTGAAGGAAAATGTTAAATTTGCCAATCCACTCGCAAATCAGGTATAGAAGTTGGTGAAATATCTTCATGTATCTCTGGGGCGCCCTTTGAATGCAGATGTGAACTGCAGATGAAATTTTGCGTCTAAAAAATGCAGAGGAAATTTTGCGTCTTGCCCTAACCTGAACCTGGAGGAACACCAGTTGGATCTTCTCATGTAGCTATTGATAGTTGCAGACTTGAATGCATGGTGTCCCACCTGGATTTATCCATGCAGCAGAAGGTCAGACTTGCCACATAAAGCAGCATGCCTCATTCTACAGCATAAGGTTTAGGTCAGACCCTGTGATCCAATCCATTTAATCCTTCATTTCTCCGATACATGGTAGAGGAGGCAAGAAATGTTACCGTGATGCAGTTTTTCTGCCGAGACCACCAAAGTCCATATACAAGAAACTACTGTTAGGGCAAACCTGACAACACAGAATTAACAGAATCAGAACCCTGGTCACTACTAAGCGGCAGACTGGACAAAGTGATCTAGAGGAGAAAAACGGTTTTTCTATTTTCTTTCTCCAGTCAGTCCTTCCTCTTAATCCTGCAGACATTTTCTTGTGTTAAATACATACCTGCTAAGGAAACAGACCTCTGATGAAGGGATAATAAATGAGCTCAATATATACTGACATTTCATGGGTTTCTGCTATGCACTGCCATAAATTTAAAGCCAATTATGTTCTGTTTAAATATTTAACACTGTAAAGCTAGCCAATTTTACATCTTGTCAAAGATAATTGAAATACCCACTTTGTCCCTTTAATAGGCAGGCAGAGCATCCACCAGATGGAAAATAACCACAGGATTTCATTGTTTGCACGTGGGTAATGGAAATATCCTCATTCCTCAGAATTTAGCAAGATCAGTTCCGACACTGAAAGCAGAGTTGACGTACAGTGTGCTGCTCTCAGTCCCTGTCCCAGAGCAACAGGATACTGCTGTCTCCCAAAACTAAACTATCTGCAAGCTTTTATTTGCATAGCTGCAACACTAGAGGACCCCACAAACGCACATTATGGATGAAGGTACAACAGTGATTTAAATTGAATCCTGCAGCTCTGAAGGAAGCAACCTTTGGTTGCTTTGGTTCTTTAGAGGCACTCCTTGGAAGTGATGAAATCCAGTGGTTGTGACTAAGCTTGTAAAGATTGTTCACTCGAAGTTGCTATCAAATTCATGGGGAGTGCCATCAGGCCAAAAGCTAGTTAATGGAAGACGGCCTGAGCTGATAGCTCTAGGATAAAAATTTCACAGTCAGTCCTCAAGATGCCAGGGTGTGAGCTCTCCTCTAAAGCATCCAAATTACTGACCGCTGGAGCAACAACATTACGTAAGCTGGAAATGCCATGAAGGTTTTTTTCTTTCCGATACAGGGAGGGAAGGACTCAAAGTGTCTTCCAGATACAATTCCTGTGAGCAAATGAGCAAAATTTAACTCCTGGGACCACTCCATCATCTACCAGAGGTGGTATGACATAAATTCAGAATTTATCTATGTAAATAGATTTCCTTTCCTCTATCTGTATTACTGAGTCAACACTGTGTCTTTCTATTGAACTATTGCTATCTGTGGCAGCACGAGGCACAGTGTTATCGAAGTGTCATTACAAAAGATAATATCCTTACCAAAAAGTCTACTACAAACTGTGAAAGGCATCTCCCTGAGAAAGCATTTTTCTTTTTGTCCCTTAAGTCCCTCCTTGGATGGCTGGGGTAAGCCTGCAGACAGCAGGAGAGAAAGATTGGGCAAAATTATCACAAAAGAAGAATTCAAAATATAACAATAAGGATGCTATTTGCTTTCCAGTCCTCTGGCTTCAGCAAGACATGAGCAGGTGGCATACTACTGAGCTGTGGCAGGGATGTTACTCAGAGACTTCCTAAGACCAGTAGTTTTGCTGGGCCTGGAACCGTCTTTTCCAGTGATGCCTAAAGGGAGAGATCATGGGAGACAGAGTTAGAGCTCTGCGTCCAGGAGCCTTGCTGCCCAAATGCCCTGTTACAGAGTCAGTGCAAGGTTAAAAGAAGGCATAGGTCCATTCCCAGACACTCAAAGATCTTCACAGCAACATTCCTGTTGTTCTTGTACCGGCTTCCAGACTAAAGCCAACATGAACGGCTTCCCCTGGCAGCATGCCTCAGAATGAGGCTATTGAGGGCCCAGAAGTTATAGTCTGTGTGGATTTTTCTGGCTTCTACTAATGCAAACATACATGGGAAAATCAGCTGGATCCCCAGCTACAAAGGCCATGGGAAAAATATACAGGTAGCTTTCAAGAAGCTCTCCTCTCTTCTCCGCACCATGGCGGGCTTGCAAGTCTGGCACATTTCTCCTTCAGTTCTTGCTGGTTCTTTATTCCCCCCAAACAGGACTGACAGAAAAGCAAGGAATCAGTCACTGTCTGTTTCAGCAGTTTTCTTAATGTTGCAGACATGAAGTCCAATGCAGACGCCTTTCCTACTCAGAGCTGTAGAGGATACAGCCTGCAGCATGAGCAAGCACATGCATCCTCCTATGCCCTCCCACTAGCACAGCATCTCAAAAATCCTCACCTGAAAGGAAGAAGCAAACTAATCAACCCCACAGTAATCAAAAGCTCTGGCTGTGCCCATAGCAGAAGATCATTATGTGACTGCAGACTCCTGCTAACAAATCTCAGAGCAGTAGCCTCCTAAATGAGTAGCACAAAACCCATAATATATAAGTTAAACGGAGACCCCTGGAATGGGTTCATCCACAAACTTCCCGTCTGAAAGCTGCCACAGCTGCACCTCACTTCCAAACAAGCCACAGGACCTCTAGTTTCCAGGAACTCAGAATAACAGGTTTCCCCTTTTCAGCCAGCAGTTTCTAAGAGAAGATCACCACCCAGTCTCAAGCACCTGAGTGAATAACAACTGCTATGAAGTTTTCCAAAGGACTGCCAGGTTTCATACCGCGCTTGCTATCCCTACTGATTTTCAGCTGCTTTTCTCCTTTACAGCAGCACACACCTTCCCCACAGATACAACTGCCCTCTCTGTCCTGACGCTGCATGGTGCAGGAGCAGGGCGGTTGATGCCACACTATCATGTGCCGCACAGCTGTCTCCCACCGGCCACAGCATCCGCTGCTCCTGTCACATCTGGGGCTACCTCATTGCGACACGAGGGAAACATTCCTCATGTCACTGCTCCGGGTCCCACTCAGAGAGAAAGGAAGAAGAAAGTACCCACGTGGGCTGTGGTTTGGGTGATGCTCGTGAGCACTGCCGGAGGCAGCGGGGGGCTGGAGGTGAGCTCGTCACCCGCGGGCCTGCGGCTCTGCTGAGATGATCACGCAGTTTGGTGGCAGGAAGTGATACGGGAGCAGGGGCCCGAGAGGAAACTGAATCGAGCAGATGAGGTTAACTGCTCCGGTATTTTATCATGTGGCATTTCCAGGGACTTTCTAAGAACCCGAGGTTGGGTTTGGCTGCTCGGCGTCAGTTAGGTCGCTTCACACACCACGCTCCGCAGCGCTAACGGCAGCGGGACAAGGGAGCAGCTGTGCTGACCACACAGCAAAACAAGGCAACATCTGCCTCTCCGGGGCTGCTGGCCCCCTTCCACCTCCCACTCAAGGGAATCTTTGTAATGAATTGCTTCCTACAACACTCACTGAAGGTTGGGCTCAACTGCACACAAGTTTGGCTGGCATCTACCTCAGGAACAGCCCTACGTGGCATAGAACTTGCACTTTCCCACATCTGCAGTGCGACCGGAGCTGTGGGTGGTGCATCTGCATGCTCTTGTGAGTGATAACTGCTATTTGTTATCTCATCTCAGAGTAGCTTAGATAGCGTTGCAGCCCTATATAGAAACTTGCCAGTGTCGTCATTCACTCTGCTAGGGTGCGAGCTGCTAACAAGAAGCGCTGCCATTGGGTGCGACCAGGGAGGAGAGAGCAAGGCTATCACGGAGGCAGGCTAGAATCAGCACTAGCATGTCCCAAATGTTAGGGGCTCTTCACAGTTTTAAGTAAATCTATATGCAGAAAGTGAATATGCACTATCATAACACAGCCAGGCAGTTTCACTCATACCGTATGAGTTCCACTCACACTGTAACAGCAACTATCACCTCCGATAAAAGACATCTTACAAAGATAAATATACAGACTCTTCTCCCATCCCCTCTTTTCTGCCTCTGCTTCTGCTCAAGTAGCCACCACCAAATTAGATGGAAGCAATGTGCTGCGCCTCCTTGTGTTTCTGGAAGCCTTCCAAACACGCCTCTATTTGTAGGGTTTACCAGAACAGTTGCAGCCAGTGCTACAGCCTTGGGGGTACATGCATGGTTTGCTAGGAGCATGGTTCCACAGTTTAGCCCTGTGTAATTACAATTATCTAATTTCAAACCTTGTGTGACAGGCGCCGAGTTCAAATTCAAGTCACTGCTTCCCTGAGGACTTCCTTCCTCAGACGTTCCTTCTTGGATCACTAGCTGGGGCTATGAAGAGAAACACCAGAAACAAACAAAATCTTCCACATGGAATCAGTATCAGGAGACAAAACTGCAAGCCTGCAAAGTTGATTAAAGGCTTTTGGCTTGGCATCTATGTTATTTACATGAGGCCATGCAGTGCTGAAAGCGTGCCAACTTGCCACCACTTCCTGTGTCCAACTGCATCCAAGAGCACGTGCCAGTGCATGTAGTGCCTACGTGTATTCACAAGTCTCTGAATGGCTGTCAGAGTACATAAGCCACCACATTTTCAGTCTTTTATGAGACACGAGTCACACATTTAAAAACCTCCCCATCATGCAGCTACAGAGAATTTTTTCATCCATGAGAACAGTTTCTTGTCTTGAAAGGCAAAACATTTTGTCCATTGAAAATTCAAATCCCAGTGTCTGCTGTTTCTTCTGTTTTGTCTTTGCCCCCCAGAAACTCTTCAGATGTTAAATGAATTTTGAACTGAAGCATCACATTGCTTCATTAACCAAAGTGAGGACGAAATATTTTGAATCACTAAAACAAAAAAGTCAGCGTGCAAAAAAGTTTTAGTTTCAATAAACTGGCAGTAACAAAGGAGAAAGATTTTTCTTACAAATTGCTATATATCTATTTTGCTTATATCAATAAACACCTAAGTTACAGCTCTGGCACACAACTCAATTAATTTAACCACAAAGCCCCTATCCTAACCCTAGAATGGCAGCTACTGCAATCTGTAACAGCAGAGAATGGCCAGAAGAGTCTTTCCTGACCTCATTTGTACCCTGTCAGAGATAACAGATAACTGTAAATTATTTCTAGAATGCTATAGATGTTTACAGGCTGGACAAATCCCTGAGCACTCTGATCTAATTAGACCTGCTTTGAGCAGTGGTTTGCACTAAAGGACCTCTGGTGGTCCCCTCCAACCTGAATTATTCTGTGGTTCTAAAAATGGAAATGAGCATGGGCACACACAAAACTGAGCAATATTGTTGTTGCGACACGACTGTTAGCATGTCCTGAGAACCATCAGGATGCTCCAATCCGTTGGCTTGCTTCGGTGCATCAAAAAGGTCTCAAGGAAGAATAAACTGCCAACTGGACTTATGAGGATATGTTTCACTTAGACTATTGTTATTGAAAGATAAGAATTTCCATGGAAAAAAAATATGAAATGAATCTCCTTTCAACACAAGAAGGGAAGCTTGGAGGGGAAACCTGCTCCAGCTAGCTTTATTTCAGGTATTAGCTTCTGACAACATACACGTGGGTCTTTGTGCCCTGAAAGACGTTGGGCAGCACATGCATAACACTGCCTGGCTGCTCCTGCTGCCTCCTCCACTGTAAACCCTACAATAACAGCGCTTCACAGCCAAGGCTTCCTTGCCACAGTTCAGATTGCATCACGGTAACAGCAGAAGCTGTGACTGAATTTATTCCTCACCCAGAACTTCCTTGCCTGCTTTCCCTTACCAGGCTAGCAGCTGAAAGGCAATGTAGCACTCCTGAAGGTTAAAGCTGCCTGTTTCAGACTGTATGTATTGTATATGCATAAATCAATACCAGAAACTCTATGACAGTTGGAGTCCTTTGGCCTCTGCATTTGCATTCACCCACTGGAGTTCACAACTACACACACAGGACACATCAGTTCGTACCGCTGCCCAAGATAAGGTGCTAGCTGTAGGCTCCACCAGTTTAAGAAATAATTTATTTAAATTACTCTGTCTTTCAGTCCCTTGGAAATTCAGAGCCCTGTGTAGTCACATGCATAGATTCACTCTGCCTTCTCCTGGTGACCAGGCTCTTTACACTAAGGCTCAATCCTGTATCAGCTGAGGTCTTCTTCCTCCTCTCTGAGTTTCTGCCTCCCCTCAAGCACCTGGCCAGGTCAAACCATACCTGCAGAGGAATACCCCTCATACTAGTCTCAAA
This sequence comes from Nettapus auritus, assembly GCA_011076525.1. NCBI lineage: Eukaryota > Metazoa > Chordata > Aves > Anseriformes > Anatidae > Nettapus > Nettapus auritus. The sequence continues at coordinate 8,242,393 of CM021776.1, read as the reverse complement.
TTCAGCAACATCCAGACTGTTTCCAAGCTACTTGCCGAACCCTGACTTCCACTTGTTCCCCAGGAACAACTAACACCAGTCATTGTCTGCTACAAAGGTCTAGAATTCTTTGTGTCAACAAATACACATTAAATAAGAGTTAGTGGTTCGTGTATTTTGTGTTTTTGTTAGTTCATTTTGGTTGTTTGCTTGTTTTTAATCACCCCTAATGATATATAACATGCCATTAATTACTTGCAGGAGTGAATATCCTTATTGACTTAAAACTTTTTTTTTTTTTCAAGTCTGAAATATTCTATCTTCATCTTCTAACTACCGATTCTTACTAATCCTTTGTTTGCTGCATGTAAGAGCCTTCTGCTAGCAGGATTCAAAGTTTTGTCATTCACTATTTTTTTTTTAATTTTATTTTATCTTGCTAAACTCTAAGTTTCTTCTTTTGAGGGAAACTGACATGCTAAGCAATCACTCCAGTTTGGTGGGATTTTTGGGAAGACAACCTCTCTGCTGGAGAATGGATGGGATCTCTGGTCTGACCTCCCAGCCTGGGAAGAACTGTAGGAGACTAGTATGTCTTAAAGTAAGTATAGCAGCTCTCCTGGGCTCCCAGGATGTTTCAGGAACTGAATCTTGGGAATGAGGTATGGAAGGGCAGTCAGAGCTTCCCTAATGTGTTGGATTCCTGGGCCAGCTAGGCTGAATGTCGTTGCCAACAGAGAGCCTGTGAAGAACAAATGCAAGAGAAGCCTCCCTCCCAGCCTGGGCTCCCTGGCTGGAGAAGAGGAAAAGGACTGAATGCTGTACTCACCCACTTGCGGGGCCTCCCTCTGGGCCTTTTTCCAGCAGGAGGTTCTACCTATACAAAAAAAGGTATTTTAAATTCTCCTATCGGCTGCGCACTGTGACTAAACACACTGAACCTGCCCGAAGTGACCTCTGCATAAAGTTTTTGTGAGCCAAATAGCAGAAGGTGACTAAAGCTGGGGATGGAAGACAGTTGAGGAGGAAACGCCTGCCAGACTGTGTTGGTTGTGATTATGTTGCAATAGCAGAGGAGAAACTCCAGAAGGAAGCTGCTGAACAGGCAACGACAGCACAGGAAGGCAGGAAAGTGATTTAGGACAAAGACCACGATAATTGTGGCAACTAAACAACAGTGGCAACTAAAACTGAATTGAATGAGGGGTAAATTTCATTGCTCATCCTTAATCTAAGAGAACCCTCCCTGCTTGTCCCTCTAGTAATGCTTATAGAAGGGACAGCCAGCTTCTCTCTTCCCCCTCATAAAAGCATATAAGCCATTTACTCTTACCATTTGTCCAGTTACAGTGCTCACTTTCTTGCTTCCTTTTGGCCTTCCTCGTGGTTTCTTCACCAGCAATTGTTCCCCAGCCTCCTTCTGAAAAAATAAAATTAAAATTAAAATTAAAAACAAAAAAATTAGCAGGATGATCCTTGGAACAACTTACTAGGTTGTCTCTGCTTTTCCAGAGGCTGAAACAAACTAGAAGATGGACAGCACTACCCCTTTATCATGTTTACATTTTGGCCTGGGAAAAATGAGTGAGTTCCCAGAGCTCTGACCATAGTGCCTGGAGTGGGGAGAAAAAAGGCCTTGGGCATCTTCCATCTATCCAGCTACTGGTGCAGGTGGCTGCGACACCTGAAATTCTCCACACTGCCGCAGGTATCTGGGTAGCTCCTCTCATGCCACTTCCCAATCTGAACAAGTGCAGCATGCCACACTCAAGGCACCTTTGAAGGCGGGGGCTGATACACCCTGAGGTGCACATGCTGCTCCTTTCCTGAATAGCTTTAGTATTTACCACAGCATGCCTTCCCTTCCCTTGCTCTTTACTGCCTGCAAATCCCATCAGGCTAACATCACAGCATCCTGGGGCAGACTCTTTGGATGATGCACACTTACCTGTGGTTGCTTCTTTGGTCTTCCTCTCTTTCTCTTCAGGCCTTCAGTCAGTGGAGATGAACCAGGGTTCACTGACCTCTCGTTGCTCATGTTGGCTCTTCCCACAGTTTCCAGATGATAATTCAACACGTTATTTTCCCATGGAACGGAAAAGAGAATTTTTCTCCTCTTTCTTTCTCAACCTTATTACAGATTCTCTTCCACCTGCAAGGCTGAAATGATGAGAAGGAATAAGGTGTGACAGCTTGCTATTGTTTATATCAGCTGGGAGAGTCTGGGACCCAGCAGACATCCAGAAGCACGATTATGTTTTATAAACATTAATGGACCATTCTCTTACACAGCCCATTCCTCAGCTGTCTGAGGGTCTTGGCTGAAGGAGCTGATGGCTCCAGGTGCATAACATAAGCATGTTGATATCTGCATCCACCCTTCTCTCGTTAGCCAGCTTTACCCAAGCTGACAAAGATGATGTCTTCAGCTCCCTAATCTCCCCTCTTTAGAGCCTTCCCTTGCCCGAGGAGGAAGGAGGTTGGAGACAAAATGGTGGTAGTGAGTTATGAACACCACAGTCAAGGGTAAAGCTTCAGTTAGAGCTCCTGTATCATCAGATACCAAAGCTAATCCTGAGACCCAAACCCACAGCAAAGAGAGCCTCCTTATACCAGAATACCTGAGAGTATGTATAGGTGAATTTGGCCCTGGAGCCGACCCTCTAGACTTTGTTCCCCATCACCAATTGAACAGGCACCATATGGACCACAGGAGTGATGGCCCGACCCTATTTCAGCACACAGCCTCTGACCCCGCACAAGACTCACTATTTCCTGTAGGGTGGAAGAAGTCACCCAGATGGGGATTTTGCTTGGTCCTGAGCACTGGTTTGTCTAACACAAGTTCCGTATCAGCAGGATAACCAGTCCCCATGCTCTACTTAGTGCCTGCTGTGGTTGGAACAAGCCCTGATCTGACTTGTTTGCTCTAAGAAATAACCAAGATCATGAGCTGTTGAGGGTACATAGGAAACCAATGGCTTTCCTTGCTTCTGCTTGAGGTTGCAAGTTCCTCTGGTGCTGCTGCCAGAGAAGGTGGCAGTCTGACTGTAAGGCTTTACAGCCTCACCTCCCAGAGCAGGAACAGGAGGGAAGAGATCTTGACCAAAGGCTCAGCTGGCACATTTCAGGATGCGGGGCCATTTGTCTTCCTTGCGTTTGAAGTAAACCCTAGCCAGAGATCTGTGTACAGCTCCCATTTTGCTGATCTGCTTGGAAAATGCAAGTACCACCTCCAGCAGACCTTGGGCTTCCCTTCCTTCTCACACAGAAGGAGGGCTCAAGAAGGCGTGAGGCACTGAGGGAACTCAGCCTGGCTAGACAGAGCTTGGCAGTGCTGGCTGAATTCTCTTTTGTCTGTAATTCTTAGCACAAAACAAATATCTGCGAACAGTGCGGTTGGGAAAGCAACACCATTGCCTGCTTAGGAAAGCAGGGATATATACATGAACAATGCATTTCTACCTTCTGTGTGAAGCACGTGTCTTCTCCTCTCATCTAGAGGTTGCAAGTCTAACCTAACTTGCCTGTAGAAGCTCTTCTACTCCCACCTGAGAGCCATTCTTGAAGCTGTTTCTTCCACCTGGTTCTTTTCTCCTTCCTCACTTTAACAACATCCTTAAGTAGCTCTGTAATGATGCATGCGGCTTTGTCCCATTGGCCTTGAGTGCTGCTGAGTGCCCAAGTCCCTCCAGCAGGCTCTGCCTGAGGCAGTAAGGGCAGCATGGTAAGTACGGGCACAGCAACCCCATGTAGAAGAGTGCGGCTATTTCCAAATTAATGGTGAAGGGCAGGAGCTGCCTTCAGTTCCAGTTCACACACGAGCTAGTGAACCCCTGGAAGTCCTTTCAGGCATGCTGCTGAGACCCAGCTTATAGAGGCTGCTGCACTCAGCTTTTCTATCAAAACCTCTGATCAGAGGGTGATGGAAAGACCGTAGCTCAGGTCTGAGTTCAGGCTGCATCTGGAGGGTAGACAGTTATGAAAAAAAAAAAAAAAACACTTCTTTGTACTTGCAAGCCATGCACAGTTGCCATCAAGTCTCTGAGACAAACATGAAACACTTCTGCAGTCTCTTTCAGAGAGGAGCTGTGCCTTTAGAAACCGCTCCTGGAGCTTTGTAGTTTGATCAGATGTTCATGTTACAAAGGTACAAACATTCTGCCCTCTGGTCCTACTGTTTTCTGCTTTGCTAGCTTGTGCTAGTCAGATCTAGGCCTCAAATGGCCTCGTGCTGGTGCTGGCACCTGGGAGGGATTTGCAGCAGTACAGGGACCCCAGGCTGCCCGAGGAGCTGAGGACCCTCAGTGCCTCCTCCCAAGGGCAGCTCAGAGCTGGCCCTTGGGTACAACACTTCTTGGAGCCTGGCGCAGAAGGAGAAAAATGCAAGCAAGACTAAACCAGTGTCAGTCCTTTTAGCTTTTGCATGCTTTACGTGACTCAGTGTGGAGGAATGTACAAAGGAAAAGCACACACTGCAGTTCTACTTCAAACTTTTCAACGACAGCTTTACACACATATATGTGTATATATATATAGATGGATGTGTAAACAAATCAATATTGACTCCCATTGACCACTGTGCTCACTACAAGAGTGCAGCCAGCAAGGCTGACATCCGTCCTATGCACTGTCCATGCGGGATGATGTATAAAGCAAAAAAAAAAAATCTAAAAAAAAAATCTAAAAAAAAGCCATCCAGGTGTCTGTGCGCCTTAGGTTTCCTTCATGTCAGCTGTGTATACAGCTTTGAAAATGATGCAGATATGCAAAAAACACAATGTTGGCAGTATTCAGAACCCTAAGCTGTGGAGCCCTCATGAAGCACCTCATGGCCCAGCACCTGGCAGAGGACCGGGGATTCTGATGGCCCAATGCTTTGCACCCGACTTATGTGCTAAGTTGTAGGAATCCAGTTTTTCTGCCATACCCATGTTCTCAGGAGAGAAAAGCTCCTCCTGACAGCAATGCAGTTGTAGACTAACACAGAGTACTGAGTAATGTTCCTGAGGGTCTTTTCCCTTTCTACAGAGGGAGCCTAGGGAGCTGGCCTGCTGACTTGGACAGGAAAATTAAATGGCAGATCCCCTTCCTCTGGATTCCTTGGGGATGATAAACTGTTGGCTGTGTCCTTGGGAGAAATGCCATATGACACGGGGATGCTTGGGGGTTTTAGCGCGATGCCTCAGGCTGTGTGCATGATTCACAGCAAATGCTGCCAGCGAATGAGCATCTAGCTGCAGTGCCCACATACAAAATACAAAGCTTAAAGCCTTTTTCAAAGCATAATGGGAGTGTGATTATGAGACCCTTCATTGTAGCCTTAACACTGCTGCTGTCTCTAAAATAATAGGAAAAAACATCCACAAAGCACGGCTCCCACTTAGCGGCGCAGTGCTATTGTTCTGCTTTCACATGTGACAAAGCAGAGCCAGGGTAACTCCACCGACAGCAGCGTGGCCACTCTTTGGTCCCTCTGGTGCAGGAGGGAGGGAAGAGCTTGGCCTGAGCCCCGCATCAAGCGGTGGAGGATAACAGACTGTTAGCAAAGACATCTAAAGAAGGGGACTAAGGCGGCAGGGCGGAGAGCAACCTTTCATTCCAATAACCGTAGCAGTAACGATCTGTGCCCACATTATGAGAAATTACTTTCACCTTCCGAGAAATCAAATGCTCACGTCTTTTCAGATCTCACAGCAGATCAAGAAATACCACAGCTTGTCATGTTTCCCCATGGACTTTTCTACCAGGCAGGCTGGACAGCCAAGCGCTGCAGCATCTCCCTGGGGAAAGGGCAGTGGCAATGATGCGCTGGCAAGCAAACCTTATCTGGCAGGTTTTTCTGTGGAAATGAGGAACGTCTGGGCTACTAAATCAAGCTTGTGGCAACAGCAGGTAACTGTCATAGTCGCATAAATCACATCTAAAACACAAATAACCTCTCTAGGTGATTTCCTTAACTGTTTTGGGTGGCTGGTCTAAGCCTTCTTTGCTTTAAAGCCCCTATTTTCCATTTTAATGGCCAATTTAGTGTCATTTATTCTTGCCTCAACAGTCCTTCAGCAGCAGTATCTCTCTCCTCCATTTTTAAGCCCACTCGACCAGATGTATTTGCACAGATGCTCCAGATCTCCTCCATCTTATGAGGCTGAACAAGTAAAATCTTCCAGTTTCTGTGCATGTGATTGTTTCTCCTGATAATTTTGGTTGTCATTTACATCTTTTCCAACACGAGCTCAACACTTCTGAATACGAAAAAAGATTCTTACTCAAAAATATTTCCACTGAGGACATCCTGACTAACTTGACCACTCACCTATCTGAGAAGCATGGGCAGGACAGTTCAGTGGAAGGGAAGGAAAAATCAGCTCCTGTGTGATGTTACTAGTATGAATTTCCAAACTGATTTGACCAGCAAGCCATTCCACCACCTCCAGCATATCTCTACTGCTAAAATATCCAGCTCAGAAGACAAAGTATTTAAGCTCACAAAGGACAACAAATACAGGAACCATACAGGCTTCCATGCTTCACATCAGTGATGGAGACCAGCTCAAGGCGTGAACGGGAACTTCTGCATTTCTGTCTAAAGTTACATTTCCGACTTCATTACAGATTTCTCTGTACAACCCTAATGAAAGTGCCTTCATGTGTTTCAGTTCCGCACCTACAAAATGGTGCGTAGTTCCCTGCTGCTAGATATGCTGGCAATGAGGATGAGGGGAAAAACCTGAGCAATGCAGGAAGAGGCCACCCGGTACCTGTTCTTCTGGGACAGCCAGCAGGCGAGGCAGGTGCTTCCAGCTGGAATAAGAGCTTATGGGCTTAAGACCTATGTACTGTGAGACAATATCAGAAGCTTTTTTCGTATCAGAGGCATGTATAGCCACATGAGAAGAGGGTTGTTGATAACCGAGTTTCAGACAACGATGCAGACGCGAACAGTCTCTGTTCCCCATTTCCTAGATCTGAAGTATCCATCCTCAGCAGTGTCAGCACATCACAAGAGGGTGTTCGTGAAGAACCTATGCTTGCTGCAGTGCCTGCCTTCTCTGTCCAGGTACTTGAGCCAGATACTCCCCTGAGAGGCACCTTGATTGCCCTAATCCATACCACAACAAATCACAGAAATACCACCAAGCTCTGTTGTAGCTAGCCTAAAAAAATCCCATTCCTTCCTCTGAAAAGGGAGGCCTGTGGAATGAGTCAGGCCACGTGTGAAACCCTACCTGCACTGTGGGCCCGTCCGCTCAGTAAGCGCAGGACTTGGCTGTAGGGTGTCTGCATGGCTCCATAGCGGAGGGCCTGGCGTCAGCCCTGCCTCACTGCCATCAGACTCAAAGCCCTGGCAAAAAACAGGCTTCCCATGGGCACAGCAGGCAGAGCAAGGAGGCAGTTAAACCAGTCCAGAGAGGACACACAAGCACAGCTGGATACCAAGAGCAACAAGAACGAGTGGCCCGGAACCTGGTCCTGCCTCTGACCCTGAGCTAGTCACGTCATCTTCCCGTACTTCCATGATCTTACAGACTGAAAATGTGAAGTATTAGCGCTTGCCCTCAGCCTGAGGTGGAAGGACTGAGGACCGAGGACCTTCCCATTTGTAGAACAACACTAAGAACCTCCAGCAGGAGAGAGCAGAGCACGGTACTAGTGACTCCCTGATGTCGTTGGGGTTCAGGAGCACAAGGCAGAGGCTGTCACAACTGAAGATATACAGCCCAGGATTAGCCACATCCTGCTGAGCACCAAAACAGACCTCCACCCTCTTCCCCCAGGAAGCTGAAGGCTCGCGGGGCTGATCTGGCCCCAAGCTGCAGTTCCCTGCCCCAGGACCCTGGCACAGAGCAGGACCTGAGGCTCTGCAGAGGTGCTGCACCCTGCTCTCACCCAGTCCCAAACCAGACAGACAGGGGATACAGGACCCAGCTTGCTGTCTCCATTGAAGGAAACAGGTACCAAAATCAAGACCCTAAGTCTTGAGGCCAGGCCTAAAGTCTTAAATGCACCTCCAGCACTTCTCCCAAAGCTATCAAGCTACAGTTCCACTTAATGCCTCTGCAGTGATTGTAGCCCCCTAACACTACACACTAGGAACACGTAAAATTGCTGCCTTAGAGAATTTGTTCAAAGCCCCAAATGTTCACTAAAGCACTCTCCTGTCTCTTAAAGTCTTTGTCCAGACCCTAGCATCAAAAAAAAAAAAAAAAAAAAAAAGCTCCCCAAGAAATGCAGGGTCAAAACAGCGGAGAAAACCAGCAGTATTTACAGGGAAGTAGCAGAGTAAGGAGAAAAGCGTGGTTCCTGAAATAAAAATCAAATCACAGTCATGTCTTATTTGAGATAGCATCAAGCCTCACTACTCTGCAGAATTACTATCATGTTCAGTTCAGCTACTGGCAGCCAAAAAACACTGTCCACATGCACAAAACCAGGAAATAGCCCTCTGCGTTTCCTGGCAAGGACAGGCGTTTCGGCAACCCGAAACAGGGATACACGAGGCAAGCAAGCGTCGTGCCTTAACCTACTTTCAAACAAGGTCTCAATTAGCAAGATTATTAATCCCTGTGGCTGAACAAACCCCAGCACCTTGCAGAGAAGCTCTGCATACACGTTTGAAACACAGGCTTGCTGATGCGGTAGGAAAGGAACGCAATTACCTGGTGAGAAGTTGGGCAGCGCCACTTGACCCGGCCCCAGCAGACCTAGCAATGAAGGCAGGAGAGAAAGGCAGAGGTGTCCAGCAGTGACACCCCTTCTGCATGGGAGAGAAGCAGCTAACCGAAGCCTCTGCACACATTCATTTCAGGAGCCGTACAACGAGCCGAACGCTATTTATTGCGCTCCCAGTTAGTGATATGGAAAGCAGCGTGAGCGCTGCCAGCGCTCTCCTTCTGATGGCAGTCCTGAGTAGTGACGGCAAGTGAAACCCAGCGCACTTCAGCCTGCCTGGAATCTCACAATGAACTGGCAAGAACAAGAAAAGTCCTGAAGCAGAGCACTTACAACAGGCAGGCTGTACCACTGCCCTGCTTACTAAAAATAAAACCTGTTTCCGAACGTGAAATGAATGAACTGAATAAAGGGGACAGATTGTTTCACAGCTTTCCCTCTTAACAGGGGCTAGCAAGAATCAAGCTTGGCTGTTTTGTGAAAACAATTGCATGAACAAAACCCACAGAAACAGGTAGCCTCAGGAAGGCTTGTGATGACAAAGCGGTTATTAATGTGAGTGCAAAGTATGCTTGGGGCATTTATTATAAGCCACAAATAAAAATGGAAGCTGGCTTCAGCTGAGATTAAACACATTTAGAAAGGAGATGCTGCATGGCTCTGAGTTAGGTATTCTATATTAATTACATGAACAACCATTAGAGCTGCCAAAAGTCCCCAAAACTATTTTGCAGTGGAGAACACAGACTTTTCATGACTGACTCAATATCCTCCAGACGCGCATATGGGGGTTTTCAGCACATTGTTATTAGCAAAAACAAAGAATTTAAATATCTCAGTCTCTACCTGTGTAAAACCCATTACAGTATCTTAGAGACAAAAGTCTGAGATTCTTCATGTCAAACAGTAAATTGCTTATACTGGCAGTAAAATTAAATACACTGAGGATTTATTTATTTATTTTTTTCTTCAGAGCCAGCCATATAAAAAAATGCAGTGACTTGAGTTCCTAAGTAACTGCTGAAAATGAAAACGTAAGGCACCTATATCACTTACTGTAGTCTGGAAAATATCAGTCTTGACCTTACTGACAAGGGAATGCTCATGTCCTCGTTAACGATGGACACAGAGGCCATGGAAATGCATCCAATTCTTGGGGCTGCCCCAAGCTTCCTGCATGACCTCAGCAAAGTCACCTTCTTTCTGTGCTCAGTTTTCCACACAAAGCAGGGATAATACACAAACCAGGTAGCATTTTGCTTAAATAGACAACATTTTGTTTGGGAAGAGATGCAGTTACACAGGTCTTAGGAAAAATAGCTCAAGACTTCAGTTGTAGCTCCTAGCCATTCATAAACCCAAGTCAACACAGAAGTTAAGCTTTTGATCACCCCCTCGCAACAGTGTTAAATCCAAAAATCAAACCAGTATACATATTCATGTACCTGAAAACTATTATTTATTGTACATGCTTAAATCCACCAAAAATCTTACTGCATACTCACTACTGCATTGTTATTGAAATATACATTTTTTTTTAATTTTAATATTATTTATTTAAAAAGATATATATCACTAGAGACAAAGTTGTATGCCTACTGCATGAACATAGTGCAACCACAAGGACTAGGCCAGAACCTGAATTGTTATCCATTGTATGAAATGAAGAAATCTTTATGTGGCAAGGAAATATTGAACTTGATCCTTCAGCACTAAACCAGAGACAGCTGACCATCCACTTTTAACAGTGCTGAAGAATGTTATTAATATTGTGACGATTAAATTTCTAGTTAGAAAGTGTCAGAATACTAAATTGGCACATGCAGTTCTACTTCATCCTTATTGAGCACATATTGGATGATAGCATCTTTAATTTCATATCCACACTTCATAATTTCATTAGCACTTAAGGCCAAGGGAAACAATTAGATCATTCTGTATATAAATGACTGTCATTTCATCATTACCTTGGCCTCAGTCCAAAACTTTTGTATTTGACTGAAGCATCTCTCCCAGAAAATTATGTCTTCTTGATTTAAAGACAGCATGGGATGGAGAATGTGCCACTACTCCTGGACATGTGTTCCAGTGGTTAATGCCCTTTAAAAAGGATGCCTAATTTACAATTCGATTCCTGTGCTTTCAGATTGCAGGTGCTGGTTCTTATCATACTTTTCTCAGATAAGCACCCAGCCTACCTATTCCCTACCTCCCCTACTCAGCGATACTCCTACACTGTTATCAAGTCCACTCGCTATTCTTCCAAAAAAAAAAAAAAATAAATAAATTAAATAGAATGAGCTTCTCAAGTGTCACATTGTAAAGCTTTCTTTCTCTCTCTCTCTTTTTGTTTTCCCTAAAATCATTTTTGTGTCCCTTACCTCAACTTCGAATATTAATGTCTTTTAAGAAGGGGGGCACCAAAGCAGAATGCCCTGCTTCGGTAGCTGTCTTGACCCCCATTAAACCAGAGGTAAAATTAATTCCCCTTTACCACTCCTGTGGTTTAACAGCCAATGATCATACAAGCCCTTTAAGCAACATAAAGCATGATTTTTTTCTGCGGCATTCCCATTCATTTCACAAGCTGTCCCTTCCACCCAGTTAACATTGCTGTTTCTTTCTACCCTTGTTGGCCAGTTCTTTATTACACTGTGCAACCCTTTCTCAGAAGGCAGAATTATCTGTTCTGACCTGGACTTTTTAGTGGCAATCCTTATCCCACCATTTAACTGCTTTACAAACAATTAACTGCTGTGTTCACCACTGCCATATGATATGATAGTAGTCGTATATTTTAGGGGCAGGGGAATTAAGATCAGTATTTTAGATATCAGTAGCTAAGTAAGAAGTTGCCAGCAAAACAGTTTTACCACGTGCTGATTCCATCCAGCTAGGTACGTGAGGATCCCATCAAAGCTTCCCTCAGGCAGACTGGCAGATCGGGTCCCTGTTCCCTCTACCCCTGCATTCAGATTCCTGGGCAGCCTCAGTGCCAGGAGGTGAGCTCTGAAACACAAAACTGGCGCTCCCTATCTTCAGCGTACATCAAACAAGCAGAGAGCTGTGCTAAAACAGAGACCTGGATCCTGGTCGCCAGACGCAGCACAGAACTGCTGGGACATTGTCCACCCCGCTTCACCTGGAACTCCTCGTAGGAGCTGCTACAGAGCGGTGCAGCTTCTGGCCAAGGGCTGAGGCATGGTCACAACAGCAGCTTCTGAGGAAGTTTCTCTTGCAGAGGCCCCATGAAGGAGGAACAAATGTGAGCTGAAACAATCAGCAGAAAAACAGCAGCTGCCAAATCTAGAGGACAGGGATCCTTCAAATTCCCTCTCCATAGAGGTAAAATGAAACAAAATAAAATTAGCAAGGTTTCTACTCTTGAGTGACTTGCTAAGCTATGTATGTCCTGAAATGGATTTGTGCATCTGCAGTGACACTTGCCCTACACGAGGGCTAGCTTGTGCCTGTGAGATAGCTCCCAGTTTCCTCTAGGAACCATCCAGATTTCACCACAATGCAGTGCAAGCCTCTGCCTGCCTTCCTATTCCTTATCTTCACTCTTCCAGAAACCAGGCTGGTCACCATGGTATAGCACAATATACATAGGCTAACACCAGCTGTAGATTCATTTGTGTATAATCCTTCTCTGTTAGACAGGTATATAAAGAGTTTCATTCACTCCTACCCTGATCTTGTCAGAACCTCTCATGTGCACAAACCTGTATCTTATAAACATAATGAAAACTAGTTTCATAGTAATTGTTCTATATATGCTTATTATTCAGGTTGTATTAATGAATATTTTAACTGGAGATTAGGCTGAGCTGTGATTTGCACAAGATAATAAATAGATTTGCTATGCCCTATTTTATCATTGTAATGGAAGTGTGCCTCATAACGCTGTATTTCATAATTCTTTTATATTATGTTCGACAGCAATTCCAACTCTCTGGATGACGCCGGGTTGCAAAATCTGACTTTGAGAAAATTGTGGACTTGCTGGAAAGCCTCCAAAAACCAGAGGCCTAGAAATGAGAGGTGAGAATGAGAAGTGAAGAGAGAGCAGCTTTGCCGCAGGCAAGAAAGGTCCAGGTGGAATTAGAAAGAGCTCCCACCTTGCTCTGTACAGCCACGTGGAGACATTGTGAAGGATGGCCTGGAGATGGCCTCAAAAGACCTCTCAAAATCAACCTTCTACCAGTAGATCACAGAACTATAGAATATAGATAGCTGAATATGAATGAAGACCAGACCACAGTGAGAAAGTAAAGGCTATATAGTTCTTGTATGTGACCAAAGGGAACCAAGAGCATCACCAGAGGGCTCCACAGCAAGCTGTCTGTATCAGAGGACCACCCCCTGGCTAAGAGGTAGAGTAGAAAGGCTATGGCTGAGGAGCAGACTGGCAGGCACAGCAAGCAGTGTCCCAGATACTGGGGGCAGGCGTACACATGGAGGGAGATGGATGTTTGTGTGGGAGGCAGCTCAGGCCCAAGATTATCCCCTTGGTGCCCATCCCACAGAGCAACACAATGTTTGAAAGAAACGAGGAAAGTATCCTCATGAATGGATACCTGTGGCTATCCAGAGGTGCTTTGCTGGCAATGGGATTTTACTAGTTTTCCAGTTTAAAGGGATGGATTCCTCCAAGAGAGATGGGGTATAATATGGACAAATTCATCTCCTCCATGACGGAGTAAGGGCCAGCCAGAAGATTGCAACATGCATCTCAGGAGGACTCCCGGAGTGATTGTGTCCTTCTTCCAAGGTTTCCGTAGAAAATTATCAGAAAGTTCTCTTGCATTTCCCCGCAAGAGAAGCAGGTGTGTCCCAGACACTATGTCAAGCACATTCACGCCATAGGAGAACCGCCGTGTGCACCACGCTCCCTTCCCTGATTTTGCAGCGTGTGTCCCGTGTGCTGCTCCAAGACACTTACTGGAATCCTTCTAGGTCTTAAGTGACTGAAAGAAGTTAAAGCTCACATACAATTCTGAATGCCACCAACTTTCTTATGATCAGGCTGAAGTGTTCACGAAGTCAGGCTCCTTTAGAAAGATTTCTGCAAAAAAAAAAAACAAACAATGAGCATACTGATGGATTAGCTGCTGAGCGGGTGCCAGGCTCACAGCACAGGTACAGCCTGCAGGCTATGCCCCTGGCAAGGTCCTTGCTGTTGTTTTTTTCCATTCAATCTTATGATAAGCAACCGAGCTTCAGAAGGAAGCATTCCCTTCCCCAGAACAGAACCAAAGCAAATTTGCTAGCCACGGGTGTAATATGTAAGGACCTAGAGCTAAAAGGCACTGAGAAGCAATCACTAAGGTGTGAGACCTACTGAGTAAAGCCAAACGACCAGATTAGGAGGATGCCAGGGCAGGGGACTAAGGCTTTAGTCTCAGTATTACAACTGTGTTGTCCATGGCAGAGACACAGCCTGCAGCAGGTTATTTAGAAAGAACTGCAGGGCACTGTGTATTTTCCATGTTTGCCCTGTTTTTACCCTTTATTTCACCCTCCCTCACGGAAAGGCATGTTAACACATATGACAGAAGAACACATTTTGTCTTACCGATGTCAAAAGCTACCGAGAGAGAGAAGGGAAGGAAAAAGACAGCAAAATGGAAGCACCTGAAGGGTTGCTCCCGTTCCTTTACGAGGAACAACCCATGTCCTGGGGAGAAATCGGGAATGCTGTTCACCTCGGAGATGCTCTTTACACCTTCGAAAAGGGCAGGTGAGATTCTCTGTGTTACCACACAGTGGCACTCTCCCCATACATTTCCCAGAGATGAACTGCATTTCCCCCCACCCCATTAGCAACCTGCCTGGGAGTGTAAATGCCACCGAGCAGACGGGGGTTCAGAAAGCACTAGTAACAGAAACACGTGCAGCCCGGAATCAGCGGAGATGGTCAAACACCTGCATTGACAAAGCAAATATTAGCTGATTACAAGCTGTTAGAAACCAAATACTTGGAAAATTGGATTTGAAAATTGCTGGTAAATCTGCTCTTAGGATTTTATTATATATATTTTTTCCTCTCCTCCCAGCCTCTTCCCTACACATCCTTCCCTTGCATTTCAGTTGTCTGGCTTCACCATTTCGAGATCTCAGGCACCTCATGCCACGTCTGTCCTCCGCAACTGTGGCAGCACCACAATAAACTCTGGCAAATCATTTATGCGCCCTGCCTTCCCCCGAGGAAGAGCCCCCAGAGACTCCCAAGCAAATACACACCCATCTGATCAGTCACCGCTGCTAGACACACTACACACGCGGATTTATTCAAGGTGACAATGGTGCGTGGTTAGGACTGTGGCAGAAAACTGCACTAGGCAAGGCGGGGTGAGGGAGAAGCAGGGATAAGTTGGAGAAGTGCCGTGCCCTTCACCCTGGCTTTCCTGATCGGCGTTGTTTTTTCTTCTTAATTGGTGCAAGTCCAGGGACAAACACAGGCTTTGATCTTTATGACCTAAGCACCGCACACTCTGCACAGAGACAAGGTGTCGAGGCTGATATTTGTACTGATGCACACAAATGAGATGAATCCTACGTGATGTGAAAAATCTTGTTCTGCCCTCCTACTTGATCTCAGGATGGGGCCATGTGCTACAGCAGGTGGGAGCCTGCCTGCTCATGATGAAAGCTGTCTACCCAACACTCTCCCCCAACTCTTTAAGTCATAGATGGTATTTTTGGGTGGCTGCAGATAGCAACTCAGGTGTATTTATCCACCCTCACTCCCCCATTTACCCAGCCCTTCTGAAAGGCCTTGTGCTCTGATGGCAGCAATGCCAAAGGTGAGTCTGTAAGTGACAGTGAACTGTGGCAGTAAAGCATGCAGTACCTTCAAGGTGCAGAGGGAAGAGGGGTCTCCAGAAAGGGTCCTATCAATTTTCAGCTATTTCTGATCAGTCTCCACCTTTGCAGCTGCCAGTTCAGATGAGCTAGGCTAGCTGCCAGCTACCCAAGCAGAAGAATTCCAGATGCCTACAGAGATCAAAAAGATTATCATGCATGTACGCTATAAACACCAGTGACAGCGATTCAGCTGGGTGAGGAAGCTCTCTCCAGAGCCAAACCTCTGTTTGGAGGCTGGGCTGGAATAGTGACTCCAACAATTATCACATCAGATTTTACCTCGGGTGACTTTGCCTACCCTTTTCAGGAAAGAAGCTTGGGAGAGGCAATTCCATTCTATATATGAATCACTCTAGAACATATGAGAGCAGCACATTCATGTTAGCTCAGGCTGTGTTTTTTTTGGAAAACTTTTCATTTTGATTGAGAGATGCAGTGGACAGTCAACCCCGACCCATACTCTTCCATCCTTAGTATAGTCTCTCAGTCATGTCTCTTCCAAGCTGAAAACGACTTCTCATTCAGTTCTATACAGCAGTCATTCCAGGAACTCAAAGCCCATCACTTTATATGCACAAGGACTGTTTTTCTCTGCATGCCTCACTTCAGTTATTCACAT
This sequence comes from Nettapus auritus, assembly GCA_011076525.1. Lineage (NCBI taxonomy): Eukaryota > Metazoa > Chordata > Aves > Anseriformes > Anatidae > Nettapus > Nettapus auritus. Next base: position 8,226,252 of record CM021776.1, on the reverse strand, counting down.
GAAATTTCCTCTGCCATTTTATTGCCTGGTCATTCAGTCTCAAAGTATTTCAACAGTTTTTCACTGTTGACGATTATCTTTGCAGACTTGAATAACAATTTTATCATCAAAATTGGAAGCCCACTGCTCATTTCTGAACATGTTCTACAGTACAGATCGGAGCACAGATGCCTGAAACTCCCCTGGAAACATCCTTCTACTCAGGTAACTTTTCTCTCATTTTCTCCTACCCTCTGCTTCCAGTCTCTTTGCCAATTACTTATACACCTTAGACCTGCCTCTCTTAGGCAATGCCTGCTCAAGTTCTTCATTTGTTAACGCTTCTGGCAAATGGTTCTTATAGAAATCCACTATCATCTGCATCGACCTTATCTACATACTTTTCAAAGAACTCCAAGAGGTTTGCGAGTCAAACCTCTTGCCTCTACAGAAGGGATGTTGACTTTCCCCAAACTGATTTTATTTATCCTTTTGTTGGCTATTTTTTCTATTATACCTTTTACTAGTTCATATACTATATATGGCAAGCTTACAAGCCTTCAGTTTCCTGGATCCTCCCCAAACCATTTTTTAAAGATTGATGTTATATTTACCTTCCCTCCATGCTTCAGGTGCCAAGAAATTTTAAGAGAAATGTTACACACTGCCTTTGGCAATTCAGCTATTTCATCCTTGAGTTCCTCAGACCTCAGGTGAAACCTTCCAGTCCTGGCAATTCATTAGCGTTCAAGACTGCTTAAATGTTCAGTTCTGGATCCAAATCACAAATCTGTTTTGCCAAGATTTTATGTTCTGTGACAGAGTAGGGGAGCAAGAAGGAGGAGCTATCAACTCCCTCACCAAGCAGCCAGGGGAAAGAGCTCAAGGAAAGGAGGCTCATGAGAGCTGGATATAGAGCCACATGTGCATCCTCCCACACCAACCCCTCTCACAAACCTACATGGGAGGGTGGCCTCGTTACAAACATACCAATGATCACTGTACTCCAGAAGTAACAGTGAAGCTAAATTACATTTCTCCAGTAGCAATCCATACCAAGAGCTCCTGTTCTAACCGTCTTGCACTAGTAACTGCTACATACTCATGAATCAGGAAATGGATGTTTTCAAGTAGTTTCATCGTCCACCCAGTTGACCAGACAGAGCATTTTACTAATTGGGTGGTTATCTTGGAGCAGATGGCTATCACTCAGGTTAACCCATTTAGCCTGATCAAAGACACCTGACCATCAGACAGCAGAGCCCTGGTGGGGTCTTTGCTAACCACCAAACGGGGGTGCTTGGATGAATGAACGGAGGAGCTTGTTAAAAAAAAGGTAACAGAGGCTGTGTTTATGAAGCATTCACGTTATGAAGATCTGAAAGAGGAGGAGGTGCTTCATGGCTGGAACATGGATGGGATGACCTTGTCCACTTAGATACCAAGAAGGGTGCAATGACTGAGCTCTGCTGGCCTTCCTTACCCCTCCATCACCCCCCAGTATGGGTGCTATCAGCAGCTAGCACCACAGTGAAATGGTACAAAATAGTCACCTTTATGCAGATATTTTATTAACAGGAAATGAAAGAAGGTAAAATATAGCCTCACCGTGCTGCACTCTGCTCCTGACACTGGGAGTCCCTGCTGGTATGCCAATGACAAAATGGCTCGCACCCCCAGTTCTCCTGATCACAATGCTGTAGGTCCAAGCCCTTGTCACACCCCAAGGGCTCCAGGATGAGTTTCCTGGGTTGCAGATAGGAGGGGAAGGGCACACACCCACTGCAGGACCTGGGCTTTGAAGTTACCCCTTGACAAGGAATTGATATGTCCAGCCTTAAAAAAAAAAAATAAATAAATCTCAGTGCCTGGATTACATCTGCATCTTATGCTGGGAAGGCTGAACCTCTTCTCCCTCTTCAACAAAATCCGTAGTTTTCTGTCCAGAAACCAGTTCTGAGTCTTACAGATAATCAGAGGCAGCATCCACTGCTGGCTTGTCACAGACAGATAATGCAGAGGCAGGTGCTTCCTTACTCTTTCACCTTGCTTCCTTAATGGCCAGATCAAAAACACTGACAGTGTTACAGGAATTAAAGTATCTGGGCCCCCCGAGATGTTCACATTAACTACGTGCCAGGCTTCTGAGTGATTTACTCAGTGATATGATTTACTGAGTGATATGGTTTAGTGGGGACTGTTAGTGTTAGGTCAGAGGTTGGACTCGATGATCTTGAGGTCTCTTCCAACCTAGAAATTCTGTGATTCTGTGATTTCAGTGCTTGGGGTGATACCGAGGCTCACCTCTACTTTGAATTTTGAAACTGGGGTACAGTTCCAATCAAGGTAGAATTCAGGTTCCACATAGATCAAAAGTGCTCATTAAGAAGCATGGGGAAGGGGACTAAAAGAACAATCCTGCAGAAAAATCAGTCTATTTGAAACATCATCTCAGCTAAAACAGGGAATGGAGTCTTCAGGATGTTAAGCAGGCCTGGACCCTGCTATCTCATGAGGAAAGCAGAGGTCAAGGCATGAAGCACAAGGATGTCTGTAAGCTCCAAGAGCCTATGAATGAGTGACGTTAAGCAATTCTGGCTTTGGAAAGTCCTGTGCTGGTATCAAGACAATAGAAGAAACCTGCATAGCAGACTGCTTGAAAGCCGAAGCAAGCAAGCAAACATATCCCTCAAAGCAATCTGTTTTTCTGATAATTATCTCCTGTTCACAGAGTTTCCTCTGAGTTTATTAGGAAGCCGGTAGCATCTGGCTCTTTGGAACCAAGTTCCTCTCTTACTCCTGCAGTACTGACTTGGCTGGCCACCACACCTTCCAGAGCCTGATGCCTCTCATTCCGCAGGCTGCCAGGAGATGGGATGGCTTAACGAAGTAATCTAGCAGGAGAGGCGATCCAAACAAGGAGGGGCAGAGCCGACCTGACAGGCTGCAGGTGTGCATGTGGAGCCCATCTGAAATTTCAAACTCTTCTAAAGGAAATCACGTGGAGATCGCGCATGGGATCAACTGGTATTCCTTCTCTGGCCCTTCCATACCTCCAGCACCCCGGTGATGCGATATCCTCCTCCTCCGTCCCCCATTGCCGACCCGAGCCCCCTCCCTCCCGCACAGCGCCCCGCCACCCCACCTTCTCCCGCTGTTCCCACCCGTGCCCGCCACAGGCCCAGGCGCTCGCTGCGGCTCCTCATTACCGCTCAGAATTTTCCATTGCCCTCTGCAGCCCTCATGGTTATTATACTCTCATCGCCTGGGCAAGTGAACTCAATCTTCGCTTTTCTGATTTTCTATTGTCTGTTTATTAGATGGACCCTTTGTGAACTCAGCAGTTCACACTCTCCTGTGGTGCCAAGTGTAAAATTAATATTGACTAAAAAATCTGGGCATTTCTTTCTGGCCAGAAAGGAGACATTTCAAATTAATGGGAACGTTACAGCGTTTCACACCCACTGTCATCTTTCTGAAACCTCCAACTCACGCAGCTCATTTCTAATTGCAGGCATTAACTCTTAATGGGCCTTGTCTGTGCCGGGCAGGAGGGTGCTGCCCTCAGCCAGCACAGAGCCCATGCTGGGGACTTGCTGGGCCCGCTCGTGGGCAGCCAGGGAGGTGGCAGTGTGTCCAGCAGCTGCCTCGCTATCCTCCAGCTCCTGCAGGCGGCTCCTTGCCGCTAGGCAGCAGCCCGGGCAGGGGAGAGGTGCTGGCTGGGAGCTCGGCCGGTGCCAGAAGCTGTGGTAGCAGTACTGCGACGGGGTAAACGGCCTATTTGGCTTGATCCGAGAACACAAACCTTTTTGCTAAATATCACCAAATATTCCCCAAAGAGACAGAATTAACTGCTGTTGGCTCAGGCATTACAGAGAGGAATCCTCCACCAGCCAGGAGCCTGACGGTGAGCCTGGTGCCTCCTCTGTGCCGTGAGCACCGCATCCCCATCCCACCGAGCCCCAGCACATCCTAACCCACCTTCTCTCAGATCCTGACTGCCCTAAGGTTTTAGAGGCACTGGCAATCGAGTTTGGGTTGGGTGTATTTCCACAGGCAGTTATGGCTCAGTAACAGATTGGGGGTTTCTACTGATGGATCAAAATCCCCCAAGGAGCTCAAGAAACACAGTCCAGGGAGGAAAAGAGGATTAGTGGGATGCTGAACATGCAGCTATGATCTCAGGCTAAAGAAATCATGCTCTTGCATTCCTTGCTCACCCCAACCCTTTACAGCCAAGAGCTCTTTGCCAGCCTCTTAAAACACAACATAACGTAATTACGCTGGCACAACACCGTTACCACTAGTACCTTGGCGCACTTGCACGGCAAGTGTAAGGGGGGAAAGCTTAGACTTTGTTATCACTTCGGATAGTGTTGGCAAGATGAAACTTTTGAGAAACACTGAGCTAACAAACACAACCAGTTTTTTCCTGTTGTTTTCCCCACTTTCATACATGGTCCCAGTTCAGACCATTCCCACTGCAGAAGACTCCAGCGTCACTGCTTTTACTTTCAAGAGGAAGATAATACCGAATTAATGCAATGAAACTGGACTGAACACGTGACAGGGTTCAGAAGCGCGAGACTCTCCTGCTCACATTAAACACATCGTAGACTTCAAACGATATTTTAAATGGAGGAGTGGGGAGGAGTGGGGCAGGATTACTGCACCTACAAGAGAACTGAGGCACAGCACAGTGTTGTCACATCACAGGCCAGTGGGTGACCAGGTACAAAGTTCCTTTTTTAAAGAAAAATATAATTATTATTTAAAAAGGGACATGTGGTCTCTAATTCCTCACCTGTGAACACTTAAAATAATTGGATCTGGACAGATTAAAGGCAAATGACAGTTGTACGGATGAATGTGAAGCTACAAAAACTGCCAGAAGTACTTGATTTTCAGATTATACCAGCCGTAAAAAAATATGGATCACAGACTGCTGTCAGGAGAGAACAGTGAAAGCTTTCCAAATGTAGTGTCAGATTATGGCAACTCAAAACTGCACCTGATAAGCAGGGCAGTGTGTAATGAACCCCCTTGCCCAGCGCAGCTGAGCTGCAGATGTACAAGTCCATCTCAAGCACAGCCAGAAAGGTTTGCTGCTATGCATGTCTACATAGGATCCTACCCATCCCTTCCCAGGGAAGTGGAAAATTTCAAAATACCTGATGGTTCAACCTTACCGTAGTTTCTGATGTGAGGAAAGGACAAAAGTTACAGCTTTTGAGATCCCCATCCTATCGCTCACAGGAGGATGTATACTGGCAAAGATGCACAAAGAGATAAGAACCTTCATACTGTATGAAGAATTTTACTTTGCTCAACCAAGAATTGCAAGTGGCCTTTGAAAAAGGCAGCAGATTTTTCATCTTGAAAGATCTTAAAAATGGAAAAAACAAGTACTCTGAGCTCTCCATCACCTTATGATAAATCAGCCTAAGGAGCCGATTTTAAAAAGAGAAGATTACTTCTCTTTTGTGGTCCCCTATGACCTACCAAATCATAGGGGCAAAATGGTGAAGACCAGGTGAGGACAGGCTGGTAGTGGTTACCCAGAGCACAGTCCTGCTGGTCAGAGCAAGTCATTTGTGCTGCACGCCTGACAAAGATCATTCTTTTGCCCCTCGTCTTGGTGCTTCAAGATGCAAGGGAACTGAAGCTTTGAGAAGACAGAACCGGCCCTCGTGCTAGAAAACCACATGTCAGTCTTGACACGAAATGTGTGAGTAGTCCCCAGGAATATCAAGCTAAGCACCGGAGTGGGTGATTGCAGGACCAGACTGAAACATGCCATTTGTATGGAAATATGGCCTTGATAAATAGCTTTTTCTTCTTCACATGAAGCCAAAAAAGGTAGGGAGGCCCACACCTGTGCTTGGTGTGACCCTTGCTATTCAATGGCCAGCTGAGACCTGACATGGCTTCATTTGCTGGTACTTGGCTCAGTCTTTTTTGAAATGGCCACAGTGACAATTGTGCTGTTTGCCTAGTAAAGATGTAAAAGGTACATTTTACTTAGCAGTTGTTTATGGCTGACGAAGGTAAACTTCTCCAATAACCATTTAGTAATGATTAAGGCATGATAGGTTTTAAAGCTCTAGATTACAATAACCTTTAAAAACAAATTGTTTTCCTTTGCATTTCTGCAGGGCAGAGTAAAGGCGGTTAAGGCACCTTAATTGCATTTCCACTCCTAGCATGTTTTTAAATTATGCTTTGACTACAATTCTGAGGTTTCTAATACTTCAGTTGCAGGCATGTACTCTGAGAAGAAAAAAAAAAAAAATCAAAATACCTAAAAACTCTGAAACAAAACAAACAAGAAAACAGAAGTGTTTCCTGAAATGAAATGTCAAACAACTGGGGTAAAGACAAAGGGGTTAACACCCACACAGCACAGCAAAGGACAGCTCCATCCATTGGCTTGGTCCAGAAAGTTTTGTGCTTGAGACCCTCAGATGTAGGGTGCTCTGACATAATTATCTCCCCTTGGCAATCCTGCTTCCAGGTCTAAAGCAAATGGGCCTTTGCCAGCTCAGACACCTCACTGCACAGCGCTGCTGCTGCCACTGTGCACCTTTTCCCTAGGAGTAACCTACCAGCCAAATCCAACACCCAAACGTCACAGGTGCAGGCGATGCATGAGGGACCCAAGCGAGGCAGGTGATGGCAGAGGGCTGCTCTGATTTACCACAGAGCTCTTCACACAGCAGGCTTGGGGCAGGTCTATTGAGCACAGCCCTGAGGGGCTCATTACAAGGCTTTGGAATGTTAATTCAGGGGGCAGAAGTTAATCTGGATTGCATTGGCTGGAGGTAGGTGACAGTATTTCTTGTTCCTTAGATGGCAGGGGTTGCTTCAAGCACAGGGTCAGTGTATTAGCCGGCCTGTTTCTCAGCACAGCTTTAATAAGATGTATGAGAGCGCAGCGCTCACTCCCAGTTTGTGGGAAGCGGTTTGAAAGCTGTTCTCTACCTCCCGGGCTCACGTGTGATGTGGCTGGATTTACAACCTTGGTTAACTTACGTAGGCTTTCCAATTTGCATCTATTTCCTGAAAGATTCAAGCCTAAGGAAAGTGGATGCTAATGTAGAAGCCTGTATTTGGATTGGTGAAGCAGATAATCCAAGATTAATTTCATCTGACAAAAGAAATTTATTATTAGTGTCAAACTCCAGTGTGCAGCTAGTAGCCCTCAGCAAGACTGGGGATGTGGCTCAGCACCTGTGTGCATGCACACAGGTGCTGTTTGAAAGTGCCTTGGGAGATTGAAGTGATTCTGACAGGGGCAAAAGTCTCTTTCAAAGAGAGGCCAAGAGCATCCTATCTTATCACCTGGCTTTTGGCTGGCTGGAGCACTGAGCCTGTGCACGATACTGCAGCAACTATCAAACAAAAGACTATGCTGGCCATTGATGGGTTTATGATAGCCACAGAGGAGAAATAATCCATCTCTAGCTTGAGCCTGAGATCCTTCACGGAGCAACACACAAGGATCTGACAGGGAGATCCAGTGCCCTGCCTCTCATGCACCCCCATACCACACTGGGTAGCAAGGGGTAGAGATAAGCCTCAGCTACTCACATAAGCTGTGTGCCATGCAGGGCAACACCAGATGGGTGCAGCAGTCCTTTAGAAGTCTACAGAGCAGATCTAGTTCCTCAGACACACACAGAGGACGTTCAAAGTCAGCCACCTCAAATGATGCAGGTCCCTCGCCTGTAACAATGAGTGTCAGTGCCTGACACTCATCTCCATTACATCCGCAGCTTGAGAAGAGACTCGAGCCATTATGGCAACATTAGCTGCTCTCCTGCATTCAGGAGTGATGGCCAGTAGCATCTCTATCTTATTGAACATGTTTTCTTTTACCCAAACACGGCACATCCATGTGCTTCTGCAAAGCCTAGAGCAATACTGCTGTGGCTCTGAGCCCTGCCCCTGCGTGAGGGAACGGCCCTGTCCCCAGAGCTCCCGTGGGTGAGAAACATCTCTGTTTACGTTATCACTGCTAGAGATGGAGAGAAGTAGATAAACTACTTTCTGCACTTCCTATACTCTGTAATAAAAACTGTACTGGAATGATGTGTTACAAAGTACAACTGCAGAGTAAATGGTAGAAAATGAAAAATAATAGACCGACTCCAGCCAAATGGAGTACACACACGTTGCTTTGCACAAGAGGCTGGCTCTTCCACCAGCAGCAAGACTTACCATTGAGGGCTATTTGATGCTCCTCCCTGTTTTAGCTCTTCAGTTGAGACTGTGATGCCTTCTGAGGTTCTCAAGGGGAATAATGGGTAGCATTCAAGCTACACACTCACTGCAGCATATTTTATCTCATTTACAGTAAATCGCTAGCACTTCACTGATCTACAGAGCTGGCCCCACTTGCAGGAGCAGAGCCCTGCCTGTATTTCCTTGTACCATTTAAGCCACATCCCAGTGTGACTGCCACAGCCCTTCAGTTCTCTGCAGCCACCCGAATCCTGGCTCCCCAGGGCTTCAGCTTCTCCCCAGATCCTACTTATGGCGGTGACAGTGAGCAGAAGAGGTCTGCACTAACCTCTTGTGGGCTGCATGCACTGTGCTGTTCACTTCTGCCCCTTGCTCAACCCTAGCACATAGACAAGCAGAGGCCAAAGCAAACAGCTGGTTGTTATAACAACACGTTCGAAAACTTGTTTAATCATTTCTCCTACATATTAAGGGACTCCTTCATCTACCTGCCAGGACCAGGTTCACTGCTGGTGACAGCTGGTGACATTGCCATGGGCAAGGCAGCAAGACAAGTGCTGTGTTTCTCAACTCTGTCCTGCACAGATGAGGTCACTGCGAGCTCTGCTGCTGACTTCAATGAAAGCAGAGGCTTGGCATTAGGAAGTTTTCTAAAGTTTTCTAAATTATTCTGATAAGTTTTCTAAATTATGCTGCTTCTGACTCCCAGTCCCAGAGTACTTCACCAATGCTCATTGCTTTACTTCACTCAGTGTTTTGTTGGACCAGCACTTTGAGAAGAGATGCAGCACATGGAGGAACTTTGCCAGCTCATCCCACCTCACTGCACTACGGCCAGGATGGCCTCCGCAAGGCCTCCATGGCTCATGCAGCCCTGGAGAAGGGCTCCAGTTCCTGATGTAACACCCACTTGTTACAGGGCCCCTGGAAATTGGACTGTCATCTGACCCCGCAGTTATCAGGTAATGTTGGTTTTTAGTTATTGCATGTTGGTGACTGGTCACAGAACAAGTACAGGGGGAAGACTTCTGGCAGCACGCTTCTATGAGTGAGCAGATTTTCAAGTCACCTTCACCTACCAGAAAACATCTGAGCAGTTCCTTATTGTTAAGGCGAGCTCCACGTACCATTGTGGTTTCTCTGCTATATTCACAGCAGCAGCAAGCCCATTATCCAGAGGACAACCCAGCAGGAAATACCCATTGAAACAAGAAATCCAGTTACTGGATGAGTGAACTCACTAGATCTAAACCATGGGATAGGTAAACTTTGTAATCCTGGTTACAGGGTACAGACCACGGCCGCTTCCTGGCATCATGCTTGGAAGAGACCTTGAGCACATGCACCCCTCCTTTAGTAAGGGAACGAGGGCAGGCCCAGGGGGAAACCCAGCACAGACCAGTAGGTTCCCCCAGTCTAGGTGATTAATGGAAGAGCATTAATGATATTTATCAGACTCTTAGGGTCCATTAACCTTCAGCACTCTGATTCTTGCAACCTCAGATATTTCATCATTCAGAAGAATGCAAAGCCCTCATAATGCAACATTGTACAGAGGGGAGAAGAGGAATGGGACCTTTCTGACCCCTGCTATGCAAACAGCTTACATACTGGAGCACAGGATTTATTCATATCCATCTCAGCATGAATAAACGCCAGACCTAAAGCAATCTATCTTTCAGACTGTGGCAGAGTGAGCTGGCTCGATGACCTGTTGGGGTAGCAATTGCCCCTTGATGGTTACAGGAAAAAAAAAGTCCATCTGATCCATGCCCTAAAGATTATTTGAATTTCCTGTGCTTGCCTCAGAGAAGACAGAGTGATTACAGGCTTACGCCATCTGTGTTGGGGTCCTAACTCCTCCTAAGTGCCCCCTGGTGCAGAAGAACCATGTCATGAGACATGACACTGTCTTCCTGCTGTCGAACTGCATCAGTTTCCTTGGAAGCAACAACTCACGGTGACATATCACCACATAAAGATGCAACACTACCAATATTGTAATGATCCATAAATCTTAAAATAAATCTTGAGCCTTTGAATTGCGCTGCAAGCTATAAAGACCAACGGGGGGGAAAAAAAAAAAGTGCCTTTCACATTGTAGAGAAGGTGACAGCTCAGAAAATAAGTGCTGGGAGGCTAGGAAAGCACTGGGGAAAGGCTTTTTAAAATGACCCACAAAAGAAAAAAATCACCAGGGTCTGATAGAGATCCTCATCTTTCCTGCATTTAGCTTATGTGTCACATGAGCGCAACTCCCTGTCAAAACAAGTTCTGTTTTGCTGCTGTCAGCACAGTGGGCTTAACGTAGCTTAAGAAAAACATCTCACAGTATTCTTTATACTTCATATATCATCTCCAACAAGCCAGATAGCAGAAAACAAGCTGCTACTGTGCAGCTGATTATTGGTGATCATGTATGCAGGCAGATCAACACTGGAAGAATACTACTAAGTTCTGCTAAGATCTGTTTTTAGCTATGCAGAGAGGCAACGAACATCGACTCGGGAGGAGCAATCGGCTCAGGGAAATATCCAGACTGCCTGTTACCTCCAGAAACACAATTCCACATTTTCAGCACTAACAACTGCACCAGGAGAACAGACTAACAAGTCCCTTTTACATGGTACCTGTTTTTAAAGAGCAGTGGAGTTGTTGACTATACAAGGCATTTTTACACATAAAGAGAATTTGAAAGAAGAGACAAGAGTTGAGATGGAACAGATGCCAAGAAAGAGTACTACAATTATAAATATTAAAGCAAAAAAATGCCATTTAGTCTTTTTCTTCATCAAACATTTCGACTGCTAATCTAGCAGAGGTAGTAAGCAACTCCATTCCTCCTTGTTATCTTACTTTGGCCAACTCCATTCCTACGGATGCTATCTGTCTCTGCACACACAGTAATTTAATACAGCTACTGGCTGCAGTCACAGAATGTTAAACAGTTACCTATCTTTGTTTAATTGCAGAAAATCAGGACATTCTCCTAACAGCATGGTAATAAGAACTTGGGGGATACATCCCTGAAATAACTCGTGTCAATTTTCTAAAACATCAGCCATTTAATTTAGGAGAATCCCAGAAGATATGAAGATGATTTCCTCATTCCAAGGTAGTCTTGCCAGTGTTTCACCGTGAACCATGTATCTATTTTGTCTTGCATATCCACCCTGTGAAAATATCTCATCATTTTCCACTGATATTCAAGAGGGATCTTGTACTGCTCTCAGCAGCAAGCATTACAGTCCTCATCCTCTCTGCAGAGATTTGATGGCTCATTTCCTCTGCCCAGACTAACTTCGTATTGTCAATATTGCCCTGCAGTTCTGTATAAAAAAAGCACATGCAAAATATTCTTATTTTACTATGAGCAGGTAGTTCCTCATCTTGTAATTTCCTTACACAGCAAGCTAGTAGTGATAAAACAGGTTTAAACTACAGCTCAGTATTAAACATCTTTCTCCTGAAAGCTTTCATGATAAATTCTTGGCCATTCCTGGAGATGTGCTCAAAGTGGTCTGTGCCAGCTCCTTGCTGAAGAACCACCTCAGGTGCACCAAGACAAAAGCCAAGTTTCCAGATATTACAAGAATACAATAACCCAAGAAAAGCATTGTTTTAAGCCAGACCACGCCAGCATCCCACCTTGCTGTGTGGCAAGGTGAGACATGGCCAGGAATAAGGCAGGAATACCTGTCAGTAAGCTGACTTCACCACTGCACACCATGTGCTTCTTTGTCTTCCTCAGAGACTGGCCCCATCATACTCACAGCCCCCGACAGCACCGGCCTGCCTGCACAGGCAGCACAGCCACACTCGGTGGTCAGGGTATCCTCATTAAACTCCTTGTCACCTCACCGGGCAGCAGCGGTACAAGCTATGTGTCCTTCACACACACTTACTTCACCTCTTCATTCATCCAGGCGCTCATCAGGCCGGAGTGGAGAAGCCGCTTCCTGTAGGCCTCAGCACCTGAGCCCCCCTGCCTGCGTGGGTTTTGCACCCCGGGACACCTCGCTGAGAAGAGTTGGCTCCGAGGCTGTTCTGTGCAGCATGCTAAACACTGTCAGCCTGTACAATCCCACTGGGCAGCTGCTGTACACACTTATCTCTGTGCAGCCAGGCTCTGCCATCTCGTTGGCTTAAAAGAAATGTTAATTTTTCCCCTGTAGAAGAAGGAGCTGGATTCAATCCCTATTCCTACCCTTTTTCCTCCCGTTCACTCTATCACAGCTTTTCTCCCCCTTCCTTTGTAGCTGTACGCCTCAGGCTACAGCAGTGTCCTGGCAGTCCTTGAGGCCAGGCCAGCTCTCCTGAAGCCACTGCACATTTCACCAGCTTCTGCTGGGGCAGAGCAGGGAGTCAGGGCCCCTGCTGCTGCTTCAGGCTCCCTTAACGAGCTGTCTCAATCCTAAAAGCTGTTTTATGTGGAGATTAGCCCTATCTCCCTGTGGGATGCTCTAGATTAGGAACACCGAGGGACCCTGAGCAGCCAGCAGGGACACAACCACTGGTGGGGCACCTAGCTTCAGCAGCCCTGTGCTCAAAAGCAGTGTTAGCAAGGAGCACCCCATTTTTTACTGACCAGAAAAGTTGTCCCACTGAGCAACACAGAGCATACGAGGAATGGAGAAGACGAAGGCTGCAGGATCAAAAAGAATTCAGCATTTCTTAGGCTGAGAGACTGCTGCTGTTTGGATCACTTGTGTTTTCTCAGGGAGTGTAAGGCAGCAAATGCATCCAAAGTAACTGCTCACATTAGGCAGTGGTGGTACCTGCACAGACCCTGTAGCTGTAAGAACAGCTTGTTTCCTTCTCTCTTACTTCTCCTTTCCCCAAATCATCAATGAAGTGTTCTTGCCTTCTGCTCTTCCTTGTTATACCTTTCTGTCAGAGAGGACCTGAGTCAGCAAGACAGGCTGGACTGCAAACCTGGACCTGCATTTCAACCCTCCTTTCACTTGTGGGGAGGGAAGGAAAAGGGATGTGACCTCCTGTCTCCTTGAAAGAACAGGGCAGTAGCCACACATGCCTGAAGCCACACATTTTGCACGCAGCCAGAGTCCTGGCATGACACACCTCTGGCTATGCCATGTCACCAAGCACTTGCAGTCAAGCCCTGACACTTTGTCAGGCTCAGCAGTTCACACTGTGATGGGCCCATCCTGAAAAACAAATTTGGTACCAGACAGCAGCAGAGCAATGTTTATATGGTCTTGCTGTCACCATACCATTGAGACTCAGAATACAGCATCAAACTAACAACAACAACTGCAATTAAGAGCTGGATGATGGGAATCAGAAAGTTCTCACCTGCCACTGAGCCTTTCAGACCAAACTGAAATTACCCACTTGGATTAAATCTCTTCTTCCTAAAGACAAAGGCACAGCTCACACATTTCCAGTTCATTGATGAAAGATGGGTGACCTTGTCAGAAAGCCAGACTTCAGTACAAACCTCCTGATTTCTGTTCCTAACTCTGCCTCACGTTGGCTCAGGCAAGTCACCTCATCTTCATTGCTCAGCTTTCCCCCCTGCTGAGGGGAAGGTTATGCTGCAGCAGGCTCTACTGAGCTTCATTCATGCAATCCAGAATCCATCATTGCTACCTGAGTAACATTTTTTTAAGTTTTATTTTATTTCTTGAACATTGGAATTGTTCATGCACTGATAATGCATTTACACACATGCACACGCAGACACACAGAGCCTCTATCTAGGAAACTATCTGAGCATTTCATCCTACTGAAGGAGGCAGGAAAGAATGCACAGCATGAGAAGAAAACAGTAGTGTCCTGCATGTTTTCATTGGGATAAGCAGGGTGCCACCTTTCCCAGGCTTTAGCTCCCCTGCATTTCTGTCAGAAGCTGCAGCTCTGCACCCACCATTAACTGGGTCACGCTACAGATCTTTTATTGCCATCCCAGTCTTTTCTTCTTCACCTGGATGTCCCTGCACAGCTGTCCTGAGCACACATACCTGACAGTTACTGCATCCATTCAGGCTGTATCTAAATACATTTCGGTTAGTATCCAAAACCAATGACATGTCCAGTTCTTCTAAACACAGCCCCAGAATGAGCAAAGCCTGTGTGGCCAAAGGAGTCTCTCAAGAGACTTGAGTTTTCTTGCTAACTGGTGGTGTGTAGTGGTTCCTTTAACAACTGCTTTCATATAAAGGAAAAAAGTGACGTGAATAATGATAATAAGCCATCAGGTGGAATAAACTGTCTTATACTGAGCATCACCACCTTTTCTGGGAAGCCAGACTGAAATTTTGAATTTCAATTTAGTAAGGGGAAGGAGAGATTGCACACTTTGCAAGAAAAATTGTGTGCATGTATTCTACGAGGAATAAAGGAATATTGTTTCTGCTAGGAGTGGGAAGAGAAGGAAAGTGGTATTTTAAGAAGCATTACTGCACAGAAAAGCAAGATTTATAACGGGGAATTCCTTGTGTCAAGGCCATAAGAGTGCTTGTTCTCTTGCTCCTCTCGCTCCTCTCAGTCACTGTGAAATATTCACACAGAGAAGAGTGATTCTATCACACTTTTATTTATTTTAATTGTTAAAGTCTGATATATGCAAATAAATACAAGCATCCACATTTAAAAAGCCTTTTTAGACTTGAGTTTTATGCAGCTGTGCTCAAACCACTTTAATTCAAGCAGGGGAGAAGCAGGGCATGGCTGTGTGGTTGCAAACAGTGCAGTTTCCTTGGCTAGCAAGCTAGCATACGTCCGCTGGGCTGAGGTAACATGTTGTACACGCTCCTTTAGTTCAACTCTAATGCAGAATAGAACATTTTACCTTCACTCAGTGTGAAGGTAGTTGCTTTTCATTCTGGTGGTTCGAACAATGGCAGTTCACTGCTCAGTGAGGATAACTGCCCATGGCCATCCACTGCCTGCAGCTGAGCTCTGGTATCTTGACCACTCGCAGTTATACAGCCTTAGTGTGTAACATAACCCACCCAGACTATGGACAACCACTGCCTATGAAGGTGGTGTTTTTTTTTTTTCCCTGAATACAGTACTGCTTCAAATACCTATGCCTGAATTCATTTCATCCCATAACACTGCCAACCTTTACCAAACCATGGCCACAAGGGCTCCGCATCCGGCTGCCAGGTGCAAAGAAGAGGCGCGGTAACACGCTCAGCAGCGGGCAGAGTTTCAGGCGCATCCAGCTGATGCCGTCAGGTGTCCGAGTGCTGCATCAGAGCCAAGCTACGGAATCCTACAGTGCATTAGGACTTTGGCTTGCTTTAGGCTGTTGCAAACAAAGACCACTAACCGGAACAGTTTTGCTCACTTGAAAGCAAAGAAATCCTACATTTATCTCAGTGGTCAATGTGAGTGCTTGGGAGCAATGCCAAAGCAGTATTTCTCAGCCTGGCTGAAGGGCTCATAACTCAGCTGAATACGTTCACATAGGTGTGAACACCCTGATACACCAAGTAGCCAGTCTGGGAATACTCGGCGTGCTAGCTCTTACACCATTTTGTTTCTATTAGTTATTAGATCTATTCAAAATAGCTTCAAAACTGAGCTGCTTTGTGACCTAAACATTTAGGGGTGTGCCCATGGCAGGCCAGCCTAGCAAAGGGAGGACTCACATAATGCAGATGCCACTAAATGGAGCCAACTAACCAGTGCCTGGCCATTGCTGCAACAGGGTATTGGTAGCAATGGGTGACAGTGTTGCAACTAGAACAGATCTAAAGGCAGAGCTGAAAAGGGAGCAGTTAAGCCTCCACCTGAGCTTCCTCCCTGAGCACAGCCACACTAGCACACACTGCTAGCTTGGCTGTGCTAGCATTAAAGACAGCATTGCAGAACAAGGGGTGGAGGGATGGCTTTATGCTTCAGCAGAGCTGCAGCCGTACAGGAGAGCCGACAGGCAGCGGACCTGCTCTGCTTTCTCTTGGAGCCCTATAAACCCTGAGTGGCTTCTCCTGGGAAGGAGCATGTGGAGGGAAGGCCCTTCTCCAAAGCAGCTAATTACTACCTCATGTTTTCATTTTCATACTCCTTGCAGCTCATCCCTGGGGCTTGGCTGAGGCTTATCAGCTGCCCCACCTCAGCTAGCCCAGCTTGCTTCTTGTACCACACATTGCAAGGGCTGCCCTGCAGCACCCTTCTTCTTGGGGCAGCAAAACGCTCTTGCAGCTGTACTGCCAAAAGATCTTTAACCAAACTGCCAAAAAGCCGCATGTGCTCTCCAGACTGCTCAGTTCTAGGGAAGAAAGGCAATCTGTTTTAACTCTAATCCCTCTCACCCTGAACTAGTGTTCTGTTTGTTCTGTTAAAGGAAATATAATTACGCCCAACAGCTGAACCATACGACCAACGCAGTTGTGGTGGACTCTGCTTCCTCATCTCCCATCTTGGGTATTAAAAGGTGTTTACCTGGGTGCAACCTTACCAGTGGCTCCAGACAACCGAATGACTACAGTTAGGACATGATTCAGCCATCACTCTCATTCCCACATCCTACTAGTTTACCTGGCTGGGGGTGAGCTGCCTGAATCCAGCTGTGCAGATAAGGATCTACAGCCTCTTCACCACCCTGCTAACCTCATCCATGAGTTACAGAAAAAAAATACAATTAGAGTTAAAAATGGACAGAATTATACTTAAGTACAGCAGCTGTCATTTTTCCTTCCACAAAAACTGTTTTCAGCACAGGCTCTCACCTGGGAAGTTCAAGAGCTAACGCAAAACCACCAACCCATTACCTTGGCTCTAGCTCATGCTGTTGACCCTGTATGTTCCCTAGCATCACTTCACAACTTAAATGGGGAAAAAAAAAGATCAAGATTAAAAATATACCTTTGAACCTCTAAATCCCAGAGGCCCAGTTCTTCCTTCTAGTCTTCCCAGAAAAAGCCGCTTGCTCAGGGACATCTCTGCAACAATGGTCACAGTCAGAAAGCAAAGGGCCCTGACCGTGATATCAGTCTCACTTTATAACCCAGCTGTCCCCGCAGGAACCAATTGCTGCAGCAGGGAGGCTGGAGGCAGCAGATAAGCCTTAGCCAGGTGATAGAGATCAGCTGCCCAGTTATCAAGGGAGTACAAAAATCAAATAGATTTTGATTTGGTAGTTACAGCTTTTCATATATCCTGGGAAAAGAAAAGAGAAGGAGCAGAGTAGGGGGAGGGAGGAGAGAGGAGTCTTTTCCAGGGTGTTATGGTGTCAGATCTTTTTAGCAATGGATTTCTAGGTTAAGCAGTTACTGAGACGTGTGGTTGCAGAGAACTGCAGTCAGAGCAGGCATTTGTAGGAGGGAACTGAAAGTGGTGGAAGAAAGGCAAAGCAGAGCACATCTAAGGGCTGCAGATCCTGCCTGAAGTAAGCAGGATGCAGTGTAGCAATTCCCAACAGGCACAGAAGCAGAGACCAGCAGCTCTGCACCCTCAGAGGACCACTTTGCTAACTTGCAGTGTTACAGCTCGTCGCTCCAGTCCGGGGTGATGAATTCACCTCGTCCTTCTCTCAGATGCGACCCACGCTTTGGCTTGCAATGCCATCTGTAACGTCCACTGGCCGCAACGCCATGTGTCCAGCTTCATAACTCTTTGGCAAGAGCAGATCATCGCCAGTGGATTAGATCAACAAACATCAGCTGTGTTGCCATTTCAAGTCTAAAGGCAGGCAGATGAAGATAACAGCCTGCATTTCAGTGCCAGCAATAGAACAGGCAATGGGTTGCGATAGAGAGCCAGGCAGAGATCAGTAGAAACTATAGCAGAAAGAAGACAATCCTTTGATTACGTGAAGTTTGACCCAGTAAGCCTGGAATTCAGATACAATTCTGCTATCAGCAGTGACAAGAGCTACATTTGTAAATCTCAGTATATTCATCTAAACATTAGCACCTCTGGCACAATTTTCCAGCTTTGGAAGCTGCAGCCATTTCAGTCACAAGGAATCATTCACACAGCATATAAAAATATTATTCTATAGCACAAAATGGCTTGCAAGTAAGCTTATAGCAAAAGACTTACAGGAATCTGGCTCAGAGTTCACCCTGGCATCAGGAGATCAAGCATGCCAACAAGGCCAGGCTACCAGACCCCTTCTCATGGTCCCTTGGCAGGTGCCAGCAGACCACTCTCACCTCTGCTGCTCAGCCCACGGCGCTCTGTGCTCACCCACACAGCACCCAGGGACAGTGCCCAGACCCGTGCAGCCCGCACCGAGCACCGTTGGGACCTGGACCCGACACCACACGGGTAGGCACAAAGAGGGAGACAGCATCTGCACAGCTCTGCGAGAGGGACCCATGGAGTGACCCAAACCATTCTTCATCTTCAGTGGGCTACACGCTGTATTTGTGCTCCTGTAATCTACTTCCCAGCTCCATCTCCATCCCCGTTAATTACTGTCACAGCAGGAGAGTTCCTGGCATTTCAGAGAATGGCCCTTCTTACTAAGCAGGAAAATGGGAGGAGATGGCAGGCAGCAGTACATGAAGAGAAACTGCCAGAGATGTTCTCTTTTCCTGCGTGGCACTGTTGGTGATTCTCCCTTGGTCGAAGCAGGAGGGAAGCTGGAAAAGCTGCACTAGCGGCCTGGGAGCTCCCAGTAATCCAGCCCCTCAGGAGAGGCTGATGGCAGCAGGGCAGGGGTGCTGGCTGCACTAGGAGCATTGGCACTTTGTGGCAGGACCCAGGGCAGGGAAGCCAACTGCAAGGAGTCAGTACTGAGCCCAGGGCACCTTCTCCCAGGAGGGCAGAAGGACTGGCTCTGAGTTGTTCCAGGCTCTCCAGCATCTAGTTGCTTCCGAGTACATCTCTAGTCCAATTTTAGATATATCTGCTATTAAAGCAAACCTTGACTCTGGTATTGGCTGGTATCTTATATAAATCTGGCTTTTGAAATAACCAGCCCTCCCTGACTGAGCTGAGCAAGGCCGTGACATCTTTATGCAGATAAATCTGCTCTTTTCAGTTCGGACCTGCTTCCTGGCAGCCTTTCCAGACTCATGTTTTAAGCACTTCCTATTGAGAAACCCAGGTTATTTAAATGGCAAAAGAAGTAAAAGCAGAGCTCTCTCTCCAGCTGATTGTCTTTGGAAACACAGGACTGGAGGCTGCTGTCCCAGAAGACTAAGCTGCCCTTATCTGAGGCACTCTGTTAAAAGACTTGGAATCGCTTATTAATTTAGTGAAAGCTCCTTAATTTTGATCCTTTGTATGCATTAATTGATTTGCTATCAATAACCTGCATTGATTAGGCCTCCAGACCTGGCAGCTGCCGAAGATGAAGAGACAGAGACTCTCTTTCAGAGCAGGAGTTCAAAGCCTGAAATGATTAAAAAAGACAGCACCGAAATGGCTGATAAAGAAAAGGGTGTCGTTCTTTTTCCACACAAGTATGAAACCATGTGCAGTTAACACTTTCATACCCAAAAAAGTGCTCAGATCTAAAGTATATGTACAGCCTAGAGGTATCTATTAGATTTACTCCACTTGGCCACCTTAATTAAAATATTACCGATGCACTGAAATACCTGTCAGAATGAGAGCTGGGGGAAGATCTTATCTGCTTCAGCCACAAAGAGCTCAGGGAAAGCCGCCCGATCCCGAGGTCGGCTAAGGCAGAGTTCCTGGCTCCCCGGATCCCTGCCGGCAGATGGCATTGCAAAGAGCTGCTGAGGGCAGATTTAATTTGAGGCAGATCCAAACCAAATGCAACAGTAAAATTTAACAGTCATCAGTTAAAATTTTGACAGTAGAGTTCTGAGGGCTGAGAACGGCTTGTTAGTCCAAGACGCCAGGAAAAGCAATACAAAACCAGCTACCTGTCGCAGAGGGTACTGTCACAGCCCTGAGCTAATCCCCATGCAGTATCCACCTTGCACAGGCTATGAGACGGACAGGTGTGGATGTCCACATACGCTGTTCTCCAGCTAGGGAAACAAAGGTATGTGATGGGAATAGCTCTCAGGCCATCTAAGAAAGGATATTTTGGGACATTTGCTACGCACAACAGGTATATGGGAGCACCTCAGCCACCCTGCATGCACCTAGAAATATCATTAGCAGTGCACACGCAACCAGGGTCTTCGGTGGCTTTGTCTCCTTCAGATTCCAAATCCCCAGTAATGGCTTGCTAAACAAGACTCATTTTTTCTAGTCCAAAATCAGAATAAATCTAGCTGCCCTTTGTCTACCAGAGACGCTTCTTTGAGACACCAGACTATCATAACAAGAGCAAGGCCATGCTGTGTTTTTTCCATCCAAGCTGTGCCAGTAACTCTCACCACCCCTCAGCTGTGACTGTGAGGGTGCAGCCGCTAGCAGGACACCCTCCTAGGCCCACAGGTTTTCTCTCTGAACTGATTTCACTAAAGAAAAACGTGTCATTGCTCTCAGGGTTTGTTCAGTGGCAGGGCAGGGCGCTGATCAGGTGTGGCACAAGGAGACAGCTCCTGCCCTGCAGAACAAACTGTCAGCTGTGGGTCCAGAAGACCCATGTTGGACCACTTTTTGAGGATCCTACACAAATGTAACATGAATTACAACTCATGGCTGAAACATGCCCTGCGTGACAGCTTACCACATCAGCACTTCCAGTCCACGTAGCAGCGCTTCTGCAGAGGGGAACTGACACAGACACAAATTGTACATGAGTGCCTGTGTTTTCACTTTGACAACAGCATACAGCTACCAGTACTCTAAGTTTCTTTCTATGTGTCTTTGCCTCTCTCCTTTATGTGGACATTTTTAATATCCCTCAGACCTTCTCACGTATTATTCTGTTCCCTCCCCTCTGTTCCCCCCTCCCTGCATACATCACAGGTGGGTGCTAAATATCCCCACACTTGCTCTTCACATGCTGCTGTCCCACCCTCCTGTAGGTCTCGTGTTTGTTTACCTACTGCACGTGTCCAGAAATCCTGGAAAAATATGAAATTCTGAAGTACTAATCATACAAAAAATTCTGGAGAGCAAGGAATGTGCTGGCAGCCATGCTCCAGCCTCACATCCTAAGGAGAGGTGAGTTCCTGGGTCCTCAGGCTGGAATGCAGCTCTGGAAATGGTGATTTTGCATCTACCCAACTTCGGCCACAAAGCACTGTGTGCTGGGAAGGAACCACCTTTCACATCATAGAACCAACCCATTGAAAGTAAAGATTTTTTTTCTAAAATTCCCTTTCTTTTAGTACAGAAGCTGTGTCAGCCTTTGTGTCCTACACAAATTAAATGTGAATAATGGTTAGGACAGTTGAGCACTGGAACAGATTGCCTTGGGAAGTTGTGAAGTCTCCATCACTTGAATTTTTCTGGACGGGCTAAACAGTCATCTGTCAAAAATGGTTTGGGTATTAAAGATCCTGCCTCGGGGAGCAGAGGGAAAGGAATAAATGACCTCTTAAACTCTGTTTTCTACTTCTGCGATTTAAGGACCTCCTATGTGGGCTCTAGCAAAAACACTTGCCCTCTCGGCTGACCACAGCACACCGTCTCCTAAGCCCTTGTGTTTCATGTCCATGCCTTCCAACAGCTCCATTCCATGCTAAGGGTGGCTTTCTTCATGCAGCAGTGCAAGTTTTCGTGTCACACGTTTTCTACGTTTACAACGTGCTGGGGGGTGGAAAGCACAGGGCTGCAAACACCTCAGCATCTCCATTTTTAAAGAGGAAACTTTATTCCTACTTCTAACACTTGCCTAGTAGATCAAAGTACCTGAAGGCTTTATCTGCTATCTCCCAGATACTAACACTTGGTGTACATTTATCACGGTGATGTGCACAGTATGAGAACCGAGGGAGGTAAGTTTTTTCCACCCACAAAGAACAAAAATAGGCTTTATTCTGAATGACTTATTTTAGACTAAAACCAAGAAAGAACAAAAGCAAAGTCTCCAGGAAGTGGAGACTGCACCCGCTTCTTATTTTAACATGCTGCTTCAACTTTTGAGAAATTTAAAGCTGCAGTGTGCAGAAAGCAAAATCAGATCAGTGACGTTACATAGCTGCTATTTCCAAATATCAATCCAGGAACTTAGAAGCAATAAAGATTCAATAACCCTCCACAGCCTGCAGTTCTAAAATACAAGGGGAAAAAATTGTAACAATTAAGGACAGATACAGATATGTAATATACATTGCACAGATGTTTTATTTCCCTGCAATTATATATATGCCTTCCACAAAAAAAAAATCTTCATTAACTCAGCATTACAGTTGCTTTTCTATATTCCGCATGAAGAAGAACCAGTACAAATGAAGGAAAGTACTCATCAAGATAGCATCAGCACTCAAACTAATCACATACACATTCCTCCAAATTAATTTCTGACTCGTTCCGATACTGGCCTTCCACAAGTAATTATTACACAAATATTTCCTGCATTGTGTCTTCAGTCTCACAAAATGTATCCGAACCGAATGATTTTGTAGGAAATTGGAAGCGTAGTTTTTGCAGCAGCACATCTACATCCTGTGTGGATCCACACATAATGGATCTATAGAGAAAGCACACTCGCAAAACTACTGGGAAAGATAAGTTCATCACCCGTTAATAAGCTAACGTCTCTGCTAGGGACGTAGCCCCAGACGCAGGCTGTTAGCTCCAGCCTCAGCACCTCCGGATGACTTGCTGACACCCACATGCAGAACGCAGTGATAAAGCAGCAGGCTGTGCTCGAGAGGAATGATCTGAGTGCGACCGCAGGGAGAGGGACTTGGCTGTGATGCTGTCAACACTGGCATCATATTATATATACACATATATATAACCCAGTCCTACTGACCTGCTGGTAGGCAGCAGTAACCGTGTCAGTGGCAAGCAAGCTGAGCCGTAGCCCACTCCCATTTTCTGATGAGAAAAGCATTCAATTTCATTTTTAATCCTTTTAGTTATTGATTGGTTCCCTCGACCTCTATCCCAGAAGTTCTCTCAACTTCAGAAGCTCCTGGATTTTTTTTTTTCCCCAGTCTTACAGGAAAAATTGGAGGGAAAATTTATTTTGGTAACAGTTGGTTTCGATTCCTTGTCATCCCACCTGGTGTTTGGAAAAAAAAAATCACTCACTCCAAAACCTGCCCGACCCTTAGCAGTCTTCACCTTTAACAGCAATTTAGCTGCAGCACTTCTGACTGCTCACAGACTGGCAGGCAGAGAAGCAATGCACATTATCTTTGTTTTTCCCCTCTAGTGGGTGTTTAAGAGAGCTCCACAGGTATTTAGGTACTTCAGCATACCTTGAGCCCCCAAATCAGGTAGTCAGCTTAATACCATGCACCTCGGAGCCTGAACTTTAGAAAAAAAGATTATTTTTTTTTTCCAGTTTTGGCAAACAACAACTCTTCCAGTTCTGATGAGCAACTGGCTTTGAGTTAAAAAGCACCGATGAACTGTAGCTGCCCTCAGCTTCAGCGCTAAGGAACAGGCTTACAAAGACTAAAACCTCAACACACAAATTAGCAGGGACCAGCACTAGGCATGCAGCTGATGGATTCCTGCCACATCACCTTTTGTTTGATTAGTGATTAGAAAGTAATAGTCTCCCTGCCCAAGAAACGAGATCCAGTGGAGTCCTGCTGAAATAAACACAGCCTTTACATATATTCTTGTCTCCAGGCAGTGTAGCCCTAATAGTGTTTGTATATAGTTTGATCCTATCGCCATGTACAGCTCATTAGGCACTAAATTCTTTGAGATGAGGAACCCCTTTATATCACCAGTACAAAATCTAATGCAGATGCCCATCACTTAGCTGATGCAAAATGCCACTGTAATAAGTAATACATGAACTCGAGGGGGTTAACGGATTCACTCAGGGTGGTGGTGTGGTCCTTGTGACCATTCCCCCCTGGCTTCAGTTTTCTCTCCTATCCTTCCAGTGACTGGAGGAACGCTAGCATGGGAGGGAACATTCAGGTTTGTGAGCAGATCTGACATTTGGGGATGAAAGTACTATTAATCACTGCCTCTGAGACACGATCAATAAAAACTTCCAGAGATCACATTTTCTAATGTGTACAAATTCCAGGAAACACTGACAGCCTCACCAGCATCATGATACTGAAACAAATCTGAGGCTTTTTGCTCCCTTGAGTTTTTACTTTTGTCTCTTCATCTCACATAACGGAGCAGACGATGGAGATGTTGCTGAGTGTCTCTTGTGGCTGTGTGCACTGATGCTTTTCACTGATTCCAGCAGGGTGCTGCTTTACACACCCAGCGTTTGGGATACAGAAGGTTTGACAGGATAAGCGAAGGAGAAAAAAAAAAAAAGAAAGGAAAAGAAAACAGTGCTTTGCTGTGATCAGTGCTCAGACTTGAGGAAAGGGGGGTAGCTGAAGTGAGAAGACTACAGATTGCACAGCACTGTACATTGCAATATTTGCCTTATTTCTTGACCGCTGTGCAATTAGCTCGTGTTCCTGAGTGCTGCAGGTCTCACATGTGTGGAATGAAAAGTGTCTCCTTTGCTTGCTGAAAAATGCACTGTTTCCTGTATAAAAAACCCTCCCTTTACAATGGAGTGGAGAGGGTACTGCACACGACAGTGGCCTCCAGACTCTTACAGATCCTTAGCCCCATTAAAATAACACAGCTCATCTGCTGTCCCCCAGAGTCTGCTCCCTCCCTCAGAGCAAAGAGCCTGCCAGTCAGAATAATACACTTCTGCATGGGCTTATTTTTAGGGTACAGCTAAACTAGTGGCATCAGTCTAACAGGCTGTGTACCCACTGCATTGGTTCTTAATTACAAGTTCAGTGGGGAGGAAAGGTGCATACAAGAATAATCCAAGCAAATTTCCTAAAATGGCACTGTCAAGTCTCACCTATGTTATCAGGGGCCTAACCACATCTAAGGCTTTCACTACATGGAAGTGGAGCTAAAGCTCCACTGTCTGAATTGCATAATTAAAAGAGATTATCATTTGAAAATACATTTTCTAGAATACTTAAACAGGAAAGCATGAAAAACAAAAATGGAATGTGTATGACCATTTTGCTCAAACCCCTAATATACATACATCTGTGGTTTCTATAAATGTGTATAGTTATAAATATCAGAGATTGTTAAAGTCAGAGACCTAGCTTAAAGTGTTTTGATGCAAACACCTACTCCAGATTAATATTGCTATGAAACCCTCACTAAATTGTTGTCTGGTTTGAGGGCACATTGCTATGTGAAGTACAGCTTAACCTCTCTTGAGAAAATAGTCCTGAGTCAGGTGAAGGAAACCTGTTCACAGGTATATGAAATAATGAGTGTTTCCAGAGCATTTGGAGAGACAACAGTACTCCTAAGAAGCAAAGGCTCAAGATGGCCTTTGAATGAATGGCTTCGCAGTGCCTCTAAAATGCTAACTATGCACATGCTTATTATTTACACCCCAGCTGTCTGGCATTCCTAATATTTCAGGAGATACATTTTGCAGCTCTAACACAACTTGAGGAACACCCTATATTTCATTGTTACGAGGTACCATAATAGCTGAACAACATAGCCCTTCCTATACATCACATTCAAAGCTGGGAAACACTTTTTTGTTGTTTGCCACAAACATGCTCTTTCTTATCTATAAAAATAGCAATAATAATGATGCTTTACACACCTCTGGAACCTCACAGCCCTTTCAAGCCACTTAACACCTCTGTCTCATAGCTGAAGTAGTGCTGGCATCTCCAGTGTAGGGAGAGGGAGCAGAAGATGAAACGCCTCATTTGTGGCAGAGCTAAGACTCCAGTGTAGAGCTTCTGTCTGCTGGGGTGCGCAACTCCATGAAACACTTTTGTTTTCTTTCATTATAGAGGTGCATAACTACACTGGTTAGGAAACTGGGTGATTCAAGACAAATATGATGCAACTGTGAAGAACATCATTAATGAAGGGCATTGTAAATGTTGCAAGTACTAGGGTTTTAGGGAGTTTTTTCACTTTAAACTGGGTAAGGGGAAGATACATTGCCACAATAACACTTGTAATGTTAATTAGACCCCTATAAACCCAGGAGACACACTGGGTTAAAGCACACACACCCTTTTCCCCCTTGTCACTTTTGTCCTGCACATGACCACAAGGCAGGCACCTCTAGGCTGGGGAAACGCAGAGCTCCACTCCACAACCTATTTTTGTTCTGTTCTATTTCTGATGCAAGCCCAAACCCTCATACAAAACAAAAAGCACCAGAGCATGTTGAGGAGAGCGTCAATGCAGCTGAAATCACTTACTGGCAGTGCAGAGGCCACGCAGCATGCAGGGGCCAGTGGCTAGATGTGCTGCTCACCCAGGACACAAACAGCCTGAACCCACAGCCACCTCAGTTGATGGGCTGCAGCAGCAGCAGAAGAGCTCCCTGCTGAGACTGCTCTTTTTAAAGCATTAAATGGCACTGCAAGGAAATGTACTAGAGATGGATGCTATTAAGCTATTAACAGGTAAATCACACGCACCTGTGCATATTAAAAGACAGACCCTGGCCCTCTAAGCCAAAGGGGGAATCACCTGTAGCTGGCATGAGCAGGAGGACCTTCCCTGGCACGTGACGGCACTACCTTTCAGTGATGTGCTTTTATTGCATTTCTGTACAGTCATTAGATCTAAGGTCAACAAGTTGCTTAAAGCAGTTAGCACTGAACAAAACAGTCAGGAAGACAAAAGTGAAAAACTACAGCTCGTTCAGCAAGTTGGCCCAGACTCAGCCAGCATCTGGCAAGCCAAAAGGTTAATGCTCATCCCACAGGAGTGTTCTGGTCTGTGGGTTATGCTGCCTTAACCAATACCATATGCTCCCTAAAAGGCAAATCACTACATCGAAGAGTTCCTATTTTGCCATTGTGTGCAGTGCATCTGAGAGGACTGGTGCTCACAGTAACAACAACAGGATGCTGAGCTCTAAGCTGTAAATAGAGCGGCTGGCAGCGGCGGTGTTTCATCCCTTCCAGAAAAATGACCTCGGTGCATGAAGGGCTTTTGTTATTTCATGTTCCTAGGAAAGAAAACTGATAAGCAACCTGAAACCAGACATGCAGTTGGAATGGTTAGCAGGTAGTGCAGAAAGTGGGGAAGCAAGCAAGATAAATCCCCATGCCTCTGGTAGGGACGGGGAAATGCAGCAGTAGATTCTCCTGCCGCCACACAGGCAGCATCGCCCTCGCATGTTCCACAGCAAGCACGTGCAGCGATTTTCTCGTCATTGACAAGTTTTGTGACAGCTGACATTAGAAACTGGAATGCCACCTGCAGCCTTGGGAGAGCTGCCAGTGCTTCACCATTGCAGGGTGTGGAGTCAGCACCTGGACTAACATGGCAGCCTGGTGCCTCTGCTCAACCCCAGCAATCCCCTGTCAGCCAGCATGAGCACAGAAGCTGATGTAGGTCGTACAGAAGTTTGCCAGGACCACAGAGGAGTCAGGGCCTCTGTTTGCCTAGGGAGCATGTTGAGGCAAAACAGAAGATCCCATTCAGGGGGTTGTCATTCACTGGATTCAGCATGGCTGGTACATTTCGGGCTCAAAGACAAAGAAACAGAGAGAGCGCTGTCTGCAGCATCCTTGGGTCTGCTCTTTACTGTTCACCTCCAAACCTCCTTTCTCCTCCAGCTCAACCCTGGTTACACTGCCACGTGTGTAGTGTCACAGGGCTGCTCTGTGCCATGTGGGAAGGTCAGTTGCCCACTTGGCTGGTTTGTATTCAGTCGGGTGCCTCTGGCAAATGTGAGCCTCTGACAGCCCTTTTCTATCTTTGTTAGATGGTTCAGGCCCTTACAAGTCCTTCCTTTGCCTTAGCAGGTGAACCCTTCACAGTCTAACGTGTTTCTCCTTGTCATCGCACGGCCCCTCTGAGGGAAGCAGTGCTGTTATCCACCCCTTGCAACTGGAAGTTGGGGCACAGAGACCAAAGGCAAGTTTTTAAAGGTCCTTAAGTAGCCTATGGATGCAGAGTTGACTGATACACTTTCCAAAAACATGAAATGCATAACCGCAATGGAAATCATTGAATTGAAAAGCCCTGGGGAGTCTATTTGCTTTTGACTGATTTCAATGGGAATTAGACACTGTTTCTGAAAATTGTCATCTCTAAGTACCTAAAAGCCTCTCTCTCAGCACCTTGTCTACAACAGAGCAGGGAATGGAGCCCGAGTTTCCTGAGCATAAGGCTACACTTGAGCCACAGACACCTTCTTAATCCTTGCCTTTTTTTTTAATAGGAACCACCTTGCTCTCTAGCCAGTCTTCAGGGGAGGTAGATGGTGCCACCAGGTTCAAAAGGCACTGGACAAACTCACGGACAGATCCATAAAATGGATACTGAAACCCAGGCAGTGGTGTATCCTCTGGCACTCCCGATCCAACATTCCTGAATGTGGGGTGACAACAGCAGGAAGTGCTCACAGGTTCCCTGTGTCCGTTGGTTGCTGTGGGAGACTTGGCCAAATGGACCACTGGTCTGCTCCAGAAAGGCATCCCTCATGCCCTGATGTATTTTTTGTCTTAAGCAGTCTGTGCTACGTGGCAGTGTAAATGTACCAACAGCCTCCGTTAAGCTCCAGCTTCTATCACTTTTTGCAGTCACTGCTTCTCCTGCTCCTCTCCCAGCTGGACGAGAACACATGGACCTTAAATGGTACCGTTGCTATTGTGTTGTGTAGGCTGCTTTCTGTCCTGATCCCATGCATTTTTTTAATTGGCGTCTGAGCTGGTTATCTTCTTTTGAGCTATTTCATTGCCACAGACCCAAACCCAAGAATATGCTCTGCTTTCTCTTTCTTTTTTAACCTCTTTTGCATTCCATTTTTTTTCCTTCACAACACTGCTATTGTGGCAGTGGCTGGCATGATTATTGCTACTTACTCTCAATCCCCCAATGGCAGTGTAATACTGCTTTAATTGGGTATTTCTCTCTCCCGACACTAATCTCCTAACAAATGCCGATGCTGTGCTAGATGCTGTGTGGGGATCTCTCACCGCTATCTCTTTAAGCAGGCAGTTGTGTGTGGAAGGGATACACAGTCACTCGGCATGGATGGATTTGTCTGAGTCCCTGTCAGCTCCCTGTTTTTGTCACTGAAATCTTGCATTGCGGATCCGGATTTCTATTGCTTTAACTTTTGGAGGCACGTTTATCTCAGTCCCTGTCAGACCAATGGGTTTTGTCACAGAAATCTATGTGACTTTGTTCCCTGTGGAGATCTAGCTAGTCAAGTTTGTGGAGGCTGATTTGGAAGTACTGAACCTGAGGCCTTGTTTGGCTGTGTCAGGGTCGCAACAATAAAAACAGAAAAGAACACAAGCCTAACAATCATGAAGACTAATAGAAAATACAGCAGAAATAGAAAGTTCACATAAGAGGCAGACAACACATATTCCCAGACAGCACATCCCTTCTAAAATATGTACACACAGGTATTTTTGTGGGTTCAGGGCTCTTCATCTGCTAGCATGCAAACAGCTGTCTGTTCTGGTGCTGGGCTGCAGCCACGTAATGCCGACTGTGACTTTATGAGCGTAGGGCCAGGGCAGATCAGCCTTTGCAAGATGGGTTCTGAGTATGGTTGCTCAAAAACCCCTGCAGCTGTGGAGGTGGCAAGTCCGTAGGAGGCACTCTTCCTTTAACACCTCACCAATATATTAGGAAGCACTGTGCTACCCGAGGTGATCCTTCTTAACGGGTAAAAACACAAATTACTTTTTGCCTGTAGTCATTAGACTGTGTGCTTACACTGTGGTGATGTCAACAACAGTCTTCCAGACAATGCTCAGCTTTAGGGAATTGCTATGTGTTCATCTCTGCTTCTTGGCTGATTTTAAAATTTCCAGGAACAGCTTCAGTAAATGGAAGTTTCCTGATGAAAATTACATTTTTCAAACTTCTTTCTTTCTTTCTTTCTTTCTTTCTTTCTTTCTTTCTTTCTTTCTTTCTTTCTTTTTCTCTTTTTTTTCTTTCTTTCTTTTGGGGGGAGGTGGAATGAGGAATAACATTCCTTCATTTGCTTATTACTACTTCACGTTTTTTCTGACAACGATTGACTGTCACAGTTGAATTTGACCATGATCAAGGTCTACATGAACTTATAGAACAAAGTGGTGGTAGTAATAACAATAACAGGAAAGCAGGTAGCACACGTTAAAGGCAACGCCTGGTGTTGACTGATAAAGATTCAGACTGGACTGGAACAGCCAACTCAACATGAAAGCTCAACACAGCGGGGATGTAGTCCCTCTTGGTGAAACTGGCCGACTTTTGTATTTGATGTTGAACATTTCAAAAAGAAAGGGTACCCCAGGAAAGAGGGGATTTGGGGAAGGTAGCCATTAGCATCTCAGCGTTAACGAGAAACAGTGCAAATTGCTAGCTATGGGTCACGTCATTGTTCTCTTTGCAGTATTCCAGTCATGGGCTTTCTTTGCGGCAGACAATCATTTCTATGCCTGCCTTGCAATAATTTCTTCCTCTCTTTTTAATAAAAATCTCCTTTTGTTGTAGGCTTTTCTATTTCAATTTTACATCTGGAAATTTTTCATTCTCATTTTTCACCTTCTAATCTTTCTTCATCCATCCTCCTCTCCCTGCCTCATTTAAACATTCATGCTTCTGTTTTGGTTCTTCCTCTATGTGATTATCTATTCTCTTTTAACTGGTACCTCTCTTTAGTTTTTTCTCTTTTCCTTCCTTTCATCTCTCTCTCTCTCTCTCTCTTTTACTG
The DNA here is from genome assembly GCA_011076525.1 of Nettapus auritus. Classification (NCBI taxonomy): domain Eukaryota; kingdom Metazoa; phylum Chordata; class Aves; order Anseriformes; family Anatidae; genus Nettapus; species Nettapus auritus. Next base: position 8,195,345 of record CM021776.1, on the reverse strand, counting down.
CTTGTTCTCTCAATCTCTCAGCTTGCTGTTTAGGAAGCGGTAGTCCTTAGATATTGAAATGACATGTTGAGCTTCTGCTTGCGATTCTGCATTAGATGCTTCTGTTTGTGCATGTTCAGACAGAGTATAAGCCTTGGTAAATACAGGAAACTAAGCTGGAAGCAAAGCTGAGTGAAAGGTTGCTTACTTGTGCTGTGATTTGTAGTTTAATAATGGCCTCCTGATTAACACAGACTGTAATTCCAGAAATGCCACTGTGATAGATACTCAATACACACCTAAATAGAGATACACAATTCCCTTAACATTTAAAGACAGACCTAGCGGTACAAACATTACCTTGTATGTTGTTCACACCACTGACTGTGTACGTATCCCCTAAAACACAACTTTAGTCTTGCCCAGGTCTCTGAGGACTAACAAGGTGTTAAATGATCATTATTACATGCAGCTGTCACCATGCCTGCAGTTTCAGCAAACCAAAGGATTTATGTTGTAGTGTCCATGTTTTCACAACAGAAAAATGAAAAAAGGATGAAACTGGCTGAAACTGGCCCTCCATAAGTCATCTTGTCTGCTACAGTAAATATTTTACGCAGAGGTCCTTGTATTTTATCTGGTTATAGCTAGTTAACAAAGAAGATTGACAAGACTTGGCTAGACAAAGAGATGAGATACCCTTAACTGTGGTATCGCTTTAGTCCATCTCCATTTTACATGCACATTTAAACATGCAGCAAGGTCACACTAATAAGGAGCTCTGAACTGCTTGTTGCTGTTGCTGCTTTCTGACTGGCTTCCAGAAGCACACTAGATGCCTTTAGTAAGATTACCTCTCCGTGGTCCCTCTGCAGGTAATGTGTCCGCAGGATGACTTCCCAAGCAGCCAGGAGAAAGCACCAAAGGACAATAGCAGGTTAGTCATTAGTAAGACAGTTGGAGAACAAAGGCTGCCCTTTCTATGCTAAGCCTTCATTGCAGCTATAAACTAGGCTGGTTTCTTCCATCTGCCGTTCTGGTTCAATAAACCAAGCTGTTACACACTGTTGCTGTTACACACCTTGTTAGGGTTGTAACCGTCTTTTAGGACAGATCCAGGTCTAGGGACAACAAGGTATGGAGGTGCACTCACAAGGATGGATACCAACCTGGATTGCTGCTGTGAGAGGGCTGCCACAGCGGGAGCCTGCAAGAGCACATCTCAGGTGCCGTTACAGGTCAGTACCTAGAAGGAGCTGTTAGAAAAGTGGTTTGATAAAGGGGCTGTAGCACAGTGTGGGAGCCCACTTTTGGAAAGAAAAAAAAAAAAGAAAAAGAAAAAAGAAAAAAAAATAAAAACCACACACACACACACAAAAAAAAAAAACCCTAGACTGAGTAACACCAGCAGAGCTGTGGGAGGAAAACTTGCACAATGCCTTGACTGCAGCCATGGCTGTTTTTCCTCACATTTGTGGGCTCTAATTCTACATAAAACAAGAAAAGGGAGAGTGAAAGACAACACTGCATCATCTTGACAGTCCTTTCTAAGTGTATAAAAGATGAGCTGTAAGTTCCTCAGCATTTTGCTACCACTTAAGCAGGAAACAGCAAATTACCATCTCTAGAGCCATACAGGACAGAGACAAATTGGTGAAAGCCAACCTAATTCTGCCAAAAGCAGTGTCCAGCCATGTTTTCCAATAACTGGCTAATTAGTAGAAATACAGATTTCCAAGACAGCAAAAGACGATTAGGGAGCCCTGTAAAAGCCCCAAGGCTGGCTGTGACGGAAGTCTCAGAGGACTGCGATGTAAAGTCTTGCACGTCTGTTCCTGATTTTAAGCTGACAGAGTGGTGGACTATGGCTCTGATGGATGTTTATTACTGGAAACTGGCTGATTGTCCCAGTCCACCTCCTACTGCATAGCCACCTACACCACTAAAGAAACAGCTCATTTTTCCAAATCTGTGGGCATTCAGGCTAGGATTTTAAATTGACATGGAGGGCTGAAGTGTCTTGTCCAGAACTCTCTGGTTCAAGACTGAGGCAAACTGGCAATGTATAGAGAGGAGAAGGGGCTTTTGGTAGGTTGCTTATGTTGTGCCTGTCCGAATTAAATAAAGGACTCACAGTTCTATGTCTGTCAGTCTGGCATATTTCCCAGGTACTAAAATTCTGTAAAAAAAAATGTAAAAGTTAGAACTCTGGAACAGTTTCTTTAAATAGCCAGGTTAGCAAAAGGTCACTGGGGGAACAGACACAGCAGGTCATATCCTAGATAACAACTTCAGCAACAGAGGAAGTCAGGTGGACTTATTGGCTGTACTAGCACAAGGTTAGCTTTGAAGGACTTAACTTGGGACGGCATTGTTAACTTGGGACAACACATGGCTGTGACTGCAACTTAAGCAGTTGTGTAGGACCGCACCTTCCCCTTGAAATAGGCGATAGAAATGAAAGAGATCACCAAATGGTTGTACTCAGAGTAAATCCAAATAGAAGTAAGTTCATGTGTGAGGAGAGCTGCAAGATAGGAAGTTTCCAGCAACATCAGTGATGATCAATCCTTCCAGTTTGAAACACAACAATTAATTGTAATAAGTCTCATGTGAACTACTTGCATGAATACCCAGAGTAGGCCTGGATACTTGTCCAGAACCTCTTAGATCTGGAAACTGGGACAGAAATTGGACTCTCTTGTCAGATCATCAATTCCCTAGATACAGTAAAAATGGAGGATTACTTCTGAGGTTATAAACCATCTCTCTAACTACAGTCAGCTTCTTTCTAGCCCAAACTTCCAATAGTCAATCCCACTGTACCGTATCTTGTTCAGACTCCCCTCTAAGATAAAGCCTACAGCTGGGTAATTGTTAAAATTTCATGGTAAAAGTGAGGAGCAGAATCATAAGGGCACCAGTAAGGTGCTTTGCTAACAGCCTGAAACAAAGCTGCACAGTCAGCTCTAAGCATCAGGGAAATACGCGGCATGACAGACGGTCTCCGACAGAACATGGTCTCAGGTCAGGTGCTGCTGTTTACACCAAATCTGCTGCTTTGAACTGCACTCAAAAGGAAACCAGCAGCTAATACTATCTATGGAGAATTGTAGTACCTGACACTGTTGAGTGGTCTTTTAAGGCAGTCCCATACAGAGCCTCCATTACAACAGATAATAGGAGTAAGAGCTTCTTCAGAGAGAAAACGATTGAGTTCCTTGGCAAGTACTCAGAAAAGAGCATTTCAAGCTATGTGTGCAGGAAAAGATCAAAAAGAAATAATAGATTTTTATCCTTGTTAATAAGGATGGAAACAATGCTACATGTTCCAGTTACTTCTCAAAGAAACTAGCATTAGCTGTCTTGTCTCTGAACTACAGCCCACTTACACCCCCAGAGCTCCTGCCGGGAGAACAGAGGTGGCTGCTCAGCAAACAACACGGTGCAGCAGCAGAGCTGATGTGGCTACATCACTTTAAGCCCATTTGAAAAATTTTCCCTAGGACTTTGGCCTCAGACACAAAATTAAGTGCAGCACGACCCATCTTCCCAGACTACATGACATCCTCATAGGATGACATCCTCAGGCCTCACGAGGAGGCCTCTTCAGCACTGTGGCCAAATGTGAGAGATCACATCATAGCAAATGCTCTTCCAAAACTGGTGCTCTATGGAAAAAACAGCTAAGGGCACTACGGCACAGCTCCATTCTGAAGCTAAGGTAATTCCCCTCCTGCCCCCAGTGTAAAGTCCTGCAAATCATCTAGGCTAATCCTCAGAGAAAGTGTCAATTATCCAACAGAATCATTACAGGACATGTAAAATTATGCAGTCCATTTAAGAGTGACTACCATTGCTTTTTAGACTGGAAAACTCTTTTTAATTCAATTAATCAAACCACCTTTGTGTCCAAGTAGAACTGTATCTCCCAGTGATATTTCTGCTTTGATAACCGCATGACCTTCAAGAAAACAGAGCTTAGCAAATTACTGCTTCTAAAATGTATGTATTGAGGATTTGGTGGGTCACCTTTGGTGGGTGTTTTGAGACAATGACACAACTAGGCCAAATGAAATTTCCTCCCCCTTCTCTCTGTGGTGTTAAGCATAGATTTTGAGTTGTTCGGGAGCTGACAGCACGGGAACAGCTCTTGTCTTTGGTTAAACATCCCTCCCACACTGTACAAGCACATTTATCATGGACAGATTCCTTTAAGGTTAAACATAGTCAGTCAGGGCCAGCTGCTCTTCGAACCTCTTTTTAGTCTCCCTTAACATTTGTGAGATCACCTGTAAGTTATTGGAAAAAAAAAAAAGGGGGGGGGGAAGCAGCAATGCTGGAAGCAGTTCAAGCTGAAAGTCAGACTAAGTGCACGCCACTGCAGTCACAGTCTCAGGTGGGAACTCTGATAAAATGACAGTGTAGAATGACAGCTTAAGAGGAACCTGTGGGCGGGCAGGCATTAAACCTGTCCCAGACACACAGACTCGTCACCTAAGTCATACAAGAAGAGGTTGGTGAAACAGCACAAAATTATCTAATTGTATTAGGAAGAAGAACAAGTTATCTAATTCATGTGTTGTGCTGCCAGAAATCCAAATGAGAGCTCACAACATTGGAATTGTGGATATCTTAAGACACAGAGCAAAGTGGCAGATTAAATTCTTCTCATCTTTATTCAGGATGAGAAGTCATTGGATTTTTGTGTGTGCATGTGTGGTTATGAGAATTTCAATCCAGATGAAGAAGAACATGAGGTTTGATGGTGCCTGTCTCCTAAAACCTTCCATACCACATACACCAGGACAGGAGCACCTGGTGCTGAAACAGTCTCCCAGTCAGCCTCAGAGCTAGGTGAAGCAAAATCAACACCATGACTAAAGCAAAGTGAAAATGAGCTTGCCATGGGGCAGTTTTATGTCTCTGTTTTGTGTCTTACTGCACAGTCAAGAAATTGCTGATGTTGTTTGAATTCTTCATTCCCTCCTGTACCTTACCAATGCTCACCAACAGAGAAAGAATACTGAGAATATATAGCATCACTGCTTAACAAAATAGCTGGCAGTCCTTTCACAAGGCAGCTCTTGCCCTAAACTAAATTTCTTTTAGCATCCAAACAGTGCTAAGAAAGCCACTAATTGATTCCTGAGCCTTTTCAAACATCCACCTTCCTGTTATTAGCCTCTTTCTACAAGAAAATAAATACAAAACTCTCAGGGCTCTTACTCCATGAGGAGTCAGGATAGTAAGAGCATGATAAAACACTTGAAATAGCTCTGGGCCTTCATCTCGCACAGTGCCCAGGACAGCTGTTCCCATAGCTGTTCCTGAGCATCCAGAGGGATGGTTTTGCCTAAGCCACAATGCTGAAAGGCAGTCCTTGCCATCTGTGATGGGATGGAAAGGTTATCTCCTTTTAGCTTTCAGCCAAACCTGTTTCCTCTTGGCTGATTAGAATCAGGGAGACACCTGCCTCGGAAGAGGCTCACTTGGCATCCAGGGCAGCAGGGGATTTACAGGTGGGTTAACAGTTGTATGACTGCTTTTAAATACCTTGCAAGAGATGTTCTGGAAAGGGCAAGCATTGCCATGGGACTGTCAAAGCTCCCTAGCTCTCAGGCACCAAGGTCTGAATGCACTAGAACAGTGGGAAGGACCTGGGAATGTTGTACTTTCACACTGATTTGCTAAATGACACTCCAAGTAAAAGCTGTACTCCGATGGTGAATTTGTTTGTGCTGTTTGGTTTTCTTTGTGACCTCCCAGCTAACCTCCTCTGAAAACCCTCCAGTGTCCCGCTACTCTTTGTCCAGCACCAGAGCTTCTCTGAACCACCTGTACGGACATCTTTCTCTGTCAATCAGACATCTTTCTCTGACCCCTTGCTTTTGCAGGCCTTGGTCTAATATATGCACTTTCCATAGTGCACTTGGCATGTACGCCAGCGTACAATTGGTGTCCCGAGCACATGGAAGTCCAACCTTTGTGAGGACAGGACTGCTCCAGACAACAGTTGAGCTGTGTGCAGATGCACAGAAGGATCAGTGCTCTCCAGGGAGCCAGTAAGAAAAGCAGCTGCCAAAGGAAAACCTCCCAACTTCCTGCCAGGGGGTGAAAAGGAATGACAACATGACAGACAGAGTGACAAACAAGGAGTGACAAGTGTGGAGTGACAAATGTGGAGTGCCTCACCACAGGAACCGATCTGTTGGTAATGCTCAGAAAACCCCTATCCTCCGCAGAGGGGAGGAAGGACAAACAGCCTCCACCTAAGCCATCACCCACAAAGGATTCAATATCCTTTCCACCAGTCCAATGCACAGCCACAGCCCGGGCTGGCAGGCTGGTAACTGGGGTAACGTTGTGCACACAGACATCAACCGAGCTGCCTGGAGTAAATCTCTTCTACTGCTGGGGCTCCTATTGAGTGGTTCTCAGTGATAAACTAATTACCTTAATCACGAGGTGGTACTCATTCTCCTCTAGAAAGACATAAAGAATGGTCCACTTACCAGCTGAAGGCTGACAGATTTCTGTGTCCCCTTCCTTGAAACTCCAGTGGAGGTGATCCATGTCTTTCACATCCATGTGACTGAAGATTTCTTATTCTGCACCTCTGTGTTTTGTGTTGTAGGGTGGCCATCACTGCTGTACTTTAATGCCAACACTGAGGTCGTGCCACCTCCTGCAGTCAGTGTGTGCCTGAGGAGACAGAATAAATAGATTTGCTCTAAATTTGCTGTCATGTTGTAACTAGGCACTGGAAATCAAATAAATAGATCATATAAGACGAGCAGTTAAAATGCCTACTGAAAACACAGATTCAGGCAAAACGGCTTAATCTGCAGCATTAATGGGTAGCAGATTGCTCCATCAATAGTATATGAGGAGCAGCATGCAAGAAGGCAAAACTCATGCAAGTTCCAAGGGACTGGTATCCTTATAAAAGACTCCGTTCAGAAGAATACTCCAGAACTAAGGTGTAGAATATGTTTAAATCCCGTTGATTTCAGTGAGGCTGAGGTACAAGCTTCAATGCACTTTTGAATAAAGGTGCTTTACTGAACTGATTGTTCTGTGCATAAAGCTCCAAGTCAGAAGCAAGAAGGGCTGGGAGGACAGGGCTGGCCAGCCCTGCATATGCCGTCACCATACGATCCCAGTCATTAGCGAGAGGGAGTCATGGCTCTGTGTTTCATCTGTGGCCTGAGAATCTTAAAATACATCTGCTAAATTATCCTTTGTCTATTTGTCTGTGCCACACACTGCCCTTTTTTCTCCTCAGCACATGGAGAAAAGTGGAAAGGCATCCTCAGAGCTTCCAAGGACCATGAACACTCCCTGACTTGTTTCATGCATGGGCACAGCTCGCAGACACATCAGCACACGCCCCCCCTGCGCTCCCTGCTGCGCAGCACATGCACAGTTGCAGGGGATTAGTAGCAGTTCTAGGATCCAAATAGAACCAGGGCCACATTTCACATGCAGAGTGAAAAGCTAGCTTCTTTCTCAAAGAGCTTGCTGACTTAATGAATGCTGAGAGAAAGAGAACGGAGGAATAAAGCAGAGAGCTCAAGGCCTTTAAGGACAGAAATGGAGTCTGAGAAAGGGAGATAGTAAAAAACGGACAGATAGTATTTCTTCTGTTGAATACACACACCTAAAACCCAGCAGAAACAATACAGATACGATTTGTGTGTGCAGCCCTGCTCACCAGAAGGGCCCAAACCCATATTAATTGAGTATGTCTGCAATGCCATTAGCTAGATGCTGCGCAGAAAATAATGAAATTGCTTCACAAAGGCAATGAAGACAACTGGCCAGCTCTTGCTATGGCTAATTCAGATTGCCTCTGTGTAGTTTTTAATGTATTATTATTCAGTTTTAAATTATTTCTTTTATTTCTTATGTCTGATCAGATGAAGCCGACATAATATTCTCTTTTATACACACGCTATAATCTGTTTCTATTCCCTGAACAACAATTTGTGTCGGTCTGCTAGCAGCAAGGGTCAGTATGGACAGTGGTAAGGAAAGCAGCAAAAATCAGTGTGATCGGTGCTAGTGAATGGCTGCTCTTTCTGTAAATGCTTTGCTGCCTAAAGCATAAGTCACACGGGGTGTTTAAAGAGTGAAGAAAATGCCTATTAATTGGGAAAGCTTTTGGAGCCTAGAGCTCGCATCCAACTGTTACACTGAGGTGAAGCAAAGCCTCCAGGGTGTTTGTAGGGGGATGGAGCCCACGATTTTCCTTCTGTGACAAACAAGTTAGACTACACAAATATGGGGAAAGAGAAGGACATCTTTTCAGTGCTCAGTGCAAAAATCCTTAGTTATGCCTCCTTGGCAAGACCAGCTGTCTTTGTGTTTGATTGTTTCATATTGTTTTGTCAACTCAGTGCTGTCAAATCCAAACCAGCACAATTTACAGGAGCAGTTCTGCAAAGACATCCACCCCTTAAGTGGTCTTAAGTGGGTCTATGCCTGTCGCAGTCCCTTTTTAAATCCCTTTGAGAAAAGAAGACCGAGTTTGCAGTCTAGAAGCAGAAGATATGGACTTCATCTTGAATGCACCTAGAAGTTGTAGCAGTAACCTGGGATGAGTCGGTGACCACTAGGTGCCTGTTAGATGGGGAAGAGTAAACCTTACTTGCCTGCATGGGAGACCATATGGGTTGGAGCCAGGTCCGCTTCTGATCAAGTGCTTTGAAATTTGGGAGTGAAAGGTTTCAGTACAAGACGAAGTCACGATCCTCCCTCATCCACACCTCTGTGCAACCAACCCATCCTGCAGGGTGGTGCAATGCCATGGCCCATGGGAGCAGAAACTACTGGGCCAAAGGAGGGCTCACAGCACATCCCCGTCCTTAATTACAGAGGTGTGTGCCTCCTGGCTTCCATTTCTCCACCGAGCATGGTGTACTGGGTATAAGTGCTAGTTAGAGGCTTTCGCAAGTGCCAGAAAGCTGCCTTGGTTTGATGCCATGGAATAGACACGTTCATTCTCTGAGTGCTGGGGCCCGACCAAGGACGGCAGCAAACATTTACGAGCACAGGTGTTACTGGCAGGTGTTTTGTTCCTGAGGAAGCTGCCTTCTGGCTGAGCTGCTGCCAGCCCATCTACCCGCCTCCCCCATCGCCACACAACCTCGCCTCCCCCAGGGATTTGCAGGCAGGCCTATTTGCAAACAGCAAGCACAGGCAATGAACACATCAGGTAATTAAATGGCAGATCAATTCGACTTAACTTCTCCTGGGAAAGCAGCCCTTGGGAGACAGAAGAATAAGGCAGAAGGAGACAAAGGCAGAGAAAAAAATGGGAGGTACAGGAGAGAAGGAGAAGAGCAGAGGAGCAAAGATGGATACACAGCAGGCAGAAAGCGGTACGCACAATGTGGTGTAGAGCCACAGCCAAGGGGGAGGACGCACTCAGGGGAGGAAGGGCATGGTAAGCACAGGCAGCATGAGGAAGGCAGCACTGCAGGGAAAAGAGAGCATATCTAAGGGACGGAAGAGCAAGACAGAGGAAAAAAAATACTAGAAAGAGTGGGATAATAAATACAGCAACTGTAGAGAATAGCCCCAAATGGCTACCTGGATCTCAACTATGATGGGTCCCATATAAATGTTTTTATACCTGCATAAATGTAAGCTTTATAAAGGTGGAGCCATCAGCAAACAAATACATTGATAATATCTTCTTCCTTTTACTTAAACTAAGGTGGAGAACCACTGGCTGTTGGCAGAGGACCTCCCTCCCTGAAGTATGTCATGAGCCCAGGAGCTTTCTGCTACCAATATGAAAAACAGAGAGTGGAACTGACAGGCAGGAGGAAAGGAAATTAAACAGGCTGGTATCGCTCTGACCAGCTGAGTGGAACATTAGGAAAAAAAATCAACATGAACTCCTAATTAGTTTTCAGTTTCTATCTTTATTAATCTGAGATACTGGTAGTACTAGCCCACTTAGTAAAGCTAGGCTCAGGACTTCAAGTGTCATTGGTATGGTACCAAAAACCTGAGAGACTTTTACTTCAAAAACCAGATTATTCTTATTTTTCCATTTTCTAGAAAGAGAAAGAGAATCTGGGATTTACTTCCCTTTTTCTTTTTTTCCTTTTTTTTTTTTTTTTTTTTTTGGCTGCAACAGGGATACAGAGATACTAGAAATGTAATTCCATATTTAAAGGAAAGATGAACTTCACAATTGTCACCTGACTTTGGGAGAGGGAGCCTTAAGAACACTATAACCCAGAGAAAGTCTGAAAGGCAGCAACACAAAGGGACCTTTCACCGTGTGACCTTCATCCCGTCCAAGTCCCTTTCAAAGAAGTGATCGTGCAGTATGCCTCCCTCACTTGGGTATGGTGAAAACATCTCCCTCCCTGTTTTCAGCCCTGCAGCTGCCTGCTCTGCAGGACTCTGCCCCTACCCTAGGGGTGTGCTTCTCACATTGCTCTTACAGCACTGCAGGAGCCAGCCACGGGAGGGACATCTAAATGTCAGGACTTGAAGCTGCTGTGCCAAAGGACAAATGAATACATCTCACAGTGACTCTAGGGAAGCCATGTCTCCCCGGTTCTTTGGCTAAGGCTCTGTAGTATCATGCTATGCTCCTATAAATTCCTTTCTTGCATGGCTTCCATCCAAGCAAATCAAGACTATTTACATACACCCACCGTATTTACAAGAGTGCTGTGAAGAAGCAAAAGACAAAACCATAGCAAACCGTGCAATGAGTCAGTGGCAGAAATGCGAAGAAACCCAGACTCCTTGCTGCCTTTTTCTTCTTATTAGGTAGACCACACCGCCTTTCTTCTGATCCCTTCAGCTGGCACTTGACAGACTTTGAAAAGTAAAGCTACAAAGAGCTGATCTTCCAGTTTCTGCTTAGGCAGAGGAGCCAAGAACATTAAATCCAGCACTAGGGATGACTAGGCAATAGGCAACCAGGCTGGGAAGTCCTACACCTGACTGCTGCACACCTTAAGGCCAGCATATTAGAAGTAAATTTTTTCTACCATCTTTGATTTCTCTCTTGCCATGAAAAGCATGAAGCTGCTGAGTCTCAGAATGTCTAGCAAGAGTTTGTCCTACAAGGTGGGATCTGATCATGATATTCATTTAGTTTTCTTTTCCTCATTCCTAAGTCTTGTTCCCTCTTCTTTTTACAATCCACAACCAAAACTTGCTTTGTCTCTTCAGCTGATGACAAATTATTTTAGTCCAACACATTTCTGACAAATTTCATTCCTCAGCTGTACCAGGCCCCAAGGCCCACGCTCTGCACTCTGAAGAGGAGGTAATGGGAGATCTGGGAGCTGAGGGGCACCAGTGACTGGCACTGTCAGGGTCCCCAGGTAGCTGCCATGGAGGGACGGAGGATGAGAATAGCAGACAGCAGCCGCTTCACCCCCTCTGGCCTCAGGCCAGTGATCTCCGTTGCTAAAGCACCGAATGGAGTTAGATATCCTGCAGTACAGTGGGGAGGGTCCTAATCACACAACTGGGGGGCTGAAGAGGGAAGCAGAAAAATTTAAACTAAGTTAACAAGAACCAGGAGAGTGGTAGAAGGTGGAACATCTGGTCAGTTGGCTTGCTCTCTGTGCTGCAGGCACACACACAGGGGCAGATGTGCACACGTAGGCACACTCCTGCATGCTGAATCTGGGCATCTGCCCTTCTGTCAGCTTGTATGGCTAACTCTACATCCCTCCTCACTACGGGCTTTTTGGCTACCAGATCCTGCAACAAATGAAGACCTTATGTGGCTGACACAGACCTGAATAACTATCTGAAACCTCCCCAAGGCTTGGCTCTGTAAATAACTCAGCCTTTTGGCCTCTGCTTGTCCGTCCTTCTAAGTTTCCCACAGTACTTATACTCCCAATGTGAAAGGGCACGTTGGCAGAAGAAGCTGCAACCTCTCTTCCATGTTTCTTTGCGAACAGAAACCACAGATGGACTAAAAGCTGCATGCTCCATGGAGCCCAGGCTGCGCAGTGGTTGTGCTGCCGCAGCTCTGCGTCCCAGCCCCGTCCCTAGCACAGCCCCGACGGGAGCAGCACCACCGCCTCAGCGGCTGTGGGGGCAGAGCAAAGCCTCTCCTAGCGCCGGCGTGGAGAATCTGCCCCAGCACCCGGAGACGCCTCAGCACACCAAATGCTCCCATGTCTTCTGCCCTGCTGCAGCGCTGGTTTGATTTGTATTCCTAGTGCATAGCTGGAGGCAAACTGTAGCACAGCACTGGGGAAACAAACAGCTTCCTTCTGAAGCAAGGCAGAAATACAGGAGCAGGAGATAACCAGAGAAGGGAGGTGAAGGCCTCCTAACTCTCAATGAATCCACTTCCACAGTTCTTTGCCACAAACCCACAGCGCTTCCTGGCACCTGCAGAGAGGATGGCGAACAGAGCCATGCCCAGCTATGCTTTAGTTGCCTTGTTCAAAGGCATCAACTCCTCCTGATATAAGTTCTCCTTGTTTCAAATCGTGCATTTTACTATGTCTACATAGCCATCAAGGGTCGCTACAACACCTGGAAACATCTCACAAAGGTTTTGCTTTCACTATTAACAATATCTTGCTACTATTTTCCCCACAATGTATGATCCAGCTGACTGCATTCCCTCCTTCTGATTTACTAAATTGCTGCTCCTTCTTTCACTTGCATTATGAAATGAATTATCAAATGGAACCCCAGCCTGGCTTTTTTAATCCAGAATCCTTGACATCGTGGTCCTTCTTAGCACTATGGAGTTGTATCCAGTTTTGAAGGGATTTAATGGATGCTCTCTCCCAGCAATATGCCACATTAAAAAACAGGAGCAGATAAATGTGATAAATATTAAACATGAAGAATATATTTACATGTAATAAAAGCTGGCTAAGCTTTGCAGAATTCAATTGTATTAGCTCACTTCTGTGAGCACTTACTACAAATTAAAGGTTGGTCAAGACCACACAACTCACATCAAGATGTACACATTTTTTAAAGTGTAGTTCACTGAGATACCAGATTTCTAATGGGGCTAGTATGGCTCTGACCATGAGCTGTCAGTGTGCCCAGGTGGCCCAGAAGGCCAATGCTATCCTGGACAGAAAGAGTGTGGCTAGGACAAGGGAAGTGACCGTCTCCTTACACTCGGCACTGGTGAGAATGCACCTTGAATACCGTGTTCAGTTTGGGCCCCTCACAAGAAAGATATCGAGTTCCTCGAAAATGTGCAGAGAAGAACAACAGAGCTGGTGAAGGGGCTAGAAAATACGATATATGAGGAGCAGCTAAGGGAACTGGGGCTGTTTGGTCTGCAGAAGGGGAGGCTTGGAGGAGACCTCATCACTCGCGCTCACTACCTGAAAGGAGGTTGCAGCAAGGTGGGTTTTGGTCTCTTTTCTCAGATGACAAGTGATAGGACACAAGGAATGGGGCTCAAATTAGGGAGGTTTAGATTAGGCATGAGGAAGAATTTCTTTGTGGAGCAGGTGGTCAAGCACTGGAATGGGCTGCCCAGGGCAGTGGTGGGACCCCATCCCTGGAGGTACTGAAGAGACGTGTGGACGTGGCACTAAGGGACCTGGTTTAGTGACGGGACTCGGCTGGTCAGGCTGACAGCTGGACTTGATCTTGAAGGTCTTTTCCAACCTAGATGTTTCTGTGATTCTATGGTAAGAACTTTATATCTGTCTTGGTGCTGGCTGCAAGAAGGCCATTATGCCCACTGTGTGTATTCTGGAAATTCAAAATGAGGAATCCCAGCTCAAAACATATTTAAAAAAATCAATAATTAGTTGGCTTTGACTATGTACATAAATATGTACAGATAAATAAGCACATAAATATGTGCTCCCAAGTTTTTTCTCCACAGCCAGACAGGCTTGAAACTGACATTTTAAAAAATGAAAGCAGAGACTTTCATAATTGCCTGACCCAAGAGATTGGGCTTTAGCATCAAACTTTACAAGGCTTACCATAAAAATGTGGTGGCTGGTAGCATGGGGGATTCACATTGCTTTCTTTGTGGATGGGCGCGAGAAGAACGCGCACATTCCAAATACATTCTGTCACCTGCGTTCTTCTTGATCTTTCTGAATTTATTGAACCTGTCAACTGCAATGGAGGCCAATTCAACATGTGATCCCCCAGTGGTAGCATTCACAAAATAGGTTCGCAGTGTGTCACACCACCCCTATAATAAATGCCGTGGTTTATGAAGTATTCCTAGGACAGCTGAAAAGGGGCAGTAAAAAACTGATGTAAAGGACACTGACCATGTTGCCTGGCTTTATGTCCTGGCTTTTTATTTCCCCACTTTTTTTCTTCAATATTTGTTTCTTTCTAAAATCTTTAACTTCCAAAAGTTCTACTATATTTTCACTTCACCTTCAATCTCTTTTCTGTACAGTGATTCTGATTTATTTTTGTTTTGCTGTCCCCTCTTCTGATTCCTTCCCTTTAGCTGTCTTTTAGCATTTTGTAATGTATAATTTCTCTTCTATGTCAGGTTGGCACCAACTGAGATGCGATCAAATCTTTTATCCTGAGGGATGCAATGTTTCTGTAAAAAGACTTTGTGCCCTGCCAAAGCAGAGAGATTCTCTCCGCACTATAATTTCCACATGTGCCACCCTCTTGAGCCCAGCTTAGTTTCTGTGTTACCTTTCATGTTTGTTGCCCTTGGTCTCATTACCTGTATGTCCCTGGCCTTAGTTATGGTGTCTTGCTGATCGACAGGTGCATGCTCTTACCTGCTGCTGCATGTGGACCATCATGCTGGATCAGGGTTCTTGTGGTTGGCCACCTGGCCCAGACCTGGCATTTAAAACTCTGTCAATATCTTGTGGATGGAGCTGAGTGCACGGGACCCAGGAAGAGTTCAAATGGCCATATACTTATTCCTGCCTACAAAGTAGTCTGTTTCTCAGTTTTCAAGAAAAATAATTATTTTTCACTATTATTCTTGCTGAAGACTCCTATTGCCCATGGCCTTCCTTCATTCTCAACTTTCTGAACAGTTACAGAGTAGGAAGCCGTTGCACCAGCCTACCTTGGCCTGGTATGTTATCTTGCAGAATCTTAATCAGTGATAGTTTGCAGAGGAGACGTGGGCAGAAAAGACAACCCCGTGCTCTGAAATATCGCAGCTGGCAGCTATACAGGCATTCAGCTTCCTGACGGCTGGAGACGTGGGAGACTAGGGTAGTGGACTCTTTCAAAGTAGAGAAAACCACAATCACGGTGATTTGGAGGCACAAACTGATAATGACAACTGGCCACCACGAGTCTTTCCGACACCGCATAAGTGGCTCCAGCCCTCTCGTCCCCTGCTGCGTGGTGCTGCTGGCTCTGACCACGTCCAGACAGGCTCCGCGCGCTCGCACCTCGCAGACGCAGCAAATGGAGCCTCAGAGCCTTGGTGCACCTCCCTGCCTGCCGCAGTCTGTGCCACGAGGCTGGGCTTCAGCAGGGGCGGGTGCTCTGGAACAGGCTTTATAGCTGATGCATTGTGTTTGCATAGGCCATTGTCATTCTCTGCGCGGCTCCTTGCAGCTGGCATCCTGAACTGGAGAAATATCTTCTTTAAGGAGAAGCATGAACGACGCAGCTCAAGATAAAAATAACAATAATTTTACTAGATGAAACTTCATGTTAAGCACTTAAAAAGCAATAAAAAGTCAATTTTCTCTCTTTCAATTATTTTGCTTATTCCATTTTCGGAAAAAAAAAAAGTGGGGAAAAAAAAGAAAAAAAAAAAGGAGAAAAGTTTCCTAGTTATAAAGACGTCTGTTGTTCTCATCAGCACCCAATGTCCTCATCATTTCTCATCCCTGCTCATTGCCCCAACCCTGCTCGGGTCCCAATCCCTGTGAACATGAAAATCGCCATTATTAGGCAGGGCTGGGGTTCCTGGCACATACAGGGGGAGGGAAGAGAGTACTGATAACTCGTGAGTGCTTGCTGCTTCTTTCAGCACACAAGCACCTTTTCAGAGAAAGCGAAAAAGATAAAGGCAGAAATTACTGCTCTTGCACAATATATGCCAAGTTCATAAGAGCAGCGTTTAACACTTAATCAAAATGGTTTGACAATGTAAAAATTAGGTTTTCGAATGTCATTACTGCCTTATAATAGGTTCAATTTATATCATTCCCATCCCTGTTTTTTTCATCTCTGCTAATTGTTTTCATTCACTCCTTTCATTTTTTAAACTGTTGTCCTGTTGGTTTTAATTTTTAATTATCATAGGATTTTTTTTACCTTACTAATTGGTCTAGGATTGAAAAGACTGGTACTGTCATTCATTTTCTCCTAGGGCAGCTACAAGGGATTTTTGAGCAGGTGCTTTTCCATTGGCAGGCAAGATCTCTTCTAGGCTAATTTGGGCAAAAAAAAAAGAGCTTGCTTTTAGGTCAGTACTAGCACCTTTTTTTTTGTAGTGTGATTCATAGAAAAGCTCTCTTGTATTGACCTGTAAATTTCCTCATGCATTGGCATGAAGGATTCCTTTGGTATTGGCATGGAAATTGAACCTCTGTTCTACAGTTGATATGCAAACTCTTTTCAATTTGGAAGATGATGAAAGCTCTCTTCTGCTCTGGCTTGCAAGGTCTTTTCTGTACGGGCTCTCCTTTCTGTCACCCACCATACACAAAAACACACACCATTTCTTTTCCTTTTCCATGTACAAGAAGGTTCCAAGCCTTGGTTATCACAGGGCTGCAAGATGTCATTTGCATGGAGACGTGTATTGGAATCTTGGGGTTTGTGTGTTGTTTTTTTTTCTGCCAGCATGAATGGAACTGGTTGAAATATTCCCACTGACACTCTGGGGGCAGATAGCCATTTTGGGAATGGCCCTTTTTTAGGAAAATTGATGTTTTGTAAAATTTCTTTGTACTTTTAATGTAAAATGCTGATGCTTGCTTAGTTGTTCTTGGCAAAGTAATGTATTTTGGGTATTAGGGAGAAAAATTTGAAAAATGAAAATAAAAAATGTGTGGAAAAAACACAAATTGTGAAGATACAACAATTCCCCAACCAGTTTCACTTCTAGACAGATGAAACACTTTCAGGAACATACTCCAAGGTGATTTCTTGATCCCGAAGGAGCCCAAAGCTTGAAAACAGGTAAACTTCATAATCTCTCCCACTGCCAGCAAGAGTGGGCTGTGGCTTCACACCAGTAGAGCTGCATTACTTTGGCGCTGCAAGGATGCTTGGAAATTTATCCGTACTCCCACTCCTACTCAGTTCAGTCCTACTCACTGCAAGCTCCTGCCTCTACCTTCGTGCTGGTGTTGGTGCACAGCTGGCTGCTCAGGAAGGCATCTCAGTTTGCTAACCAGGCAGGAAATTTTTCACACAGACCATGTCAGTAAAGAAGGGAGTCCTGGTTTTGTTCACTCACTGCTGACATCCTAAAGGATCTTTGCACCAGCATCTCTTACATGGCGACCAAAGGCCTCATAGGTGAGCTGTCGGGCATAAGCTACGTGGTCATCTTATTTGCGTGGCCTTGAATGGCTTTTTAAAATCTTCCTTCCAGGGAGGCTTGAGCTCCTGCTTTCTGCCTAGAGGTCTGCATTGTCTCTACTTCTCCCCCTCTCCACCCACTGCAGCTTGTGTTTTTACCCCCCAGCACGTGGATACAATACACAAGTATTTCTTCCTCCCTACTTAGCCTCAAGACCCCCTCTAAACAACTTGGAGCAGGTCTCAAATCTTCAGTGGTGGTGCTCATCGGCAGAGTCCTACCTGACAAACTGCCAGAGTGCTGCCTGGCCCTGGGAAACCTCCCGTTCTGTTTAACCTGTTGCTGGCTCTGGGCAGCTTTCTGCTCCCTGATGGACAGACATGTTTTCATCAAATGTTCTCCAGTGCCTGAAATCAGGAATGGTGCAACCTCTATCTGTGAGATGCCGAGCACCTATACTGATGAGTGATAAGAAGGCCTTTTACTCACCCCTCTATATTTAGCGCCATTCCAAGGCAGTGTTTCTAAAATTACTGGCTGCAGTGACGTGACTCATACCCCCATCACCGCCAGCAATGGATACGAGGAGTGTAAATGACACGTAGGAGAAAATCAGGAGCGGTATAGCCCAAATGGGGACTGTAATGGTAGATTCTTTAGTGCTTGTATTGACATCTACGCCAAGCTTACACGGGAAAGCAGTCATCTGATCCCAGCCTCACAGCAGGAGGTGCGGATGTCCCAGGCTGCAGGATGCTCACCTGCAGGGAAAGGCTTGAGACGCTTTTGAGACGTGCTTTTGGGAGAGTCTGGGTACGATCAATAACAACAAAAGATGTCACAGCTGGTTTTCACAGTGGCACTGTGCTGCTCAGGGTATGAATGCTGTCAGCAGGGCAGGCTCTCTGCTGTCTAGGAAGGGTCTCCACCTGCAGCAAGTCAATAGCACAGGAGAAGCATCTGTACTGACTGTGGGAACCCACTCCGGAGAAAGAAAGGGTGGGTGTTGTGGTGGTTGTCACGGTCCGCCCCGAACCAGCCTGGGAAGAGGCATCGCTGTGGAATGCGTCCAAGAGCTGGAGCTGCTACAGGTAACTACCATAAACATCTAAATCTTCTGGGAGCTTCAGTCTGCATATCTGGACCATTATGGCATATTAGCTAAGATGCCCATTTGAAAAATTATCCTGTGAACAGCTACAATGTAGCAGAGGAGCTGTTTTGCTCAGATAAATAATAATTGAAACCTGCAGCCATATCCCTCTGTGTTGAGATCTTGTCAAATCTCATCTCCTAATTAGAAGCAGGCCTTGCTGGTCTGCGGAAGAGGGAACAGCAGAAGAGGCAAAGCCTCAGAAAATAGTTTTTATTATTCCTGGGGAGATCTCTTCCCCCAGCATCGGTGCTGAACCACTGCCTCGACAAAATTAAAGGGAGCCGTGCTTCTAGCAATGCTTCAAAAGAAATTAAAACGCCGATATCCTTAATTACTGCTGCCACTGAAGACCCTTGTGCCATGATGGGGTATTTATCCTGTTTGCCTGATCAAATTTGCATTTGAGAATTACTTCCCACCACTACCAAATATCCCTGCTTCGCCTCATCTGTAGGACACGTTGCTGTTCCTGTCTTCATACTTGCACCTTCCCCCCCCCATCCTTCCAAATAGCTGTCCCACAGCCAAGGAGTGCTGGTTGTTGGCACACACATTGGCAAAGCATCCTTGGACTCTTTGGGGTGAACGAGCAAATGTTTTCTAAAAGAAATGATGGCATTTTTATCATCCACCGTCACGAAAAGCTACTAAACACCACATGCGAGGGCAGCAATGAAGTCAGGTAGAGCAAACAGATCTCAAAGATATCCCAAACCTTACACACGTACTAAAGACTGTTTTTGCCAGCTGGACGCTCTTTGACAGTTTGTTTTGGTGATGAGAGTAAGTCCATACTCATCCACTGCTGCAATGGCCACTGGCAGTACAGATAAGGAAAGAAATGCTGTGGACATTAAAAAGACCTCGAAAAAAGTTCAGACCAAGCCACATATCCACACAAATGCTGCCTACACCACGCACACAGAAAAGCCTAATTCCAATGGGTGGCAGCAGAGCCAGGCAACATTTTACATTTCTCGAACATTTTGACAAAAATGAGATAATAGAGAAGTCACATGAAGATGATGGTCTTCATTTGCTTTAAGACATGAAGAATATGTGACTGATGGAAAAATGGATGAGTTCTTAATATGAGTAGTTGAATACAGCAACCCAGTAATGCGTGCTCTCACTCTCAGTAACATTTACAATGTATGCATAATTCTCTTCATGATATTTCTTCTATTCAGTTGATTTTCACTATCTTCACAAAAATGCCACATAATTTCTTTGGGGATTTGATTAATTTCTACTCCTCTCTCCCCATCTCCAAACTGGGTAGCAACTAGACAAGGCAATAGTAGTTACATCAGGACTGGAACAATGCAAGAGTTAACAACTCCTCCCCAGAGATGGGGACAGGGGACATAATTTAAAAATCAAAGTGAAACACAGTTACGAGGCAATTTTATTCTCTATTAACCCAATCAATGGAAGGTTCCCATAAGCCATTAGCAGGGAGTTCAGATGCAGAAGATGTCGGGAGAGGTTAGATAAAGATGTTTCTGTGTTCATCAGTACTGACAGCTCAGGGAAAAAGAAGAAAGGAGGGAAGAAGGGAGAGAGGGAGGAAGAGGAAATTTGGGATTGGGACACGAGGTGAAAACAGATTACCTATCAATATGTAAATTGTATAAAATTCCTGTACAGATGAGATGAGCTATACTAATGCAGTGTATTAAGTTACACATTAGGGACAGGGAATAATGTTTGTTTGGGGTAATAACATATTTGTTGTCTGCATCATGAGGGAGAGGCCGCAATATTATGCTCCAAAGATTGACGGGAAGTCCACTAAACCTCCTGAACTATCACTGACTATCATTATTTAATTATTCATTGTATTATAGTGGATCTTACAAGCTCAAATGACATAATGTGTCTGTGTCTTAGGTATTCCCTAACTAGGAATGGGCAGCTTTCTTTCTAAAAGACTTACAGTACAAACAAGGAGTGCAAAGGAACACAGTCCTGGGGCAATAAATGCCTGGCCAAGGCCATGCAGCTGGTCTGTGACTAGGTTAATTTAAGGGAAGCAGAGGTAGTTTGCAGGGAGCACCTTATTTCCTTAGGATCCGCCGGGCACGTCCCCCAGAACATCTCCTTTGATCACCCTGTGCTGCACTTCTCCATCTCCCTTCAACCGTCCTGCTTCAGGACCTCCTGCAGGAACCTTGGCTGCTGCTGCTCCATTTGGGGAACCTCGCTCACCTCCTAACGCATCTGGCAGTTGTTTGTGCAGAGCTGGTTCACCCCAAGCTTTTGAGCTCTTGAATGGGCCAGCCATCCTCTTGCTGGTACGTACAACACTCCTGACAAGTGTGAGGGCTTACCCCTCCTGATCCACCAGGAGGAACCACACAGGCGGGTGTCCATGGGGAGCACAGTCTGCTTCTACATCCCCTCTGGCTGAAAATCGTCGGCCTCAGCCGACGCCCACTTGCTCTGCTCAGTGGTGACTTTGGAGGTGACCTTGGTACGGCAGATCCAGTTTTACACAGTGCAGACAGTGGTGATGAAAGGATGGCTGTGCCTGTGCTTGTGACTCAGAAAACAGCTGAGAGGCCTCCAGCAAACATCAGTCCACACAGCACAGTGATCCGTACTGATGCCTGGCTTCCCTCTCAGCCTCTAGGAGAGGGACAGAGCTGAAGCAGGAAAAAGACCTCTCCCAGGGATTCTGGACAACCTTTGTCACCGCCAGATGTGGGTCTCAACAATATTATTTTGCAGTTTGTGAGTCTTAAGATTCATACACAATGGCAGCAGCAGTCAACAAAAAATAACTCATTTATAAAAGGAAATTCAATTGCATCATCCATCTTCAGTAAAAATTCAATATATCTCAATAGAAGTTGTTCTGATTTAATGAATGGGGAAATCATCCCTTCCCTACTTCCTAGCAAACTTATTTCTTCAAATGGATCCTGTGCCACTGAAAAGCAGAGGAGCATTATCAGAAATGCTGGGAATTGCTGCTAATGCAGCTGGGAAGGCAGAGTCGGGAAGCAGAAAGGAACTGGGAGCAGCCCCTTGTCCTTGCGCAGGGTGTGGGGCCCTCTGCTTGCAGTCTGAGCCTGCCTTTCAGTTCTGAACTGATGTTTGGTGATGTCTCATCTTATCACCCAAGGGGAGACTCCACGCAGTTTGAACTGGGTCAGAGCTGGAGCTCGAGGTGTGTGAGGGCTCGGTGGCTGGGCGAGGAGCCGGGGAAGCGCGGGGTGATGCTGGTGATGAACAGGACGGGGTCAGTCCTCGGAGAGGCCTCTTCATCCTCATTTCCAGAGTTTTTGATGGCACCAGAGTAGCTTTTCCTAAGGAGACAAGGCCTCTCTCCTGGTCATCTGGCTGTGTTTAGCTTTCCTGGAAACCTCCTTTTTCCCTCCTGCATCCTTTAACCCCACGCTGTTGTAGTCTCCCTGAGCCGTTTACTAACCACATGCAGGCAGCCGTTCCCCGTCGCCTGCTCAGGACATTAATAAAATGCCTGCCCACCCATGCAACCAAACACAAAGAGGGCTGCTAATGGCATCTTGCTTTTGAAGTGAAATCCCAAAGCTTTCATTTGGTTCATGTTCCTCCCTGATAAAACCCTCCTGTCTATGTCTCAATATGGGGCACCCTTATCTAGTCTCACTCGGGGGCAGCAGAAGCTCTGCGGCCGAGCTGGGGAGGGCTCTGCTCCCCTCTGCCGAGGAGGAAAAGCCAGCGACCACAGCACATAAAAAGGAGATTTCTCAAAGGGGACATACGGCCATCATTATTCTTGAGGCAATAAGGAATGCACATAATATATCAGAAAGCCGGGGAACCAGCCAACATACAGCTGTAGGGAACTGTTTGAATATCCCTAGGATCAGCCTGCAAGATGAATTCTGGGGACAGAGATCCACAGACAAATCCTGGGCAATGCAGTGCAGCTTGGGGACATGCCAGCGTTACAGGAAATACTGTTACTGTGTTCATTTAGAAGATAATGTGTTGACAGAGACAGACAGACGGAGAGATAGATATACTTCAGGAGACAGGCACAACTCGGGAAATCATATCCAAACATTTTCACCTCAGATTCTGATGTGCTAAAGTCAGTTCTGCAACTGTAAGGTACTTGTGCTTCTCAGTGTTGCTTCTAAACCTACAGCATGCTGCTGTCTACAGAGAAGGGCGGCTTTTTTGTGAGGCAGAGGTGGGGCAGGCAGACACAGACATACACACCGCTGCCTCCGGCCTGCAGAACTTGATTTGATGCTTTCTTTTGTAGCGTCCTTCTCCAGAGGCTGTGAATTCTCTCTGGTTCTTCTTTGGCAAATGGAGGGGTGGAACAAAGGCTTCAAGGCACGCAGCCAGGGCCCACTCTTTTGGAAGATGGGGCTCCCCAGCACGAGGCGCTGTGGGCAGTCGGTCTCGCTCCCGGCCGCCTGTGTTCCCGAGGCAGGGTGCTGAGCTGTGGGGAGCACCGAGCGGCCTGGCCTGTGGCATCCCTCGGCAGCAGCCACCAGCACTCGCTGCCCATCCTGGCAGCTCCCAGGAGAGCCTCCTGGGCTTCCAAGGACAGTGATGGGCTCGCCTCTCCTCCTGCTGGGCTCCGGTGTCGGTCTTCCCCCGCTGAGGCCGGGGCACGTGTTTCCGCTGAGTTCCCTGATTCAGCAAGACCAGGCCCTTGGTCTTAAATAACTAAAGACTGCAAACTGAATATTGTAGCCATGGCAACAGGCAGCTCAACTTTAAACTCTCTGATATATAAAAAGGCAATTTATTTTTTTTTTCTCTCTGCATTTTTATATTTCCAGAACTTACAATGGTAATAATGGCCTCGGGCCCTAGGCTCCACCAGGCAGCCATTAACTTCATGGAAATGCCTTCTCCATCAGCCCCTATTGTCAACAGCCAGCACCATTCCACAGAAACCATAGGGTCTCACCACACTAACACCACTGGATGTCTCAGCTGTGCCCCAGCCCTCTGCAGTCCTGCTACAGGCTTATTTCCTGATCACGACGAGTGAACTGGGACCTCATTTAGAGAGGCTGCATGGCTCTCCGGTGCTCGTACCTTCCCCTTGGAGAATGGGGAAAAAATCTCTCTCATCAGACTGATTGCCATTGTGTCCTGCACTCACCAGCCCGGGGGCAGCAGCACATGCCTCTGCCTGCCCCCTGCCTTCCAGGCTCATCCCAGCCGAGTCTTGTCCCATCCGTCTTTCCTTGCATGAAGCAGAAATATTAGCACGTCTCAGCTTTATTTGGTTTCTGTTCCTGCACCAGAAGCATTGTCAATGCCCCTGAGAAAACACGGGAAACAGTGGAAATAGTTCCTTGCTAACTGTTGCTAAAGCACAGCCAACAAAGGGAGCTTTTGCATTTTAGGAAATCCTTTTTTATTCTTTCTTCAGAGTTCCTTCTGAAACTTTCCTTCAAGAGCTACCTCTGGATTAATGAAATTAATGAACTGTTTAGCAGGTGTAAAACACTGCTTGCGTATTCATTACAGGAACAGAAGACCTCTCCTACCCATAATTGTCCCTTACTCAGTGTGTGGTGTGTGGCTTAACCCCTTGGTGCCTCAGTTTCTCCTTCTGCAAACAGGGAAAGTGATGCTTCCTCCCTCTTAATGGTCATGAAATTCACTTCACCAGTAATGTGTGTGTAGCGTGTGGAGGCGGCAGGATGCATGGTAATGGGCACAGGTATTATTATGTATCACTCTCAGCAGATAGCGATTTCTAGAGTAGGTTAAATCCTGGCCCAAAGAGTACTTGACTGTGTCCCTTTAAGGTCACAAGCTATTATGATGTTGAAGACTAAAATCCTTTGTATATGATCATGAATAAATGAATTGAGTATCACTGCCCGGCCATGTGGGATATGGAAACGATACTGAATATCATCAGCCTGAACTATCAACATCCATCAGCTTTCCCCTTGCTCATCTCTCAGCTGTCGCAATATGAAACCCACTCTCCCCCGAGATTTCAAACGACTGGGGCTAAACAGCAAAAACATTCGGTGACTAAATTTGCCAGAGAAGGTCTCAGTCACGAATGACTAAAAACAAAATTATAGAGCAATCTCGGCTGACTGAGAGCAGAATGAAATGTGATTCATTTTCATCCACCCGGCAGGGACTGCAGGAAGAAAAAGGACTGGATTAACCCCTTCCCTGCGAACAATGCCCATGCTCCCTGGGTGACGAGCATGCGGTTCGCATTACTCAAACGTTAGGAATTCTGCTTGTTTTGTAAGGCAGCTCGTGGCTTTTACTACTCAGGTGGAGCAGACCAGTAGGTGCTAAAAACGTTTAGCATTGTTTACTCAAATATCATAGACATTATATGGGAACTTTAACCACAGACCCCATTATTCCCTGCCAAGCAAGACACCATTCCCTGCCCCAAAGAACTTTTAGGCTAAAGGTGGAAGACAGAAGCTGGCCAACGACATCCAGTGATGGGATAAAACACTGGTCAGCAAGGCAGGCAAAAGTGTCAGCCCTGCATCACCCAGGGTGTCCTCAGCATTTCCTGCAAGAGATGAAAGAGAATTGTAAGGTGGGGAATGGAGGATGATAATAATGGGGCTTTCTGGGAGCTTCCAGGAAGGCTTGATGGATGTGATGAGCAGCAGAGGAGAAAACACGGAGATGGCAGTCTGAAAGTGTAACTAGAGAGAAAGGAGGCTGGTCTCCTGGGGATACAGGCGGGTGCTCTGGCAGAAGCTATCGTTGCCGACTGCCTCTCAACCATGCCGTGCTCGTGAGCCTGGGGATCTCTGGGGAAATGGCGCTTCCAACAGCACCACGATCCCTCCACTGCGGGCGGGTCTGGGGGGAATCTCCCCTCACAGGTTCTGTCTGTTACAGGGCACGGGCGAGACACTTCTGGGTTTTAGTTCCTGCCAAGACAAACACCCTGGCCATGGGGCTAGCCATCTGCATCAAGTGGCTCTGCGTTCTGGCTGACCACCAGATGGAAAAAATAGATTAAAAGCGTGTCTGTCATCCTTAGCATGGGACAGCATCTTAATGAAATTAAAGTAAGAAATACCTCCTTTTTAACAGTCAGCTTCACAGAGGATCTTTTCTTCAGCATTTTCTCTGACACTTTTACTAAAGGTAGAGTCGCTAAAGACTGGTAACTAATAATAAAAAAAGGTAAACAACTAGTATTTTATTAAGAAATCAAAAACAAAGGTTATGAAGGGCATATAGTGATGTCTCCAGAAACAGAAGATGGGGGCCTGTCAATAAGTCGACCTCCGGGAAGCAGCATCTTTGCTGAGGTCAGCATCTGAACTAGGGGGCCACAACTTGTGCTCCTGGGCTGCCCGGTACCTCCGCGTCAGCACGGAGCTGTCAATCTCCAGTGCCGCCACAGCAGCAGTCAGTCACGATGCAGCAAGTCAAGCTAACAGATGATGCACACAGTACTCAGAGCAAATCGGTAACCCAGGAGAAGTGCTGGAGCAGGAGCAGTTTGCTCAGAGCTGCACAAATGCTAGATAGAAGGTGGACTTCCCTTGCCGTGTTTTGAGGAAGGTAGAAAGCTCCCTAAACAACTCCCACATAAAATCAAGAGCATGACTAAGACCAAAGCAGCAACTCCACAAATCAACGTTTTGTACAGGATAAAGGAATGGCACAAGACAGCCTTGGCTGATTCCAGGAGGCTTCAGATTTTGGAACCTTGGGGTACAACTTGCGTTCTTCATTTGGTTTCCTTCCGTAATGAAGAAAGTTTTCATGAACCTTAAAAAAATGCTTTAAAACCATCAAATTTTACTACTTCCTTCATAAATTCACAGTTTGTCTTTTTGACCATTCTTTTCAAACTGCATCAACAAAACCTGTAACTTGTTACAAACAGTGAGCAGTAGGAGGAAAGAGGTGAAAATACCAGAACTGTGTTTGGTTTTGTTGAGGTGTTACAAAGAACAGAACCCCTGTTAATAGCGGAAGCTGATAGGGTTCCTTGTGCCAAACACAGCATCTCAGCAGGGCCGTGAGTCTCTGCAGAGTTATCATAGGTGCCCTGCTTGTGCTCTGTAAGGTGGCTCGCTCCAAGCCAGCTCAGGGCTCGTGCCTCGGCATGCTGTAGCTCCAGGAATAAATATCCAAAGGTTCCCACACCGCATTTTCAGCTTGAAACTGGTTCTCTTCTTGTAGGTCTTTTAAACTAGTTTGTTGCATTGATTAGGTCTAAGTTGAATGAAAAAGATTTACTTTATGGTTTACAAAACACCACCATTCCAGTAAATAAATAATAGTAACTGGCCAAATTCTTACACCGATCAAACGCCACCTGAACACAAAAATGCTTATCTTGTTCTCTTACACCCAAACAAAGCCATTAGCTTCAATGGAGCAGCACTTGTCTAGTGGAGGGAAAAAAGGGAATTTGGCCTGACGAGAGTCTTTCAAGAGAAGTGACTGAGTAAAAGGGCTGTGAATTTTGCTGATTACTGGTTATTTTAGGAACCATATGCACAGGCGCTTTCTGACTCATGGTGCTGTCAATGAAGGGCAGCTGTGCTGCAGCGGACGGAGTCCAGGACTCTCGTTTTGCCTCTGACTCACAGTGTGACCTTCCACAAACCGCTCACCTCTGGAGTCAAGACACTCTGTGTGCAATAGGTCTGAGGGTATTGCCCCTCATTATCCAGTGCTTGCAGATCCTCAGAAAAGACCGCTGCACTTGTGCCAAACCTGGAGCCCAAACTGCCCGCCTACCCTCAACCAGGCTGAAGAGGAAAGCTGGGTTGGGCTGGGTCTGAAGGTGCGAGGTCAAATACGGTATCTTTGTGTCTTATGAGACACAGTAATAAAAGATTAATAAACACTTCCCAGTGTTTGGCTTAAAATGGAAAGGTATTTGCAATTTCTAAATATATACAGCATTTGCTTTGCTTGCAATTTGCTTCGCTTGCTTAAAGCCAAAGGATGCAATTAGGATTTCATGCAGATGAAGTTCCCATTACATTTTGTAAAGTGAAATCCATTTCCTCGACCCAGAACCACACGCCACAACCTGTACACTGCATGAACAGAAGTTGTAATAGGAATCGTTATCAAAATAACACCCAGAGGCACAAACGGCACCAGTTCCCCTCCCTAATCTGATGGGATAGATGCGTGCTGAGCAGCGTTACTTGACTAAGAGCTTGCCATCCAGAGAGAGAGGAAAGAAGCCGAGTAGTGCAGTGATCTTGTAGGGCCACGCAGCATGCCAGGCAGGGGAAGGGGCCAAGGGGTCCAAAGTCCTCCTTAATACACCCCATTTCTGATTTCCCGACAGAAATATGTCACTGTTCTTCCAGTCAGGCAGTAAATTTGCACATAATAGCATTTTAGCAGCAGATTAAGAGAATAAAGCTATTGATGAGACCGCACTGAATTTGTTGAGCAGTATTTGCAGAAAATCAGGGGAGAGTTGAAAATGTCAAAACAGTTCATTTTTACATCTTTTTCTACAAAATGTTTCCTCAATGCTTTAAAATATTTTTTGCTTAAGAAATTGACTTAAAGTAGAAAAGAAAGAGAAAAAGAAAAGCAGGAGGGATTGTCAAGTAACCTGGAAACTAAAGAAAAATATAATTTGGCTCCCACAAATCCAAAATCTCAATTTCAGGGTTTTTCATCTGAGCCACAGAACCAATAAATCCATCTTTTTTTCCTGGCTCTCTTGACTATTTTAAGCCACGTGCTCTCCATCAGAGACCGGCGTTATCAGCTCCGCATCCTGTCATATGCTGTACCCCAAGTGACACCGCTGTGCTTGGACCGTTCTCCATGGGCACAGTTCTGCCTTTTCTTGGCCCTCCTCTGCTGTAAGGACAGGAAAATTAATATCTTCCAGTGTTATGTAAGCAACCAATTTTCATTTGCAACTCACACGTTGAATGAACCTGCTGGGGCAGGTGTGAAGATGGAGGGCAGCTCCTGGTGTCCCACAATAATCGTGCAGCCAGGTAAATTAATCCTTTCTCACCTAACTCATCCTGGCTTCCTAGTGAACACGCTGAACTCGGTGCTAAATGGCACCATGAGCACACTTGTGCACAATAGCCACTTGCAAATGAACATAAACTTGAAATGCAAATGCCAGAACGATAATCAAGGACGTAATCTCTCTTTGCAGTCAATCTGCAATCCCGGGGGATCCCAGCCAGTCAAATACAACACAACGTGTGAGTGAAGGCATGCAGCTCCTCTTGAAGGTGCAGGTATGTGCTCTTGTGGGAGCAGAGCCCAGAAAGTTCAGGGAAATTGCCATCCCCTGCCCTCCCGCCGCAGTCCGTTGCTGGCAGCACACGGGTGCCAGCGGGAGCTGGGAGGGGCTGAACCCAACAAACCCAGACCAGGGGAAACCCCCAGAGCTGGGGGTGCTCTGGGACTCTGCCCATGTCACACGTGCGGTTCCACGCTTGGGACACAGGAGTTTAAGAGGAAGGGATGCTTCAGAGTAATGGCCCGCCAGTGGGGAGAGAACGTGGGCACTCCATGTCACAGATGAGGCGCTTCCTGGTCTGCACCGGTCACGGCCTCCTCCCCCCACTCCACATTGCACACCGATGTGGATTTCACTACGAGTGGTGTGCAGCATGCAGCTCCCCTGAGAGCTGGGCCGGGGCTCCGGGATGGCCACCGGGCAATTGAGGAGCAGAAGACCTTGGGATAAGGATAGGGCTCCTCTTCTTTTCCCTTACCTGCAGCATTTCCATCTCAGATTGCCTAATTTAAAATGCTTCCGAGCCTGTGTTCTCTGAAGGCCTGGCCCCATTCAGCTCACGGACAATGGAAAACAATTTAGGTCAGGAAGCTACAGCAGGGTGATGCAGCTGATAAGAGGACTTCAAGGTTAAACAAACCACCGTGGGCAGAGGCTTGGGAAAGGATCTGTGGAGAGCCAAGGGGTGAGGTGGGGAAGTGCAGGCAGTGGGGAAGGGGCTGGATGCAAACCCCTCCCTGATCACACCGAGATTTGTTCGAGGCCACTGCGAACATATAGCACACTATTCTTGTGGTTGCTGTTGTTCTCTGTATACAGGAAAACAGAAAAAGACTGCTGGCAGGGCAGTATTAAAATAAGTGAAAGGTAAATTAAATAACGCCGATGATAAAAATTATATTTTTACACTTTTATAGCATCTCCCAGTCAGAAAACTTTTTTGTGCGTTAGTTCTGTCATCTCAGTGATCTCCCCGTAAATTATGGGAGATGCCAAGAAAAGGAGTGAAATTTCAGTATGAGGGGACGTCTTCTCTGTAACATATTGCACAAGCGCTGTCACACAAAGTGACATTCACCCTGCAGGCAGGCAAACAAACCCTTTCAATCACACAGCCCAAATAAAATGGAATCACATATTTTACCTATTTGCATGCCATATCTACTAGAACTTTTTATCATCCCGTGCTGTGTCACCCCCGCGCTGTCCGCAGCAAGGAGCGCTTATCGTCCTCACGTAAGGAAACTCCTGGGGGAGCCGGCGTGTTGCTGCGGCCTGCTTAAAGAATCAGGGGACGGACCTGAGGGTTTGCTGCCTGGTTCCCACCTCTAAGAGATGTTCTTCCATTGTAAACACTACATTATCTCTGCTTAACAGGCCCAGATCCTACAGGAAGGCAAAACCCAGTTTTAACCATGTTATCAACCAGGTGCCTTCAGCTGGGCAGTAAGATGGACAGGGCACCGCGTGGCCGGCTCTTTGACACGCCTGTTGTACAGGATTGTGTTTTCATATAGCCCATCATCACACAGCTGCTATTTCTCATTTGATAATTACTTGGTGCTTGCTCCTAGGAGAGAGTAGAGCTCATAAGGCACATACATCCTGCAGGGAGCTGAGATGGAGCCTGGCAATTTCGGGCCCCCTCTCCAGGAGAAATATCTTCAGGGATGAGGAGCCTGAGGTTAGATCACCATTCAAGTTTCCCTGGGTTCCTTGAGCCAGCTTCCCGTTTCCTTTGGTTTTCTCATCCCATTATTTTTTTCTCACAGAGACTGTGATGTAAGAATTTAGTCCTTGAGACTTGTCAATTTGCTGGGTTATTTTGGCACTCTATTTCCTAGTAAAATGGTCAGTGCATTACATGAAGAGACTATACAATAGCTCCCATAGGAAATGAGTCAGGATGGTCACTGGCACTGTCCTCACAAGAAGATGGGAGAACTGGGAGATCTCAGCCTACGCAGAGGAGGTCTTGCAAATTGCCATGGTTGTGTATAAATAGAAAGAAATGCAGAGGCAACAGTCAGCCAAGGTCCTGCTGACTCAGTGCCACCTTGTGTTGTTACCAGGAAGCACACAAGCACGAGGAAGATCGCTAGTGATGGGCATAGAGGGGTTTAAAGTAAGAGCTCAGCCTCCTTTCATCCATGATATTCTGGACCCAGAGCAGCCACCCAGCAAACCCAAGATGCCCTTGTCCCACAGGAACGTTATGGCTCTCAGCCCTCCAAACCCTCCTGGGCAGGAGCTGGCATCACCAGGGCAGAATGAGACCCAGAGGGGTAGAAAGTTTTCTGCCCACCATCACAAACAGTCAGTGGAAAGCTCTGGAGCAGGACTTCCTTCTTTTTAATGGTGACCTACATAGTCTAACCTCTATTCCAGACTCCTTTGAGACACAAATATGTGGGAAGCATTAGTAAACATCATTATGAGACTTGCAGGATGCTACACAGAGCAGAGTGAACTTGTCCATGTTCCTTCCTTTCTTCCCTTTTTCTTGGTGGCTGGCTTTGCAGAGAAGCAGCCCAGGAGAGCCGTAATGCTGTCACTCCTTGTGAACCCTGGTGTGAGTGATTAAAGCCCTTGTTGGTCTACTGTCGTTCCACTGGGGTAGGGGCACGCTAACTCAAACGACAGAGATACAAGCAAAGATATCCATCTTGTCTTCCCTGGGGAGGGGACGGCTTGGGCAGTCTCACTGCTCTGCAGGCTCTGAGAGCTGCACATATGCAGGGTGGTGCTGGGGGCCACCCACATAATTCATGTCCCATGGGGCAAACCGCGCTGGGTGAGGCAGCCCTCCCTCTGCTCCTGAGGTCTTCCTGAGGAGAGAAGCCACAGAGAAAAGAAAACGAAGCTGGGTGTCAGCTTCCATTTCAATTCCTCCAGCTCTTTTTAAAGTCATGAATACTTTCCCTTTTGGCATTGAAATTGCTCCCTTAGGTTAGCTCTGCTGCTTCTGAACAGAAGGACCTGACGACTTTGCCCAGAACGGCTCCGCACAGGCAGGCACCTGCAACTCCTGCCCATGCTCCTCAGACCTGGGCTGCAGACCCCCGCCCCGCTCCTGCGAGCCTCCTGCTTCACACTGATGTAAACAACAGAAGTAAAAACCCAGCGTACTCACTGCCCGAGGATCTAGCACCGCTTTCACTATGTAATAATTTAATTTTACAAATAAATAGAGAGAGGGACAGCTGTAGAGATATAGGTGCATGAGCATGTATTCTTGTTGCACTGGATAAGCAGTGCTATGGCAGAGCACGCCCACATTAACAGCAAACCTCACTTTGCCATTTAGTACACATCAAGTACCCAGGACCAAAGCTCTCCCCAGAGTAAGCTTGCCGGAGTCAAACAGGGCTTATATCGGAGATGAATTTGGCACTCTCATTTTACTGAGCTTTACAGCAGGAACTCAGACACACTCTCAGGTGTTTTCATGCTGAGAACACGATGCCATGAGCAGAGTGAAGTCAAACCCCTGCCACCCTTTCATGGCCATGTATTTTGGGTCAGCCTGTCTGTATGATACACCCTTACTGTGCCCAATTCAAGAGAAAACAGAACACGAAGAATTGTCTGCAGGAAAGGATGAAGACACCTTCCTCACTGCAAGGCAAGGCATCTAAGCTTGCACCAGGAATTTGGGAAACACAAGATTAACAGCCTACATGCCAAAGACACCCCAGCCCACAGTTCCTCATGAGCAGAGGCCCGGTGGAAGCTTTGTTACTGGTTTCAATTAAGCCAGGATTTCACGCATCCCACGATTTCTGTTCCTCACTGTTACTTGCTGTCACGGTGCATGCGGTGGGGAGCTTTTTACGGAATAGAAAGTTGCTGCAGATAAGTTGAGCCCCTAGGAACAGTCCTTTCTTTCTGCAAAAGGAGCGTGGGAACATCAATAAAACTATTCTGTTCTGATCCTGTTCTTCTAATATTAAGCTGAAGACAAGCTTGAAACAAGTGAACTGGAAGTGAACACTTAGGAGTTTCTTATTTACTTTTATATATATGTTGTGCTCTCTTATTGCAGACGCTAAAAGTGAGCCTTTCTACCATGAAACACTGATTTCACACAGAACTTTCGGTCCGTGTGAAGAGAGAAGCTCATTATAATCACTGAAAAAATTCTCTTCTGAGTTTTGATTGCTCTTGATAATTTCACTTAGTCAGTGTTAGTTCATTAATTTACCAAATACATACATTTCAAAATTGCATTTCATCAAGCTTTATGTTTTGTCATGCTGCAAAACAAATCCCTAAGAGAAGCCGTCTGCCAAAGAGCTGGCGATGGGGCACAAGCCCGTTTCATCCTGGGGCTGTGCATCCCTGTGGCCTCAGCTCAACGTTACCATGTCACGGAGGCAGAATGGTTCACGGGCAACGAGGCAGCAGTCCCTGCCTAGCTCTTCCTAGACAAGGACCAATTCCACGGGAAGCCCCATCAGAACTCTTACCAACTGGCAGTCAGGGAGGCTGGCCAGACCTTTAAAACCTTCATACTGCTCAGTTCGCCCCCACAGCAGAAGCCCCTAGCTCAGGAGCAAGTCACAGTGGGAGGAGGGATGGTGATGGGAGCTGTCTGCTGTTTCTGTTGGTGATGCACCAGCTCTGTCACTAAATAAAGAACCTCATTCCCCAGAACCCTTCAAGCCAGGACCTTTCACCCAAAGTCAATCCATTTTTAAAGTTGAAAGCCCAACTTTGAGATGGAAACGAGAGTTTAAAAGGCTATTTCATTCTTCCAAGCTGTGCTACAAATGGCCAACACCTAGGGGGGAACATTAAATCCCAGTCCCAGTGAAAAGACATATAAATCACATAGGGAAACATCTTGGCCTGGCGGCTACTAACCCATTGGAGATAAATCTAGGAAAAACTTTCCTGGAGTTTTGCAGATTTTATTTTAAGAGAGAAGAAAGAGGGGAAAGCTGCTTATGTGCAAGGCTTTTTTTTTGAATTCTGCAGCAAACATCATAATCAGTATTTTGCTATCTATACAATACACCTTTCCCTACATCAATAAAACACAAATAAATTATCATATCCCTTACATTAAACTGTAAAGCTGTTTCAGAATTTTGACATTTCAATAGCAACCTCATATTGTCTGGGTTTGCATTCACACATCCTTAGGGTTTGAGCTTAGCAAAGTCAGAGAAGCTAGAGCATGCAGACAAGCTGTAGAGATGAGGGCACCAGGGACCACCCCGGGCAGAAAAGGCAGACAAGCCTGTGCCCAGGAACTTAAATTCCCTTTCAGAACCCAGGGCATAATCTGGGGTTCAAGACTTTCGCCATCTCTTGTTAGTTGCAAGCATTTGCAAAATCCAGATGCAAAATGTCTGCCCCCTTCCCACCTGTAGGCTGACTTACAAGGAAGATAACCGCACTTCTGCTCTCTGTACTCCTGCAGCCCAGGCAGTAGAGCTCCATACAGCACACATAAATGTTCCCTCGTTACTGATGAATCACCTAAGGATGAATGTGAACTCACATGATGGAATTACTGAAGTTTCAGTTTGCTTTTTCTTTTTTTTTTTTTTTTTTAAGCTATGAATTTATACACATGCACATGCAGAAACATATATAAGAGAAGAAAGGCATTGAAAGAAATGCTGATACTGAAATGTCAGGTATTTAGAAGATGGAAAATAGCAGGTGCAAATTTAACATGAAGACCTAGCAAATCCAGCTCCTTTGAACATATTTCTAGTGCTCTGGACCTTTCTTATCCTATCACATACCATTTGCCCATAGAAGCCTGATTCACATATTGCACAAGGCAGCGCTGTTCTTCGGAAGAACCAGAGGTTAGACTGAAAGAGGGTGTGTATAGGATCTCCACACATTTATTGCAGAGATGGAGGGTGTACAGTAAATGGGGCAAGAACTGGCAGGAAACAAGAGGAGGGTCTCAAGATTAATGTAGTCAGGTGTCTAGAGGGATGGACTTTCTCCTGCCTGCTGATACAAATGTCCTCATGCTAAGGAAAACACTTAAACCAAGTACCATGAGAGGTCACTCACCGAGTGAGTATGCCCTGTTGTCTTGATTCTTGACTGGAGGCCTGGACTGCTTACTCACAGACACCCTGAGGATACCTGCCCACCACTGAAGATAATGGGGGCTGTCGTTTAAATGCTTCACAAGGCAGCATTAAATTATAGCTAAAAATTAGACACGAGTACCACAAACCCAGTGAAAGCTTCCCAAACAGAAACTCCAAGCAATTGTACGTCTTCACCAACCAGAGATGTCATGGGACTGAGTTAGTTACTGTTTGAACAGCAGCTAGCTGTTATAATGATGTGTGCCACAAAAAAGTCCGTGAGAAAATTAGTAATTTTCTCTTCAGAGTGGGGTTTGAATTGTGTCCAGCAAATAAAGCCTGCAGCCATATGCCGAACAATGAGAAGGAAATAAAATATTGACTAGCTGTTTATTCATAAAGCTCTGTCTGCTCTGTGCACTGTCCCGAGACAGAGCTGCTGGGTAAAAAGCAGTACGCGGAGACGAATTTAAAGATTTCACTGTTCACCCAAGAGAAGACTCAAGCTTGGGTTTCCTAACTTTGCGTTTGACATTTCCTAAGTTTTGAAGCTTCCCTTGCAGTTTTTAAAAGATCCATAGACGAGCACACATGGCTATGTGCAGGAGAGTTTGTGTTACCCTGAGCAGGATTATAGTCAGAACTGGGTCCAGAATTCCTTCAGATTTCTGCTATATTAGAACCTACTAACAGAAACAACCTATTAAACAACCACACTTTGCTTCTGCAGCCAGGGGAAAATACCTGCTCCTTCTGGATTCCTAGTCGGATCTGCCGACAAGGCAGATAAAAGCCTCCAAAGGGCTATCTGTGCCTCTTTGCCTCCCTCTTTTCCCCAGCAGAGATATGTGTGCATTCCTTAGGCATGCTGCCTGTGCCAGAGAGGTTTTAGCTAACCAGCTGTGTAATCCGAAGGACAAGAGGTCGGCGTCTCAGAAAGGAACACAGAGCAATCCTCAGCATCTCTGGGGAAAGTGATGGCAAGACCTGCACTCCATTTCTGAGCCCTGGACTTTAACGAGCTTTGCCAGCCTTTGTGCTTCCACTCCGCTGCCCCTTGGACATAGACAAAGGAGCACGGTTAAAGGAATTTACCTGCTGCCTCTATCGGGCAAGCAGGCAAACAAAAACTACAACCTCAAAACAGAAAGAGAAAGAGGCAATTGGTTGTCAGCTTCTAATTAATAAATTCTCAGCGGACTGTTTCTAGTTCACCTGAGCCTGATCAATATCCATTGGGGAATCTTCCAATGGGACCAAATTTTAATTTATCTCCCAATTTCCTCTCCAGAGCCCAGGCATCAGATCTAATTACCGTGCCTGTTTACTGGTTTTGCTTTTCTTCCTCGACTGAACGCAAGAAGGATATTATGCCTCTTGATGGGGAAACAAAGATATAACAACGCAAAGGACGAACCCAGTGCATGCACCCTGGATGCCGTGTGCAGATAAACATTTCTGGCCTTCCTACGTAAA
This sequence comes from Nettapus auritus, assembly GCA_011076525.1. NCBI lineage: Eukaryota > Metazoa > Chordata > Aves > Anseriformes > Anatidae > Nettapus > Nettapus auritus. The sequence continues at coordinate 8,158,971 of CM021776.1, read as the reverse complement.
GGTGAGGGTGCAGGGAGAGAGCCTGGGAGAGAAAATCAGTCCCTGGAGAGACAACATCAAGCACAGGGAGACAAATGTGACCAGACACAAGGCTGCTGCAGGCAGCTGTATGGAAGGAGATACAGACAGAGAATCCAGTTCTTGGGACTGGTAGACTCAGAGACAAGAACATAACGAGAATGAGTCATGTTAAATATGATTATCTCATGAATCCACCAGTTGTTCCTCAATAGCTTTGTCTGGAGTTTTAAAAAGTGCCTAAGCCACTGAAATTCAAGGGTATTTGAGTACCTAATCCCCTTAGTTCCCTTTGAAAATTCTGGCTACAAATCTTCACTCCCCCACATCTGCATGTAGTGTATAATGGGGACATTTTCACTGTGAATGCCAGCAGAAGGACTAACCCATTGAAACGTAATAAAGGAAATGAATAGCTGACCAGGTTCCATTACCCAGCAGTGATTATTAACGATGCAGCATGACACACTTGGTACTTTAGAAATACAGATTGCTACTGGTTACCTGACTTGGATTAATCTGGGATGCACCATCTTAATACCAAGGCAACCAATTATTTTGATACAGCTAAACCGAAGCCCTTACCAGAAGACTGAAGCTGCCCAGGCATCAGATTTACAGGAATGCTGCGCCTCGCTCTTCTCATCTGGTGATTCCCAACCAAGAAATAAAATAAATGGATTATAGACTAGGTGGCAAGAGGACGGGGAAACAAAGCAGAGCACCCACAGTGCTACAGAGGGTCTGAGATGCATTCCTGCTTTAGCCTTAGTAATGCCAAAGGCCTGCTATGTACAGCTCCATAACCCTCCCCTTAAGCCATCGAGGCCGTGCTTTCCCAGAGCATCAGAGGCAGTATTTTTCCATACTATGCCCACGCTGTTATTGTCGTACTCTTTCCCCTTGTTGTTCTCATGCTGTTATACTCATACTGTTTCTCTTGTGGCCTTGCACCTGCTTTGAGTACCTGGGATCCCACTGCAGCTTTTCCTGGCTGGTGTCCCCTTCCCTTTTCTCTCTCTGATTTTTATTTTACTCCTAACATAGATGTGTTAGAGGTGATGTAGACCATCAGCTATGGACCCTGCTGAAAACTGGAGCATGTAAGCCCGTCTTCTCATCCTCTGTGCAACAACAGCCATGGCTGAAGTGTCTCCATTATCAAGGCTAGTTACTGTGTTAACCAAATCACCAGGAAAGCAAAGAGCAGCTACCAGCAACAGTGCAGGCACCAGTCAGCGGGGAAAAGCAGCGTGCAAAGAGGAGCAAGTATGAGCTCAACTCATACCTTACCGGAGACACAATTGCCAGATGACCACTTAGACCAAGGAATGCTGCTTTCTATGTTAGAAACTAGTTGTATGAATAATATTAGTAAGTAGTTTGATTTTTTTAGTACTAGTTTAAGCCCATGTATGGAGGCCATTATACTAGTGAGAAATGAAACAATATAAACAAAGAATTGAACAAAAGTCTTGTGGCTTCTTTCATGTAATTAATTTCACTTGGGGAAGAGTCGAAAGGTCTCTTGGGAAAAGCACTCTTTGGCCTGTGTCTATGTAATCACGGGTATGCTGGCACAACGTCCTGGCATGTTTTCCTGCAGTAGCTAAAGCCCATGGTACAAGAACACACTGCTGAACTTCTGGACCTGGCAGTAAAGGAATGCAAAGTCTCAGGAGAGTATGGAAAATAAGGATGCAGCTGGTGAGGATCAGACAGAGCTATAAACAGATTAAACAGCAGGCAGACAGAAGCTTACCTGAAAAACAGCAGCCTAAAAGAGCCAGGGATATGAAAGACAAGAGGTTCATTTTCAGCTGGGAGAGGCAGAGATGTGTTGAGAGGAATGATATTTGCTGGTACGGCTGAATGGCAGGTGCTGCGGAACAGAACGTGTTTGACCACTGAATGACAAAATCCAGATGCAAATGTGGAAAGAGGGAGAGATGCTGAGGGAGATGGAGGAGGAGAGACAGAAAGAAGAGGAAAAAAGAGGATTACTGAAAACAAAAGATTTCATTCAAACCCTGCTGAATTTGATACAACTGATGTTCACACTTTTATTTTCTGATGTCCATGCAAGCACAGAGCAGAGCAGCACTCCTGACACGGGCAACTAGAGGACTGGCTTGCTGCCAGCGCAAGCTGCTGGCCTGAAGAACCATGAAAAGGAGAGAGCAAGAAACTGCCCTGCGATGTGATGGAGAACCCTGCCCCATCTTCTTCCTCTCGCACTGCTGAAACGGTCTGCACTTCAACTCTCTGTGGAAATATGCCTTAAGTGTCTGAATGCCAGGCACTGTAAGACAGAGTCCTGGCTTAGATAAAGCCTCCCTCCCTATCCACTTTGCTCTGCAGCATTTCCTATCCTGATCACACAACTTTTACTGCCCCATGTCTATGTGCCTGAGCTAGAGATGATGTCAACCGTGCAGAGAGAGAAAACAAGGGGAGCATCATAAACAGCAGAAGTAGCGATGTTTTTAATTACTACCACTGTTCAGCCTACTGAAAAGTACTGCTTTACATTTATGCATAGAAATGGGGGTGAGAAAAAGAACCCGAGGAAGGGAGATCAGAACGTGGCAGAGAGGATTAGAGGCGATGTTCAACCCAACTAATTTGCACTTGTTGACAGTAGCAGCTGGGTTTGCTCAGCGTTTGTACCTACGTCACCTGAATCACTCATTTCAGTAAATGCGATTTTAGATTTCTGCAGCACCTTTCAAGAATCTGAGAGAATTTTATAAACACCAATTAATTAAGACTCACAGCCCTCTCATGTGAGACAGGCAAGGACTGTTATTCCTAATTTACAAGCAGGATTTAAGGATTTTCCAAAGCACTGCCGGGGATATAGTCAAGAGTTCTGCATCTATTTTAAGGAAAAAAACCACCACCCGACCAACTGGGGGTGCCTCAGGAGAAGCAGTTTGGCCACATGCATGCAGCTCAGCCATGACATACCCAGCAGACTGTACAAGAGAGGCTGCCCAACTCTCCTACCTGCTCCTCTGGTTTTGGGATGATCGCTCCCCTAATGTGAGGGCAGAGGAGAAAATAGAATTTTCCTTCCATGGGGAATTTCGAAATGATTCTTCGTTTCAAACTGGAACAGAAAGTCACAAATCTGGGATAAAGTATAAATGTTAAGATCCAGACATTTTGTATCATAACAGAACGATCCAGCATGTCATTCAGTTATGGCACTTTTAATTTTGAATCAACATTTTGAAACAACAAAAAAAGTAATTTTACATTGAAATGTCAAGCCCAAACAAAATATTTTGTTATGTTTCTCCCAGCTGGAAAACCTTTTTATTTATTTCTTTATTTTTGTCATCAGTGACATTTTCTCATTGCAAACTTCAGTTTAGGTGAAACTACATTTTCTGATGGGAAAACATTTCTGTGAAAAATGTTAATCAGCTCTGAAATGACTATGTTTTCTGTCAAGAGAAGGAAGACATAAAATGTTGACTTTAAAATTCAGTGGAACTGAATTGTTCTCAACAAAAAAGGGAAGGGAGGCCTCAGAACCAGGCTGAAGTATCAACTGGGAAGGTAAATTGTCCTGAGCAGGAAACTCTGAATGAAGCAGAAGCATCTTCTGAATGAAGCCATGGACCTGAAGAAATTAGTGTCTTTTTTTTTTTTTTAAATAATAATATAGAAATAACTTTTCTTGTGCCTAGAAACCATGGGGAGTTATATAGCTACATAACCTAAGCACTCTTCACCTTCAATAAGTAGGTCTGCCCCAAGTTTTGAAACACACAGATTTACACCTCATATGTACCAGTTACACACAACATAGATCTTACTCAGTGGAATCCGAATTTATAATAATCCAGGTTTACAGGCTATTTGTGCTACATACAGTATTGTAGACAGTAATATGTGGTAGTAACTTTAATCATTCACTATCGTGAAACATCTTTTTAGGTAAATTTCAGCCACTGCCGGGCTGCTCATGCATTTGTTTGGTTCCACGTCTTTAACATTCCTTTTTATCATCTGTGGTCTTCTCAACCCTGAATCTCTTTTTGCAGATTTGGACTCTGCTGATCACTCGGCCAGCAGCTCACCAGGAAACACAGATTACCATCGTTTCCATTACGCCATCTAGCAGCTCCCTGCTTCTGGAAACCTCTCCTTATGTTTATGCATGTTATGCTGACCCCTCCGTTTCCTACACCTCCGTTTTTTGAATACACCAGAAAATTTTGTTACTTGTTTACCCCTCGCCTCATTTTTGCAGACAGGAAAATCAAACCGGGGTTGGTTAGTGAAGCACAATTTTTCTTTGCATGGTGGAGTTGCTTTGTCTCCGTCAAACTGCTCTCCCTGATGAAATTTATAACGCTGCTTTTATTTATTGCTTCAGACAATTTACTTCATTCTCAACTAAGGCAGAATGCAATAATACAGAGTTACATAAAAATAATTCTGGATGCTATTATGCAAGTCACTGACTCCGTGTCCTTTCCCTCTGTACACTGAACACAGGAGCAGAGGACAGGAGTTCACTGGCCATCCAGTCCAGTTCCCACTGCTGCCCATAGCCAGAGAAAAACGCCCGTTCATAAACTTCCTTTTAAAAGGGACCACCTTAAATACAGCACGGTTGTTTTCCTCTGTTACACACACAGTCATTCCCTAACCCTTCTCTCATACTCTTTTAGTTTCCATCTTAAAAGTATCCATAGCAAGATTGTGCCTTTACTTCTGCTGTTTCCATAGCTTTTCCCTCCCAAACATTTACCACCATGTTTTTAAAACAGTTTTTCTGTGTTCTTTACCATGATGATTATCACAGAATCCAGAGATTCAAATAATATCACAGATCCTCCTCCGGGCTAGGAATAATCCTTTTTTCTGAAAGGTTTACAGTCTAAGTAGGCAGGAGAATGAGTGGCATTGAAGCAAATCAGAAGGTCAAATAAATCATATAACAGATCAATAGCAGTGCCAGAAACCCCTGGTTTTGTGTCAGGTCCCCAGCATCCTCTGCCTTTACAGTACTTCCAAAAAACACATTCATATTTGCATTTTCTCAACTTACCCACCACAAACCACACAAACATGTACGGATATATGTGTCGATCATATCCATTGTCTTGTCCATACACAGAACCCATGCTTTGGCTTGCACACACAGAAATTGCCCTACCGTTTTCAAGGACTACCTGGATTTGGTACAGAATTAAGGTTGACTGCATCGCAGTGCCAAACACGTGCTGTTACCAGAATTACCAGGAGATGAATGAGGCACCAGCGGTTTCATCGATATGTAGCCATCTCAGTTACTGAAACGTCTTTGCATCTCTCTTATTCATGGACAGACTTCCATTTGGTGAAAGAGTGTACTTTTGCTGTCATAAAGTGAACTGCAAATTTATTTTTTTAAGAAAAAAAAGCCCGGTTACTTTGATGTCCTGAAAATTTCTGTACTTCCACAGTTGCGTGTTCCGCCATTGAAGCCACGTAAATATAAAACCCACCAAGTGGAAACGCATGCAGCCAGGTAGAGACAAGCAATTTCCATGTGTCACACAACATCCAGACCAGGCGCAGGCTGTGAGATCCTGGCCAGCACCTTGGCCCCTTCCTGCCCTCAAGGCTCGGCCGCCACCCCTTCCATCTGCGCTGGAGGAGATTCCTCTCCACCTCCTTAGAAAGCACCTCTTGGACCCAAATCATTTCAGCAAAACTGGCAAAGCACATGCGAGTAAGAGCTTGCTCCCTTAATACAGCAAAGGTATATTTAAGTGCATGGGCATGTATCCACAGCGTACTACTACTTCAACGTACCCTCTTTTTGGAGTCTGCCTTGCTTAAGGACTAAGGAGTTAAGGAAATGCATGGCTCTTGAGCTTGTCCTTGCTATCTACTCTGATGGTTCCTAATCTTTGTTTCCTATCCTGTCCCTTTTAATTGGCAAAATAAGAAAAGCATATAATTTTAGGCACTGGCCTGTGCCCTGGCAAAATGGTTGGCTCAACATTCCTCTGCAGAGGCACGGATCCCACCTCCTCGCATAGATCTGCAGATAACCCTGCACAGGGACTTTTGTTCTAAGCCTCTGTTTTGTCTGCAGAAAAAAATGAATGTAATTTTTGCTGAGTGCTCGTCTCCGAGATAAATAACTCTCAAAAGATTAATAAATACATAGTTAATTATTTTATAACTTTATCTATGCCTTCTGAGTGATAACAAGATTTGATTGTTTTTGGTATGAAAAATAAAACATATCATTTAAAATTGTTATTTCTTAAGTTTCTGAGCTTTGATTTAACAGCTATGCTAAAATGGAAGTACAGAGCTGAGCCACCACTGAGGCATCCCGAGTTCATCTTTGACAGTGTTATAAATGATTGTTTCAGGTTTTTTTTTTTTGTTTTTTTTTTGTTTTGTTTTGTTTTAAATAGAAATCTTTTAAATTAAGTCACCCTCTTGTGCTCGCCAAGTTTAATCTCTTTAATTTTTTATCATAGTCCGAAATATGGCTAGGCCACACTTAGCAAGGCAAGTCCTGATTAAGCAAATCCCTTCTGCACACATACAGGCTGCACTAGGACTGTGATAGTCAGCGTGGCTTCTTAGTGACAACATTTTTAGAGGAGTCTGCCCTGCTGTAATGCCATTTCATATTCATTATCTACAGGTAAAAGGAAATCAAGAAGTCATTTCAGAACTACAAGAAAATAAGCAACTGAACTAAGTGATTGTCTCTCATGGGGAAGAGTGTTCCAATGGTGTCTGTCCAAATAGTGCTGTGACAGCTTTTTGCTCCTTTCTTACATGACCGCTGTCCCAACCCCCAAACCACACAGTACGCAGGGAATGTCATTAAAATATACACATAAGAAAATTATTAAGAATGCACGGCTGAACATCTGGGGCTCTCAGATTAAGTTTGAATTCTTTGTGTTAGTTGTGACTCAAGGGTATAAATCATGATGTGGCCTTGCTATTCTTTTACAGAACATGCAATAATACCAGGTCATTTTTCTCTACAAATTTGGGTGTACACATAGAATCTGCCGCTATATCACCAAGTCCAGTCCACTGGAGTAATTGATTTGAAAAGTATGAAAAGTATTCGCCATCCTTACTCAGATCACATATTATCCCATTCTGCAAGAAACCCCGAGAGGAATTTATAGGATTATTCAATGAGTAAGGTACTATTCATGGTGAGTAAAGGTGGCAGAATCAACTTGCTACTGATTATGAGCTGCTTTTCCTCACTTACGCTGCTGTAAATTTAAATTAACTCCACTCAATCAATGGCGAATAATTGATATAAAATCAGAGTAAGAGGAGAATTAGTCTATAAGTATGTCTAGAATGAATAAACAGTGAAAATTTGCTGGCATGTATAACTCCCCCTTGAAGCTTTGATGCAAGGTTACTTTTATAAATGATTGTTTCACTCTCAGAAGTGCTGTGCTGCTGCTTGAAAAGAAAATATATACTGAGCTTCTGCATGCTAACCTCCTGTGGTTTGCCAAATCTCGTAGGTTCTTGTGCAGTGTGAAAAGCCCGCAAGTCTCTCTGAGCCTGGGCCAGACCCTGGGCACGTCCTACCAAGCAAGGGCAGATGATGGGTTTGTGGCAGCCCGCGGTGGGTCCGATCCTGGTGTGCCCCCGAGGCTTGCACCCCTGGCCTGGATTTCCAGTGGAGAAAGCTGGATTGCCACAGGAGAGGAGTGATGTGCTCACCACTTCCCTTTTCCTCGCAGCCTCTTCAGCGGGTGCTCTCTCAGGGCAAACAGAAGGGCGCCGGCTGTGCCACGCATGTTCCCAAATAATGCTGAAGCCCTGCGAGGGTCCCGTTGCTCCTTCCTTCAGCTGGGAGGCTTCTGCTCCTTCCTCTCTCCCCTTTGCTTTAGAAACTATCTGGAGCCATAATTATCCTTAGCTATATTTGTACAGCAATTCCCACAGTGGGGTTTGGATCTGGTCAATGCCTCTAATTACTACCACAACGCTATTATTATTTAATCTGCAGAGACCTCATGATCCCTTCCGGGTGTCATATTTTTAACACCCATGACTGTATTGCCTGGATATTGCTTAAATTTAGCTCCACACATCATATTTAGAGAACAATAAAATCGCCTTCCTCCCCCTGTGATGCTGACCCCGTCCCCTGTTCTCACCCGCACTCCAGCCACGGCTCTTGCTGCCCCGCTTTCCCTCCCGTCCCATCCCCAGGCAGAGGGTCAAGGAGGCTGCCATCACCTCTGGAACTTGCAGATTAAAAGGCAAAAAATTGACAGTAAACTGCCAATGGCTCATTTACTGTTGACGGTGAGTCAATCAAAATCCTGCTTTCCCACTGCTTCCTGGCTTTCCCATCTGTGTGAATTCATGACCCGATTTCTGATGTGTTCCACACTGTTACTTTTTTCCCCTCAGAGTTTAATTGCTTCTGTTTCACATTTGGGTGCTGAAAAATTGACAGAAGCTGCACAATTCCCTCCAGCAACGGATCCTATTTATATTGCTGTAAACCACGTTTTGCAGTGATATGATTAGTAATAAAAGGGAGAAAATTAAACAGGAATTAGCATCTCTTTGTATCAAATCTGGTTATCGACCAGGTTTCACTCTAAGGGTCACGAGAAATGTTAACGTCGTTAAAGGCCCACCACGCCGTAAGGAAGACGCCAAGTCCTCACGCACAGGGCACCCAGAGCACCAGAGGCAGCCTCTACCCAAACGGATGTCTGGTGGGACTGAGCGTCCTCAGCCACAGCACTCCGGGAAGGAGGGAGAGCAGCAGGAGAAGCTTTTCTGGCTTCTCCCCCCAGAAAAGCCATCCTGCCCGTTCCATGTGCTCCTCACAGAGGCCATCTGGGCTCATTCCCCACAGCACAAGACCTAAGGTAGGAAGCTGGGGGAAGGACCGAGGAAGCTGAGAATCCTCAGGGCGTGAAGAGAGCAGCCCCTGGACCTGCTGGACCAAGCAGGGCTGGGCTCCGAATCTCCGGCAGCCAGCCGCAGGACGTGGCACTGGCTCAGCCTCCGGCCAGGTGCACGCCGATCACACCGGCTGAAATTTAGAAGACTGTGGCAGCAATGTTGTGCTGTGATTATCTAAGGATGTCAATAAGGCTAATATCTTCTAAAAGACCAATCAGTATAGCTGGGGAAAAAATGAGAAAAGCTTTTCGGCACGTAAACCCATCTTGACTGATATTTCAACTCTCTTTCCTTTGCACGAGGTTTGAAATAGACCCATTTCTTCTTTGTCAGGAGCCCATGACATTTTTGTCAATATTTTTCTACTATTTTTTGTCTTGAAACACATCTGAACTTCTACTCGCTGAATACTGCATGTTTAGTAAAGAAACAATGATACAGAGAGTTATCAAATATTTTGTTTACTAAAACATATTCTCAGTGCAGAGAATACTTGATAATGATTTTTGATATTATTTTCGTAAATATTTTAATTTTTATAAAGTTAACTGAAATGGCATGGAAATGCTCATAAGGAATAGAAAGCTCAGAAAATCTGGATGGCCCAGTGTTTGTAGAAGGCTCTTCTTTTCCCATATGCCATTTGGATTGGGAGACCTTTGCACAAGGTACTCTTGACCCACTCTACTGAGATAAAATCCCTGTGAAAGTGATTGTCAGAGCTTGACTCAGCCTTACCCATGGGCCAGCACTGGCTGACTGATACTTGTAATCCTTGTGAGGTTCCTGCAGAATGCTGGACTCTGCTGAGCTGCTTTGTAGGACTGGGGCAGACCGAGCCCTCTGGTAGATGCTCAGTCCTCCGGCCCTTCAAATGTCATTAGACTTTCCCCATATGAGTGGAGATTTCTATGAGCAAAGTAAATTCCTGTTTGCTTGTTTGCAGTCAGAAGTTCATTTGGTTAGGTGACAGACCATTATGTGTAGCTGGATATTAGCAACATATCCAGAGCTGCAAGCAAGACGTGCTGCTCGGAGTGGTAACAGATTTAGGCACGAGTGAGGATGGCCTTGTTACGGCCAAAGCAGACTCAGGTTTTGTAAGGTGGAAATGTCAGAGCTCCAGGCAGTGGAGAAACAAGGTTTGGCTGGGCAGACAGTCCATGCAACTGCCAGCTCTGGTCTGAGCACACCAAAGGGATGCGATCAACTTCCCAGTATTAACAGCACAGGCTTAGACACCTTGGCAAATGAGCAGCAGAGTGGTCCTTCCCTTTTCCCTGGAGCTGCAACACATAAAATAATGAAGAAGTGTTTTCCAGAAAACATTCCTTTTCCTGTGAGCAACTAATGTTCCTCATGAACAAACCGGGATGCATTTCCCTGTCCTTCCTCCTCCTACATCTAAAGCGTATCCCTTGGCTGCTTCCTCTCCTGCCAAGTCTCCACGAGCAAGGAACTGTTCTGCAACTCCTGTGCCTCCAGCCCTGCAATGGCTGCTCTGTCACGCTGGTCGGTCTAGTAAGAACCACCACTGTCCAGAAACCCTTTGCTAATAAAACGCAATGCAAAGCTAGGACAGCGCCTGGCTCCTTCCAGCAGGCAGCTGTTCCCAGAGAGAAGTTGATTTATTCTGCCACCCACGGCACACCCTGGCAGGAAGTTTGGATGGTGTTATCATTCTCTCAGCCTTTTTTAGCTCTCTTCTTGCAGACAGTTTTTGCTGTGTCACAATGTTTGTGTATGGCTGTGTGACTGCGCACACGCCTGCGTGTGCCTGTAACAGGCAGAGACAAGGCTATGCACATAGCCGCTGCATGCCACGATGGTGACATAAGAAAGCGTTTTTGCTCAGCCTGGAGCAGTTTTGCTCCTCCCTGTTTCAGCCACAAGGATCTTAATATGCGGAGGTATAATAACAGTCTCTTCACTTCATTGCCCAGTAACATTACATGTCCCTCCAACACCCTGAGCACAATTTCACTCACAAAAGTAACGGTGGACATTCTCGTTTGCCTTTGACAACTGCCATCCGAGCTGTCTGTGAAGACATGGTTCTCCCTCCAGAAAAGAAGCAAAGTTACCCACGTTTGATCTAATTAGAGACAGATGACCTGGAAATGGGAATGGGATGAGGGGTCTTTACTAGCTGGTAGAAAATCAACACTGACCACATGACTCTGTAATTACTGTACCTGGTTTGTGATTCAAAGAACTGGCGGACAGATTTTTCCATTAAACTTACATTAAATATTCTGTGAAAGACTTTAGTCGGGTCCTGTACAGGAACATGAGTCTGTTAGTACATTAACTGGTCTTTGATTCCAACCAACTCTTTCTTTTTTAAATCAGGGGTTCTGGTTTCATTCTCCTCAGGTGATGACCTGACCAGGGAATGTCACTGCACGTGGACACAGCGTGAATCCTAGGGCTGACTCTTCCAGGACAGTGAGACAAGGTGGTGCGGCGACGTTCGGAGCGCTCGCAGTGACATTACCTGAGGAATGCCACCTCAAAGCACACAGGCAGGACTTCAGGCCTCACTGCTTTCAACCTGGTGCCAACTCTACTGAGAAAAGGGTATTTTGTCTATCAGATTTTATGACAGGACTAGTGGAAATTGGATTGAAAACCAGCAATTCAGGCAGCTTATAGTTATAGCCCAGGAAATAAAAAAAAACAGGGGTTTAGAGGATTTAGAAATGAAAGGTAAGAACGAAGACCTAGTGCTGTCTTTCAAGAGCTACAGAATTCCCCCAGCCCCTTTTTAAAGGCAAACCCCTGCCGCTAAGCCAAAGGCAATTAAAGGTTGCACAGAACTTCCTGCCCTTCTACAAGGGCAACTATTACACTCTTCTCTAGAACAGTCACTCACATCTTACAAGCTTCTCTAGAAACTTAGGTGCGTTGGTGCAACATTCTGTTACCATGTTACCTTTCCTCCCTCATGCATTCTGACGCACATGGGCAGCACAATTTTGCAGTGGCACTGCACCTCCACCGATTTGTGAGGAAGCAATGTCTTCTCAAAAGACCGGTGTCAGGTTGGCAGCCTTTGGCATTTGTTAGGCTTATACTATAGTTTTAGAAACTTGAATCTTCTGAATTCAAGGCTGAGGTCCTGGAAACTACTCGGTCTGCTGTCCAGAACCCCCATTTGGGTTTTACTGCCCAGCCAAGGTTGCTCATTCTCAATTCTAGAAACAATGCAGTCTAACTGAGACGAGACTTTTCTGGGGAAAAACAATTTGTCATTATAATTCACAGGTGTGTCCAAGATTCCCTCTGTGACTTCGGGTAAGTAACTTCGTCCAACTTCATCCACTCCGTGCTTATGTTTCCCTGTCTTCAGAATGGAGGTGATACTTCACAAATCTTTTAAAGCTGTCATTTATGAATGTCTGGGATGTGCTCAGTAAATCATGACTGAGTCACAGAAAACTAACTGAGGACCCAGCACAAGTCTGCTAATTAATCTGATCAAGCTTGTACCAGTGCAAGATTTCCCCATATGATATGTTAGCGGGCAGTGGAAGTTGACTGCTTGTTAGAGGGAAGGAGTAGAAACTAGGACTCCTGGGCTCTATTTTCACTTCTGCTACTTACTCACTATCTGACTATGGACAAAGCACCTACCCTCCCCACACTTCATTTCATTAAAAACAGATCAAGAGGGTATTGCAAGGTTATTATTTTTCTAATTACCCCAGAGTCCTTGCATGAAAGACCTTTCAGGAAAGAGATTTTTACAGAAAATAGTAATCCATCACTTAGTTGCCAAGAAATTACAAAACTCTGCAGACTGAACCATGAACAATCTGTGTCACTGAAGCTTATTTCTGCTTTTCTGTGACAAACACCTGAGCAAATCAGCTGTGGGAGTAAATATAATCAAAGGTTATTAGTTAATAAGTACTAATCTCCCACAAACACTTGTATACTAAAGCAGAAACCTTCAAAACACGGGCTCAACTGCAAAAGGAATTTTGCTAAACCACTGTGTTTGTTCTTGCCTATTGCCCAGTAACTTCAGTGGGTATCTGAGCATGTGCTAGAAAAGGAGCCCCAGAACTTTCTGCCAAATGAAAACTCCTTTTGTTCATGTCAATTTATCCATCACTGCTCAGAAGCAGTAGTGGGTTTTGATCTGCTTAGGTAACATCACTCGCAGTCAGCACTGCTCAGTTTGCCGGGTGGTTTTCCTCTGCTTTGGCAGAGAGCACAGCTTAAGCGGTTCCTGTACCAGAATGTTAGGTGCTGCAAGTCACTCTCTTGTACACATAGGACACATTTCAGCATGTTGTCATTCTGGGAACCATGTTGTAAACTGGACCATGTTAAAAATAAACCTCTTTAAAAAAACTAAGCTGTATCTTTTCAGTGATATGTTTTACGCTATGGACCTTTCAAAAACTGTACTGGAAAAGCACAGGGGACTGTGGACTGCAGCACACAAGAGCTCATGAGAGCTCAGTGCATAGTCAGAGGCATGCAGGAGAGAGAATAACGGGTTTTGCTCCCTTGGAGAAGTTATGTGCCCTGTCTCAGTCTCTGTATTGGCATAACGGGGACAAAGACTGCTCCCATACCATGTAAGATGCTCTAATATTTACAGAGGAAAAGATCTGCATGTTATTGATGACTGACTCTAACCCTTCCTCATCTGTGAGCCCCACAACAACACTGAGCATCACTGGGAAGGGCTGGTTCCTCCTCACTGAAGTCTTCAAAATGCCCATTTGGAAATCAGGCGCTTCTTCAGAGGCTGTTTTCCAAATGGGCATTTCAAGCTTCTGCATGCTCAGCACTCTGCTGAGCCAGCCCCTCTGTGGGGAAGGCCAAGCTCATACAAACACTTCAGCTCAAGCAGGTGGATTAGCTGCTTTCTGCTCCAGGAGGCTAGTTACTGAAAGTGTACCTGTTTCCTTTCTTCTCTGTGGTTTTTATGTGAGCAGTTGTAGCTGCTCACACACAAAAACTGTATGTTTATTTAAATGTTACCCGATGGCTTAGTAGTTAATATTCTGCACTCTTCAGGTAGTCTACTTGGAGGCATGTTACCAAGTGATGCTGCATGTTAAATGCAGGTCAGAACGTCTCCCTGTTGGAAGGGAGAGAGAAGCATCCACATTGCCCCATTACTGGGGAACCAGAACCCTGAGCGTGCAACCAGACAGGAGCTGTGCAAGTGGAGCCAGCTGGGAACACAGAGATTTCAGATGTGAATGGCATTTACCTCGTGCAACACGGAACAATAGCAGGAACTGGCATAGAAAATCCTCAGCACGATGGACACTATGCTTAGTGACAATTTCCCGGATGCATACGTCCCTTCCTTCCCCAGGCCCCATCAGCAATGAGCCAGTCATGCCTAACACCCCCCGCTCTCTGCACGACACCGTCCACGTGCCAGATGGGCTGTGTGAGTGGGCAGGATGCAACGGTAAAACTGTTACATGGTGAAAACTTTCAGGTCGGTTGCTTTGTCCTGACCAACGGCTATTGCACTCTACCTGATACTAGGATGCATTCGACTATGAAAGCTGTGCTGTTAGGGTGTAAGAAACGGCACAGAAAAATGCTACAACCATTAGCCAGCGCACTTTCATTTATTTCTAAGAAGGTGCAGTATCAAAGACATCTACTATCAAACCCATTAAGAGCAAAGGGGCAGTTAAGTGCCAGAGGGCTATGAAGGCCCTGGGCAGACGTGAAATCCGGGTTGAAATTTTCTGAGTGATTTGAGGAACAGCAATGCACAATAAAATCTCATTCTCGAGTGCCTTCTTCCCATCTTCTACCAATGCTGTGTGCTTCTGGGACATTCAATGTCTAGAGAGAGTATTTGCTCACCTTTGTTTGCTACTTGGAGAACTATTTGTACAAATAGGATTTTCCAAATTACTGCAGGAGTGGCAGGTTCAAGAAGCACTGAAGCACCTGCCTTTCTCACAGAGCCTGCAGCCTCACTGAAGCTGACAGCAGTATTCACATGCTTCAAGTCAAACACATGCTTAAGTAGCTATTATGTGAAGTCCCACCACAACTGAAGATTGTGTAAGTGATGAAATCACCCCTGACCTCCGTGTCTCAGGCTGAAACACTCAGTTGCCAACAAATGTGGGTATTTTGGGAATTAACTCACCTAGCATCAAATGGATTTCATTATCTTTCCACAAAATGAGATGATGCTAGTGGGCAGCGATTCTAATGCCATTTACCAGCATTAGTTTATGCTCATGCGAAAATCTCCTTTCTTGTGGATTACAGTAAAGCAGAATTTGTCAGAATTGCGGAGAAGCTGGAGACCTGTGCTTTTGATTTCTGATCACAGCTCTAGCTTCCTCCGCTAAGAAAACAGAAAATGATTAGTCATGTAGTGCCTATTGATTTAGTAGTCTTCATTTTAAAAATTATGTTTCGCAGTATTGTTCTTTTTTTATTATTATTACTAAAGCAAATTGTAACACACTGAATTGGAAATTGTTTAACTCCTTCCTGTCTCTGCTTTTACAGCTCATTTTCTCTCTGATTGAACAAAAGCCATAAACTGAGAAGTGTTTTCTCTGAACATAGGAAATAAAAGACGGGCTTCATGAGAATGTGTCATGCTCAGGTTACTTGTGCTTCCTTCTTTCTCACCTCCCACTGTAACTCCTTCCCTTCCTTCCCAGCTCTTTTATCATAACCTTTCCATGAGAATACCTATTAACAGAAACATACAGGAGATAACTGCTGATAGGGAGGTGATTTGGCTAAACTGTCACATAAAAAAAATGGTTTTTATGCCTGTGACAAGAAGTGAGATAAGAGGCTGGCTTTTATCCCCTGGATCAGAGAGGCACCAGATAATCTCCCAGCCTTGCTCCCCCGATCTACAGAGACCCTCTTGCTTTTCAAGGAGTATTGGGATAAAGTGCAAAAGGAAGCCCCAGTCTGGTCTGCCTTGCATCGATACATAATGATTTCCAGTGAGTTAGGCTCTGGAAAAGCAGTGAACATCACTGAAACAGAGGAGAGGAAGTCTGCAAAGAGCCGTGGCCTATTTCTCCCCACCAAAAAAAAAAAAAAAGAGAGAGAGAGAGAGAGAGAGAGAAAGATGATATGAACAACAGATGGACTTCCTAGGTCATTAAATCTATTTCTTCAAAATATAAATAATATGTCATAAAAATCTACTTAAAATCCTTTGGCTGCCCCCTCAGCAGCCACTGCACTTTCCCCGTTACGATCTCTGTAGTGTCCCTTTCCTGAAATATCAACACAATAATCAGGCAGCTAAGAAGACACGGATGGGAAAAATCAGGATAATAGGATAGCTAATCCAGGCTTTGTACTGGTACAGTAAGACTCAGGAAGGTAAAAAGAAAATAATCTTCATGCAATAAATATGTGCTTGGGGCACAAAGGATGGTGGCAGATATACAGATTTACTTATGGATTTGCAAGGCAAGAGGATGCAAGTGCCAATCTGCCTTGGACTGAAGTGGTGGCAGATGCTGCACAGAAGAAAGAAATGCTCTCCTGCTACAACTCCGCAGAAGAATTCTGAGTAATCACTGCAGAGCTGAAGTGAGTTGGTCTGGGTGGAAAAAGGGCTTCCAGACTACTTTGTAAGAGTGCAAAAAAGGGTTGTTTTGGCCAAAGATCTGGGACTGTGGGAATCTTAGGGGTGAACTCTTAAGAACAGAGAAATCTGGGAGAGGAAGAGTAGGTTTCGGGTTGTGTTTGTGTGCTGAGCTGCCAAGAAAACCACACTCTGCCCGGGCTGAGGGAGCAGAAGCCTACTGAACGCACATTGCGATCACTCAGTGCACCATGCAGCAGATGAAACAGTCCTCCAATAGGTATTAAATTGCAGTCATTGTCCTGGATATTTGTTCAAAGCTTTGCTAAGCTCTTTTCCTTTTCCTTTTCAGTCTTTGCCCAGTGACCTTCATTTAGCCTCTTTAACAGGCAAGGCTGGGACAGCCAGGCACATATCCCATAACTGGTAAAGATAAATAGATTCATAGAATTGTTAGGTCTGAATTGCATCCACAGCATGTGTGCTCTAAAGATACACACTTCAGCTCAGCCAGAAGTTATGGGCTTGAAACAGGAATTTCTGGGTGAAATTCTCCATCCTATGCCATGCAACAAGCCAGACTTGGTGATCTAATAGACACTTCTGGCTTTAAAATCTATGAATCCATGAAAAAAAGCCATCTGTTCTATGCTTTGCTTTTTCTGCAAGCCCATTATCTCTCCAGGCTATCTACACTCAGCTTTCAGCAGCCTCAAGCTTAAAGAGTTTTAGTGATTATAATTCTAGCGCCATTCTGCACCTCCAAAGCTTCCGCAGGGAGGCCTCCAGAGACTGGAGCGAGACAAAGTCCAGTTGCAATTCCAGTTTACCAGTTAAATTGTAGGGTGCCTGATTGCAATGGGATCTGTCATCAGCGCAGGACAGAGCTGACTCCCGAGAACAAGCCGACACGGGGGCTTGTGTCACTGGTAGGTTGAAACGGCTTACGAAATCTGCGAGGTCTTAACAGCAGTCTCAGGCTTCAGCCATTATTTTTCCGTTTTTATTTATATACTATGCTTTTAATTAAATAGGAATCCAGTTTACCAGCACCTTCATAATAATCCTGTTACCCGTGCCCTGTACTTGAGCCGGATTCTTACTTAAACTGGTGACATTTCATGGCCTGCAATGGTGCTACTTAAAATTTGCATGAGCCTATGGGGAGAATCACAATCCTCTTCTCCTAGTCCCTGCTTCACCCTCACCGAGGCTCATTTGTTATTATTTTTTAAGGTTCTAATTTAACCAAGCCATAGTTTCCGCTACCTCTGGAATCAATATTTTCTCTGTCTTTTGACAATTTTTTTTATTTTATTTTTACATGCGGTCTCCAAAAGGGTATAATTTACAGTTAATACCATGCAATCAAAGACAATGGCAGGATTCCTGTGAACAGAGCAATCCTGGCTTCCTAATCATGGCTCTCATGTTCTACAGAAGAATTGCAATCCTGCTCAAGGAACAGTGAATACCTGTTCCCACAAACACATGCAGCTTAGCATTTTAAAGGTGAATAGAAGGAGGAAAATCTGTGCTTCTCTTTGCTCAGAAGGGCATGGCTACTTAAAGTCTAACCACCATGGGAAAGGCACCATGAGAAACGAAGATTCCCCAGCTGGGCGCAGCCCAGCCCGTACCGCGCTCTTGTGTGTCGTTTGTGCTCAGTCAGGATACCGCTGGGTGTGCGAGGCCACTTCCAGCACTGTTCTGTGACAAAAAACAGCCACATGATGACTTCCTGAGGCCCTGCCTTGCTAGGAACTGATGTGAGATGACTAAATTCATGTCTCACAGTCTGCTGAGTAATCGTTGTGCCCGGCAGAGTGGTGATAGCAAGTGTACTTCCTGCTGCATTTCCACACTGGGGAGATCAGAGCCACAAAACACCTCTGACTTAGAGAAAACAAAAGCAGAGAAATCAGGTTAGATGTACTTTGGCTTGAGGTAGTTCTGCAGGAATAAAATAAAAGATAAGCACTGTGACCTTTTGTGGAAGTGAGAGGAACCCAGAGGAATCTGTCCTAAGACACAGACGAACAGCACACGGAACTTCAAACTCCTGTGCCGAGACATCCCTAAAACACACAGGTACGTGTGCAAGGCCGTCACTGTGTCTCAGCAGAGGATGGGAGGCCGAGCTTTCCGTTTTGGTGAGAGGAATCTGGGTACGTTACGGCAGTGACATTCCGTTCTGAATTGTTCTCTCTTAAACTCTTTCCATACTTCCAACAACTTTGTTGGAGGACAGTTACCTACCCTAAATGAAAATGACCAGAATGTGGCACGTGTCAAGCGAAAAGCAATACGCAAAGCAGCCAGAAATAACGGAGTATAGGGGAAAAGTAAAGGAAGCAATCTGATCCCTTACTTTCCACTAGGCCAGAGACATTCAATCTGCTGCTGCAGCAACAGTTGTGGAATGAAGAGTACCAATGGTGGGACTCTTAAAAGATGAGACCAAATGGAACATCAGGGCACAGCGTGAGGGTGGTTTACACGTGCTGTCCTGGTTTAAGCTGGGATAATTTTCTTCATAGTGTCTGGTATGTGCCATAGCTTGGATTTAGGAGAACATTAATACTGATAACACTCTGATGCTTTAGTTGTTGCAGAGCAGCGCTTACCCAAGTGAAGGACTTTTCTAGTCTGTAGCAGAACTGGTGGGATGGGTTGTGAGAGCTGCTCAGCGTATTTCAGAGAAAAGCCAACAGCTCTGGACACTTCAGGCTGCTCTCAGGCAAAACTGCTGGACTTTGCTCTGAAGCAACGCTCACACGCTCCTTTCAGCCAGCTGTGCTGTGGTAGCAGCAGTCCTCAGAAAGGGAATTATAATGATAAGCTAAAACAACTCGAATATCTTATTTTTCTCTACTCATTTACCAAGTCCACTTGTCTCAAAATGGGGTTGTACCAAAGTTGGGTGTAGTTTCTGCTTACACACTTTGGACTCTCTTGACGCGAATATTTTTTTCTCCATGAAACCAAAGTCTTTGAATCTTCATTTGCAATTCTCCAAAACTAGTAGGGAAATGCCATGCCTTTTAATCAGCATCCCACTAAGAAGATAAAGTCTATTCACTTTGTCTCCCTTTTTTAATCAAATAGAATGTGATCTAAAATCAAACATCTTCTTGCATTTTCCTTTTTATATTCTCACTGGAATTTATAGAGAAAACAGTTTTACAGATCAGAACACACTGTCCTCCTACAGCATCTTGTCAAACGATTATCAAGAAAAAAACGTCTCTGTCCCGCCTTGGAAGTGGCTGTCAAGCAACGAAGATGAGCAAGACGCATACGCCAGTCTTACCGTTCCCAACCCAAACTCTGCCACAAGAAGTCCTCTCGCCACAAATGTGTGAGAGCTGGGCAAATATGCCAAGAGAAAGGTCACTCTGCACAGGCCCCGGTTACTGCGCTATTCCCTGACCGTTTGCTACGGACTGTCAGAGAAGCACTATCAAGCACATGCAGAAGTCGCGTTAGGTAACACGAGGGAGTTGTAAATAAACTGCAGAAAATCCAGAAAAGGTGCAGAACAATCGATGGAAAAATTCAGAGCTCCTGGCTTTGATGTGGCTCTCAGGGAATGGAAGAATGTATCTCTGAGAAGGGCAACCCAGGGAGAGAGGATAATGGTTAGTATATAGTGCATTCAAGAGGAACCAAGGGGAACAAAGGCACGGCCACCAGCGTATCCATGTGCTGCAGACAGGCAATTACTCCATAAATCACAGTTAAAGGAGGCCTCTACCAGCCGGCACTAACCGCAGTCCCTTACCTTCTCTGAGGGTCGGCCGCTGTGATGGCAGGCACAGCCGGCACGGCAAAACCTGAGCTGAGTATTGAGACACACAGACCAGCCTCCGCCCGCCCCGCACGACCATGGCCCCAGAAGAGCAGGGCCATCTCTCTGCCCCAAGGTGCCTTGAGGGGACAAGTCCTAAATCCGGGACTCCTGGCCTGAAGGGGGTGGCCACGAGGGCAGGGTGAGAAGCACCGGCTAAGCCACTTATCCTGATGGCTTCACTGCTGGGAACAGTCATGCACTATTAGTGCTGAAAGATTTCCCAGCCCTAACGGCTAGGATTTTAAGAATCTATTTAACTTTGATAGTCTATAGCCCATCACTGGGAGTCTGCTTAAAGATGTGATTGCTCTTCTTTGTATTGGAATTGCTGACAGATCCTTAACTATTATGGTGCTTACCAGCAGTAACCATTTAAATAGAAAGAAAGAGGAGAGCATAAATGACTTGTGCTGTTTGAATTTGATTTACCCAGCAGCAGAAAAAAGTTCCATGTACAGATCCTTGCTACACTACCCAGACCACGAGCCCGCCTGCTCTTCGTATACCAATAGACTATAAAGTTAGAAAGCGCATTATCTTGGAGGAAGGACGCCGCACTGATGGGAATTATGGGGCTGGTTGTTTTTGAACTGCAATGTGTGGCATTGTAATTCTGTGTCAGTGATTTAAATGCACTGATAGAGTTGGTGACAGCTTAAATGGCTCCAGCCCCCAGCCTTCCCTCACCCCTCCTCCCTGCCTGCAGCTCGTCTCTTAGGGATGGAAGGCTGACAAGTTCTGTGCAGGAACAAAGGAGAGTGGGAGAATAGGTGGAGAGACCGGTAATTGTCTAGGGTGGGGTTTTTCTACTCTGTTGTAAAATACGAGCAAATATGGAGGCATTCCACCTTCACTTCTCGTGCTGAAGTGCATCTAGCTGTGAATCCCATGAGAGGCTGATAGCACGGCCATGCGCCCTGTTGCCCCTGCCCTCCAAGCAGGGGGAACGAAGAGAGGGTGACGGAGCGGCCCTGAAGGCTGCTTTCATCCCCCTGTACCTGCGCCGTGGTGACGGGCTTCTGACAGCAGACAGTCATCTCTCCAAATCAATCATTCGCTTAAGTCTTGTTCTTTATTCCCCTCCCACCTCCTGCTATTACGCAGCGGTGCCCAGCACACCGGCTGACTGAAGAGATCCTCGGATGCTGGCTTTCCTCTCCTGCTTTGCTGAAGGTTAGCCAGGTGTGCTGCTCTTGTTCGGAGCCACCTGGGGGACGTGACGGGCCGCGAGGACCCTTAGGAAGGCTGACAGACAAAGTGGGCAGCTCCAAGTGCCGGTGACGAAAATGATCATTATTTCTCCAAGGTGTTTACAATGAAGACTGTCACAGACATCAGAGGGCCAAAAAGACAAGTCAAGGCTGGAAAAATACAGACAGTGTGCAGGACAGAACCCCACTGGGAAATAAGGCATCAAAGCAACTTGTTATCACTGCCACCCCTATTAATAACATCAGTGAGTTCAGGTACAACCTCAGCAACTCTGGAATGGTCTGAAAATGCTGAGTGATGGATGGCAGAGTACCACACTGCTGATTTACATTTGTTAGAAGCAAACATCCACAACTCACTGAGAGTAAATATGTGGTGCTGTCATCCCTAACTGGTGGGAATAAAAAATGTATTACCCTGCTCTTTATCATGTGCCCTGACTTTATTTACACTTTCTCTCTCTCATGCATGCTGATATAGATATAATGGAAATGGAAAGGGTAGGGAAAGGATATCCATCAGTGACTCAGGTTCATTTTGTACCTGGAGCCAGAGGTAGGTGTGTTCACTTCGGGTATTTAGATGTCAGTGCTTCAGGAGGTCACTGTGGTCCAGTCCTAGACCAGTCACACACTCAACTTCTTTGTGTTAGACACAGGTACTGTAGGAAAATAAGGTGTCTTCTATAAGACAGGTACAGGACGCCCACGATTTCCGAAGCCCAGATTCATCACATCCAACTTCAGCTACTTAAATCTGGCTGGGGACATTCTCGGCAGAGGATCACGTGGGGCTGAAGGAAGGGAGCACACAGCTGACGCCGGATGCTTCTTCAGCGTGGATAGGCCAGAGTCACGAGCTGCTGCAGACGGAGGGCTTGGCACCTGGCGTGTGGAGCGGGGCTGGACTCTGGCCAGCCCCTTCCCAGCCACGGCTCTGGGGCAAGAAGAGCTGCACGAGAGAAGCTCTGCCAAACCACCTTAATGAAAAGACTGAAATTAGTGACACTCCCAGCTGCTTGTTTAAAATGACAATGTTTTTATTAGTGCTAAAATAGAATGGGAAAGAGAAGGAGTGTTGTGTAAAGTGTGCGCTGGCCTTTGTGCCTGCTGCTGGGGGTGTGATCAACAACACCAGCTGGCAGCTCTTTGGTTAAGAAAAAAAATAATGCAGTCCTGGAGAATGCAGTGTGAACAAGAGCAAGCAGAGCACTCAGCGCAGGAAAAACAGCTGGCGAGGGACCCAGGCTGTCAAGGCACAAATTGCAGTCAAAGCCAATAAGAATTTCCTCCTAATTCACAGGAAGTTCTCTACATCATTCCAGCTTCCCCACACGCTCCTTCCTGGCCTCCCACCATCCCGCTTTTGGTATTGCAGCAGTGACATGTACCTTTGGCACTGAAAATCCTGGGAGGCATGCTGCCCATGCTACCCAGACACCCCCTTCCCTGGAACACAATCCTGGGGTGAGGAGTGGCGAGTGGGCTCAGGCACGCGTTGCAGGTTTGCAAGTTTGGTGGTTTGTGCGAGGCTTGGGACTGTACTAGAGCTAGTATCCTCATAAAACAGCTTGTAGAGCAGGGAACTGTAGATGTCCTGTCCTGCAGACCCTTGGGCTCTCATCAGGCTCTGCCAACGTATTTCACACTCACAGCTCCACCCGCCATGTCACAGAAACGTCCTGTGATCCGATGGAGCTCAGCTGATTTCTCTCAGTGCTGCCCTGAAGCTTTGTGTTTTTCAGACCTGCACCACACAGATGATGCAAACCCAGTTCTTCCCTGCAACACCCTCAGGTGTTCTAGAAGTCATTTTATTTTGATCAAAGTCAGTCAGCTATGGCCAAGCTCTGCGGTGTGCTGTTTGCGGTACACCTGTACTAATGCATTCACTGTGTATTTATCACCAGAGAAGATGAGGATTTTTTCCCTTTTATTTGAGACACTAATTAAAGTTACTTTGCACAGATATTGAGTGCATTCAAAGCCTTCTGTCATTCTCTCCTAAAGACCATCTTTGTTTCTTGAAGCCAACGAGGTGAGACAGAAGCAGGCCATAGGAAAAGATCATTAGCTTTGGAGTGAACCCCTCCTCTGACACTGACCTACTCTGTGACTTTGAGCATCTTACGTTGCCATGCGTGACAAATACCAATTAATTTGCTGCATACGCCACTAAGAAGTAGTTAGCATATACCGTGATGAGAAATGGAATGCAAGAACTTTGAAAAAATGAGCTGGGAGGTCAGATGTGGGCTAGAGTGCCTACGTGCAGCCAGAGGAGAACATTAACTGAGTGATAACTCAGACTTTGAAAGAAAAAAGGTGAGTTTAAAAAATTAAATCAAGAAATAATTGTACAGCCTTTAGCTCCAGATAATGGCAGCGTGAGAAGTGGGATAATTAAATGATTGATATGATTTCAGAAAGAAAACACACTTTCTCTGGGCATGCACAAGGTTATCTGTGTCATTTAATTAACCTGCATGCAGGAGAGGAATTCTCTGCTGTTATCTCTTGATCCCAGTCCTGTGATGTCTGCTGGGGGTTATTTTTTTGTTTTTGTTTTTAGAGCTATTTTTTTTCTTCCATAGGGATCAGCAAGAGCTGACGATATTGCTATAAAACAGAAGACAAATATCTTTTGCAGATTCTTGAGAATGGTGCTAACTGGGGAATGTTTTATACCAATTGTGCAGTATACTGATGAGGCTGCTGCCTCAGTTCCTTTCCTGTTGTGGGGAAGCAACGTTGTTCTGCCACTTCAGCATTGCTGGTAAGGGGGAAGAGCAAGCTGTGCACGTTTCTTCTAATCTCCATGATGTAAGCAAGCGCAGGCTCTCCTACTGCCTCCTGCCTATTAGCAGTGCTTCAGCCACCGCTATACGTGTACTCTTCCATGAATCTCCGTGTTTTACATTATCCATCCACCTCCACAGTTCCTCCTCACCCATCATCTTCCTACAGCCCTTCCTTTTCCCAGCACTGACCCTGAAGAGGGATCTGTGCTTCTTTCTGGGAGCAAGCCGTGCTCTTTCCTGCAGGTTGCACCTCTCTTCTCCAGCTGCCCTTCTGTCAGGTTTTCATTTTATTTTTCTTGACTCCCAGTAAAACTGTGCCTATTTACAGAGACAAATCCAGGAGTCTCCAGGGAAAGAATTGGCCAAGCAGGGAGCTGAGGAAAGGACTCTAACATGCAGGTCTGGGACACTGGCCAAAGCAGCAGTCTTCTAGTGAAGTACATCAAAATTCAGAATAGTCCCAGCCAAACCAGCACAGCTTGATGTCAGCCTCAGCACAGATGCCAAGGAACATCTCAGCCATGAAGACTCAGCTCCCTTCAATCTCCCCTGTGCATCCCCTCAGCTGTAGGGTGGCACCGGGCAACAGAAACCTGTCCCCATAGTATTTGCTCTGTACAAAATTCTCACCAGCCCAGCACTCAAATACAAGAAGCACAGGAAGCTCAGGGAGAGCTGCAAGAGTGGAAGCTGCTGCTCCAGCCTTGCTTTCAAATTCGGTCTTTCTAAAGCGCATCTCAAGCCGTGCATGCTGCAAGCCTGCACTTCTATTGAAGATGTCAAGTAGCAATATAAATCATGAGAGCGATGAGTCTATATATAGTAGACAGGCATGTATAGGGAGACAGGGAGTAGAAGAAAGGGAGAAGATAGACAGATAGATGTGTGCTGTAGAAATGTTTCTTAGAAGCTTTTGACGGTGCTCTTCTATCCTTGTCAAGAAAAACAGGAATATGTCTGAAAGCTCATATATAAAAGACTCCATCTTCAGCTTTAAACTCATCTCTGTATCTTTCCATTAGGCTTCTACATAAAGACTCAATGGCATGGTTTATTTTTATACCATCTAACACTGATGCACCAGCCACTAAGCAAGCCACAGAAACCAAAGGTTGCTTGGGCAAAGCCTCATTCACACTGAAGGGAGCAGGAAATCTGTCTAAACGAAGTGATCTCTCCAATCTGGTCTTAATAACAAGGCAGTTCTGGACCGAGAAGGGGCAGGGAAGAGGGCTGTTCAGCTCACGTTGTGAATTTGTGTTCTCATTTTCAGATTTTGTGATGTCTAAGCTCGCTGATATTTATTCTGTGCCAGCAAAGCAGCAATTCTACTGGACCTGGTCACTAATGCCGTGAGGAATGGCAGTACTAAAAGCAGCATCCAATGTTAAAAAGATTACATTTGATGCTGTATGGTACACATTTGTTCGGAGAACTCTTCCTTCATTCATCAAATGACAAATTTAAATCAGGTTACTGCAGTGGTTATCATCCTCACCTGACTGCAGCCATTTGACCCTTAACACATTAGCAGAAAACTGCAGTGGTTCAGTAGCTGATTCACAAGCACATCAAGCATCTATGCCTTGGAGGCAGCAGTTTCAGAGAAGTAGGAAAGAAAGCCAGGGGAAGTAACCATTTAAAGTTGTCTGATCTTCATCTAGCATCACAGTGCTGCCACAGCCTTCAGGAAACTTCCTTGCTGAGTGCCCTCAGGCCTGGGACAACCTCCAAGAGGCCAGAAAGCAGATGCGATATCTGGAAAGAACAGGCACTTGCAGAGTTGCTGAGCAGTTTTTAATGGAGAGGGGGGCAGCTCCAAGGTACCGTATATTGTATCTATTGAAAAGACCAGGCTTTTCTCTAGAAAGGCATAACCTAAACGTATGGACAGCAAACAGCACACAATTTTTTTTGCAAGGGCACGTAGCAAGCCAGTAGCAGCATTTGAGTTAAAATTCAAGCCTCCGAAGTCCAAGTTCCATCTATTAGAACACATTGCTTGTAATCTAAGGGTAGTGCAAACATCCAGTTGATAAGGTTTTACAACGGCGATGACAAAGTGGAAAATATAATCTCTTCGATATGCTGCTTTGTGGCCAGGAGAGGATTCTGTTGTATTTTTTTATTTATTTTTAACCAGAAAGATTAGGCTGTCTCCTCTGGAATAATAATAAAATAAAAAAGAGGACAAATCATGTGAGCTCTGTCCACACACCAGACACAACATCTGACCTCCCCGTCCCCTTCCTGGGCCTATGAGAGCCACAGGACTTGTATGGGATGCGTGGTGAGAGGCAGGCACAGTGGTGCTGCCAGCAGTCAGCTCCGTACATCATGACAGGGACTCATCACAACTGTCAACCCTGACGTAGTCCTGCTGGACTCCTCATGGAGAACAGAGCAAGCCCGAGGGGTGGTGATTTTGCTGTAGCAGTCCCAATGTAAATATGACAAAAAGTCCTAAATGACTACGGAAGAACGGTCCTTGTGGAGCCTTCCCCCATCCTGGCAATCCAGCCTAGAGACCCTTTCCACTTTGAGAAGGACTGTCCAAAGCATGAAATGACAGACTAAGGTCAAGAACTTTGCAGATCCAAACGAGACCATAGGACTATTTTCAAAACTCATTCAAGAACGCAACTTCTGGACATTCTAGGGGTGACATCTACAGATAAAATCATTATCTGCCCTGGAGAACAGCAGTCAAGAAAAGGATTTTCAAGGAAGTGTATATAAGCTACACAGGCACATTTCACTGCAATGAGATCCTGGATTCCAGTCCACGTGTTCCCAAGGGCTATTTATTCCTTTAAAAAGAACAGTTAGTCAAAACTAGGAGCCTGCAGAAAGGAAGAAAAATCAGAGATACAATCATCTCTCCTGCAGTTGCTTGTATTTACAAGAATAAAGTCCTGAACGTTAAAGGATGGGAGGATTCAGAAAAACAATGCTGAGGAAAAATCTTCAGCCAACTCTCAGCTGAGATGTGGGGTTTTCAGCAGGGCTCCCTTGGACTGCACACCCCAAAATCAGCACACCTCCTCGTCCTCTCTGAGACCTCACTGAAGAACTCCAGCTGTTTGTCAGTACACAGACCTGCCAGAGCGCAGGACAGACAAAAAGGAGGTGTGCTGCAAGGGAAGGAGATGCAGGTTCAATGGCAGCAGCATTACGAGGAGGCCAAACGAGTGACACACGCATGCGCAGCCTGACATTTGGTCAGTGCGGTGTTTTAGGGAAACAACAGACATGGGTTTAGCCAGGGGGACGAGCCTGTCACAGGCGAGGCTCCTCAAAGAGCCTGGTTCAGGCTGAGGCACTCACTGCAGAGTGCCTCCGAGGAAAAAGGCCAGAGTCTGGCTGCTTCACGGCGTATTTCTGAGTCACTGCAATGCTGAAGAAAGGAAAAAAAAAATAAAAGGAAACAGGAAAATATTTTGCACAAGTTTGGAGAGGGAGGGGTAGTAAACATTTCTCGGTTCTGTCCCTGCTTCTGCTCCCTGCTCGGCATGCCCACGACACACGTTCGAGTGCCATCGGCAGGCTGAGGGAGGCTGAAACCACCCCCTCCAACCACCAGCACTTACTCAAGCTTGCAGAGTCAGCAGTGTTAAGAAAGCAGCTAGAGAGGAGCATGTGACAATGAAATGAAAGTTAATTTGCTGCAATGTGATATTTTACCCGAAGAAAATAACAGAGCAAGGCCCCGGCTGTGGGACTGTTACCCAGAAGCCCTTGTGCTGACAGCCGTGACGGAGCCTGCATTACGGTGACACTTGCCATGCTAAGTGCTGATTAGAATTAAAATGGAAACGACATCCTGTGCACGCTGCTCTGCCATTAATCTTGATGCCCAGCGTTTTACGATGACAGAGGGCTTTTGCGGGGGGAGCCCGAAGAGACACAGATTTTGTGGTGTTTTTTTGTTTGTTTGTTTGTTTGTTTTCAGTTGTTATAGACGCGTATGTGGTTCTGAACAGGAGCATAACCGTGAATTACAAGCCTCTTTGTATCTCAGGCAGAAGACAAGATCTTTGTACTGCCACTCATGGGACACTGAGAGCCCAGCTTCACGAGATACTTCCAGGACTGTGCTTGCAGGGAATTTTTACAGCAACCTGATGTAACATTATCATGAGTTTAGTCAAATATTTGATGCAGGTGCCTGAGAATCAAATGCCTGCCTTATGCTGTTACTGACTGAACCATAATTGTGTGCACACGTGGTGTTCACAAAAACAGCATGGTTAATTAGAATATGAGACCTAAGAGATAAGACTCTTCCTAACTTCAGTGGAGTGGCTGAAAGGAGAAGCTCATCTTCAGGAAAAGGTATGTGTTCAGCAGTGCGTTGCTCCAAGCCTATGGAAGGGCTGACTCACGCTGAATATCCTTGGGTCCCTGGGGAATGTTACAGCAATGACACAAGCCCTGTGAACTCCTTTTGACAGTGCCCACCCGCTGACTTACAGCTAAGCCCCAAAGTCTAGCCAAGAGCAGATCCTCTCTTCGCTGGTCTACTTCCTTCCTGAAGGGAGGTTCTGTTAAAAGTCCCTTTCCTGGGATAACACCATAAAAAAAACATTTGGGGAGGAACAGACATTTTACAAGCTCAGAAATCCCTTAGTGAAGAGGTTATCTATCATCCACTACTAAACTGGAGTAGCTAGAACTCATCCAGGTTTAGATTAAGGCCTGTGTCTGACCTGCTTACACAGCAAAAGGCAACGACAAACCTAATGCACTGCTGTGGCATGAAGAAGAAATCGGAGTGCTAAGTGCTCTGCCCTTCTAGCCAAGCTGAGCTTTCAATCCCACGAGCAGAGGCCTGGTGGGATGGCTCCATCAGTCTCCACCAGTGCAGAGGTGCCAGCTCACGCCCCGGCAGCTCTCCTGTGCTCCACCAGGATGTGGTGAGATGGTTATGGTAGCCCTGCTTGCCCTTGCCAGCAGATCAGATTCAGGAATATATTTAGACCCATGCCTTACTTTGCCTATTCTCGTTCATGCAATACAATGATTTAGGTATCCAGGTAGAAGATCACACAGACGTTGTTTGCTACATCATGGCTGAATTCAAGAATGAGGTGTTATCTATCAGGGAAAGGTCTATTAAACTTTCCAGGACCCACCTTAACTCTGCCCCATAGCCCTGATTTCTCTTTCTACGGAAGTATTCCCACCCTGGCTCCAGGCATGATGGATAGGTTCCCGCTCCCTTATCTCATCCCTACTACACTAAGACATAATGTGGGGTTTGGAGGGGAGGGAAGAAGATGCCTGTAGTGTCTGTAAAGTTGAAGATAACGTTTAAGCTTTGTTACACCGACGAGACTGCATTAAGCTCCCACGACCTTGAGCAAGAGCTGCAGCTTGGGTTCCTCTCCTAAAGACTTTAATAAAGTGAAAAATTGTTTCAATACAAAATGTGATATTGGGACATTGTTCGTGCATATATTGAGCTTAAGTCAAATATTCTGTGTCCTCAAATCCGACTGATTAATAATTAGAAACAGAAATTCTGTCTTTACTCTAATGTGTTTAGGAAAACTGATGGATTTAATTTTTTTATCAGCCAAAAGTAAGAAAATGTAATCTTTCTTAAAGTATCTAATACAACAATGCAGAATAATTAGTTTCTATGAAAACAGGCATAATAGGACAGAATAATAAATCACTTTCTGTTTTGTATCTGTCTGTCTGATGGAGGAGAGATTTACTATACAGTATAGCGCATGGTGCTGTAGGAAGTATCAGGCAATAGAAGAAATCTATAAGGGGATAAGGTATTTCCAGCTGTGCATTATAAAGCAGCATTTCATCTTGTGACAAAGCTTCAGGGATAGGTCCAAGGAATTACCACACAAAAACTAGCCCCCTTTTAGGATTACAGTTTGCCAAAATATGTTGGCCCCTAAAGCTCTGATTCTGTATCCTCCATGGCAGCCCTCCCATTTATTTCAATAGACCCGTGCACTTATGGAGTTACACTTCACCCTTTTCTTCCAACTCTGTTGGTGTCTTAGAAGCACTAATGAACCGAGTGGGCCTGTTCCATGCCTTTCTCACTTGGGCAGCATAATGCACACTTTGTATCTGGATAAGCCAAGGTACAGGGAGATATATTGTCATGGCCAAGGCCATGTGACAGGTAGCTGCCTGAGCTTAGATCAGAACCAAGTTTACTGCCAACAGATTTAACCCAAGGCCCTCTTAATTAAATTGCAAGGAATAACTCACCGATCTCAGGAGGAAGTGGGATGCTCCAGCAGCTACAGCTCTGTTTTACTTGTTCTAAGTTGCAGTTTTACTTGCTTTTCTCTGGCTTCCTTCTAGGAAAGGAACCAGAATGACAGCATGGAGGTTGGTATCTTGACTCTTCTCCTGGTGTATTCGAAAGGTGTCCAAAACAGACTTGATGCTGGGCATTATCACCCTGTGCTCATTGCCTGCTGCTAGAAGAAAATCTCTGCTGATTCCATTTTGACTTGGCTCCAGGGACATAATTTAGTCTGACTCCTTTTACAGCAAGGGATTTTATTCTGATTTACTTTGCCAAACCATACCAGAAGCTGTCTCTGTGGGTTTAGTCAATAATTGTACAAAGACTTTTTTTTTTTTTTAAATCCTGTCTTCTGCTCCCCTTCTTTGGAATTCTCTTGAGACCAAAAAGATGGTGGAAAAGACAAGAAATTGGAAAAGTACCTTTGAATAGGTCCTGTTTGGAGGCAGTCCTACAGAGCAAGTGATCTGCAATACAGTCAGATGTAAGGAGCTGAGCTGTTGCGTTCAAATGCCGATTTGACTCAGTTCATATAGAAAGTCCAAGAGTCTTACGCAATTCTTGCTGACTTCTCTGGGGCACAGGTCAAGGTACATTTATTTTTTACTTTGTTATGGTAGATGGTCTCCAGTTCTTTCTCCTTACAGGCCGGCATCTGAGAACCCTCCCATTTCATGAGGTTTTAGTGCGCTGTATGCGATCAGTGGTGATGCTCAGGAAGTCCTAAAACCAAAGAAAAATGACAGCATCAGTTATACCTTTGCTTTTACACCACAATACTTTTGCAGAGCCGTTAAGAAACCATATGCGGGCAAGAATGACTTTACCTAGAACTGGTATGAAACTCACTCTGTGGTGAAACATGACATCTGTATAGCAATACATAGTAGCAAGACACAACAGTTCAGGACTAGAAAGAGAAAGAAATGAGCCACCTTACCAAAACTAAGGTGTGATTTGAGGTAGGCATACTTCCCAGCATACCCATGTATACACTGCTCTAAGAATGATTACAGATGCGTTATCTCTTAGCTATAAGACGTCTATCCAGTAATAGATCACCCTTTAAAGATTTGTTTTCTATTCAATACAATACAGAACCACTCCAGCATATGGAGTATAGGATTAGTAATCCTACTTTATTACCCCCAATTACCCCATATTGCACTATTTCCCCCTTAGTCTTGGTATGCTCCAGACCAAACCTTTCCCAAAACTTCCCCATTTTCTGAGCCATCTGGGATTTACAGGAAGGGATACGCTCACTACAAACAGCACTAGTAATCATCATCAACAGGTTGCCTCTACAAATAACCCACACAGTAATCTAATCATGAGACCTCTGTCAATAAACCATCACTTCAGAATGCCACAAAGGGAAAGAAGAATGGGAACTGTGCAACGATCACACCACCTAGGAACAAATACCTTTGCTAGGTTAGGATACAACACCCCTCTCCGTTGGATAAAACCGATGGATAAACCGTGTGTCAAAGGTGCTGTACACTCTGGACGCCGTGCTTCTGCAACAGCAGGTTGGAGCTTTATTTGTGCTGCCCCTTTGCAACTCGTGGTACACAG
This sequence comes from Nettapus auritus, assembly GCA_011076525.1. Taxonomy (NCBI): domain Eukaryota; kingdom Metazoa; phylum Chordata; class Aves; order Anseriformes; family Anatidae; genus Nettapus; species Nettapus auritus. Next base: position 8,126,717 of record CM021776.1, on the reverse strand, counting down.
CATCTTCACAGCTTTCCAGTGCCCAAGAGCGTAGGGATTTACTTGTAACCTGTTCTATGGTATTAAAATGTCCATCACGACATGCAGTGGTTGGGATAGGTTTTCCAGAATGTCTCCTTCACTTTGAAAGACTCCCAGCTTAGTTTTCTTCCTCTGTCCCAATGGGGGACACTTCTGGCCCACTCTTGGACCTGATTACTCTTTAAGCTCTTCCCAGCTCTTGGTGACTATCCTCAAGTTGTCACAATCAGTGTCACAGGAAAATTACCACATAACATGTATGACAAGTCACACCTACATTGCACAAAAGGCAAAATTATGCAGTAATGTGTCAAATGGATCGTGTTCGTGTATCACCCAACACATGCAGTTCATAAAAACTGACATCTCTTCAGCAGTCAAAGGAAATGATAAATTACAGAGCACGCAGGCTGAGGAATTGCCAGGCATGTAAGAGGAGCCAACCTGTTCTCAGGACACAAAACCAGAGCCTGCCTTCCTCCACAAAATCTATATACCTGGGTAAAAGCCTTGATCTGGTGAAGATAGCATTGAAACCAGATGCCAGAAAAATTGGCTCTCTGTGTTGTGCCAGGCTATAAACATCCCAGAGAATACATCCAAGCGGCCACATGTGCAGGTTGTCCCTCCCTCCCTCTTTGGGTAACTACCTGGTGTCTCTCAGCAATTCCCCAGTGAAGTGGAACCGCTCAGAGAGGCAGACAGGCGGGCTGGGGAGGACGATGACTGCTGTGGGTACAAGCCTGGGACTTCAGAGTGCCAGATCCAACTCTCTCCTCTACCACTGATGTTCTGCATGCTCTGGGAGAAGTCATCTAGTCTCTCTGTGCCTCAGTTCTCCCTCTGTTAAATGAAACAGCAAGACTGTCCTGACAAATGAAGGATCGTGAGTACGTTGAACAACCCAAGTGCTCATATGTTCTATCCTACACGGATGTGATCTAGGTTAAGCACCTTAGACAGCCCAATAAAAGCTTTGCTAAGCTTCTGATTAAAACAATAAATAGTCCTCCATGGATTTCAGCAGGCAGTGGTTAAAACCCTGCCAAAGAATGAGTGGTGTCATCATTGCCGGCACAGTGAATAACTGGTTGCTGCTAGGCTTCTCATTTGCATTTTGCCCTTCCCATAACATAACTTAAAATGTAAGGACGATCTCTGTCACTGACAGCTTGAAGCACAGAACGACGTAGTTACATCAAGAAAGCAAAATAACAAGCTGCAAGTGGCAAACTGAGGAAAGACAATACTAGGCTGGGACAGTGGAGGCCTGAGTTCAGTTCTCATCTCATTCACAGATTTGCTGCATGATCTTAGGTGAGACATTCCGTTTCTGTATACACCAGCTACTCATCTGCAAATTGAGGATGAATAATCATTCCTTTGCCCTTGCTTTCTATTTAAAGTGTAAGCTCCCAGGGGCTGAGGATTCCACTTATTGTTGACAGCTCTACATCAGCCATGAAATGTTTCTCTGAATTGCAGAAAGCTGCACTTTAAATGCCGAACATTACAGATTTGTAAACAATCTAGCCCAGGTCCAGAATTGCCACGTGCACTGAGCACAGACCACAAGCTCTGCTGGGCCCAGTCACGGGCTCAGTAGGGGAGGCACAGCATTGTATTAGGAAAGCAAGGTCACTTCAGCAGCAGATTGCCCCGGTATGTTTGTGTAGAGCTGTGCAGAGTTAAATGAGATCCCCTTGATACAGACGTACTTGAGAGCACAGTGGAGCAATGCTGACGCCAGCTCTGTGAAAGTCAGCTTATATCTGGAAGCAAAAGTATTATTGCAAACGTATGGAGTGTTCTAGCCCTCTCCTGCTCCTCACAACGGGGATGTGATTGCACACGTGTAGAGCTAGCCTTGATCCCAGCCAGGACATCCAGGAAGTCTCAAAGTAAATATAAGAACAACAGAGAACGCTCCCCCTGGGGCTAATCCTAGTTTGATGACAGTGTGGAGACAGATGCCATCCAAGTACCATGCTCTCACTCTTCTTCTCTCTCTGGGAGACTCCTTTCCAGATCCCTCTCCGCTCTAAGGAGGAGGTAGCAGTGCCCAAGTAAGATGTGTTTCATGTAGAAGCAAGGAGCTGTGCCTGCACAGTGGATTCAAGAAGATTAGGCCCACCTACTTCCTTGTGATGGGCTGCATGAAAAGAAAGTAACTGAAGCTTGAAACACATCCTGTGTGAACAGAGGGTTGATCAGCATCAAGCCATTCCTATTCCTCTACTGTGGGAGATGCAAGAACAAAGAAATGGCTCCTGTGGGTGGGCTTAATTTTTTAACACGTTACCATGTGGTTCTTGCTCCAAATTTTGGGTGTTTATCTTTGTAATGTCTATTGCAAACACTGTAATTTTCTAGCAGCCAGCTACATTGAAGGCAAAAGCGCTAATAATGTGACATCATTATTTTTGTTCCATAGCAACATCCCCCCACACCCCTTACACAACAGGTTATAAGTCTGTAAAACTCCGCATTTTACAGTGCTATAAAACTCCTCCAGCTGTTATAAATATATCGTTTTAAGCACTTGCATTTAAAAAAAAAAAAAAAAAGAAACAAAAATACCACTGAAAAGTTCAATGCTTTTTCTTCTCTGCATTCAATTGTGTTAACTTTTTCCCTGCTGGTCTCCCAGACCCACCGCTGGGCTGGCAGATTTCCACAGAAGCCAGTGGAACATTCAGATGCATGCAGGCTGTTTGCTGGTACAAAAACATCTATTTTACCACGAGAGATGTCCAGTGGCGGTGAACTTTTACTAAAAGGATGCATCTGGATTGTTTGCCAACATGGCAGGTGCGTGCTATCCAGTTGGATCCGGGGCGATGAGCAGTGGATTTGTAGAGACTGAATCCATCTGGTGCTGAAAGCTGGGACACAGTCACTGGTATAGCTGCTCCCTGACTGCAGACGTAAGGGCTGGTGCTGCGACTGCTGGCTATAACTGCACCTCAACGCCCTATTCCACTTCTCATTGATGCACTTTATCCCGCTGGGAATCTTCCAGTTAGTTTTTAGGGCACCTATAGTTGGGGCAGGGCAGGGGAAGAGGCAGCAGTGCTGCAGCTCCAGGGACTGGGAAGAGCTTGCCCTGAGACAGTGTCCTCACGTGGCAGTCTCCATGTTTTCAGGGATGTTTGCATTAAGAGAGATCCTTGCTCTTCTATTTTGGGTGTGTCAGTTCGAGCAGTGTCTATAAAACAGTGAATTAGATCTGCACTACTTGAAACCAGTGAAAGTTGTGCCACCAATTTAAATGTGCTACAGACACTTCTTCCACGGATTCTTTTTTCTGAGCCAAAAAAAAAAAGAGGAAAATCTCAGCCTCAGCTCATGCATTCAGTGGAAACAGATGATAACTGTAGTCCTCAATCATCAGTGCCTCCCATAGTGAGGAAAATCTAGTCCCTGGAAGAATGCTGACTGTTGTTGCTTCTACTTGAGCTGAAACTCTCCGGAGCAAGCTTTGTCTCAGTCTGCACAGTGACGTACCAGGAGCCCTGATCTCACCTTAGACCTAAGGCACTGTTGGAACTTAAGTATAAACTGTATTAAATAAGTGCATGTGTCTTCTGCCTCCTGTCACCTCAGACATTGCTCTGAGCTTGGACCCCCATTTTACCAGGCTGTGGATTTTACAGGCACTGATAATTTTTTCCTTTTTATGCACGTTATTATTATTTATATTTTCCTTGCCTGTGCTTGAAGCCATCATGACAGTGTATCGGGTAATGACAGGATAATTATTTGTTTTATTGATTATAAATCATTCTGCATCTCTGTGTGATTTGTAACATTTAAAATACTTTCTCCTTTTCTCTCATTCCCCTGCTGTGGGGGCAGTTAAGCAGATTAAAAGCCCACTGGCTATGAGCAATCCAATTAACAATAACAACAACAACAAGTTTGTAAATGAGTAAGTCCTTACGCCATCTCTTTGATGGTTCCCTATTCATAGGTTCAAGCTACAAAGAAAGTAAAAACTATGAAGTGTGAGCCTTGTGAAAAAATGCAGGAACAGCGAGGAAGAGGACAGAAGGGATGCTGCTGAAGGGCTTTTTCGTTCAAGTTCAGATTTTGCCATTAAGATGTTGTGCTAACATACCAGGATGCCAATGTTACCTCACTGAGTCAGAACAACAGGCAGCTGCAGCTCGCTGGTGCTGGAGTTGTCGCAGGGTAATGCCCTACCGTGGGCCATGTTCTTCTGCAGAGTCACCAGAGCAGCTGATGGAGGCAGAGCACATCCTCAGAGCAGCCCACTGTGACGTGACTTCTTCGTCCCACGACAGAGAGAAGGCTAAGGCTATCCATCACAACTGCACCCTCAGCTAGCCATTCACTTTCTGCCTGCCGTACCGAGATACTTGTATTTGTGCATGCAGCTAATGTTCTAGATGTTTTATCCGCAGTTTACCCAATGGGTACTTACTCAACCACCAAATAACCCCTCCAACTTCCTACTTACACATTTTTACCCCACTCCTCCAGAAAAAGCATCAGGCGCCATTATAAAGACAGCACAGTATTGACACCAAGAATTTTCATGCCTTTATACCTGAAATTACAGCAATTTTCTCTGTAGAACCAGGATTTTCAGCAGCACGATGTAAGTAGATGTCAGCATGTCATAAGCACCCTGCTATTCACACACTGCTAAACTACATGAGGTGTCCCAGCGCAAAGGAGAAGGGGATCACAGTACAATAGGCATATAATCATTGGAATAGGGGGTGCTCGCCTAATTCCTACCTGGAAATACCTGAAGAGACAGGAATTGGCTTGTTTACATTCTTGAAAAATCACAAGGATGTTCTGGGGCTGTTGAGGAAACCACTAAGTAATGAGGAAGGAACTGAAGAGGATCCTTATCCGGTGTAATCTTTATCTGTGTGTTATCAAGATTTACTCTCTGGAATATCTATTTGTCCTTTCAGCAAAAGTTTAGGAGAGAATTGGATAGGGAAGAGAGCTAAGTTGCCCTCTGGCCATTTTTTGCAGGTGAACCACAAGATGGAGAAAATAATGCAGAAAAGCAAGGCAGGGGAAAGCTCCTTGGAAGAGCCCTTCCTCCACCTGATGTCGCCATGTGAATGATGGGGCTGGGGCTGGGAGGCTCTTGAGCTGGTTCCTCTCTGCAGGTTTGTCTATAGCACAATCAGAAATGTGATTGCAGCACACAGTGGCACCCTTCAGCTAGTTCAAATTTCGACAGCGTACCTAGCAAGAACAGTGCTGACACGGAAGCACAGCATTTCCTACTTGTTAAAACGGGAGCCTTCAGAGAAAAGCCTGCATTGTGCCCCCATTTTGACTGCTGTCTGGTTGAGGACTTCTTGGTTACACCTGTGCATCACTGTCAAATGGCAGGGAAAAGACTCTGCATGGGTCCTATATACTCACAGCACAGAGAGAGAAAAAAAAAAAAAAAAAAAAAAAAAAAGACCAAACCTATTACTGTGCTCATTTGACCTACCAGGCTGTGCTCATCGTGAGCATAGCTCATACAGCGCCCAATCCTCCACTCATGATGAACGTCTCCTCACACAGGTTTACTTGACAGCTCTTTGTGAAACCTTTCTTCTTCTCTAGAGCACATGATCAAGATCAGCCCTGATTTTTCATGTTTTTACATTCAAAATGAAGTTCTCTTTTTCAAGGTTCACATTTTCTGCCGTGAGACACAGGCATGATGATCAAGAAATCCAAACTAAGAGTGCCTGTCAGAAGATTTTCTCTAAAATACAGAATTACTCCGTAGCAATCAATAACACACTACAGTAAACTAAAGCCTGGAGCAGAAATTCCCCTAGCTAAAATTCAGCTTACCATCAGCTCAGATGCCATCACTGGAGGACTGCACAATATACATCGGAGAAGAAACTATTTAGTTGTCATTACACCAGTTGCATCAGTCTCTTGTTGCCTTTGAAAATTCCAACCTGTTCAACATTTCCTGCCCACCATCTGTTGCCCTCTCCTTGCCCAGGAATTAAGAAGAGAAAGGACAAAAAATGTTTTGCAAATTCTACAGAACAGACATATGCAAAATCTGCCTGTTGAGTAGATGTAATGCTTCCCAGCAAAGTGATCTGATGCCATCATATGGGAAGAATCATTGGAGGTAAGGGTCTCAAGCATACAAGGCTGCTCCGATTTATTCACTTGGTTACTTAGAACACTATCAGAGTCAAAGTCATCTTCAGAATCAGCACAAATCAAGCCCTGTTGGTTTGAACTCAGTGGAAGGGAAATTTCAGTCCCTTGAATGGTTTCATAATGCATCAGGGCACATCAGAAGCGAAGGAAACAGTCTGGCAGAATTGCATTAATTTTCATGAACCCAGCAGCCCTAGAAAATCATGAAAACTGCAATATAATGAAAGCCTGGAAGGGAAAAACCTGCCCTCTTCTTCACTGCTGGAGAATCTGAATACGGATTCCATCAAAGGAGAGAGTCTGAGAAACCACAGCAGGAATAAAAATTAACCCTTTGGCTCATGCAACTGCAGGGTTGCAGAGTCACCATTCTCCTAGTTACTGGTCTGCCAAAAGAGATAAACTCCTGTGTGAGGGCTGGCCATCTCTATGCAATTAGACCTTAGCACTCTGCATGACACAGTGAACTGCTGCCAGATGGAATTAAGGAAGACATTTTCTTCTATCTTCACAGTATTCATCATCTGCCCTTATTTCTCAGGGTCTGTCTCACTGATTTTAGTGGGAACAGGATGCATGTGTTAGATGGATAATGTCCTAGATGGACAAGTGATGCTCCCAACAAAACAAATACTTAGCTCCTTGCTCTTATGTGAAGTGACAAAAATCAACCCCACATGCAAACCATTGCCAGCTTGTATAAATGGGCTAAGTGTTTCAGATATTTAAATCTCAAACATTTTATTCAGAAGTTGCATCCCTAAATGCAAGTAGTAGAAACCGACTGCACATCACTCTTACTGAATAGAAGAATAACTGAAATTCTGAAGACTATCTTAACACGTAGCAGTTGCATATCAAATACTTCATACTACTGTATTGTGATGAAAAATGTTATGCCAGGGAATGTAAACATAGATATGTTCTGTGGGGCCTACACAGGTACCTTGGTTTCAATCCTGTTTTTGCTGGTTGTGAAGCAGACAGCTATTACCTAACAGCAGTTGCTCTTCCGGGAGCTTTGCTGACATCATCTCCAATGCCAGGGAACAAACAAAGCTCTTTTTGCCGGATAAAAGCACAACATGCATTGAGGTTGTTGTTGTTAAACAAAAATAACTAAGCTAATTCCAGCTTCATTTAAAAGCATGGGAAATAATCACTGCTCACTGAATGGGAAAAGAGAAAATCAGTACAGAGAGAAATCATTTGCAGGGTCATGAGAGACTTCTACAAGCAATGAGTATTTAAGCTATTTTTAATATTACTCAACAGTGCCCTTTAAATATCTCCTGCCCCACAGTACAAGGTTTTGGGAATCCTTCAATTTAAAGAATCTCTCCATATTAATATTATTTCCATTTTCTCCTCTTTGTCTCTTAGATGATAAACATTCAGTTAAACAAGATCATTATTTATAAAGACTTGCTTGATCAAGTGACTTATTCTCCTCAAAAAAAAATTTAGCCTTGGAAACCCATTCAGAATGTCAAATCATCTCTGTGCTAGATGCTGTACTTTTACACAGTAAGGGACACCCCCGATTTAATCGGTACTGTAAAAGTTTTGCAGATGTGTGAGGCCTGTGTGAGGAAAAATGAATAGCCTTACTCCAGCTTATCTAGCATGCCAACCAGGGAGAAGGGGATTTTAGCCACAGTCTTCTGAGCCACCGTCCAATGCCTTAACCACAAACCCATTGTTTTGAAGAGATTTTCATCATAACCACACTGGAACAAACCCAGAATTACTTCACCGTTCCCCATATAGCAACCCTAGAGATGCCAGTGTAACCCTAAATACCATTTTGCACAGAATGACCTGTCTCCTGAAGACCACAGCCACCCATTCCCCTTACACTGACCTCCAAAACAGCTCAGGAACAGAGCTGGGCCCGCCGGCTGCCCGCGTTGCACACAGAGGCACCTCTCGGGGACAGGCCCTGGGCCTGAGCTCCTGGTGCGGATGTGGCCTCCTCTGAGCTCCCACCTGCGCTGCAAGGCGAGGCTCAGGCCCAGCTCCTCAGTCAGGACAGAACAGAGCGCGGCCTTGCCTCGCCAACAGGGACAGCCCATGACAGGGCAGGGCTGAGAGAGCCCCTGACTTTTCCACAAGGTCTAATGGGGAACCCTCCCCGTACCATCTAGTGTGATTATTCTCCCATTTCCAATGGAAGAGCAGATAGTGCTAACCCTCATGAGGGGCAGCCTGGTCTCATTTGTCCCCTCAGGGAGAACGCTGCCCCTTCTCCCTTCCAGAGCCTGGACCAGGACTGCCCAGCCTGTGTGAGGAGGACGGACTGCCCCTGCAGAGCCCACCTCCAGCCACGTTCACTCCCTCAGCCCTGACCTTTCTTAATCCTGTGCTGCGATAACGGTAAGCAAGCCTGGCGATTCCCCTACTACCTCTGCAGTCTCCCTCCCCTCTGCCCTTTTCCCAGGTGGTTGAAATTCAGTCGCTGTCCTACCTGATGCCGTTCTCCTCAAGGCCTCGGGGCTTCCCCTCCTCCTTCTCCGGGATCCCGGTCTCTTGCTGCAGGGCCTGGACACACACCCAGGTCCCCAGGCACTTGCTGCGGGGCCTGGAGCTGCTAGCTCAGTGCTGAGGCAGGGGAAGAGCTGAGAGATGGCCAGAGTCAGGCCGGGGGCGTGAAGTGGGGATCAGCAGCAGCTCCGTGAGGGTTCAGGGTTCTGGGGGCCCCCTCCCGGCTTGTCCCTGTAGCACTAATGCAGGCAGCACTGGTGCTGTTGTGGGTGCTGGCAGCGGGGTGCAACTTTTGGGAAGCCACCCATAGCCCCCTCAGGAGCTGGGGTACAGGAGCAGCTCCTCTCCCAGCCCACACAGCTCCCCTGGCCTACACGGCCGGGCCTACACAGCCTGCAGAGTGCGGGGATGGCTAAATGTGAAATGGAGAGGTACAGGTGAGGCATGAGCGGTGCTGGGGGGAGAGCATGCGGGTGGGGAGCCGGAGAATGAGGAGGAATCTGTCAGAGAGTGATGGGGTGCGCAGTGTGAGCGAGCACTAAATGCACAGAGTGGGTGTCAGGGAGGAATTGACCATGTGTTTATATAATATTATGCAAATTGATGTATATTTATGCAAATGTGTGTTAAGTAGATTCTAGTGATGCTCTGGTTTCAAATATTGGTAGGTATGCACTAATACATATAATACACACTTCAAACTCGCATGCATGCCACTGTGACACAGCTGGTGTATTATTACACATATAGACAACGTGCTGTCTTTTAGGTAGGATAGAAAACTAAACTATCCTCAAATGCTGCAGGTTTTAACATGGCTGTTAGATAAATTTGATCCAATGTTCTGGCCAAATTCCAGTGATTATAATTATACCTCTTGTACCTACTCCAGCTTTCCCACCAACTTCATCCAATAAAATGTTTTTGCTTTCTTCTGGTGTGCAGCATTAAACATCTGCTATTGCCCCAGAGACTAATACTCAGTTTAGCTATTTCCCATGTCTGGAGTGTCAGAACCTGAGCTGGAGAAGTTTCAGGGAGCATGTGTTTCATATCAGTCTCTGACTCAAAGGAAAATAGGATAGTCAATTAGATGCTGGCAATTTTAACTTGCATGTTGAATATCTCCTACTTCAGTGTTGTGTCGTCAAGATGCCCAAGTTTGTCTCTAATTTGCAGGGGAGTTTGTGTTTTGGGCCTAGAAACATTTGTGAAATTGATTTTGTAGTTAATCTATATGCCTGCGTATCTGAATATATGGAGAGTGACTGTAACTAAATAATCGATGGATGTTGTTGAGTTATTGAATTAAGGTTGAGATAGAATTAGGGCTATAAGGAAAAGCTCAGAAATTATTGTTCAGCGTAAGTGCTAAAGAATTTTCAGAACGTACACTGGAACTGATTCAAACCTCCCATCAGAGCTGAGATTGATAGGTGTCAATATTCAAACAGTATCAGGAGCAGAGTTTGGCAGAGGACTACAAAAGACCCAATCGAGTATTGTTAGAGGTGACATCAGCAGAGCACAGCCACTTATGAACCAAAGAGAACCTCTGTGTTGTCTCATCAATTGAAGTTGAAATAAATTGTAAACAATACTGAGTTGAGGGATTTGATTTGATTCAGAGGTTCAGAGCAAACATTAAATAGCCTAGAAAGTGAAGTATATGCCATGTTTTATATTCATAAGTGTTTTTCTATGTGCATTAATTTAGTCACATAATGGGTGACTAAAATCTTCCTTTTCCCCAAAAGCACTTTTAAAAATTCCTACTAAATTTCCAGATATTCCTATGTGTACTCTAAAAGGAAATAAAAATGCAATTAAAAGGAATGCTAATTTCCTGAGGACTAGAACACACAGGAGGATGGATTGTACCTCCCTGTCTGCTCCCAGTCTGCTTGCTGGTCCAGGTAAATCAGCCTCCCATGGTTGTTTCTCTTTCTGTAAAATGGGGAGAATGTCTCTAATCTTCATAAAGCTTTTTGAGACTTAGCGGTGAAGAGTGTTGTGGAAGTAGTAGATATTATGAAAGGTGTTCAGGATTTTCATTTAAAATTAAAAAACAAAAGAATTTAAATATTAGAAATTAAAACTGTACTGATAACTTCAGATCCAGTATCAAGCACTTCTTCATTTTTCAGAATGACTTACAAAGTAAAGAATTCTGATTGTATGTCTGTAGTGCATGAATTGGAGTGATGTTTTCAAACCAAACAAAAAAAAAGCAAGTTAGTCTTTGTTTCTGCAAATTTCTCCACTGCTTTGGGGAGATATGCTTTGGGTTATTTTCCTTGGGGAACAGTCCTAAATTACTTTTTTGTTCATTATAGATTTCTTCTGCATCTTTTCATTGTGTAAGACGTTCTTCTAATTCAGAGACTTTCACAATCAGCATCTTATTTAGTATTTTAAAAAATCACTTTTTGCAGCTTCTGAATTTTTATTCTTTGTAGTTAAAGGGGCCAGAATCAACCTATTCCAACTGAACAGTTCCCTCCTGTGTAATGGCAATAGAGAAACTCTGAGAATAGTATGGATTACCACAGGTGAAAGAGGGCTGATTTTCCTGGCTTCACGACAGAAGTGGAAATTTCTGATTAGATCTGTAATACTTTCTTGGCAACTGAGTCAGGAATTGAGTTACATTTTTAGCAGTGATTGTTATTGGCACTTATCATAATTTTATTATAAACCTGGAAATATTTAATGTTTTTCTTAAATCGCTATAGTCTGGAGTCATTTGAAATTCAGCTCGTATATTTTTTGAGAAAGTGTATTTCTAAACCTGATGACAGCAAAATGGGAAGCTTGCAAATGTGTTCAGCATGCGCCATTAGACCTGGGAAGCTGGGAAGCACTACAAAGAAGCTACGATGTGTGCACACACACAAGTAGCAATTTTACAATGGAGAGAGTTGCTGCCCCAGAAGACAAAATTCAACTCTGTACTAGTGCTGTATGAGGTAGTTGTGTTCTCTGCTTTGGTCTGTACAACTGTGTTTGCCTTTGTCCAAAGGGATCAGCAGGAACCAGCATTTCCTGGTGTCCTCCTGGCGCTGGGACACCTGGCCTCTGATTTCTTTCCGGGGATTCTTGTTCAAAGGCTGACAGGCAACTTGAATGATGCTGAGACCATTTTGCCTTTTCGTCACTAGAATAATTTTCACAGTAACTAAAATACTCTTGCAAAAGTCATAGTCTTTTCTGAGATTTGTCTCGGATTACTGCAATGACATGCAATATAATAAAAGGATTTGTGTCTTACTGTGATTGGCCTCCACCTTGGCCAACACATCAGGTTTTGAGCTTGGATCTCCAGAAATAACACCAGTGAACTGCTATTGTGTGAGCTTCAGGCTCTAGCAAGCCCATATTCTCTGGTTCAGCCCAGAGAAGTCCTGTAACAAATGCTCCGTTGTAGGTTACACCATGACATTTTGTTTCCTTTTCCCCCCACAGGTTTGTTCCTTGCGTTTTCCTGGGTGTTTACTCATGGAAAGGTGTTGCTCTGGGGTGTCATCTGTGACATTTGGGTTTGTTGAAATAGGAAAAGCGTTCATTTCACAGGTTTGTCCTTTCATGTGTTTAAGGACGTGCATATACTAAATGTGAACCTGTCAGTCAGTGCAGGAGAAGAGAAAACCGCTGAGATAATAATGCTGTGCAGGTCTGCACTTGGAGCCGAGAGCCAGGTTCTCTGTGATTCCAGTTCTTTTGCCCACTCTGTTGCATTACCTTGGGCAAATTGCTGCAGCCACACCTCTAGCCTGTCACACCGGAACACTCATGGTGGTCCCCAAAGAAAAGCAATCATCTCCATAAATCTTTGGAGCTGTCTGCTTTCTGAAGACATATCCCTTGGTGGGGTGGAATTAGAAAGTGATCATCATGCCTGTGTAAATTCACCAGCCTTGGCTACGCATCTAACTTGCATCCAAAGTCCGTTGCTGGAAGAAAACCTTCACAGTACACAGGGGTATGGGTTCTGTGCACGTTCCAGCTGCAGTCAGCTCATGCTGATTTCTCTGGGTCGCATTCCTCCTTGTCCTAGCACAGTTCACTCCTCAATCTCCCGGTCTTGTTTTGTCTGTCTGTAGAATCTGACATGTCCCTACTCTGCTGCTGAATGCATTGGAAAAGTTAGATAGAGAGGCTAATAAAGCTCTTTATTTTACTTACCTCCCACGTGGTTAGGAGAATTAATATCTGCACAGTGTCTTGGCAAGTGAAAAAGTGCTTAGTTTCATTATATTTAAAAAAAAAAAAAAAAAATACTAAGCAAAACAATAAAACATACAATCTCCTTAAAAGGGGCTGCAGGCAGAAGGAGAGAAACATCTTAAATCAAACCTTAAAACATGGAGCAAGTCATGTGAATGAACTAGAGCTAGTTGGTCTTCCCACCAAATCCGGCACTACTGGGAAAAGGTCCTATATTTGGAAGTAGCACGCGGCCCAAAAGGGGCCGTGTCTAGATGAGAATTCCCATGTGGAGACTGAGACACGAATTAAATTAGAACAGATATTAGAGCTTGGGGCCGGATTCATATCCTCACTGCAGCAAAGTAAACCAGAGAAACACCAGCAAATCACTGGTGTAACACCAGCATGATCGGGAGGAGAATCAGTCCACAGGTAGCAAGAACAGCCTGAATGCCTTCCTAGGGTTTCATCCTGTGCTTTGTCCTAATTATGAGTAGATTAATGGCATGCTAAAATACAAAACGAATTTATGAGACATTCTCATCTCCCCTGCACTGCCGTACAGCTGACTCAGTACTCTTACTCCTTGGCTAGGAAGTAAACTTAGGTTTCACTAACCTAGAGCCCGGGCTCAGAGACTTGCTGACTTAACTGAATTTCTAGTGCTGCTACCAGGGTAAATGCTGAACTGAAGTCCTGTCTGCTCTCTCTGTGTCCTGTCCAGATGGATATTTACGATCCCACAGCACATCTTGAAAGGAGGATAACCCTATATATCTTGCCAGCAGTTCTTCCTTCATTACAAAAGACTCAGAGAAGCTTGTATTTGGAGTCAGAATGATTTCTGTGTTTTCTTGCAAAAACAGTGTATTAAATAGCTCCAGACTGTGGAAGTAATGAAACTAGAATGGTAAAGGAGCAATGTGTAAAATACGAGAGGGTATATTATATGCTGATCATGGAAGAAAATACAGAAAAACGCCATGGTGAGATTACTGCATGCTAATGCTTGAACAGTGTTTACTGAGTGTAGTATACCTCAAACAGCACATTGCCTATTGAGAAAACAAAATGGGATGATGCACAAAGCAGCTGATCAGCCACAAGATTTCCTGGATTCTTTTCTCAGGATTGCAAGTTCTTTCATCTCTCTGTGTCTCCATTTCGTGACCTGTAAACAGCAATAGTAATAATTTGCTCATTTTCTATCTGGCTGTGAAGCTTGACCTGCCACTGCTAACAAAATGTTTTGACATTCTGAAGTGGAAGAGGGATGGGTTCAGCTGCATCTTCACTCTGAGCTGCTGATTGCCAGAAAGTGGAAGGAGATCTCAAGAAAAAGATCACGATACTTCTCTTGTTTCCTGTGTATTTCTCCACTGGCATCCCCACGGAAGCACTTCTGTTCTAGACCTTTCATTCTACACTTGGCATAAAACTCTGCCACTTCCTAGTGAAATCCTATTGTCCAGCTTCCTTCACCAGCTTGTGCAGCTCTTTCCTCAGCAGACATTCACCTTGTCTTTTGAAGGACTGTTGCACATTTGCTTTGTTCTCTGCCTTCATCACAGTAGCTTCTCTTGGAGCAAAATTCTCACTTGCCTTAAGCAGGAATCTGCTCGATGAGCTAAGTCAAGGCTCCGGCACTAACTCATCCGAGAGGAACTTGCACACACTCCTCTCACAAGAGAGAGCTTGCCAGTGTTCACATAAGGATTTAGCACCTTGGGGCTTGGATCCGTTCAGTTCTTAGTAAATTTTACAGCAGTTTCAAGCTTGCCTCCACTGGAGAAGATGCTGGTTGGCTAGAACTGTCAAAATAACTTTTGTCCCATGACAGTAAAAACAACATTGTGATAAGATTTTCTTGGTTCCTCTGCTCTGCTGGGACACAGATTGTAAAGTCCGTGGGTAGGCAGAAAGGTAAAAGAGCTTTAACAACCTTTCTTTTCATGGGACACCAGACGTGCACCATAGTGTTTGATGCCCCGAATAGTTACATATATCCACATCATCTATCCCAGTAAATTTGTTTCTGGGCTCAAGGCAAATGTAGATGTGCTGTTTTTTTATGGACAACATGGAGAAGGTGGATGTGGGCACGGCATCCACAGTTCCCTGGGTCTAACAGCTGAGACCTCACGTGTCTGCTGGCCTCTGACCCAGCTGATAGGCTGCAGCAGCACTGCTCCTGTTGGCACCAGCATCTCCCTGCTCATTGCCAAAGCCAGAGTTCTGCAAACAGATTTCATCCCGGCATATGTTATATTACCATACAGGCAACACTGTTCTAACTGATTAATAACAAGCAGCTTGATAGGATTTGGGGAGGCACTGGAGTAATTAGTAAGATAAGGCCAGGTTTCTTTGTGCTGCACTTTCACGGATGACAAAAGCTTTCCCCCTGAAGAGTTTCACTGATAAATCTGTATATAATAACAATAATATTAATAATAAAAGCTTTTTTGCTAAAATGCAAGTTAAGTATTCCTTTAGGGAATAAGAGAAAAGGAAGTGTTCAAGCCCCGATACTGAGTGAAGGCCAGGACAATGGAGGAGGAGGAAGATGCGTCAAAGCTGCGCTGCTAGGAAAGAACCTGCTTCTCCATCCCTGCTGACAGCAAGGTTTGGGATTTAATCTCCTAACAGTTAGCGTGTTTGCCTAGGGAGGCACATCAGCAGGGCTGCCCGTTCAGCGCTCACAGCCTGGACTGTCAATGTATCACCGGGGCATGACATGCTGATTTCCTTCAGGACAATGAGGTGGACTGCTCTTCTTAACGGGGCCCATTTTTGTCCTTCCACACAGTCAATCCCATTTACACTGATCCATGGATTGAGAACATACAGATTTATGGGACGTGTTTCATCTTCCACATAGCTGTGTGTTTAGCTGCTTACAGCAGTGGGATCATAAAAACTGAATATTCCATATTCATTTTCTTAACAGGCATGGCTTCTGTTAGTTGTAGTGGGAAATTATGCGTTTGGGTTTGACTCAGATAGAATAAGTGACCACGTATCAAAATTAAAAAAAAAGAAAAAAGAAAAGGAAAAAAAAAGAGAAAAAGGCTACAAATGTTGCCAAAGTGACAGCTGTTCATTTACTAAAAATATCTTATAATATTGCTGGAACTTTTAAAATAATCAAATTCATATGGAATACTCCTCACTAATTGAAGCTGTCTCTTTTTTATTAAATAGAAAGGTTACAAAAAGTATGTTGACGTTTTGAGAGTGATTTCTCTCAGGAGCACATTGACTGTTATGAATAGGATTTTACATGATGCCAAGTTCCTAAATGCCAACAGTAGTATGAGGAGACCTGCAGATTCTTGTAATTGTAAATGCAACAGGCAAGGCTTTGGGCTGTTGCATCCACTTTCTGGAGATCGTTGTTGTAAAGCTCAGAGTATTGTTTAGCCTTTGGTGTTCCCATTTATTTCCACAGCTTTTTCTAAAAGCAGAAGTTTGAAAAATGAAAGTCTTTCAAGAATAATCACTCTCTAAACACTTAATGCTGCTGTGACAGCACTGTCTATCACTCAAGATTTAACTTTGGAAATCCACATAACAAAGAAAAAAACCTTTTCCAATTAGCCGAGACTGGAGGCAGATTAGTTCTTGAACGCAGCATTAAGAGATGCCAGGGTGTATATTAATGGACCACAGGAGCTGACTTCTGCCCATAATTCTGACTGCAATGGGTGGTGCATAAAATGGAAACAGCAACTCTCCCACGTAGAGATGCAGGACTAGCCGGTTAATATGAGCTACCCTTGGGTGTATCTCGTAGGTCTTAGTGATCTACAAAACTGTCAAGGACAAAATATGTCATCTTCATTCTTTTATATAGATGGGGAAGGTGAGGTGTGGAGAGGTTAATAGATTGCCTGAGGTCGTAGAGTTCTTAGACTTAAGAATAGCACCCATGCCTTCTGTCTCTAGTTTTATTGGCACACACAGATGTTCAAGCCCTACCTGCAAAATCTGTTAACAAACTTTCCTTTTTTTGATCTTTGTGACCTAACTGATCACTGTTGCAACATTAGAAGTCTTTAAAATCTTCTACAGTGTTAATTGTTTTCACTAGAGCAAAGAGACGGATTTCCCAAATCAGTAAGGTTTCGATGTTTAGACCCATGGTGGAGGAAGGCTTGCAGCAATTGTTGCATCAAAAGTTGCCTTTTTCAAATCTACAGCACAGTTTTCTATCGCTTGAGCTACCAGGGTACACTGTTATACTGCAGTGTGTCATACAATCCTGACATTAAAGGATGCAGAATAATTAGATGCACAGCATCAGGAAATTTCACAGCCCTGGCTGACAACAGATGAAGCAGGAAGAATGGGTTCAGCTCCAGACCTCTGCAGTACTTCCCTTGCTCGCAGTCAGTTCTCTCTCCTCTGCTGCTCTCCACTTTAACCTAGCTTTTCTCATTCCATCAACAAGTAGAATTCCATCAGTTCCAATTCATTGTCTGGATTCCTGTCTCCCTTCCTAAACTAAAATTTATAGTTACCCTGTGCTTTCTTTCCTTCTGAGCTTTCTTTTGATCCTGCACAATGCATTTTCTGCCATATGCTTGACCCATAAACTGTCTTCCCTCTGTGTCCCAGCCGTTCCTGGGGCTCTTTCTCCCCTACCTCTTTGTATCTTCTTTGCTCCCAACCAAACTCTGCTGCCTGCTATTACCTTCCCTGTACTGCTCCTTCTGATGCTTCCAATGCCTCTCTTTTACTACTCCCTACCTTCTTGCTCCACGTCCCGTTTCTTCATCTCACTGTATTTTCCCTCCTTCCACAGAACTAAGACAGATTCCCATTCCCAAACAGCGTCGTATGTGAGAAAGCTGAGCAACCTTAACTGTAGGCCTTACAGTAAGACATATTTTTATTTTATTTAGACATACGATATTCCTTCAGAAAAATGAGATCTAAGGGTTATAGGAAGTTAAATGACCAAAATAATGTGATTTGGTAATAAGAAAATAGGTGGATTGAATAAGAGACAAATGCTGTAGAAAGGAGACAAATGCTATAGCAAAAAAGTTATCAAAGGCAGTAAACAAACCACTGCACAACACAGGCATACTGAATGCCATCTTTGGATGGTCCTATCCAAGAGCCATATTCTGGGCCCCTTATTTGACAGGTAGATAGTACTTGGTTTCTTCCAGATACCGCTTCTAGTCATTCTTTCTGTTTGTGACTTCTGTTCTGGGATTCTGGAAGTTATTTGTTTTTCCCTCGGTATTTCGTGTCAGAAAGTCAGGAAGAATGAGATGTGGTCTGACCAAAGGACCAGGATCTGGGAGCTCTCTTCTAACCTAGCTCTGAAATGGACTCCCCGCACCCTGGGCGAGTCACCTCGTTTCAGTGTCTTCAGCTACTTCAATTTTCTTAGACAGAGATGGCAGGACTGATCAAACTGCTGTGAAAGGGTATTGCACCAGGACTCAGCTCACGTTAAATAGGATGATACTATAGGTTTGGCTGCTCCTGCTGATTTTGATAGGAAAGGTAGTTAGTTATATTTTGCACCTCTGCTTGCTTCCAAGAAGCTATTGCACTGCTGAGCAAAGATGAGCCTGCAGTCCCTGTACCTACTGTGTTGCTTTTATTAGGATAACTACATTAGAGCCTTGGTGACCAGACAAAAAATAGGGCACAGATGAAACGATTCCAGGGAGAGGAAGTGTCATGGAGAAGATGATAGCAAAGCAAAGTGCAGATTGTAGCTTTCTTATGCCTCAAGATAGTGTTGTAACTAGTGGGCCAGATTCCTGAGCTCTGAAGCCTCTCGTTCTTAGGAATGCAGGAGCAAGGGCTGAACTAAAAGCTTGTTGTCAGTGGGAGAATACAAGCCACCAGGCCACTGATACTTTGTTGTTGTTGTTGGTGGTGGTGGTGGTGGTTGGTTGGTTTTGGTTGGTTGGTTTTGTTTGGTTGGTTTGGTTTGGTTTTTTGACTAAAGTCATGCCCAGTTTTATATTGATGAAAGACATGGGATTTACACTCTTGGTAGTTCACTGAATGGGTATAAATAACATAAACTTTGCAAGTGCTGCTTCTATAAAGTTGGAAAGACCTTGAAGAGCACAAGAACCAGTTTGTTCTGTGTGCTTTCCTTAATTTCCTGTACACAAGCCAGTAGGGATACCAGATCAAAGAGAATTTTTGGATATGAATTTCTGATCACTGCAGACTGAACTACAATATACAGCGCACATAAAACTGTCATACAAAGCCATCCAAACACAGTACAATTTTCATTAAATTGTTTGCAGCTGGGTCTATCCAACATTTATCTATTTCTTTTTGCTTCAAGTTACTATTTGAGATTTAACTGCAGTGGACAGAGCACAGGGCAGGCATTGGGATGTATTCGTGTTGGTTCTCACTTGAGAAAGGACAGACTCGTCCCCAGAGCCGCGAATGCACGCAGAAGTGACAAACTAAGGTTCCTACATCTCCAAGGGGAATAAAAAAGGAGCACATTTGCTAACAAAAGGAACTCTAATAAATACTAAAAGGATAAAGCATGGTCTAAGGCTAGGTCAGGACATCAGTAGCTGGGCAGTGTGGATCCTATTAACCGCTGAGTGTTTTGTCGCAGATATTATGCACATCAAAACTGCTGATTATAAATACGGGCTTCTTTTCCATAAGGAAAATGCTGAGAAAACTGCTGTTCAGAGTTAATATGTTCAAGTTATGGCTGAGTAAGTCCCAGTTAGAGGTAGTGACTGTAGATAGAGGTCTAGGTTTAGACATAACATACTCCTGTGCTGGGGCCAGGGTGCATGCTGGATGCTCTCTCAAGGTCTCTTCCAGACGTGCTTTCCAAGACTCTGCGATGTCACTGACTTTACAATGGGATACTTCCTGAGTTCCTACAGCAGTGAAGCTGGCATAATAATATTTTCATTTCCCAGGTGTAGCTCAATGAAGCTCAATGTAATACCATCAAGCCTTGCTATTCAGAAAAATGTTAATTCTCTGAATGTCACTAGGTTGGCTTAAAAATGGTAAGTTCCCAGTTCTCTGTGTTTGCCTTCTGAGTTCCAAACCTGTCTAGTTGACACAGTTGCATGGGAACCACGAGGACTAGAAAATTCCTCTTTTCCCTAACAGAATCCCCAGATAGTACTCAGGATATAGTAGGAATTGCCACCACTGTTTGTGCATAAAGCAAAGCTGTTGAGATCGCTCTGAGGTAGTAAAGAGGCATAGGTTATAATACCCAACAACTCCCAAAGGACCTTGAGGGTCTGGGGCACATTAGACTTTGTAGGGAGTAGGAGACAAGGAACTGGGCTGAGCTATCTGCAGAAGTGGGCCAGCTCTTCTCTATGGGCTACACAACATTCGTAGAGCTGTGGAGAGGAACGTCTTCCTGCCCTGGAGGCCACACCAGCAGGAGCTTTGTACCTCATTCTCAGCCCAACGAGTCACATCCAGACAGAATTTGCATGCTGGGAGTAGTGCTCTTGTCAGGATGTGTTTTCCTGCCCACCTTTAAGCAAACCTCTTTGTTCATCTCCAGCCATGCCCCTTAGACAACTGCAGTGGAGTGGTCTGGTATCCTACTCTCGTCAGCCGTTCGGAAGTGTAGAATTGTGAAAGTGCAGTTAATCAAGGAAAACACAGTAACTGCGAATACACAGAAAGATGCCACCTCCACTTTGGAGGGAATCTTTGAGAGAAGTTCACTGGTGTGAGAAAGATCCATCTGTGAGAGACAGGAACCGAGGAAAGTCTAAGTAGGATGGCGATGGTGCCTAAATAAACAAGCCACAAGCATGAACAGGGATGGAGGTGTCGCTGGCTTTTCATTATCGCTCTTCGTAAGCACCAGTTGGGATCAGGCTCCCCTGAACTCCGCTCTGCAGGCTGTCCTTGTCCTGATGAGCGTGCAAGCTGAGAAATCAGACTCATGCTGGCTGTTTAAAAAATGTGGACCTAATGAAATACCAGGTTCAAAGAATTTGCATTTCATGGAGGGGGTTTCCATCTCCCTTGCCGGACAACTTGCTGAATGATGGCACCAAATTCTTCCTTTCTGCGGCGCCAGTAATGGGAGTAAGCCCAGTCTGCTTCTGCCATCTACAATATAATATTTGCATTTCTTGAGTGGCACCAGAATTTTTTTTCCTCATTATCAGCCCTTTTAACAACACTTCTGCTAGTTCTCCCTAATGGCTCCTAACTGTGCTAATAAGCATATTGTGTGCAATGTGGCATATCTGCCTTGGGATATTTTAGGGACATAGTAGACGAGGGGTAACAGACCAGCCAGTGTGAGTGTAATGTTTCGTGTTGCTAGCAATTTGTTCGTGTTAGAAGATATCTCATGTTAACCCAGCTTAAAAAAGTTGTCAGCCATGTAAAGTCACTCATTTAGTTTAGCTTCAATCTTTGACGAAATGATGAGGACTGACTCTAATCATGGGGGCCCTGACTTCAAACCAGGGTGGTGGCATTCGCTCCGTACCAACACTCCTGAGTTACCCTCCTAGAGAGGAGAGCTAGGCCCTTCAGAGCCTATTATACAACCCAGTTTGATGGAATGGGCTGAAAGAGCAAGAATGATAAATAAAAGAAGATCAAGAGAGCTGTACATTAAATATATATATATATATATACCAAACTAACACAATTACTCTGTATGGTGAGTGAGACCAGTGAAAGGGCTGATAAAAGGAATGTGTATGTTACTTATACGGTTAGACTTTAGGAAAAACATTGATAAAAAGCTCCCCTCACAGGTTTGGACAACTGTAGGCGGCTCAGGCTGCACGAGGAGGTCCTGTGTGCTGACTCCAGAACAGAGGAGGAGGTCATCCTCGGGGCCACCAGGTTCTCGTAGGGGTAGGTTGCTTCCAAGACCCTCAGCATAGTTTCCCAGCTCCTCAGTGACTTAAGAGCAAGGCTGCATGCAGGGTAACAGGGCTTTTTATGACACATCAGAAATGCTGTTGATTTCAAAGGATCTGCTAGACAATTCCTTCAAAACGTACACAATATGCGCGGGGAATGGGCTAGGAAATGGTTGATGGGAGGCAACATGCGAAAATGTGGAATGAAACACTTGAAAATCCCCAGATCACACAGCTGGAGGTGTTTAGAGAGGACGCAGAGTGTACTAGCACTCTCTGGAGCTTGGGGATCCTAGTTGGCAGTAACTAGAGCAGAGCAAGGAAAGAGGAAAGCATGTTTCTACAAATGTTCAGCCAGTCGTGAAGCCTGATCTTAACCCTGTGTGCAGCCTCTCATGCTCGCTGTGGTTAAATAGAAGAGCAAATTTGGACACATATGCTGAAAGGGATGGTTCCCCCTTGGCAGGAGGGTATGTGCCGTCACCTGCATGCCACCTGAGCCCATGGCACCGGCCTCTCCTCTGCTGGTGCTTTGCACTGGCATACTCTACCCTGCAGCTGGGGGCAGGGGACAGGAATGTGCACACAGCTCAGCTGACACGCAGGGATTTGTTCAGTCTCCATAGCCTTTAATTTGGAGTAGGAGTGTGCATGCACAGCACTGCGCAGGAATGCCTGCCTCCTAAGCAGCTCCAGGCTCGCACGAGCCAGAAATCTCAGCAGGATTTAGGAACAGATCAGTCTCCCTGATCTATCAGCATCTCTGTAGAGTTGCCAGCTGAGAATGGGGCATAGTAGACCTCCAGTTCATTTCCAGCTGGCTAAAAAATCCTCTCAGATGGAAATGACTTCCATACCAAAATTAACCTGGGCTGGTTTCAGACCAGTATCTTAAAGGCGTACAGATTTTCTACTACCCTTTGAATCATCCAGTCCCCCAACAGGGAACGTTAATGCCAGTGCAGCATCTGCTGTAGAATATTTATATTCAGGACTTCCTGTGTGAAGCTCTGGATGGATGTGATTACTGAATGTGCTGGAAAAGAGGACAGTTTACTGCCTGGCTTTTATTTCCAGCTATTTTGTATTTCTATGCAAGGAGCTTATATGCCATGTTGTAAACGGCTGGTTTTCTTGTATGATGTCTCTTTTTTTCCCTCATTCTCTTAATGGGCTTCTCACTAAAACTGACGTTTCAGCAGCATTCCCATTATTAGTTATGATGCCTGTAAATGGAGGTCTCAGTAGTGGGTGAAATTTAAATTGGGTTTGAAGAACATTCAAATAATTCAGTGCTTTACTTTCATTTGGTGGTTCAGTTTGCACAGTGTACGATTTAGTTATTCACATTTTAGTTACTATGTTGATGTTGTTCAGCAAAGACCTTGTTTTGCCTGGGACCCGACTACCGCTCTCAGCCAGTCTAACGTTGTTTGCTGTAGCTAGCATGAAACTAATGTTTTGTTCTCCGGGTTCCTGTTTGATGTTATAAGCCGAGTCAGACAAGCTAGCGCAGGAATCATTTCCATTTTGCTTTATACTGCTCACATGAAAAATAGCTAGCAGTGGAAAAGGACCTATATCTGAGCATAAATGTTAGGTGTGCTCTGCTCTGCTGGGAGTCTGTGGTAGTATAGTACCTTGGATAGGGCTCTACTTTTCATTGCAAAGAGCTCTCCTAAACTGCAGCGATTGATTTAAAACAGGATCTAAGACACTAAGCAATCCAAATCTGTGCTGTGGAAGGAATCTGCAAAGTTTACACCTTTCCCTTGGACGTCTTCAATCATCCTATGAAAAATCCTGACTGGAAAGTTTTCATAACTGAGGCTTATGTGAGTCTTGGTAAATACCTCCCAGAAAAGCTTAGCAGTAAATATTTGTCGGCATTGTCTGGAGGCACCAGAATTCTTAGGCTGTATTTCCAGATGTTGACAATAATTCTGTGCATTTATTTCATCAGCTGTAGAATGAAGACATATATTATCATTATCCCAGGCCAACCTGGGAACTGTTCCACTCAGATTGTCGAAGCGAGTCGGCTCCCACCAGTCCCACAGCTGTGCCACAGGTGTGCCAGGGCTTTGATCCGAGACCATGCAAAGCTAAGCAAGATGCCACAGCCGTGGTGGAAACTGGAAGCTGCAGCAGGCTCCTTTCCTCTGACGGATCACGCGAGCAGGGCAGCTTCTCCTGGTGGGTGGGTGCCGTCACAACGTGATGTAGTGCTGTCACGTCACTCAATGCCATCACAGCACGATGACGTTAATTATCTTGTCGTGGACCAATGCCAGTTTAGCGTGACGGAGGAACATCTCAGGAGAGTGTCCATGACTTCCATAAACGTGTTGATTCCTCCTGCCACGTTCGCCTGTCACCTGGAAATGGATGTTGGATTGTATGTACCCTGTGATGTACATAAAGGAAGCACAGAAATGAAATAATCCAGTCCAGATGATGTGGTCAGGCAGCGAGGCATTCAGTTCTGTGTTCTTACCTGAATGAAAGCTTGAAATAGAAAATTTAAACACTGTGGGCATGATTACTCTTTCATGTATGTGTGCATAAGTCAGAATGAATTCCAATTAATTCAGCAATAGGTAAAGCATCTGTCTGTGAGACCAGAATCCCACTCCTGAAATGCTGGTAAAAGGTACATGTTTTAACTTTTACATTAACACAAAGGATATCCCAAGCTATTAATAGGATGTGTTTTATTTTTGCCCAATAGCCTAATTAAGAGCTAACTCATACCTGAGGAGAAAAAGAAGAAATCTGATTTACAGTATCTTATGTGATTAAATCACCAGGGAAGAGAAAGAAGGATTTGAGATGGGGGGTGGGGAGGGAACGACTTCAAAGCCGTATCATTTGTGAAGAATGGAATCTCTTTCTTCTTACAACCCTTTTGCCCCTGTGTTCTACAGCTTAAAGAGGATTCACTGACTTTTATTTATTTGCCTAAACTACTGATTTTTCATCTTGCAGGGTGGCTTCAAAATCCAATGTGAACTTTTTAAGGCACCTAATGATCCATTCTATTATCCCCCAGGACAACGCTAGTTCCAGCGATTTCATGGGGAACTGATTCGGAAAATACCCTTTTTCTCCCTGGCGGTCTCCTAGCCCCTTGAATCATGTTGATATCTGGATACCTCTTTTCTTTGCAACAGTATGGAGGTAGCCAGAGTCAGCAAACAACCCCGGAGTGAGGGTTGATTGGGGAAAACAGACGCACGCCGTATGTAGCCCAAACAATGCATCCGTGGAACAGCTCTATTTCTTCTACCTTATTGTCAGGTAGTCTTAAAAGCAGCACAGATGCACAGGATTCCTTGCCCTTCTATTTCAACATACAATGCTATCTTTTTTTTATCTTTTTTTTTTTTTTTTAAGCCCTTGTTATTGATTTTCATTTTGCAATGAACACAGTTACAAACTTAGACTTGAGAAACTGTGAGCCAATAGCAACAGAAAGTATCAAGGGGCTTGTAAACAGAGAGCTCAGAAATATTGGTTTTGAACTAATAAAGAGGCAATTACATCATAATAAAACATTGCAAACTTTGTTTGGCCATCGACTTTGGTCAGAACTTTAGCATGCATGAATCTCTGTGAGCGAATCATGCCACGCAAAGACAAATGTTTTTCATCTGTGCACCTCAGTACTGCAGAGGTGTCTAAATATTTTACTGACTGGAAAACTGTGGCACTACATAATCAAGGGATTTGCCTAAGGAAAGAGATAATTTCTGATATAATTAGGGCTAGAAATAAGGTCTCCTGATACTCTTAGCTTAACCATTAGACCTATTATTTCTCATAGCCTAATGCAGAGAAAATAGCATGGCAGAATTGCTGCACCTTTTCTTCCTAACACAGCACTGCCAGAGCCCAGTCCCCTTCTGCACCTATCTGGAGACTCTCTTCCAGTTCCTCCTCTGCAGGATCAAGGACAGAACAGAAATCGTGATCCCTCCTCTTTTTCAAATCCTTCTTTTCTCCCATTTATTGCATAAGAAGCAAAGGGAGTTCAGGCCAGCAGTACAGTGTGGAGGCAAAAATACAAAAATGGTTCTGAAATCTCCACTCTGCTTTCCTGAAGCCTAGGTTGGACAGGATATTGCTGCCCTGTTGCAGAAATGATTTGGCACATGGCACAGGAAAGAGGGGCTGGATT
This sequence comes from Nettapus auritus, assembly GCA_011076525.1. Classification (NCBI taxonomy): domain Eukaryota; kingdom Metazoa; phylum Chordata; class Aves; order Anseriformes; family Anatidae; genus Nettapus; species Nettapus auritus. The sequence goes on along the minus strand of CM021776.1, from coordinate 8,100,767 downwards.
CCACAAAAAAGATTGTCATCTGAACAGAAAACCTTGCAGCCTTCACTAAAATCCAAATCGCCAAGGATTATACAAAGCAGTTGGCTATCTCTGCGGGGAAGTGATGGGAGCCATTTTAGCAAGGTGGAAGACATCAAGCAAGAAAATAATTAGTTATCTAGAGGAGAGTAACAAATATATTCTCATTCGAATGCTTATCTGTTGTTCAAAAATTTTCACAGCCGTGACCTTTGCTTTCACCAGTGTTTTTAAGTAATTTGCTGTGCTGCAGCACGGCTGGGCATGAGGGGGAAAGCGTGGCTGGGCTGCGTCCGCTTCTCCGCACCCCTCGCTTCTCAAGTGCCCTGCTTGCAGCGAGAGGGTGACGCCACAAGGTGCAACGTGCCTGGTGTCCAGAGCAGTGGCTGGGATGGTTACGTATGGAACACAGTCACTGCTGCGTGTGGATAACCTGGATTCAGCTTTGTCTTCTCGTGTTGCTTTTATGCCCCCCCGGTATCCTCCAGACATGGTGGGGCCTGACCCACTGCCGTCCTCGCTGGTCTTTTAGCTGCACTTGACACTTCAGCCCTGCCAAGCACTTGCTACATTCAGCCCCTGGGCATGTATGAATCACGAACTACCTTGGCCATAATTCAGGGAACTGTGGCAGATGTCTGTCTTCTGGACAAATGCCACAGCCACCCACAGCTCATAGAGGAATTAACCTTGGGAGACGCATGCAGTTGCACTAGAGACGCCTGCAGTGCATCTCCTCCAGCTGGAGCAATGTCGAGTGTCTCCGTGGGAGGGCACACCTTCTGGGCAGTACCTCGGGGTCCTCCTTATTTAGTCCACATGACAAGGGCTGCTTCGGGGCTGATCCGAATAGTTTTCAGTGCTCACCACGGAATATTAACATGTGGCGTCATGACAATATGTTGTCGCTGCCTGGTGAGCTGCATGCACTGTGATTCACCGTCCTTTCGCTTGGAAGCGGGGTGCACTTTGCACACATCCTTCTCTCTTTGATTTTCCAGCACTTGCTGTAGCTGCCTGCCTTTGCTGTAATGCTAACTGGGATGAACAGGCCAGAGATATTTTTCTGTCATTTTGGAATAGCCTGATCGGTAGTACTGAGAAGATCAAAATGACACAAGAAGACAGAGACTCTTGCTTTAAAGGAGCATTTCAGATGCAGGAACAGAGAGAAGTGAAGATATAACACTGGGGAGGAGAGAGAAAAAAGGAGAGAATTTGGCTTGGTAGAGCCAGGGAGACGGAGGGAAAAGAGCCGGGGGATTTGAGGGAAGGCAGCACTGTCAACCCATCCTTGGATGAGGAGCTCAGCAGGGCAAGTAAGAAAGTGGAAGGAAAGGTGATTAATGTGAGGGAGGATACAGAAGGATAGGATACAGATTTAGGGAAAAGAGAGGAAGGAAAAAAAAATCTTAGAACAGCAAAGAATTCAAAGTGTATCTTATAAAATCGGGAGGATTATACAGTTCTCACTTCTCCAGAATAAGTGGCTTGGTAGATTCAGATCCTTCAAACACTAGGGCTGTAGGGGCCACCTGTACATGGCCGGGAAAGAAGGTAATGGTAAAATCAGATGCCAATGGTACTAAAATATGTAGGGTGAGGATGAAAGGAAGTCTTGTAGGTAGGGAACGGCTGTGCAGAAACCATCATCTTAACACTGTAGAGAACCACAAAGACAACTACTTGGTAATGCAAAGACTCTGGTTTGTAAACCCGGAAAGAGAGGCATGTCCTGATTTAGGGCTACTGCAGTTCTGCCTTGATGCTTACCACTTCCACCTCGAGGGGAAAAAACAAGTGCCAGAATGATTTAAAGACAGAATATCAACCCACACTGCTGCAGGCCTGCTTTCCACATTTTCTTGCTTTTATAGTTTTAGCTCTTGTTCCAAGAGAAGGACTTCTGTGCATGTGTGTGTGTGTGTGTGTGTGTGTGTTCCCTTCCAAAATTGGCACGTGAAACCGGTGACTGAAATTTTGCTGCAATTTTCAGAAGCTCCTGAAGCTTAATAGCCCTCTCACCCCACCCCACACTCCCCATCAAAAACGCAGCACTTTGTAGGGAAAATTTGCTTGTGTAACTCGATTTTTTAATGCCACTTTTCTTTCTGACAAGTGTATTATAGCCAAAGGCAGAAGGTCGAAGACAATCTAAAATACGAGGCATACCCCTATGGAATTGGAAGACCTTCCTTCAGCCCCCTGCTGTGCCACAAACGTCTAGTTCGATGTTAGGAAAACCACTCTGTGTGCCCCATATCTCAGTTTCCTAACGGTAACGTGGGAATTACACTTCTTGTTTCGGAAGTGGTGGGAAGATAAATCTGTTAAAGACTGTGAGATGCTCAAATGCTGCAATGTGGAGATGAATGTTAGACAAATATACAAACAGAAGGCCTCAGAGATCCCTTTCCATGGATTTTACTCAGTCCCTTGACAAACGAGTATGCCATTTGTAACCCCAGGAGGTGACACACGAGTCCTGATTTTTGGGTGGGCTTTAAACCGTTGTGGAAGTTTAAGATCAAGGCTGCAGCATGACAGCAACAGAATTTTACTTCAAAGGCAAAAAAGCACAAAACGGTGCCAATGTCTTTATTTGAAAAACTCCCAGAGACGTTTCTAAGACAGATTTTCTGTAAAATCTGTTGCATTCACAGCTACAGAATGTTATGATCTAGCACAAAAGTTTTTATAGCTACTCAAATACAATAAAGGAATCCCAGGCTCAGGCCTCTAAACCCTTTTATAGAAGAGCACCAATTATGGTATTTCCTACCTATAATTCCTTCAAATCAGCAGCTATTCCTGTATCAATTGGGCATTTAAAAATTATGCAGGAATGTTGATAATGCTGTTCCGGGTGTGGTAATGCCTATTTGATTCATGGATTGGTATTTTTTGCCCTATAATCAAAACCCAATTAAAATACTGTTTGGGGGAAGAATTGTGAGCCACATGGATGGATTTCAAATAATTCCCAGTCACTTGTTAAAGGGCTTATTTATTAATGTTTTTAACATGCTTTATTCTGTCTTGCAGCTATGTAGCAGTGCGCTCTTTGCTGTTTTACAAACTGTAACGTACAATGATGGTCGTTATTATTCATAGATTCATAGAATTTGCGATTGTAAAGGATGATTAGATGATCTAATCCCACCTCCTGCTTAGCACAAGCCAGACATGTCATCCAGTTACTCCTCTGTTGAGCCCAGTAAGTTGTTTTTGATGAAACTGGATCTTCTGGAGAGACATCTTTTCCTGACGTGAGGAATTCAAAATGCAAATAATTCCTGGATAGTTCCTCCAATATTTAAACATCCTTATTGTTAGAAAACCTCAGTTCTGCACCTTGTTTCTAATTTGAATTTTCTGGCTTTAAACTCCAGCCATTGGTTCTTGTAATATGTCTTTTTCCACTAGATTAAGAAGCCCTTTAAAAACTGCTATGTGCTCATGATAAAAGTACTTATATGATCTAATCAAATCACCTTTAGGTCATCTTCTGAATTTAATAATTAGAACAATCTATTTCGTAGAAGCGCTTAGAGGCCCCATTCACAGAGCAAGGCCCTGAGGAACTGAGAGCATTTAGGGCTCGGTTTTTAGGAAACTCGCCTTCACTTATCTTCTCTGTCATGCATTTCTAGAGTGTCCTTGGGCACGTCACTCTGCTCCTCTGCTTCTCGGCCGCTCACCTATAGTCTGTGAATACCAAGATTTCCTCTACAGCATATATATGTTAACAACTGCCAAGTGCTGGGGGAACAACGTTAGTCACTGCGCTGCGCACAGTAGAAGCACTTAACAAGACGGCAATCCTTAATCATTGTCTAACTAACCGAAAAAAATACCATCTGCATGTTAGATATGGGTCGAGGTTGAGTGTCTTCTGTACTGAGCTCTAAAACAAGTGCTGATTACTGTTGTGAAGTAACCGTGTTTTAAATTAAAGCAACAGTGAGGCGTGACTACATTAGGTAACTGAGTGCAACGCTGTGTGACTCGATCTAGTGCTGACCTCAGCTGTTTCTCCCTCACATCCTGCAGAAATGTTGTTTGGATCCCAAAGATTCAGTGGCAGATGACTTGAGTCTGAACTGAAATGACCGACGGAATGCTCCCCTATTTTTTTTCCGCACCACATCTGCACCTTGAGCACAGGTACGGATAAAAGCTGGAGGAAAACACGGTCTTCAGCTGTCCCAGCTGGAATAGCTTTTCTCTTATCCCCATACTGTTTCTTTTCCATCCGTGGTGGTATCCTCAGGACTCCTCCGTGCTTTTACTTGCAGATTTTTACTCCTTTCTGCTCAGAAGCTCTACAACCCCCTAGGATGCTGTTTCTTTCGTCAGTGTGTATTTCCATGACTTGTGGTAAGCGCAACAGCTACTTATGTTTTTATCAACATTAAGTGCCTTCTTTTCTCCTCTTTCTCAAACACTAATACCTGGCACCATGCAAACCCATGCATTAGCCGAGTAGTTCAGGTTTAGGAACCCTGAATGAGAAGAACAAACCTCTAAAGTCAGGATGTGTATTAGCTATTATCTGTTGCTCACTCTTAATTACCCATTCCCGTTATTTGTCTCCCTTTAATGGTATGTCAACCAACATTTTCCAGCCTCTCACTCAGCAGCTGATTTGCCAGGAATGTAGGTACAGGCACACGTTTAGCCATGGTGGGCAGAATTGTGCTGGCAGTCACACAAGTGTGGACCTGGGCTAACTCCATGAAAATGCTTCAGGTTTCAACTGATACAGTCGTCTGCTCGACTACCTTCAATGTACTGACTGCAAAGGCTCACATTTTTCCTGTGAAAGAATCAGTCAGGGTAGAGTTAAACTCACATCTCTCTAGCATTCACCTGCATTTGCAAATAAATCAGCCATAAGAACAACTTAGACAGCCTCCACCTACCTGGCTTCTCCACTGAAAGACGTGGGAGAACGGCAGTGGTGCTGCCTGTTTTTCTGCAACTTCTGTCAGCATTTCAGGTATCACACTGAATTTTGCAGGATCCTGTACAGATTATGGTGCTTTCATTGCCACTTTAGGCTGATTCACATTTGCTCTGAGAGCCCACACTGGCGTAAAAGCAGCTCCAGAGGTGATGGCTCGGGGCGAATGAAGCCAACATGGCAGCAACAGGCCCGGTTTGTGTGCCTTGGTGGTGCCTGGGGCTGCAGCTTGGACAGGGCTTCAAGGAAGCTGCAGCATAGCAGCACAAGCTGCAGAAGATGTGAAGGATAATGTAGCAAGGCTGTTTTTCCTGTCATTCACTACAGGGCGGAAGATAACTCCACTGATCTGCCCCCTCCGTTCTAGGGCAGTGTTGATTTTGAAGGCTGTTGGCATAAGGTATTTATAATTCGTAGAGTTTTATGCAGCTCCTGGATGTTCCTCTCTTGGGTGCACAGCTTGGAAAATAAACTTACATTATTTTTCCAGGTGGTAGTAAAAGGAGCCCCCTGATAAATTCATACACATTTGTGCTCTGAGAAATGGGCTGTGGTTGTGAGGTGACATGGTTAATGCAGCCGCATGCAGGTGAGCCAACAGCTCTTCCTGCTGCGTCCTGGCTAACTCCATCATTGCCCCTTTACACTTAGGACCGTTTCCAGGCAGCTTGGTACTACCCAACCTACCTGGGAATGGACTGCAGAGATCACAGCAACAAGTACAACGTCGTAAAAAGCATTTGAAATAACAGCAAAAAACAACTGCAACAAAACTAAAACAAAATGTCCATCTCAGCAGTGCAGGACTGTTTTTGTTTTTTTTTTTGAGGGACATTTCAAGCGAGGCTTTCCTGATAACAAACCCACGCAGCAACATTTGAAAGTAAATACTTGACATCTAGAGGTCTGTTCCTACTGTACGACTGCAAGGTCAGATTTTGCTCTGAAGGATACTGGTATCTGGATTAAAACAAAACAGTTGTGAGGATTTTGGAGAGCCACATCCCAGAGAAATAAATCACCCATGCAGTTTGGAATGTGCCGGATTACTGTGCTGGTGATCGGGAGTTGCTCTGTACACATGCCATTTAAGCACAGCAGGCTGGAGCACCCAGCACCGGGGCTGCTGCATACATGCGATGCATTTGCAGTCCCAGAGCAGCCAAATGCTGAATGCCAGGCATTTGGAGAAGCAGCTGATAGCCATGGCAATACAGGCTGTGTCCCTGGCCTTTTCCTGCAGGACAAAGGATCAGATTGCTTTGTGCAGAAAATCCCATTTTATAAAGGATGGTCTGGCAATTGCTGCGCTGCCTCGTAGACCTTGGGTATCCTGTTAGAACAGGAACCTGAAGTCTGGACCCTGTGGGCCCATACCTTGAATTAAATTTTATCTTTTGGACAGAAAGTAACTCAGGTCATCTAGGAAAGAAAATACCAGTGTGACAGACAACAGAATTTATTTTTCAAAAGTTTGGAAATCCAAATTCTGCATGGTGAAGAGCATTGACTCACTGCTGCTAACTGTCAGCAATGGACAAACCGATTACCACATTGTTGCTCTGTTTCCCGTGTATACACTAGAGATTACCCACTGCTGAAACATACCTGGAGGTGGTGTATTGGATATTTTGGTAACCGTGATTTCAACTGCAATGACCCATGCGAACCATGTTTCAGCTACATGTGGCTGTTTTAGTAGAAATATAGGATGCAAAAACATGCCATGTCCTGAAGGGCGTGCAAAGAACAGCCATAGCTTGCACACGGCGCAGGAGCTGGAGAGGGAATGCCAAAGTATTTGCTAATATTTTATTGAAGCATTAAGTTACTGTGCGCATCCATCTCCGTGTTGAACACGTCAGGTCAGTGTCTGCTTTTTTTGGAAGTTCAATTTTCTGGATTCAAGCGTGGGTTTTACTGCCGGCTTCCAACACAACTTGGGAAAACGATAGTGTTTCTCTACCTCATTAAAAAAGATTTGGCTCTGTGAACCAGCTCGAGCTGGAGTCATTGCATCAGGTCCTCCCCGTTTCCATTTCTGTTCCGGCGCTGCTCGCCGCACGGCATTTGTAGCACGTCTGCATGTGGCCACATGCGTTTCGGCAGCGCTCCTGGTGCTCCCCGGACACTGGGCAGCCGAGCCTGTGTCTGTCCCTGAAAAACATTTATTTTCCCCTCTGAGAGAAGGGATGGAGGCGATCCCACCCACCAGCAGCGATTAAACCGGAGCCCTTCAGAGAGGCAACTTCTCCCCATCTTCCCAAACCCGATCGCCTGCCGGGACGCGACCTGCTGCGCTGGGGGCCCGCTGCCACGCAGGACCGAGCAGCCTTCGGGGCATCACCCAGCCCCGGCGAGGCCGAGCAGCCTCGGGCTTCCTCCGACCTGGAGGCAGCCCCCCGCCCGTGCCCCGGCCCCCGGGGCCGCCCCCGGCGGAGCGGGGCTCCTCCCGCACGGGCCCTGCCGGGGCTCCCGGTACCGCCGGCGGCCCGGGGGCCGCGGGAGCGGGCCCGGGACTCGAGAGAGGGCCCGGGGGGAGGCGGCTCGGGGCGGGGGGGACCCGCGGCGCAGGCGCCGTGTCGGCGGGGCCGGAGCGGGGCGGGGCGGCGGCGGGGCCGTGCGGTGCCGAGCCGGGCCGCCCGCCTATTTGAGGGAAAGTAGAGGGGCGCGGGCGCTCAGTGCCGGCCGCCGCCGAGAGGCAGCGGGCGAGCGGCCGCCGGTCGGTGCCCGCCTCCGTCCCTCCCTCCCCCTCCCCCCCCCACCCCCCCCCCCGTCCCTCCTCCTTCTCCTCCCCCTCCTCCCCCCAGCACCGCCGCGCTCGCCGCACGGGTGGTGGCGGCGGCGGGGGGAGCCGCCCCGCGGGGCCGCCTCTGCCCCTTCCCCGCCGCGCTTTTCATGGCAACATGGCGATGGCGGCTCCGACCGGCAGCGCGGCGCCCGGCGCCCCGGCGCTCTGCGGCCACCTGGCCCTGCTGCTGCTCCTCGCCGCCCCCGCCGCGCACGGCTACAGCTTCCCGCAGCAGCACACGTAAGTGCCGCCCCCCGGGACCCCCGGCCCGGAGCCGTGCGGGGGCCGCCCCCCGGGGCCCTGCGGCCGCGGAGCGGGGCCGCTCCTCCGCGGGACCGCCTGGGCTCTGCCCGGCTCGGCTCGGCCGCGGGCTCCCCGCGGGCGCGGAGCGGCCCCGAAGTTGCCGGGGAGCGCAAACTTCCCCGCCGGGCCGCCGCCGCGGTGCGGGGCGTGCGCGGGGGGCAGCCGGCTGCCGGCCTCAGCCCCGCGGGGTCCCGGCAGGGAGAGCCGGGGAGCGGTGTCCCGGCCCCTCGCCGCCGGGGGAGAGGCGAGGGGCGGCGGGCTGGGAGCCGCTGCGGGAAGCTATAAATAGCTTTGGGGAGAAAAGCAGCCTTTTGCGAGCCGGCGCCCGGGAGCCTTCGCCGCTGCCGCGCTCGGCGCTGAGCCCGGAGCCCTGTGCCCCCTCCACGCGGAGTGCCGCCGAGGTGTGCTTCAGCAGCCGTCAGCCCCGTTACGAAATGCTGCTTGTTGACACCGAGCTGGGGAGGGGGGGAAGGCGAAGCGCGCAGCCGGTTCCCGGTGAAGGCTGGCTGACACCGTGTCCTTACAGGCTGCGTTTCTGAAGGTGGAGAAAGATTTCAATGACATGGAGTTAATCGCAGCGGTGTCGCCCTTAACTTTGGGCTGCCCCGATGGATAGTCGCTGCTTTTTGTCACAATTCTCTCGCCAGTTTTGATTTGCTTGAGAATAGAAATGTTATGTGTGCGTATGTCACTAAAAGTGTTTTCCAGAGCCTTTTAGATGAACGGCTTTCGTCGCAAAGTGCGTTTCTACAGGCATGCATTGAGGCCTTCTGAAAAGAAGGCTTAGCAGCAGAAGAAGCGCCGTTGTTTATTCGGGAGGGCTGTAGCTTGCCGTGCTAGTGTCTGGCTTCACGGAAGGCATGGTTGTTGGCGCTCCTTTCTTCGGAAACAGCTCCCCTTCGATCGGATTCTTTCTGAATTCTTTTGGGTCTCGTATCCATATTTCTGAACATCTTTGACCTTTGAGAGCTGATGGGGTCCCTTTTCTTGCTGTCAGGTAAATACAGAAATTCTTCAGAATAAGACCCTGAGAAATGTCTACCTACAGGGGGAGAGAAGGGAAGGGGACGTGCCAGTGCTCTGCCAAGTACCACAGCCTTACAGCCTGATCCAGCGTTTCCCTCACACAAATAATCCGTACTTCTAAGAGAATTCCTATAGAAGTAGAAGGGATTATGTATGTGATGAAGCACAGATGAAGTTGGTGGGATGCCTTTAATATTTCAGCAGCTTTCTCAGGGGTTGTAAGCTGTTGCTTTTTCCTCTTGAATTCTGAGTGCAGAATCATATTGCGGAATAAATCACTTCTGGGTACCAGTTTACAAAGCAGAAATGTGTTTTTTTTTCTAACAGCAGAAAGTTTTTTAAAGAAGGTTCTTGTGCCAGGAGAGACATCCTTAGGAGACATGAATTTGTAAATAATGCACTGGCCTTCCCCTCACCCAGACTGATTATTATCTGTATTGTTCTAATAAACTGTGCCAGCTTTTTAGCCAAAGCAGTTCTATTTCAGATAATTTGGAGTGGCTTACTAGGAAAAGATGTTGTGCCCTCTGGTATCAGTGGTGCTGTCCAGATGGGCCTGGTCCTGTACTAAGAGAGTCAAGATGCATAAAAACCCAACTTGGTGGCGAAGATGTACTGCTGGTAGCTTCTTGCAAATGGGAAGGAACGGTCCTAAAAAGGCCACGAATTTTGCGTGTACCTTTGGTGGGAAGCGATGCTGACAGACTGCATGCGGAGAAGAGGCACAGAAGGGACGTGAGACCTCAGCGTGACCTGGTATCTTCTTGCTTGCTTTATTCTCCTTGTGACCTGCTTTGTGAACCCAGAAAAACTAAGAGTCACGAATGGATATTTGATGATGATGCACAATTGCTGGGCAGTAAGTTAATGCCTGTAACATGTGGGCTGAAATGCCTTGCGCGTTGTGCCCTAGGGCTTCCGTGATTGTTTCTCGGGAAAGAAATTTTTAATGGGAGAAAGAAGTGCAATGGTAGCTGGCACCGGCACTCAGATAACACTCTTTAATTAACTGTTCCCCTCTGAGTAGTTCCCTTTCAGTGCACTTATTTTTTAAAGTGTTGGATACAGCTTAAATCATTTTTGAAAGGTTTTTTGGTCAGAAGCTGAGTTGTGCTAGTGAAATGGGCTGCTAAAATCTTCCAGTTACGAGCCCTTTTTATTCTTCTTTAGACAATGCACCCTTGCAACAACAACAACAAATGACAGAGCGTTGATTAGAAACCTTGTTTGTCTTTGGAGTTTTTCTATGTGAATCACTTAAGTCATGTTTTACTGTAGGGCTCTCAAATATGAGGCTGCTTTTTTTAAGCAGCGCCGGAGCCGGTTTACTCTGACCTGCATCAGACTGAATGATGAGGGGGGTTTTTGCTGGGGGGTTAATGAACTTTTTTTTTTTTTTGCCACATTTGTACTAATTGTTGTCAGTGATTTCTGTGCATTGATTCTTGGTTTTGTCCTCGATAAATCTCTGGTGTTCCACATTATCTCTCTCCTCCTGGGTAGCATGGTTTTAATCATCTTATGCCGAGCTAAGGAAGGCTCGGCTCAGCCAGTTGTCCGAAGGGGAATTTCTCATTGAGATTTAAAAAGCAAAATCCCAGATTGGAACAAAACCACTTGGGCGGGCATGTTAGGTGATGTCCAGTGACTGACGAGGCTCTTTTTAGGAATGGTCACGTAGGAGAATACACATTTCTGTGGTCAATGGGATTAGTGGCTGTGGAAAGAAAAGCTGTTGGTTGCTGTTAATTTTTCTTGTAAATACTATATGGAGGGATTCCTGTGGCAGCACAGTGACAACCTCTGCTTGAATTTGAGAGGTTTGGTGTTAGGAGACCGAAAGCCTCGTCAACTGGGGGAGTCCTGCACCTGTATTGCTGTTTCCTCATGTTAGCAAGTGGCAGAGAATGCGGTTGCTGCCTGGGGAGGGAATGACCCCCTCCTCACTTTGCAGAAAGGCTTTTTGTCACTTGGACTTGAAAGAAAATCATCATCTGCTAGAGGGTGGTGAGCCATTTGCCTCTTGTGAGGAAGCAGGTGCGTGCGGAATTGCTGCGTGCCCACTGGTGAGGCCTGGCCTTGGTGCCATGTCTGTGGCTCCTCAGTATGAGGAGAACAGGGTGTCTGCGGGGTGAAGCCTTGGCCTGGGAACTAGTATCCAGTCCTGCCCCTCCAGCGTGAGGTTAGGGCTCGTCAGATGCGGACAGTAGTTCTGGGCAGCGAGCTCGAAGTGGTACCAGTGATCTGCCAGGTGTGGAGCCATGGAAGCTGCTGCTGAGATCGGTAAGGCCTGATGGGCGCCTGTCACCACTGGAGGGTGAGCTTGAGGTTGCCTCTACCAAATTAATTGCTTCCTTTCAGCGGGCTTTGATTTGTGCTCACCACTTCATCCCAAATGAGGTTAATGATGCTGGTAGTGATGGCACATCTGGGCTAGCAGGGCTTGAAATAAATAACTCTATTAGGACTGGATGTTTCAGGGTTTGCAGGATGCTGTGTAGGGGGAGCCCTGTCTCTTGTTCTGCTGCCCGCCTGCTGTGCAGCCAGAAAATCTCTTCCAATTATGGTTTTGATGCTTGGGAAGGGAACTTGTCTGGAAAGGAGCGGAGGGGAAGTGGGGAGATGGCCCTGCTTGTTTTCAGCTCCACTCGGCTGAGCAGAGAGACAGCTCCCGGGGAGGGCGGCCTGCCCGCGGGACTGACTGACAGACAGCCTCGCTCCTTCTCTGAGGGCCGGGCGGCCGCCATGGCTGCAGGCCGTGCCTCGGTGCTGGAGGCCGCTTTGGGGTGCACAGAGGCACCCAGAGCTGCCCAGAGAGAACTGAACAGCAGCTGGGAGAGGGCCGTGTGCTGCTTTTGAAGTAAGTTGCAATTTTTTTTGTCATTATAAACATTTTCTCTCCCCTCCTGTTACCAATTCTGAATGCTTCCTACTCAGAGCTCGCACTGGGAACAGCTGCATATGAATTCCCTTTTGGGCGTAAGGAAGGAAACAGGGACAGCTTCCTTGAGGAGAAGTGGGCAGCTATGGCACAACATATCAATGTGCACCCTGTCACCAGCCTGGCTCAATTAAGCTTATTCCTTGAGATAACTGGCTAACAAGGCCTAACAACTTACTTCAGACATTCTCAGGGTTGTCCCATGCCTTCTTCCTTCCTGTCCTTTCCTCAGCACAGTAACTTCTCCGGGGCAGCAAGGCAGGAATCCTGCACAGGTGAGCATCACACAGAGCTGGGCACGACAATGCTCTTCCTGGCCTTGGGACACCTCAGCCCTGCACCCTGCCTGCAGGGATCCCCTTCAAGATTGTGGCTTCAGGAGTCTGAGGTTTTTCAACCCAGTGTACACATTGGAAAATAGTTTATATGAATTCTTAGGAGAACATGTGGGTTCCTACTGAAATCAATAAGGCTCCTGCACGTAGACCTGAGGGTAGAAATGGGCTGATGCGTAGTGCTTGGCAGGCATAGTTCAGAAGCTTCATTGTAAAGAAGCTGTGCCTGTGTTGTGTGCGTGTGTGCAACAGCCCCTTGAAAGCTGAAGGTGGTTATGTAGAAGCTAAATGGAAACCTGAGTTTATCCTTGAACAACCCCCCTGGTGTTTTGCTTCAAAAGCCATCAGAAAGGCTCTTGAGGGCTTAAGTGCTGGGGCATCTGCACGCTGTAACATTGTACATGTGCACAAACCGAAGAATTTAGACTTTTTTTTTCCGCCGATGAAATATTCAAGTGGATGAAATAAAAGAAAAAGTCATTACCAAGCAAAATACTTGAGTGTAATATTCAGCAAGAAAGAACAGTATCTGAATGTTTCGATATTTACTTTTCCAGGAGCCTCTTGAAAGCAAAATGTGTTTTGTTAGCAGAACTATTTTTTCCTGTCTGGGGTGTTGGTAGTACTTTGTTTCAGAACTGTTCCTGTAATCTAGCCTTCATCCTCAAGTTTATTATTGCTGCATTGCATGGGGAGTGGGATTGTACAAACTGTTGTAACTGGAGAGTTGCTTTGTATCAACAAGCTATTGGCATGGTTTTCTTTAGGCTGAATCATTTGATGTTTCGGAGAATGCATGTGGATTTTCTCATAACTTTCAGTAGTCCCACAAATCTAAATTCAGTCTGTTATCTTTTGGCCATAAATATCATAAAGAATAGAAGGGGTTTACCCAGAGCGAAGGATTAATTCTTCAGCTGTAAAGCAAAGAGCTTCTCACATTGGCTGATGTGTGAGTGGTTGGTCTGTTCAGCAAGATCAGCTTGTGGTGGGCGAAAGGGCCGCAGGGCAGGAAACATGAGGATCTGTATGGCAGTCAAGCCAGACAAAGATTCCACGGGCTGTGGCTTCCGTATCTATTCTTTAACTCTGTACAAAGCTATTATTCTTGCCCGCCGTGAGGCGAGTGTGCAGCCTGCTCAGGAGCCGCGTGCCAGCCAGGTGCGGAGGCACAAGCAGCACACCTTGTCCCTGTGCTTCCAGGTGAGGCTGAGAGCGCCAGAGGAAGTAAGTGCAGTTAGGAATCAGGTTGGGATGAGCAGGGATATAAGCCATTTAGAGCAATAGCTCTGATGATGATAAAGCCTTGGGCACAGTTGCCAAAGCAGAACTTGAGTTTGCATATCTCTGAGTCAAGTGCTTCTGTGCAGTAACACCAACAGCACACGTGGATCTGAACCCAAGAAGGATGGGAGGCAATGCACGTTTGGCTCTGATTTGTGTCAAAGATCCTGAACTTCTTGTAGTAAAGAGGAGATCTTTACCATGGAGGAACCTCCTGCCCCCTGCCATGGTCTATCTCTGCTCATTAGGGGTGGGAGTGGAGCTGCTTTCCATGGACTAGGCTGGAGCTACTCCTGTGGCGGGGGTGTTGGTCATGAGTCTGCTGAAGCCACTGGGCAGACTTTGGATTTGCTTGGGTACTGCTGGTGCCAGAAGCTGGTCTGCTGCCCTGTCCTGCGCTGACACCTCGGGAATTCCGGAGGCATCATCGACTGTCCGTACAGTCGGTATGTGTATCGCTGAGATAGACTGGGGGATGGATTACAAAAGGCACGTTCATTTACCTGACGAAGGTTGTCTATCTTGAATTATTTATGAGGCTTCACGGCATGCTAGTAAATTTTGTAAAAGCAATGAAGTCCCTGTAATATGAGCCTCTTCGCTGCAGCTTCCTGTGCTTTGCTGAGAAGGTGCAGGAGGGGGTGGAGGAAGGGATAGGAAACGGGTGGAGGGATGGAGCGAAGCTGCTGTTCTCTCGTTGGGGTGTGCAGAGCAATGAAATGCCGATTAGTTGGTCATACTTTGCATCAAGGCAAAAACCTGTGTAGTGTCAGTGCTTCAGGGAATGGTTGGAGGGAGGGAGCCACATCTGCTGCTCAAGCTGCCCTGAGAAAAGTTGCTGCTTCAGTGACCCAGCTCAGTTTGGGATGCTGGTGTGATGGGTTGCTTCTTGAGATCCTGTGTTTGCTGGCCATCTGCAAGCAGAGGCTGTGGACCAGAGGATGACTGGGAAGACCTGTGGCCCCGGGAGCATGAAAGCTGTGTTCTTCCAAGCAGGGAAGGTGAGGGCGGTAAGGGTCTGGGTGCTGGCTGGCCTCGGTCCTGCTGTAACAATCAGAGCTCTTGGCCTTCTAAGCACAGTTACCCTTAAACCATTCACTTGGTAGAAAGAATGGGGGAAAAAATTCAATCTCCATTGAATGGACAAATGAGGACCATGATTTTCCTTCTAACCACTAGCCCCTTTCAGCTTGTAACAGGGTTGGATCCTGCTATTTTCCGCTTGAAGCAAGCTGCCAGACTCTTGTTTCTTCTGCCACGGGTGCTTAGTACTCTGCAGTCCAGAAGAATCCATCATCTAGAGTAGAGTTTGAATCATATAATCATAGAATATCCTGAGTTGGAAGGGACCCATAAGTGTCGAGTCCAGCTCCTAGCACCCCCCAGGTCTACCCAAAATTTCCCACCAGTGACCACCCGCCAGCCTGATGTGGCCCAATTTACCACAACCCATTGAGCCCTGCCCGTCGGCCAATTGCTCACCCATCGTGCGACGTTTCTGTTTAGCTGTATGCTGGACATTTTGTCCAGTAGGATCCTATGGGAAACTGTGTCAAAAGCTTTACTGAAATCCAAAAAGATCACATCAGCTGGTTTCCCTTGACCAACTAGATGGGTGATCTTATCATAAAAGGAAATCAATTTTATTAGGCAGGACCTACTCCTTGTGAACCCGTGTTGGCTGGGACCAGTGGCTGCATTGTCCCACAGGTGCACTTCAATAACTTCATTCCTTCCATGTTGCCTGACTTCCAACAGCCGTACACATTCTTTTTCCACTTAAACTCCAGTAGAAGATCCCTGGTCAGCCAGGCCAGCCTTCTTTGTACATCTTCCAAATAAGAAACAAAAACAAGGTGCATATATGTAAATATTTTTTCAGAGCCTACCTTGTGTATGCCACTTACAACCTAAAAGATGTGTAAATCTCCCACTGATCTTGTTTCTGTTGAATCAGAAGAACATTATTGTGTTCGAATTCTCGTATCTATTAACTTTTACGTAATAGTATCTCATTGAGGCAAGCATTGCCACTTGTCAACACCATGATACAGTGAGGGTCGTGAATGCAGAGCCCCGTTTGCATTGCTAGCACATCGTGGGTTTCAGTCAAATTTTTGGCAGCTGTAACACGGACACTAAAAGAGACGGACTTAAGCCAAGCGAAGCACCTAATATTCAACTTTATCAGCGTTGAACATTGAGTCAGATCCTGGGCTGTGAGTGCTTGAACATCTCTTTATTGCTCCATAACAAACTCAGTAGACCCAGGAGAAGCCGAAGTACCGTTTGGTCATGTCTGAGGTAGTCTTATAAATTAGAGGTCTGTTCTGAGCATTCAGTGTAGTGTCTCAATCTTGGGACTGGCAGGGTAAAAAAAGAGAAGGGGGCAATGTGTGGGCTCGTGTGCTTCTAGGACCATTGCAGGGGCCAGGGGAAACCTGCTGCCCATGTAAAAGTAAACCTGCAGCACTGTGTCACATGTAGCAGGGGAAAAAGGGTGGAAGAAACAGCATTTAATTATTCAAGACCTGCAAGCTGAAAAGAGTTTCAGGAGCTGCCAGCCAGGCGTGTGGCACAGCTTTGTGGGCACTCTGCTTTCCCCACCTGCCTGCTCTGGGGAGAAGGGTAGATTACATGAGTATGGGGGGGAAAAAATCAATATTTTCTCTTCATGCAGTTCTTGGTTTTTATTTATTCTGTTTTTGTTTGCTGGGAGATCTTAAGCATTGATCAGTGACCAAACTGATGACGTTATTTTGCCTCCTGCAGAATGGCAGCACTTTGAGGAGCACAGACCAAAAGAGCAGCAGCCCCAAATGGGCTCTGTGCATACCATGAATGTTTTCCTGCACCTCCTTGGCTGTGTGCTGGGGGACTGCTCGTGATTGAGCCATTCTTCCTGACGCAGGATCTATTACGATGCTGAAGAATTTGCCATTGTCAGTCTTGCATGCTGTACCCTGTTACAGCTCCGGTAGGCTTAAAAGCTGAGAAACATCACATTTATTTCTGAGATGCCAGGACGGATTCATCCCCTGATGTAACCGTGCCAAGTGCTGTGGGATTATGCTGGGGATAGCTTTCAGGTCTTTGTCTCTTAGCTTGTACATATGGCGGTGGTAGTGGTTGCTTCTGACTTGATTGTTATTGCGAGGTGGAGAAAAGAAATGTATCTAACACATCTACTGTCTGCTCGTGCTTTGGTCCCAGTTCCTAAATAACCCCATTTAGCACATGCCCGCCTGTTTGACCTGGCAGCAAAAATGATGCGTTGGCACTTCTGACACCAATACTGCCTCTTTACCCGTCATCTTCAGGCTAAATTGGAGCCTTCTGTGTCACTTGTTCCTTGCTATGTTTATTTGTTTTGGTCTAGTCTTCAGAGAAAAATCGAACCAGCTCTGTGTCTCTGCCTCTCTCATTATCTGGGCTGGGGCCCTCTGCGTGAGATGTGGCTCCTTCCACGTCCTGAGGTGCTGCGCTGAGCCCTGCACCCTCTGCGTCCCGCCGCTTCCCCGTGCACGGAGAGGATGAGGTGGGTGGCGTGGCTGGGGCTGGAAGCTGGGTCTTGCTTCGGGGCCTTGTTCTGCCCCTGTGGCTGCTGAGCCAGCTTCTGCCCTCTTCCCCGTGAGCCCCGTGCCCTCTCACAGGTGCTTGTGCCTCGCTTCCCGGGAGGCACTGAGGTGAGGCTGTGCCCTGAGGCCGGTGCTCTGCGTGTCGGAGCTGCTTCTCCTGCCTTTCGTCTCTTTGCGCCGCTCCAAGTGGGGCCTTGCACTGCAAGCTGTGCTGGTTCGTGGATGTGATTATGTGTACTGAAAGCGGCCCTTTTTATTCTACAAGAGCCACTTAATAAATGTCACTTATTTGGTGACTATTGAGTGCGTGGCCTTCTTCTCATCAGGAAGTGGCTGCCAGCCCCCGTCGTGTTCTGGAGTCACAGCTGTGATGGAAGAGGTTTGCCACTTGCCGAAACAAGATGCTGCAGTGTTTTAGTGGTAGCTTGTGTAATACTTGACTCGCATTCTTAGTTAAATCTACTTATTGCTGTGTTTGTACCATTCCAAAGTTATTATTGGATCCCACAACGTAGGACGAGGGTTCTTGTAAGAGAAGTTTCTTCTGGAGAAAGCCCGGCAGCTGCAGAAGGGGAAGGTTTGGCAGATGGTATCCGTCCCTTGGCAGAGGCGTACTGTGTTCCCGCGTGGCGGTAGGGAGCTGAACGCGCTGCAGGTGAGATGCTCCAGCTGAGGCGTTACCTGAGGCTGTGCTGTGTCGGGGCAGCGTGACATACCTGCCATCCCTCTGCCTAATGAGCTCTGTGGAGGGTGGAAGGCTCCTGTTTGCAGCCCGCTGCTCTAGGGCTGGCTGGGAAAGGTGGTGAAGGAGCAGTTTTGTCCTGCACTGGAGCAGCCAATTTGCAGTACTGGGTAAACCGCAATTTGTTGAAATGTTCTGAAGCTTGCAAGGTGCATTGCGCTAATCTCTGGATCCCATGATCAAAGCAACCAACGTTCCAAGGATATATTTTTGTCTAATTTTCCACATGAAGCTAATCTTGCTTCCTCATTTGGCTTGCCTCTGTTTATTACCATGTTGTTCCTTCCTCACTTTTTTTCCTGCTGTGGTATTCAGGTTTCATAGAAGAGCTGAGTGGTTTGGGGTATGAGGGACCTTAAAGGCCATCTAATTCCACCTGCTTGCTGTGTGCAGGGACACCTCCCACCCAACAGGTTGCTCAAAGCCCCATCCAGCCTGGCCTTAAACACTTCCAGGGATGGGGAAATTTTAGTATTAGCTTAATACTTAGCTTCTTATCGTTTCTGAATAGCTGATACTTACATTACTGACACTGACATTGTCCTGGTTTTGGCTGGAATGGAGGCTTTCATCATAGAGGCTTGTACGGTGCAATGTTTGGGGTTTCTGATGAACATCAGTGGCATTAACACCAGTGGTGCAGCTGTTGCAGAGCAGCGCCTGCGCAGCCACGGACGCTTCTGCTCCTCACGCCGCCCTGCCAGCGAGGAGGCTCCAGGAGCTGGGACGGGACAGCCAGGACTTGGCCCAGGCTGACCAAGGAGATATTCCATACCATACGATGTCAGGCTCGGCAAGAAAAGCTGGGGGAAGGAGGGAGGGCACTCAGTGCTTGTGTTTGTCTTTCCAAGGAGCTGTTGTGTGATGAGCCGTGCTGCCCTGGAAGGCGCTGACCCCCTGCCTGCTGATGGGAAGCTTGTTTTGCTCTGTGGGCAGCTTTTGCTCTACCTACTAGGCTGCCCTTACCTCAGGCCCCAGGTTCTCACACTTAAGCCTTTGTAATTCTCCCCCCAAGCCTGCGGCAGGACGGGGAGCGAGCGGCTGGCCAGAGCCGAGCTGCCTGCCAGGTGGAGCCCCAGCGGGCCGTGCCGTCAGTAACCTGCAGCATGGGGAGCCCAGACAGGCTTCGACCTTTGGTGCAGTGCTCGTGAGTGACAAAACGATCTCGGAAACTGGTATTTGTTAAAATTGCTGCCGTGTTAATCTTAGTGATACCGTGGCTTCTGCTGGCATGTGGGTTAGCAAGACGCTTTGGCTGAGAATGAGGGCAGGCTCTGCCTTTGGAGGAGTCTCAGCAAAGCCCTTCTCTTACACCTTTGCTTTGAGGGTTTACACCAGACAAACTTGTCCCATTTTTTCCATTGCCAGGCCTATCTTCCAGGTGTTCTCTTATCCCCAGTTGCTCTTCTGGCCTACTTTCCATCCATGACACATTAAAAGGTGACCAGCCGTCAGTCTTGGCTAGCATCAGGAGCGAAGCTTGTGTGCCTCAGGCTTGTTCCCTGGGGAGACCAATAACTCTGTCCTGATGCCCTTGGGGTTGTGCCCCGTGCACTCCCCACTGCAGCATGAGCATCTCGTCCCTCTGTCTTCCACTCCTGCTAATGGTCTTTAGTGCACTTTGCAGTAGCGCTTTCATTTCCCTATTGCTCATTTTGCTGATGAAACTAAGGCTTCGAAGGCTCAAATATGTCAGCAGTGGAGCAGTAAATGGAACCCAGATCACGTAATTCCTTCTCTTCTGCTCCTCCAAATGAATCCATGCTTTTTTTTTTTTTGGATAAATGTTTCTTCTGTAACGTACTAACAAGACATCAGGTTCAAGTACAAGAACAGAAACACGGCCTGCGGGATTTGCACTGCGGGGAGCGAGCGTCTGTCCCTTTCTTTGGTGTTGGGGTGGTGGGAGCTGACCCTGGGGATGGGAAGGGTTTCCTTCTGAAGGACACTGTTCTCTGGCAGGTGTCTGGGAATCAGAGCTTGGATGGTGCTGTTCTCCATAGCTTGGTGGAGGGTGAGAGGGCCTGCTGCAGAGTGCTGCTTGTGCCGCAGCGCTGGGCTTCTGCGAATTAAATGGGTGCCCTGTGTTGGCTGCCCGTCCTGTCTGAGTTACGGTCAGGCACCTTTCCCAAGAAATGCTCTCTTCAAAATTGCTTTTTTGTGCTGATGATGCACTCATTGAGGATTGGATCTCCTGTGCTTGTTGCCTCCTTGAGGCAAGTGCTCAGTGGTGGAACTGGGTATTGGAGGAACTGTAGGGCAGTGGCTCCTGGCCACCCCTCGGATACTCGTCCCCTTGCTCGGTACCTGGGAGACATCTGAATGTCTCCCGCTCCGTGTGTGTGTCTCAAATTCTCGAGGCCATTAAGCTGGGTAATTTACATGCTTCTTGAGCCTGTGCCTAGGGAAATATATTTCACAGGTAATTTCAAACCTCTTGGCGTGTGGCAGAAGTCATTATTCTAAATAGAAAGGGGTTGGTGATGTCGTAAGCCCCATCGAGAGGACCGCAGTGACAACTGGGCTTTGTCTCTTACAGGAAAGAGTCCAGGGCAGTAGGGTGCTGGGATGGCAGGTGGTTTGGGTTTTAATGTCAGTACTCACTTATAAAGCAGATGAGAGAATTGTCTCGTAGCTTTAGGTTTTGGTGTTTAAGTGGGCCAGGAGGAGACAGGCTCTGGAACGCTGATGGGCAGACGAACTGCCAGCTCTGGTGCTCGAGGGCCATCGTCAAAGCACAAACATCATGCTGAGGAGGCTGAGTTTCACTTCTGGCTCTGCTGCTGAAAGGCTCTGGCTTTGGGACTACTGCTTCACCCTGTAGCTCAGTTCTCCCCTTCCAAAAGAAGGAAGATACCTTTGTCAGGCATATTGGGAGGACTGGACAGTCTGCTGTTGGTCAGTCCCCTCACAGTGACGTT